>CM050448.1:63043842-64243842 GCA_027563935.2 Costus lasius | reverse complement strand
AGAAGGAGGGGGAGAAAGAGAAGGAAGGGGAAGGCGCCCCTTCTTTACCCACTCCAAGCGCAAGCTACAAAGTAAATAAACAAGGTTTAGTGTAGAGAAGAGTTCTAAAATCTAAAGCAAAGGTTGAGGAAGAAACTTAGCCGATTGGGGTGGAAGCTCCTTGAGGCCAAGTGGGGATCTTCTTCTTGCTCCAAACCGAAAGTGAGGGAAGTCCTTCTTGAGATGGCGCACACAAGCAAGGGAAGAACTTCTTAGAGCCTCGGTGGAAAAGCTAGGAGGAAGAGGAGAACTCGGCTAAAGAACTTCAATCACTAACACAAGTATTTAACCTAGGCAACTAATAGACAATATATTTCATCAAGAGGTAATCGAAAATACAAGGGGATGGACATGCTTTTATAGGTGAGCTGAAGCTAGGGCAGGATAGTAATTATCTTCCTTGCGCCTTCTACAAAAATGGTTGGAATTCGAAATTCAAAATCTTCATGAGGAGGTGGGCGCAAATCCTCTTTAAGAGCTTCCTTCTATGGATGATCTTCTCTTGGCATTTCATTAAATGGGCGATGAGAGGGTCTTCATAATGCTTGTTGGCGCATGGATAAGGATTTCAAATTTCGAATCCTTTCCATGAGAGCTTGAGCGGCAACAAGAGATGGCAACTCAACATAAATGCCTTCATAATTGCTCTCCTTTGATTGTGGATCTTGATGGATATTCCCTTTGATTGTGGATCTTGATGGATGAGGGAATTGAATGCATTTCTTGATTGGAGTAGAGGTTGGCGCATGTCATGATGAGGTGGCTGATTTGATCTCTTGAATATGCGCCCAACAAGGATGGCAAGTGAGTCATGTCATGGCTTGAAGTGAACTTGGACTTTGAAGTCTTCTTTCTTTTTCTGGAGCTGAACTTGATGAGTGGAGCTTGAGTGACCTTGAGCTGGAACTTGAGCTGCTCCTTTCCTGGTTGACCTGCCAAAATGATCCTAATGCCTATATGCACTACTTATGATGCAAGAATACATAAGTTCATGAATTACAATGCACTACCTACTATAAGTGGACTTGCCATAAATGTCTACATGATGCATGTTTTATTGAAAAGCAAACTACCCTAAATGCCATGCAAGAAATGGAACCCTAAGGAAACCCATATCGATTGGGTACCCTACGGATTCGACCAGATCTCCTCAGAGCAGGGCTACTGCCTCCATCAGCTCTCCCCGGGTTGGAAGAATTCTCCTCTGGAGAATTGTCCTTGTACCCTTGGAGTAACTCAGGGGCGGCTATAGCTAGCTCAGACTCAGGAAGCCATACCTCTTCACCATTAATGAGTCTAACACGATAAAACATTTGTACCTCATCAGTGGTGAACTTGGTTTGGTCTTCCAGAATAGCCTCAATCTCCATTTTGTGAGGGTCACTTGGATCTGGTATGGAGAGGGGCTCATGATAGAGGGTGAGATCCTCCACGTTGACGGTGGTGGGGATCCCCAGTTCAGGTGGCAGGTCGAGGACATAGGCATTGTCGTTGATTTTATCCACAATGGTGAAGGGGCCTAGTCCTTTTGCTTCCAACTTGTGTCCAATCCCATGGATGCGCTCTTCCCGTGCTCGTAGGATCACCTTATCACCTGTAGAAAATAACCTTTCTCGGCGATGTTTGTTAGCAGCTTCGCGATATTGATTAACAGATTCTAGCATTTTTGAAAATATTTCAGCGTGCATTTGCGAAGTATGTAATGCAAAGTCACGAGCAGGTAAAGAGGTTCTAAAATGTCTAGGTAGAGGGAAGAGATCTATGGGTTTGTTGGGTTGATATCCTAGGTTAGCTTGGAAGGGGGAGAGACCTGTGGTCTTGTTGACTGTACTGTTGTAGGAGAACTCGGCAGTGGGTAAGAGTTTATCCCAGTTGCCAGGGTGTTCACTTACCAAACTTCTAAGGATACTCCCAAGTGATCGGTTGACCACTTCAGTCTGCCCATCCATCTGGGGATGGTAGGCTGTGGAGAACTTGAGTTTCGTTCCTAGAAGGGTCCAGAGGGTTCTCCAAAAATGTCCTACAAACCTAGGGTCTCTATCAGACACTATAGTTAAGGGTGTTCCATGTAGCCTTACAACTTCCCTAAAGAAGAGTTTAGCCACATGGGAGGCATCAGTGGTTTTGGTGCAAGCTATGAAATGGGCCATCTTAGTAAACCTATCAACTACCACAAATATAGAATCATGTTTGGCTGAGGTTCGGGGTAGTCCTAGAATGAAATCCATACTAAGGTCTTGCCAAGGGGCATGGGGAATAGGTAAGGGGGTGTACAGGCCGGGACTATGCTTGTGGACTTTGGTGAGCTGACAAGTCCTACAATGTTTCACAACCTTGGCTACATCTTGGTAAAGGTTCGGCCAGTAGAACCGTTCCTTTACAAGGGCTTGGGTCTTATCTCGACCGTGGTGCCTGGCAGACCCGCCTCCGTGCAATTCCCAAACAAGGAATTCTCGGATGGAAGTCTTCGGCACACAAAGGGTTGGTCCAAGAAAGAGATACCCATCCCTAAGGGTGTAGAGGGGGTGACTTAAAGGGTCTTGACTAAGGTCAGCATATAAGGTAGAAAAATCAGGACATTCAAAATAAGCATTTTTCATGGATTCAAAGCAAGTAACTTCAACATGCATTTTATTCAAAAGTAAAGTTACTCTACTAAGGGCATCTGCTACTTTATTCTCAGATCCTGATTTATGTCTAAGCACAAAAGTATATTGTTGCAAGTACTCGACCCACTTAGCATGCCTTGAGTTTAGCTTTTTCTGAGCACTTAGGTAGGAGAGGGCCTAGTGGTCACTGTTAAGGGTAAACTCCCTATGGATGAGGTAATGTCTCCAATACCTTAGGGCCTGAACTACAGCATAAAACTCTTTGTCATAGGTAGAGTATTTTTGCTTTGCCTCGTTGAGTTTTTCACTGAAGAAGGCTATGGGATGGCCTTCTTGGCTTAGGGTTCCCCCTATGCCAACTCCAGAGGCGTCACAATCTACCTCAAAGACCTTATTGAAGTCAGGAAGCCTAAGGACCGGGGCAGTGGTCATCTTATCCTTAAGCTCTTGGAAGGCTTTGCTAGCAGACTTTGTCCAGGAGAATTCACCTTGTTTCAGGCAACTGGTGATAGGTGCCACTATAGAGCTGAAATTTCTTATGAATCTCCTATAAAAGGTGGCTAGACCATGGAAGCTTCTGACTTCAGTGATGGTCTTAGGTTCGGGCCAGTCTATGATGGCTTGGATCTTGGATGGGTCAGCTTGAAGACCTTCCTCAGACACTATGAACCCTAAGAAGATCACACTATGGGACAAAAAGGAACACTTCTTGAGGTTGATGTAAAGTTGTTCTTCCTTAAGAAGGTCAAGGGTCTTCCTAAGGTGCTCTAGGTGCTCCTCTTTAGTCTTACTATAGATGAGGATATCTGTAACGCCCTTGATTTTCTGAATTATGATTTAAGGTTAGAAATTCAGTTTCTGTATTTTTATCGGTTAAAATTTTGGGATTTTTGCCTAATTGTAGGACTTTTCCCTACAGGGCAAAAATAATTATTTTTGTTGGGGCTTCGAACCCTCAACCTTGACTATTTGCTCCTGGAATTCTTCCACCATGGTGGCGCATATTTCTGTGTTATTGGAGTAGCGCATGGTGGTTAAGCCCAGGTAAGCCCATTAAAGCCGATTTCCACTTAAGTTAATTGGGTTATTGGATCTTGGATCCGTTTGGGGTGGAAAAAAAAGAAAAAAGGGGGAAAATTCGTGAGAGCTCCTCTCCCTCACGATTTTTGGTTTGTTTCTTGCCCTAGCCGCCTGTGTTGTCGCCCCTCACTGTGCTTGGCGCCTCCTGCAAATTTCTGACGCTGGTGGTGGCAGACTGGTGGTGGACGAACTTTCTGGAGACCCCTGATCCCCTGTTTTGGCGTTTTCTCTGTAGGCGATTTTTCTGGTGAGTAATTCGATCCTAAGGAGTCTAATCCGAATTAAAATTCGTTATTTGCCATGATTATTCGTATGGGGTTGAATTCAAATAATTATAGGGTTTTAAAATCCTGTTCTGCTGAAATCTGCATTCGTTAATCTGACCTTTGTGTACTATAACCCCAATATCTCATGGTCTATAGATCCAAATCGCACGAAATAAATTTTGTATGAAACTAGATACATTCGGCTTTAATTTGAATCTGATATCGACCATATCCGAGCTGTATTCGTATTTCAATCTGTATTGCAATCTAGCTGTACAAAATCAGTTTTCTGAAATTCTGGATTTCGACCTTTATGTGTTCGAACCATCATATCTCCCTAGGTATAGCTCGAAATCTTGTCAAATCAGTTTTATTAGACCGTAGGCTCGAGGAGCTTTATTTTGACTCCCATAACGCCTATTTTCGATTAGTTATTGGATCTGAAATAAATGTCGCAAGTCTGATATATGAATCTGTTTTCTTGAAATCTGAAATTCTGACCTTCTTATGTTCGAACCCTTATATCTTCCTGTCTAAAATTCGAAATCTTGTGAAACCAGTTTTATTGGAAACTAGATTCAGAGAGCTTCATTTTGAATACAATATTGACTAGCTTTGGTTCGAAATTGGACTAAAAATATATTTTGCAAACGGACAATATAAATCTGCTATGTTTTGGTTAGACGAATATTCCTTTGTGAGAAAAATTTACATTGTATGGTTTAACCTCTTAAATTGTGGTCTGTAGTTCTTCTAAAATTTATTTGTTTGATGAGAAATTTTAGAGAAAACAAAATTGGGGATTTAACTAAGAACTTAGGAATTTTCGAAAATATAGTTCGAGCCAATTTTGGGGCTTTTGTCAATTTTCTTCACGAACGTGTAATTAAAATTATCTGTAGTGGGGGACTGAAATTAATTACATGAAATTTGTACATTCTGTTAAGGTTCTGAAAGTGGCGCCCCTTACAGTAATTTTATAGCTCACGGTTTTAGGAATTTTGAGGAGATTATTTCATGAATAATTTCTGTTCTGTATTTAAATGTTTGTTATATGAATAATTTCTGTTCTGTATTTAATTGTTTGTTATGTGGATATTTCCTGTTCTGTTTATATGTTGTGAAGTTTCTGAAAACCTTGAATGTGTTAAAACATTTGTGAGAACATAGAATGGTTTGACATGAATTAAGGTTAGTTGTAAGGAATTCACTCATATAATTTCTGTTCTGTGTTTAAGGACTGGATATTGGGGTGTGTCATTTTCTGGTTTGTTAGACTTTGGGCATAATGTAAGAATTAAGTAGTGGTTGATCCTACTTCTCTGTTTCAGTATAATCTGTTCTGTAAAATTATGCCCTAGTGTAGCACTCTTCCGTGTCCTTACCCTCCTTCTGTGGCGCTGTAATGGTGCTGATAGTCTACTACGACCCTTGAGACACTATTTCTGTTCTGGGTATTGGAGGCCAGAGTGCCACGTCCTAACAAGACGGGGGCCACCCACTGATACCTCCTCTACCATTCAGTTCTGGGTTTTGGAGGCCAGAGTGCCACGTCCTAACAAGACGGGGGCCACCCACTGATACCTCCTCTACCATTCAGTTCTGGGTTTTGGAGGCCAGAGTGCCACGTCCTAACAAGACGGGGGCCACCCACTGATACCTCCTCTACCATTCAGTTCTGGGTTTTGGAGGCCAGAGTGCCACGTCCTAACAAGACGGGGGCCACCCACTGATACCTCCTCTACCATTCTGTTCTGGGTATTGGAGACCAGAGTGCCACGTCCTGACAAGACGGGGGCCACCCACTGATATCTCCTCTACCATTCTGTTTCTGATATGCATGCATTGTCTCGTCCTCGGCAGAGGTGGGGTCAGACCTTCTGTGGTCATCAGGCCTTCTGTGGCCTTTCTGTTTCCGATGTAGACTATCCGTTTGGACTCTGAAAATTCTGATTTTCTGTCTGTCAGTTCTGATTTCTGTAGTTCTGTTTCGATCTGTATTTAGATGTATTAGGCGGTGTGGTTAGTTGGTATGGGTTGGTATATTCATATCCTACCTGTTTGATGCCTATTGTTACAAGTATCTGTATTTGATTGTGTTTGTTTCTGATATGAGCATCCATGTTAAGTTGATTTATCTTATCTGTTAAATAAAAAGAATTTCAACTTAAGTATGATATTTTTGATGTGTACTATGGATGACTTTTAGTGTCTTTTACTCACTGAGCTTTTTAGCTCACCTCCGTTGTTTAAATGTTTTCAGGTGAGACATCAAGACAGTAATTGCTACAGCTAATATGACGCTAATGTTTGATGTCATTTCTAAGAATAGTCTTCTAAAGATTTATCAAGCCTGCGTGCCTAATTTATTATGACCTATATGACATGTTTTATCTCCTGAGGGCTTATGCCTGTTTTCAGGATATTATATTATAGTTGTTTCGTTTAAATTATTGGATACAAGTCTTGGATTCTTTTATTGAATTGGTTCTTATTTTGAAATGTCCGATTTGAGATGTGTAACCGAATTTGTGTTGTTTATTTTAGTATCTGAATAATCAGTTCTGTATATTTCTGAAATTCCACATATGTGTAGTGTGGACGTTTGTTGTTGTTACAAGATATGTGTGTCTGTGCAGCAGTAGTTTAGAATACTTGCTGCCGGATTTTTTCTGGATTTCCGGATTTCTATTTCCTAGTAATCGATCCTATTCAGTTCTGTGCGGTTTTCTGTTCCGTAGTAATGTCCTTCGATGCCGCTTTCTTCTTGTGTTTTAATGGAAGAGTAAAAAATTTTTGAAACCCCGTATTTTACTTGTATGCGTGTGGGGTGTGATTCTGAGGGATGTTACAGATGGTATCAGAGGAATATTACTAGCAATTAGAAACTCCGGGGAAGGAAAACTTTGTTTGTGTATTGCTAGAAACCAAGTTAGGATCTGATTTGTGATTGAATACTGGTTGTTATTCTACTGTGTTATGTGATGCAGGTAAAAATGGTGCGACCAAGAGCTAGCAGTAGCAACGGTGATCAACAGCCTGATCTGAGGCAGACCATGGAGGCTATGACTGCTATGATGCAACAACAGAACGCATTCATTCAGCAGCAAACTCAGATGATGCAGCAGCAGCAGGCGCAGCACATGGAGGTTCAGCAACAGTTATTGCAGCGGCTGTCGCAGACATAGTCTCAGTCACAGGCACAACCGGCTGGTTCTCCTCTGGGTGATGGCGCACATCAACGATATGCTCGGTTGGTTCGAGAGTTTCAGCACCTGAACCCGACTGCATTTTATGGTAGTCCGGGGCCTAGAGCTGCTGAGGATTGGCTTTTGACACTGGAAAAGATTTTCCAGGTTCTGCGCTGTGATGATGCAGACAAGCTATGTTTGTCTGTCTTCATGTTGCGTGGAGATGCCGAAGACTGGTGGAAGGGAGTCGTCAGACTGGCGGCAACTGAATCCGGAGTTGTTGATTGGCAGTACTTCATGATGAAGTTCAATGCCAAGTTTTTCCCCTCTAGCTTATCTGAGGAGCGCGAGGTGGAGTTTATTCATCTTGATCAGGGTGACCTGACGGTGGATCAGTATGAGGCCGTATCTACAGATATAGCATATCCTGACTGTTTGATTAAGGTTGAAGGATATGATTTACCTATTGATTTGATTAGTCTTCCTATGAAAGACTATGACATCATTCTGGGCATGGATTGGCTGTCTGCCTATCATGCTACTTTAGATTGTTTTGAAAAGCTAATTACTCTGCATCTAAGTGATGGACAGCAACTGGTTATCCAAGGCCGGATTTCAGAACAAGAGCCTTTGGTGATATCTCATCTGCAGGCCAGGAAGCTTTTAGCCCAGGGCTGCAAGGGGTATCTGGCGCATGTCAAGGTGCAGACTGAGCCTGATTTGGATCTGGCTAAAATTCCTGTGGTAAGAGAGTTTGCTGACGTCTTCTCTGATTTATCTGGGATACCACCCAGCAGAGAAGTTGAGTTTGGTATCGAGTTGTTGCCAGGCACAGCACCGATATCCAAAGCTCCTTACAGGATGGCAACTTCAGAACTGACAGAGCTGAAGAAGCAACTGGAAGAACTATTAGAGAAGGGGTATATTCGGCCCAGTGTTTCTCCATGGGGAGCACCTGTGTTATTTGTGAAGAAGAAGGATGGTACTTTGCGCATGTGCATCGATTACCGTCAACTCAATCAAGTGACTGTTAAGAATAAGTACCCATTACCCCGTATTGATGATCTCTTTGATCAGTTGCAGGATGCTACTGTATTCTCTAAAATTGATCTGAGGTCTGGCTATTATCAGATGAAAGTTCAGGAGGAGGATGTACCTAAAACGGCATTCAGGACCAGGTATGGGCACTACGAGTTTCTTGTTATGCCCTTTGGACTGACAAATGCCCCTGCGGTGTTTATGGATCTGATGAACAGGGTATTTCATGAGCTCCTGGACAAATGTGTGGTCGTCTTCATTGATGATATTCTGATCTACTCCAAGAATGCGCAAGATCACTCTTAGGATTTGCGCAAGGTGCTGGAGATTCTGAGGCTGAAGCAGCTGTATGCTAAGGCCAGCAAATGCGAGTTCTGGCTAAATCAGATTGGCTTTCTGGGGCACATTATTTCTGATCAGGGTGTGTCTGTGGATCCAGTGAAGGTGGAGGCCATTCTTCACTGGGGAAGACCAACTACAGCGACTGAGGTCAGAAGTTTTCTGGGCTTAGCTGGATATTACCGCCGCTTTGTGGAAGGTTTTTCCAAGCTGGCAGGTCCTCTGACTAAGCTAACTAGAAAGAATTTGAAGTTTGAGTGGTCTGATGATTGTGAGTCTAGTTTTCAGGAACTGAAAAAGAGACTGACCAGTGCTCCTATCCTCATCATTCCCTGTGATGGAGAGAAGTTCACTGTTTACACTGATGCCTCTGGTAAGGGTCTGGGTGCTGTACTGATGCAGCAAGGAAAAGTAGTTGCTTATGCTTCAAGGCAACTCAAAGACTACGAGGTAAACTACCCCACTCATGATCTGGAGTTGGCAGCTGTAGTTTTTGCCTTGAAAATCTGGAGGCACTATCTGTTTGGACAGACATTTGAATTGTTTACAGATCACCAGAGCTTGAAGTATATCTTCACTCAGAAAGAGCTGAATATGAGACAGAGGCGATGGCTTGAATTGATAAAGGATTATGACTTCACCATCCAATATCAGTCTGGTAAAGCCAATGTGGTGGCTGATGCGCTTAGTCGGTATCCTGTGACTCAGATAGCTGCACTGCGAGTCCAGGAGTGGCGACTATTGCAGGAGTTCAGTGACATGCATCTGAGTGTGACTCCGGGTGAGAGAGGCGGTCTTCTAGCTTCTCTCAGGGTTCAGTCAGACTTACTGCAGAGACTGAGATCAGGGCAGCAGTCAGATCAGGATATTCTACGGTGGAAAGAGAGGTCTGAGCAAGACTGGGATGAGAATTTCAGTATGTCGGATGATGGTCTCCTCAGATTTCGTGGAAGGGTCTGTGTCCCTGAGGACCCTGAGTTGAGAAATGAAATTCTTAAGGAAAGTCATTGCACTAAGTATACCGTTCATCCTGGTAGTACCAAGATGTATCAGGATCTGAAAAAGACTTTCTGGTGGCACGGTATGAAGAAGGATGTGCATTTGTTTGTGTCCAGATGTTTGACTTGCCAAACCGTGAAGGCTGAGCATCAGAGGCCGGGCGGTTTGATGCAGTCTCTCCCTATTCCTCAGTGGAAGTGGGAGCATATCAGTATGGACTTTGTGTGTGGGCTGCCCAATACCAGAAGGAATCATGATGCCGTATGGGTGATTGTGGACAGACTCACGAAGTCGGCTCACTTCTTACCGATCAAAATGACTTACAGTTTGGATCGGTTAGCAAAACTGTACATCGATGAGATTGTCAGATTACATGGAGTTCCCTTGGACATTGTCTCTGATCGTGATCCTCGATTTCTATCCAGGTTTTGGAAGAAATTACAGGAAGAGTTGGGAACTAATCTGAGTTTCAGCACTGCATATCATCCTCAATCTGATGGTCAGACAGAGAGAACTATTCAGACACTAGAGGATCTTCTGAGATCTTATGTGGTTGACTGGTCTGTTGAGTGGGATCTGGACTTATCACTGATAGAGTTCACCTACAACAATAGCTTTCACTCTAGCATACAGATGGCTCCGTATGAGGCCCTATATGGGAGGAAATGCAGAACGCCTATATGCTGGGAGGAAACTGGAGACAGAACAGTGCTAAGGTCTGATGCTGTTCAGGAAGCCACTGAGAAGATCAGAGAAATTCAGAGAAAGATGAAGATTGCTCAGGATAGGCAGAAGAGTTATGCTGATGTGAGACGGCGTCCTCTTGAGTTTTTGGTGGGAGAGCATGTTTTCCTAAAGGTCTCACCTATGAAAGGGGTGATGAGATTTGGGAAGAGGGGAAAATTGAGTCCCAGGTACATTGGTCCCTTTGATATCATTGAGAGGGTTGGACCTGTGGCATACCGACTTGCTCTGCCCCCATCACTGGAACACCTCCATAATGTGTTCCATGTTTCTGCACTCAGAAAATATTGTTCCGATCCTTCTCATGTTCTGGAGTTAGAACCTCTTCAGCTTGAAGGGAACATGACTTTTGTGGTGAAACCTCTCAGAATTGAAGATAGAAAAGAGAAAGTGCTGAGAAATAAGGTTATTCCACTTGTGAAAGTCGTCTGGGGAAATCAGTCTGTTGAAGAAGCCTCTTGGGAGGTTGAAGCAGAGATGAGAAAGGAGCATCCTCACCTGTTCAGTGATGGGATTGGTCAGCTTTAGAGGACTAAAGCTCTATAAGGGAGGGAGGATGTAACGCCCTTGATTTTCTGAATTATGATTTAAGGTTAGAAATTCAGTTTCTGTATTTTTATCGGTTAAAATTTTGGGATTTTTGCCTAATTGTAGGACTTTTCCCTACAGGGCAAAAATAATTATTTTTGTTGGGGCTTCGAACCCTCAACCTTGACTATTTGCTCCTGGAATTCTTCCACCATGGTGGCGCATATTTCTGTGTTATTGGAGTAGCGCATGGTGGTTAAGCCCAGGTAAGCCCATTAAAGCCGATTTCCACTTAAGTTAATTGGGTTATTGGATCTTGGATCCGTTTGGGGTGGAAAAAAAAGAAAAAAGGGGGAAAATTCGTGAGAGCTCCTCTCCCTCACGATTTTTGGTTTGTTTCTTGCCCTAGCCGCCTGTGTTGTCGCCCCTCACTGTGCTTGGCGCCTCCTGCAAATTTCTGACGCTGGTGGTGGCAGACTGGTGGTGGACGAACTTTCTGGAGACCCCTGATCCCCTGTTTTGGCGTTTTCTCTGTAGGCGATTTTTCTGGTGAGTAATTCGATCCTAAGGAGTCTAATCCGAATTAAAATTCGTTATTTGCCATGATATTCGTATGGGGTTGAATTCAAATAATTATAGGGTTTTAAAATCCTGTTCTGCTGAAATCTGCATTCGTTAATCTGACCTTTGTGTACTATAACCCCAATATCTCATGGTCTATAGATCCAAATCGCACGAAATAAATTTTGTATGAAACTAGATACATTCGGCTTTAATTTGAATCTGATATCGACCATATCCGAGCTGTATTCGTATTTCAATCTGTATTGCAATCTAGCTGTACAAAATCAGTTTTCTGAAATTCTGGATTTCGACCTTTATGTGTTCGAACCATCATATCTCCCTAGGTATAGCTCGAAATCTTGTCAAATCAGTTTTATTAGACCGTAGGCTCGAGGAGCTTTATTTTGACTCCCATAACGCCTATTTTCGATTAGTTATTGGATCTGAAATAAATGTCGCAAGTCTGATATATGAATCTGTTTTCTTGAAATCTGAAATTCTGACCTTCTTATGTTCGAACCCTTATATCTTCCTGTCTAAAATTCGAAATCTTGTGAAACCAGTTTTATTGGAAACTAGATTCAGAGAGCTTCATTTTGAATACAATATTGACTAGCTTTGGTTCGAAATTGGACTAAAAATATATTTTGCAAACGGACAATATAAATCTGCTATGTTTTGGTTAGACGAATATTCCTTTGTGAGAAAAATTTACATTGTATGGTTTAACCTCTTAAATTGTGGTCTGTAGTTCTTCTAAAATTTATTTGTTTGATGAGAAATTTTAGAGAAAACAAAATTGGGGATTTAACTAAGAACTTAGGAATTTTCGAAAATATAGTTCGAGCCAATTTTGGGGCTTTTGTCAATTTTCTTCACGAACGTGTAATTAAAATTATCTGTAGTGGGGGACTGAAATTAATTACATGAAATTTGTACATTCTGTTAAGGTTCTGAAAGTGGCGCCCCTTACAGTAATTTTATAGCTCACGGTTTTAGGAATTTTGAGGAGATTATTTCATGAATAATTTCTGTTCTGTATTTAAATGTTTGTTATATGAATAATTTCTGTTCTGTATTTAATTGTTTGTTATGTGGATATTTCCTGTTCTGTTTATATGTTGTGAAGTTTCTGAAAACCTTGAATGTGTTAAAACATTTGTGAGAACATAGAATGGTTTGACATGAATTAAGGTTAGTTGTAAGGAATTCACTCATATAATTTCTGTTCTGTGTTTAAGGACTGGATATTGGGGTGTGTCATTTTCTGGTTTGTTAGACTTTGGGCATAATGTAAGAATTAAGTAGTGGTTGATCCTACTTCTCTGTTTCAGTATAATCTGTTCTGTAAAATTATGCCCTAGTGTAGCACTCTTCCGTGTCCTTACCCTCCTTCTGTGGCGCTGTAATGGTGCTGATAGTCTACTACGACCCTTGAGACACTATTTCTGTTCTGGGTATTGGAGGCCAGAGTGCCACGTCCTAACAAGATGGGGGCCACCCACTGATACCTCCTCTACCATTCAGTTCTGGGTTTTGGAGGCCAGAGTGCCACGTCCTAACAAGACGGGGGCCACCCACTGATACCTCCTCTACCATTCAGTTCTGGGTTTTGGAGGCCAGAGTGCCACGTCCTAACAAGACGGGGGCCACCCACTGATACCTCCTCTACCATTCAGTTCTGGGTTTTGGAGGCCAGAGTGCCACGTCCTAACAAGACGGGGGCCACCCACTGATACCTCCTCTACCATTCTGTTCTGGGTATTGGAGACCAGAGTGCCACGTCCTGACAAGACGGGGGCCACCCACTGATATCTCCTCTACCATTCTGTTTCTGATATGCATGCATTGTCTCGTCCTCGGCAGAGGTGGGGTCAGACCTTCTGTGGTCATCAGGCCTTCTGTGGCCTTTCTGTTTCCGATGTAGACTATCCGTTTGGACTCTGAAAATTCTGATTTTCTGTCTGTCAGTTCTGATTTCTGTAGTTCTGTTTCGATCTGTATTTAGATGTATTAGGCGGTGTGGTTAGTTGGTATGGGTTGGTATATTCATATCCTACCTGTTTGATGCCTATTGTTACAAGTATCTGTATTTGATTGTGTTTGTTTCTGATATGAGCATCCATGTTAAGTTGATTTATCTTATCTGTTAAATAAAAAGAATTTCAACTTAAGTATGATATTTTTGATGTGTACTATGGATGACTTTTAGTGTCTTTTACTCACTGAGCTTTTTAGCTCACCTCCGTTGTTTAAATGTTTTCAGGTGAGACATCAAGACAGTAATTGCTACAGCTAATATGACGCTAATGTTTGATGTCATTTCTAAGAATAGTCTTCTAAAGATTTATCAAGCCTGCGTGCCTAATTTATTATGACCTATATGACATGTTTTATCTCCTGAGGGCTTATGCCTGTTTTCAGGATATTATATTATAGTTGTTTCGTTTAAATTATTGGATACAAGTCTTGGATTCTTTTATTGAATTGGTTCTTATTTTGAAATGTCCGATTTGAGATGTGTAACCGAATTTGTGTTGTTTATTTTAGTATCTGAATAATCAGTTCTGTATATTTCTGAAATTCCACATATGTGTAGTGTGGACGTTTGTTGTTGTTACAAGATATGTGTGTCTGTGCAGCAGTAGTTTAGAATACTTGCTGCCGGATTTTTTCTGGATTTCCGGATTTCTATTTCCTAGTAATCGATCCTATTCAGTTCTGTGCGGTTTTCTGTTCCGTAGTAATGTCCTTCGATGCCGCTTTCTTCTTGTGTTTTAATGGAAGAGTAAAAAATTTTTGAAACCCCGTATTTTACTTGTATGCGTGTGGGGTGTGATTCTGAGGGATGTTACAATATCATCAAAGTAGACTACCAGGAATTTTCCAATGAAAGGCTTCAAGACTTGAGTCATGAGTCTCATGAATGTGGAAGGGGCATTAGTCAAGCCAAAAGGCATGACTAACCATTCATAGAGACCATCCTTGGTCTTGAAGGCTGTCTTCCATTCATCACCTAGCCTTATCCTGACCTGGTGGTATCCACTTCTTAAGTCCAACTTGCTAAACCACTTAGAGCCTACTAACATGTCTAACATGTCATCAAGTCTAGGGATAGGAAACCTATACTTGACTGTGATTTTGTTTATGGCTCTACAGTCTATACACATGCGCCAACTGCCATCCTTTTTAGGGGTGAGGAGAGCAGGCACGGCGCATGGGCTAAGGCTTTCTCTGATGTGCCCTTTCTCTAATAGGTCTTCTATTTGCCTCTTAAGTTCTTGGTGCTCGGTGGGGTTCATCCTATAGTGGGGTAGATTGGGTAAGGTTGAACCTGGGACAAGGTCTATAGCATGTTGGATGTCCCTAAGGGGTGGGAGTCCTGTGGGTAACTCTTCAGGAGTAAGCTCACTATAATGTTCTAAGAGGGCTTCTACTTCAGGGGGTGGCTTACTTTCTTCTTCTTGGTTAACTTCCTTGAGGACTAAGGTAAATAAAGGTTGATCGGGCCTATAGTCTTTAGGTCTCATGAGTTGAAGGGTTGGTTGCTTGGTTTCTTCTATTTTTCCCTTATTGGTTGAGGCCTTAAGTTCTCTTGGCATGGATGGTTTCAGTTTGATCTTTTGACCTGAATGACTAAAGACATAGGTGTTAGTCCGACCGTAGTGGACCACATCCATGTCATATAGCCATGGTCTGCCTAGAAGGACTTGAGCGACATCCATAGTGATGACGTCACACCAAATTTGTCCTTCATAGGTACCAAACTGCAAGGGCACTAGACTCCTATGGGTTACAGGCACACTAGACTGGTTGACCCAAGAGATGTTATAAGGGGTTGGGTGAGCTTCTATCTTAAGCTTAAACTTGGTGACTGCAGAGTGGGAGACAGCGTTGAGACTACTACCCCCATCTATCACTACTTTGCACATGTTTCCATTGCATTTCGTGTATGTATGGAAGATACTAGTTCTTCGCCAATCATCCGTGGGTGAGGGTTTGATCAGGGTACACCTAACAACTCCTAAGGTGTTTTGGGCAGGTTCCTCACTACTGTCATATTCAGTGTCTTCTAGTACTTGGCAGCCAGAGTCTGGGTCATTAATATCTTCTAGTCTAGGGGTTTGGGTTTCTTCTCCTAAGTATAAGACTCGTTTAGGACAGTCTTTCATGTAGTGTCCATACTTTTGACAACCATGGCATTTGACCCTAGATGGTTCTGGATAACTAGAGGATTGGGGTTTAGGAGTGCTAGAGCTTTGAGGTTGGGTTGGCCTAGGACTTGGTCTAGAGGCACTAAACTCTCTCCTAAAGGCAACCTTAAGTTCTTGCTCAATTTCTTTGGCTCTAAGATGGGCAACCTCTATGGAGTCTATCTGGTAATAGGTAAGGCCCTTTCTGATTTCAGATCGGAGACCATTTTTATACCTGCTAAGGGTGAATAGAGGGTTTTCTCCAGGGTTTCCCCTAAGGAGGAATTCCTCAAAGCTAGCAGTATATTGGTCAACGGTCATGGCTCCTTGGGTAAGGCTAGAGGCTTGGTCAAATAACTTACTCTGAAAATATGAGGGGACATATTTCAGTTTAAGTTGTTGACGCATTTCTAGCCAGGTGTCTATGGGAGGTAGGTTGAGTCTTTGTTGGTTGTTCTCTACATTGGTCCAATACAACCTAGCATTTCCCTCAAGAAGGCACTTTGCAAGTCGGACCTTGCTGTGCTCAGGGATCATGCTCCACTCGAAATATTGTTCGAGTTTGGTTGTCCAATCCAAGAAGTCTCGGGGTTCTAGAGAGCCATTGAAGGTTGGAGGGTTGAGTTTGATGGCGCGGTGCACATCATCCTCTCTGAATCTGGGTTGAGGTGGAGTTTGAACAGGGGGTCCATTCCACATATTGGGTTGGTGGTTTCCCGCATGGTTTGGATTGGGGTATCCATTCCATGTTGGTTGGGGATGGGTTCCTTCATGGTTTGGATTAGGGTATCCATTCCACATAGGTTGGGTGCCTGCACGGTTTGGGGTTTGATGCCCGTTCCACGCAGGTGGTTGTTGGTTTTCTACATGACGAGGGCTAGGTGGCTGACTAGCATGATGAGAAGACCTCTCCCTAAAATCATGAAATTCAGTAGTAATTTGGTTAAGGCTTCGGGTAAGGTTCCCTATTTGCTCAGTTAAAAACTCAAACCTTTCATCAGTAGCAGTGCGATCCATGGTGGGATCTTGCTCCTGTTGTTGGGTTTTGGACCGAGTTTGCATGGGTGCTTTGAAAAATATAGATTTTGAAAAATAGAGTGTATTCCAAAGATCGCTTAGAGGTAGAAAATAAGTTTTTGAGGCTTAAAAATCTAAACTAAGAGCCTACCCTCTGATACCAAGCTGATGTAGGACGGGGGGGTTCTAAAGCATTCAAACAACGAGTTTTGAAAACTGATTTTATAGCTAGTTTAATAATAAGAGAAAACCGCAATTATACTAACGAGATTAAGAAACTAATTTTTTTTGTATTTTCAATATAGGAAAAACCCGAGTTACACTAAAGACAGGAATTCAAAACTACACTAGAAAGCTGTAAATGCTGGAAGATAAGCTTACAGTGCAGCCCTTGAGAATTGAAGGGCTGTGCTTCCCGATCTTCACCGGTCCAACTCTGATGGAAGGTGTAGGGTGGAGCTTACAAGCAAACACAGATGATCCGTACAGGTCACGGATTTTAATACAAAAACAGATCAAGGGGTGAGGTTAAGCCTCACAAGTTCCCTTGCTAATCCTAACAACTAAAGAGAAGGAGGGGGAGAAAGAGAAGGAAGGGGAAGGCGCCCCTTCTTTACCCACTCCAAGCGCAAGCTACAAAGTAAATAAACAAGGTTTAGTGTAGAGAAGAGTTCTAAAATCTAAAGCAAAGGTTGAGGAAGAAACTTAGCCGATTGGGGTGGAAGCTCCTTGAGGCCAAGTGGGGATCTTCTTCTTGCTCCAAACCGAAAGTGAGGGAAGTCCTTCTTGAGATGGCGCACACAAGCAAGGGAAGAACTTCTTAGAGCCTCGGTGGAAAAGCTAGGAGGAAGAGGAGAACTCGGCTAAAGAACTTCAATCACTAACACAAGTATTTAACCTAGGCAACTAATAGACAATATATTTCATCAAGAGGTAATCGAAAATACAAGGGGATGGACATGCTTTTATAGGTGAGCTGAAGCTAGGGCAGGATAGTAATTATCTTCCTTGCGCCTTCTACAAAAATGGTTGGAATTCGAAATTCAAAATCTTCATGAGGAGGTGGGCGCAAATCCTCTTTAAGAGCTTCCTTCTATGGATGATCTTCTCTTGGCATTTCATTAAATGGGCGATGAGAGGGTCTTCATAATGCTTGTTGGCGCATGGATAAGGATTTCAAATTTCGAATCCTTTCCATGAGAGCTTGAGCGGCAACAAGAGATGGCAACTCAACATAAATGCCTTCATAATTGCTCTCCTTTGATTGTGGATCTTGATGGATATTCCCTTTGATTGTGGATCTTGATGGATGAGGGAATTGAATGCATTTCTTGATTGGAGTAGAGGTTGGCGCATGTCATGATGAGGTGGCTGATTTGATCTCTTGAATATGCGCCCAACAAGGATGGCAAGTGAGTCATGTCATGGCTTGAAGTGAACTTGGACTTTGAAGTCTTCTTTCTTTTTCTGGAGCTGAACTTGATGAGTGGAGCTTGAGTGACCTTGAGCTGGAACTTGAGCTGCTCCTTTCCTGGTTGACCTGCCAAAATGATCCTAATGCCTATATGCACTACTTATGATGCAAGAATACATAAGTTCATGAATTACAATGCACTACCTACTATAAGTGGACTTGCCATAAATGTCTACATGATGCATGTTTTATTGAAAAGCAAACTACCCTAAATGCCATGCAAGAAATGGAACCCTAAGGAAACCCATATCGATTGGGTACCCTACGGATTCGACCAAATCTCCTCAGAGCAGGGCTACTGCCTCCATCAGCTTAGGCTCTTAGAGTAGGATTTTATAAGACCAAAACTTTATTTTCCTACTACTAGGACGATTTTGGACCTAGGTGCTTGAAAGAACTTGATTAGATATATTTACCACCTTAGGATCTATTTTCAAAACTCTATTTGTTTTCAAAAACAATGGCTACTAGATCCGGTGCTCCCTATGGTCTCAATCAAGCTATTGACCATGAGGTGAGTGCCCTCTCAATTGATATGGCCTCCATTAAAGAAACCCTAGCATCTCTTCAACACTCTATCGGTGTCATAGACAATAGGCTTAACACCCTAGAGTCTAATTCTAAGATGGATCCCCCAAATACTAGCCGACCCAATAGCGGATCCCACACAAGGGAACCAAATGACCTAGGGCCCCCCTCTCACACCCCTAGAGTCACTAATGCTCAAACCGAATGGGAAGGGCCTTATGCCCAACAACCACCTTATCATAGACCTAGAGATCATGATGTGCAACGTGCCATCAAGATCAACCCTCCTACTTTTGGTGGATCCCTTAACCCTAAGGAATTCCTAGATTGGACCACAAAGCTCGATCAATACTTTGACTATAGCCTTATGCACAATGAGAGTAAGGTTAGGTTCACAAAATGCTTACTAGAGGGACCCGCTAGACTCTACTGGACCCATGTCGAGAGAACCATAGAGAGGGATGGTAAGCCACCTGTTGAGTCTTGGGATGAGATGAAATTCCTACTTAGGCAAAAGTATGTCCCTCCCGGCTTCATGCAAAAACTTAAAGACGAACTCGGTAGTCACACTCAAGGTTCCACTACAGTAGAAGCCTACCAAACCAAGCTAGAAGAGCTTCTCATTAGGTGTGAGGTCAATGAAGACCAGGGTATGATTCTAAGTAGATTCAAGAATGGCCTTAGACCTGACATTAAGAGAGCTTTGACCTATTTCCAATTAGACACCCCCGAGATAGCTTATCAAAGGGCCCTAGAAGTGGAACAAGAACTTAAGAATAGGAAGGAGACTCTCCCTCCCCGGCCTATCTATAGACCCACTACTATGCCCCAGCCTTCCAATTCAAACCCCAGACCTAGGCCTACTCAACCTATAGACAACCCCCCCACTTGTTATAACTGTAGGCAAAGGTGACACGTTGCAAAGGACTGCAAAAAGGTCATGGTCCTAACTGAGGAACATATAGACCCCGAACCCACCCTTGAGGGGGACCCTGATCAAGAGATTGAAGTCAATGACTATGACAGTAGCGATGACATCTTCAACACCTTAGGGGTAGTTAGATGTACCCTTGTCAAGCCTACCCCTACTGAGGACTGGCGTCGGACCAGCATCTTCCACACTTACACCAAATGCCATGGTCACATGTGCAAGGTGGTAATTGATGGAGGAAGCAGTCTCAATGCTGTCTCCCACATAGCTGCTACTAAGCTGAACCTCAAAATGGAACCCCGACCTAGCCCTTACAACATTTCTTGGGTCAACCAAACTAGTGTTCCAGTGACCCATAGATGCCTTGTGCCCATCCAGTTTGGCACATATGAGGACAAGGTTTGGTGTGACGTCCTCACCATGGATGTCGCCCAAATCCTTCTAGGACGCCCTTGGCTATATGACATGGATGTTGTCCACTATGGTAGGACCAACACCTATGTCTTCAATCATAAGGACCAAAAGATTAGGCTAAAACCCTCGCTTCCCAAAGAACTTAGGGCAACAACTAGTAAGGGTAAGGTAGAGGAACCCAAGAGTAGTCAGCCCACCGTTCAGCTTATAAGGCCCCAAACCTTCACTAAGGAGATTATAGAAGATCAACCCCTTTATACCTTAGTCATCAAAGAAATCAACCCCGAATTAGAAGAGAAACCTTCCCCAGAAGTAGAAGCCTTGCTCCAAGAATTTAGTGAGCTCACTCCCGAGAACCTCCCTGAAGGACTACCACCCCTTAGGGATATACAGCATGCCATAGACCTAGTACCTGGATCCTCTCTTCCCAACCTACCCCACTATAGGATGAACCCTACCGAACATGCGGAGCTTAAGAGACAAGTCGATGACTTGATGTGTAAAGGTTATATAAGGGAAAGCCTAAGTCCCTGCGCCGTCCCAGCCCTTCTTACCCCAAAGAAGGATGGCAGCTCGCGCATGTGCATAGATTGTAGAGCCATCAACAAGATTACTATCAAGTATAGGTTTCCCATACCTAGACTTGATGACATGCTAGATATGCTAGTAGGATCCAAGTGGTTCTCCAAGCTTGACCTTAGGAGTGGGTACCATCAAGTCAGGATAAGGGAAGGGGATGAGTGGAAGACCGCTTTCAAAACCAAGGATGGTCTATATGAGTGGTTAGTCATGCCTTTTGGGCTAACCAATGCCCCTTCCACATTTATGAGGCTTATGACCCAAGTGCTTAGGCCCTACATAGGAAAATTCTTAGTTGTGTACTTTGATGACATACTTATCTATAGTAAGTCACAGGAGGAACACTTAGAGCACTTAAGGCAAACCTTAACCCTCCTTAGAGATGAAAAGCTTTATGTTAACCTGAAGAAGTGTTCTTTCCTATCTCCCAAAGTTGTCTTTCTAGGGTTCATTGTTTCTGACTTAGGGCTTCAAGCTGATCCATCCAAGGTCCAAGCCATACTAGACTGGCCGGAGCCCAAAACCCTTACGGAAGTTAGGAGCTTCCATGGCCTTGCTACCTTCTACCGTAGGTTCATACGGAATTTTAGCACCATAGTAGCTCCTATCACCAACTGCATGAAACAAGGGGACTTTAGTTGGACTAAGTCTGCCAATAGGGCTTTCACTGAACTTAAAAGTAGGATGACCTCTGCTCCTGTTTTGAGATTGCCTGACTTTGGCAAGGTCATTGAGGTTGATTGTGATGCTTCTGGCATCGGCATAGGTGGGACCCTCAGCCAAGAAGGTCACCCTATTGCCTTCTTCAGTGAAAAGCTGAATGAGGCCAAGCAGAAGTACTCAACCTACGACAAAGAGTTCTATGCCGTGGTTCAATCTTTGAGGCATTGGCGGCACTACCTTCTCCACCATGAATTTACTTTGAATAGTGATCACCAAGCCCTGTCTTACCTTAGTGCCCAAAGAAAACTTAATGCTAGACATGCCAAGTGGGTAGAATATCTGCAACAGTACACTTTTGTCTTAAAGCACAAGTCTGGGGTTAACAACAAAGTTGCTGATGCTTTAAGTAGGGTAGTCTTTGTTTTGCAAACTATGCATGCTGAGCTTGTAGGATTTGATCATATGAAAGCTGCTTATCTAGATTGCCCTAACTTTTCTGCTATATATGCTGACCTAACTAGGGATGTTATGAGTCACCCTCTATACACCCTTAAGGATGGGTATCTTTTTCTTGGGCCGACACTTTGTGTGCCTAAGACCTCAATCCGGGATTTCCTAATTTGGGAGCTCCATGGGGGAGGGTCTGCTGGGCACCACGGTCGAGAAAAGACCCGTGCTTTGGCAGAGGAGCGGTTCTTCTGGCCGAAGCTCTACCGAGATGTGGCCAAGGTAGTTAGGCATTGTGGGACCTGTCAATCCACCAAGGTCCAGAGGCACAATTTTGGACTGTACACCCCTCTGCCTATTCCTCAGGCACCATGGCAGGATATTAGTATGGACTTTGTTCTAGGATTGCCCAGGACTGCTGCTAGGCATGACTCTATTTATGTTGTGGTCGACAGGTTTACCAAAATGGCACATTTTATACCTTGCACTAAGACTACCGATGCCTCCCATATGGCCAGGATCTTCTTTAGAGACATTGTTAGGCTGCATGGTACCCCTCTCACTATAGTTTCGGATAGAGACACCAGGTTCGTTAGCCATTTTTGGAGGACACTATGGGCCCTACTAGGCACAAAGCTGAAGTTCTCGACGGCCTACCATCCCCAGACGGATGGGCAGACCGAAGTGATCAACAGATCACTTGGGAGCATCCTTAGGAGTCTTGCAGGAGAACACCCCGGTGATTGGGACAAGCTGTTGCCCACAGCTGAATTCTCCTATAATAGTGTCCCAAATAGGACCACTGGCCTGTCTCCCTTCCAGGCAAACTTAGGGTACCAACCTAATAAGCCCATTGATCTATTTGCTGCCCCTAAGCATTGCAAGACCTCTATTTCGGCCCGAGATTATGCTTTCCATATTTCACAATTACATCATGAGTTATTTAGCAAGATTCAGGATTCTGTCAATCAATACCGTGATGATACTAATAAACGACGCCGAGAGAAGGTATTTTCTGTAGGGGACCAGGTAATGTTGCGGGTCCGGGAGGAGCGTATCCAAGGACACGGTCGCAAATTGGACGCGAAGGGGATCGGGCCCTTCTCTATTTTGAAGAGGGTCAACGACAACGCCTATCTATTGGACCTACCCCCAGAATTGGGGATATCCTCCACCATCAATGTAGAGGATCTGACGCTTTATCATCCGCCTCTCTCCATACAAGAACCCGACATCTACCGCGAGCCAGAGATTGAGGCCGTACTCGAGGACCAGACCCGACTCACCCCTGACGAGGTACAGCTTTATTACCGTGTCAAATTTACTGATGGTGAGGCGGCATGGCTCCCTGAGGCAGAGCTTGCTAGGTCTGCACCTGAGCTCCTCCAAGGGTACAAAGACAATTCTCCAGAGGAGAATTCTTCTCACCCCGGGAGAGCTGATGTGGGACCGAGGCAGGATCTTCGGAGGTCCGCCCGGGTTCGAAAGAAGCCCTCTAGGTATGGCTATCCTAGCCCCTAGACTTGGCTTCCTTAGGACCCCATTTTGCTTATTTTGTCTTAGATTAGGGTGCATCATGTGGTAGGTTAGATCCACCCTCCAATTACGCCATGTAGTTACATTTCTAGGTTCCGCCACTTATGTATGATAGGTTAGTGCATGCAATTTATGTAATAGATTTGGTCAACTCCATTTTGGAAACACAAGTCAAAATCAGGCCAACACAACTCAAGTGGCATCAAGAGCCCATCAGCCCACTCCATGGAAGAATCAGCCCACCCACCTTATGGAGCATCACAACAACTACCCTAAACTTCACCATCCTAGTTGGCATCCATGAGGGATTTGTCCTCACTCTCCAACCGCCCCTTTCCCTTTGGAGTATAGGGAGACAACACCAGCTATTCTCAGCTTTTCCAGCAGCCCTCATGAAGGTAAATGCGCCAGCCCATCAATGCAAGGATGCAGCCTGCACTCCATCATTACAACCGCAGGATGTTGCCCCCCTAAATCTGGAAATTCCTGCCACTCTCTTCAACCGAAACCACCAGAAGATCAACTCCATCAGCAGCTCAAGATTCGCCCATTACCCCTTCAAGGAAGACTCCAAAGAGGTGCAAGGACGCCAGCCCACAAATGAAGAAAGGTTCAGCCCCATCAATGCACCTGCTCAATGTGCAGAATTTTCTATTGCTTGTTTGACTTGTGTATGCGCCAAGGATTTGTCTTTTCCTTTAGCTGAACATTATAACCTTGTAACACTCTTGGTGAAGGGTAGAGTTGAATCCTTTTGAAAAAGAATTTCTGAAGTGTGTCTTCAAGGGTGTGTGTCACCCCAACTCTTCTCCCTCTTCCAACCCTAGCCGAGAGCTCTTCCCCTCTTCCCTCCTTCAACCTTCTTCCACTCTTGCTCATGCCTTGAAGCTGAAGCTCACGCCACCTCCTCCCCTCAGTCCTGAAGAGT
The DNA here is from genome assembly GCA_027563935.2 of Costus lasius. Taxonomy (NCBI): domain Eukaryota; kingdom Viridiplantae; phylum Streptophyta; class Magnoliopsida; order Zingiberales; family Costaceae; genus Costus; species Costus lasius. Next base: position 64,219,735 of record CM050448.1, on the reverse strand, counting down.
CCTCAGCCCAAGAGGAGGAGCTGGGCACAACCGAGACTCAAGAAGGTGCCACCCACACCATGTCAAGAGCAAACACCTACCCGAGTTAGCTAAGTTCCCCCCTTCTTCTTTGGTTGTTGTTTTTCTTGATGTTCTTGAGCATCCATCTGCACTTATGTATCTATTCCATGAAGGTTGCGCAAGGATCAGAAGAGAATACAAGGCGTCACTCCTTTTCCCCCTCCCCTAGTAGCTAGTCTCTAAATTGTTAGCAAGGGAACTTGGAGAACTAGCCTCCCCCTTGGTTGTGATTGTAAAAGGCCTCTTAATATTTGTCAAATACTCACCCACGCATGTGTGGGAATGCTGTAATGCCATGGTTGTAAGCTCATAGGGCCCTACTTCGTGAGTTCAACCATTGGACCGGTGAAGAACGGGAAGTTCGCCCTTTCTATTCTCAAAGGGCGCAAGGTGAGTCTCTCCCTTAGAATAGTGTTGTTTTTCTAGCTCTAGATTGCATGATAGGTTTCAATTTCGGTTTTAACATCTGTCCTAGACTTGCATGATAGGTTTTAAGTTCAGTTTACTACTTGCCTAATTTCGGTTTTTACCTACAAATACTCAAAACAAGCTATTTTCAACTACGTTAGTATAAGGGGTTTCATTACTCTATACGTAACTATCAAATGCTTTCAAAATGCGTTGTTTGAATGTGTGCATGCTTAGCACCCCCATCAGACATGGTCTGAATCTTTCAAAGAGTCAGTGTCCTCAAACACAGACTGAGAAAGATGAAATGGACAATACGCCTTATGCTTCGGCTATTGGGTCCATTATGTATGCGATGTTGTGTACTCGCCCAGACGTCGCTTACGGGTTAAGCGTGACCAGTCGGTTCCAAAGTAATCCAGGTCAGGCACACTGGATTGCAGTCAAGAATATCTTAAAATATCTGTGGAGGACCAAAGATATGTTCTTGATATATGGAGGTCAGGAAGAACTCAGTATTGAAGGATATACTAACGCTTCATTCCAATCTGACCAGGATGATTTCCGATCGCAATCAGGCTATGTTTTTAGCTTGAATGGAGGAGCAGTGGTGTGGAAAAGTTTCAAACAGTCTATCGTTGCTGATTCCACAACAGAAGCCGAGTATGTTGCAGCCTCAGAAGCATCTAAGGAGGCAGTATGGATTCGTAAGTTCGTTCAGGACCTTGGTGTTGTTCCTTCGAGTGCAGATCCTTTGGTTATCTTCTGTGATAACACTGGAGCAATCCCACAAGCAAAGGAACCACGGTCGCACCAGAAGTCCAAGCACATACAGAGACAGTTTCACTTGATCCGGGAGATCATTGATCGTGGCGAGATCAAAGTCTGCAAGGTTCATACAGATGACAATCTGGCAGACCCGCTTACAAAGCCTCTGGCGCAGCAGAAGCATGAGAAGCACTGTAATAATATGGGTTTGAGATTTCTCAACCATTAGATTAAGTGCAAGTGGGAGATTGTTGGGGTATGCCCTTAAGGCTAATGTTTGAAGCCTTGGGATTGTAACAGTATCATGTATAAACCCTTGTGTTTATAAAGGCAATGGTTGTTATTCAGTTTGTTACATTGTCTGCTGCAATACATGTGCTTCTGAATAATGTCTCAGAGCTGTTCAGCTTGGATGACATGCTATGTGTCCTTAGTCGAGATATCTTGGTGAACATGAGACAGCCTTGATATGCTTAAGACTAATATGTGTTCTAATCTTATAGGATGCTTCGAGCATGAAATAAGATGTAGACTCATGGGTACATTGGATGTACTGGACAGACCCTACTAGGATATTGAATTGCTTGTCACAATGTGAATAATCCTTGATTGCAACAAGTGGCACATTTCCTCTGACTTGAGATCACTTGTATTTCTAAATGATGATTGTCATTGTTTTGAGGTAGTTCAATATCATTTGAAACATAATGGTTATAGACTATCTTGGATGGTGAGCTTGAGTCATGTTAGGGCACTAATGATAGATAAAGGATGGCCGTCTCCTTCATTGGAGTGTGATGTTCTAAAGTGGCCCCCTGGATGAGATGATTGAGAAAGTGTATGGCCATACCCAGGTGACTATGTTCATCTGATCTGATCATGCTCATCATATTGGAGCTACAGGCTTGACACGCTTGTCCAATAAGAACATCCAGTGGCAAAGGAATCATGTATGCCTGGTGAAGTGGATTCACACTTGTGCTGTGGTTTGGGTGTAGTCTTGGAAGGCTCTTTCTTTTATATCGGGAGACAGTGATGTGTTGCTAGATACCCCTCACTGATCGTGATGACGTAAGTTATCGTTACCGACATTTAAAGGAAACCCTTAGGGTCGCACAATTTAATGATATGGCTTACTTAAGTCAGATCGTGTGGACTGAATTGTTTAGGTTCAGTTTAAAGGGATTTAATCTCTGATTGTGAGTGAGATCTGGTCTGATCATGTTTGATTGATTAGGGCTTGAGATCGGTAAGCTTCGATTGAGAGAATGGATGCTAGATCGGTGAGATCAGGAGCATCAAGAGATCAACGGTCAGATCAAGAACCTTAGGGTTTAATGTGATCTGGACTAATGGCTTGGGTTAATTGGTCTTTGAACCAAACCAAAATTGAACCAGCTCATCATGTGAGCGCACGGTTCAAGTTAAGAGAAATATGCGATTGGGAAAAACCCTTGATCGCATGTTGAGGAGTGGCTTTCTATTTTTAGAAAGCATGATCACATACGTGACCACGCCTCACCTCTTCACGCCTGTTGTTGTCGCCCCTCTCTTCTCGTGTGTTTTGGAGGCACTCTCGTGGAAGAGGTTTTGACGACAAGGAAGAATCGCCAAGCAGTGGATCTCATCTTCTTCATCCCTTCTCACACGACAAGGTCACTTGGGGAACCTTGCTAGCACAAGGAGCGTCCAAGGAGCAAGCCATCGATCATCTTGTGTGTGGCGCTTTGGAGGAGAACCCCATCGTTCTCTCTTCTTCCTAGACACCATCTAAGCGATGGCCATGGTATGAGTCATTACCATTCTATTGCGATTGATTTTAAAGTTGATCATATATCATGCATTCGATCCCTAGAAACCCCTTCCGCTGCATGTAAACCTCCATATGCGCCTATTAGGGTTTCGCTCCCCCTTGTTAGGGGACTTTCATAGTAGCCTTCTAACGCGTAGCCCTCACTAAGCTATAGATCAATGGAGTTGTGAACTGTTTCCCACCCTTGTGGGACACACCCACTTATCTTTAGAAAGTGCGTGGTGGCAATGGTTTCCCAAGTCCAGTTTTAACCTGGGCGTGCCTTCGCAAGGAAACTCGTTGGCCCTAGGCATAACGGTTATGAATGGACTTGACTAGATTTTCATATGTGCTAGGCACATGATGAAACTCTAGAGGCATCATTAAGAGGTTAGGGTTTCATGCTGTATCCAGCCCTCACTGGACATGGAATGCCTATACTGTCTCAATAAGGGGAATTGCTTAGAGCAATCGGTCGACGTGCCCACCATAGGAAGCATTGGTCACTTTGTGCATCTCATCGTACCCTCGTGGAACGTGAAGCCTCATGTGGAATAAGGACCCCATCTCACTAGAAAATCTTAAATTTCCCGATTGACTTTGTTGGTTGTCAATTCGATTAAAATAGTGGGAGCCATAATCATTTAAAACAAGTCCAATTTAAATGATTTGAAGTAGTACTAATCTGTTGTTTCTTGACTGTTGTAGAACAATGGCAACAAACAATAGCGGATTGACACTGCGATCACTCCTTGATATGGATAAGTTGGTTGGAACCAACTTTATGGACTGGCATCATTACTTGAGGATAGCCCTAAAGCTCGAGAAGAAGTTGTATGCCCTTACGCAGCCTCTTCCTGCGGATCCTCTGCCTAATGCCTGAACGGCAGATAGGGATGCTTTTAGAAAGCATCAGGATGTCTCTTTGGAGGTAGCATGTCTCATGCTAGCCACTATGGACTTCAATTAGAACTAGATCATTGCTACTATGTACCTTCACTTATTAAAAATATTGTATCCATTCCTTGCTTGGCAAAGAATGGATTTAAGTTTGAAATAAAGGATAACTCTTATTCTTTCTCATTTGCAAACATGTTTTATGGGAAGGGTACTTTATGCAATGGGTTATATGTCTTGGACATGGATAGTTCTATTTGTAATATAAATAATAAAAGGACCAAATTGAGTGGTGCAGTTGGTGCTTTCCTTTGGCATTGTTGATTAGCCCATATAAACAAGAATCGCATCTAACAACTCCATGCAAATGGGTTGCTAGATTCAAGTTTCTTGGAGGAATTTGAAACATGTGAGCCTTGTTTATTAGGGAATATGACAAAAGCGCCCTTCACCAAGATTGGTGAGAGGGCAGGAGGTTTATTGGATCTCATACATACTGATGTGTGTGGCCCATCCAATAAACAAGCCAGAGGAGGATACAACTACTTCATCACATTTATTGATGACTTCAGTAGATATGGTTATGTCTACTTGATGAGACATAAGTCTGAATACTTTGAGAAATTTAAGAAGTTCAGACATGTAGTAGAGAACCAGCTTGTTAGATCCATTAATGCTCTTCGATCAGATCGTGGTGGAGAGTACCTGAGTGGTGAGTTCTATGACTATTTGAGAGAGTGTGGGATCCTATCCCAACTCACTCTTCCTGGAAGACTTCAACGGAATGGTATGTCTGAAAGGAGAAATCAAACTTTGTTGGACATGGTTCGGTCTATGATGAGTCATGCAACTCTACCTCCCTCATTCTGGGGTCATGCACTTTAGACAGATTCTCTGATACTGAATAACGTTCCATCTAAGAGTGTCTCCAAGACACCATATGAGTTATAGAGTGGGAGACGCCCTAATCTCACTTTTATAAAGATATGGGGATGTGAGGCTTATGTCAAACGTCTGGATTCTAGCAAGCTAGAACTTAGATCTGATAAATGTGTATTTGTGGGGTACCCTAAGGAAACTAAGGGTTACTACTTCTAAGTTCCCACCGAGAACAAAGTTTTTGTTGCTCGGGGTGCTGTCTTTCTCGAGAAAGAATTTCTCATGAAAAAAGTTAGTGGGAGAAAGTTTGACTTGGACGAGGTCCAAGTGCAACCACAATACACAGAGATGGAACCTGAGCCACATGCACCGGTTGCTGGGCAACATGAGGCTCAGACACAAGCCCCACGTAGGTCTGGGAGGATTCGTCGTGTGCCTGAGAGGTATGGGTCACTGCCGACTCAACACAACGGGATCTTCATCATTGACGATGAACCCAGGACTTATGATGAGGCGGTCAGTGGACTGGATTCCCAGAGATGGCTTGAGGCAATGCGATCCGAGATCGATTCCATGTCAGCTAACCAAGTCTGGGATTTGGTTGAGCTGCCTGATTGGCTAAAACACAAAGGGTGTAAATGGGTCTTCAAGAGGAAGACAGACATGGATGGCAACATAGTTCTTATAAAGGTAGACTAGTGGCTAAGGGATTCAAACAAGTCCACGGGGTAGACTATGATGAAACCTTCTCGTCGGTTGCCATGATCAAATCCATTCGGATTCTGCTTGCTATAGCTGCATATCATGACTATGAGATATGGCAGATGGATGTGAAGACAGCATTCCTTAATGGGAAGCTGACTGAGGATGTGTACATGACACAACCTGATGGCTTCATCCATCCTGCAGATGCCAATAAGGTCTGCAGGCTAAAGAAATCCATTTATGAATTAAAGCAAGCATCTCGAAGTTGGAATCTTCGGTTTAATGAAGCTGTGAGAGATTATGGCTTTATCAAAAGCGAAGTTGACGCTTGTGTATACAGAAAATTCAGTGGGAGCTTGGTGACTTTTCTGGTCTTGTATGTCGATGACATACTGCTCATCGGAAACGACATCCCTAGTCTTCAAGCTGTGAAGACATGGTTAGGGAAGTGTTTCGAGATGAAGGACTTAGGGGAGGCCGCCTATATCCTAGGCGTGAGGATCTATCGGGATAGATCAAAGAGGCTCCTGACCCTTAGTCAGTGTACCTACATTAATAAGGTCCTGGAGAGGTTCAACTTGGAGCAATCCAAGAAAGGACACCTTCCAGTGAGACATAGCCTTACTCTCTTAAAGAGCCAGTGTCCCACCACACAGGCCGTATTTTGTGCAAAATTTATTTTTCCTGTAAAAAGAGAAGAAAAAATTAGTTCTAAAAATAAAGTAAAATAAAAGAAACTAACTAAAAAAAAGAGTGCTTGGGTTGCCTCCCAAAAAGCGCTAGTTTTTAGGTCCATAGCATGACCAAAAATCAAACATCATGGCGAAGCAGGTGGATCAATACCGTAGTAAATAGCATATAACTTTCTGCTTTTCCGTTGTCTTAAAAGTTTAGCCACTAATCCAAACATCCAAAATTTCATATAAATCAAGATTGACGTGGCTTTCTCAAATATGCAGAAATCAAAATCAAAATTTTCAATTCCACTCAAAGGATATTCAATAATCTTCTTAAATTTATCAGAAAGCAAAATCATTAGTCCTTTCTTCAAATTTATATCTTCAATTGCGATAGGACTTTGATCAAAAGATTCAAGTATTGGATCATGAAAATAGTCTTTCTATCCACATTAGAATCCTCAATAAAGAATAATTTTTCAAATAAATCAGTAGACATGGGCAAAGCATCAGAGTGAGATTCATCAATATTCATAATTTTCAAATTCTTTTCAAGTTCTTCATGCACTTCATCAATTTCAAAATTACTAACAAAATCAGAGTAAGAGTTTTCTAAATCAGTCCCCTCATATCCTTCATCAGATTCAACCACAAATAATATATCATCAAAAGAATCAATTTCAAAACTATCATTATAATCAAATGGAGATTTAACAAAATCAATTTTCCCAAATTTTTCCACAAATAAATTATCAGATGAATCAATTTTACAATCATCAAAATCAGAGTGAGATTCATTAATGTTCACATAAGGCTCAATCTCAAAACAATCATAATCAGGGGGGGAATTTTCTAAATCAATTTCTTCAGTTTCCAAATCAAACTCAAATAAACAAGATTGTTGTGCTATCTGGGTTTCCAAAATTTTCTTATGAGCTGTTAAAGATTCTACTTGAGAAGCTAGCTGACTAATTAACCCTTGAAGATCTTCAAATAAACAAGTGAAGGGTCCCCTAAAAGGAGGGGGGGCCGAAACCCTAATAGGTGGCGCATATAGTTCATTTGCAACGGAAGCAAGGGTTTCAAAGGATCTCATGTGATATTCATATGATCAACTTAAAACGATAGCATAGAGATGCGTTACCATGGCCATGAGTAAGGAGGCGGCTTGGAAGAGAAAGAATCAAATGCTTCTTCTCCAAAGGCGACGCACACAAGGTGAAGATGGCTTTCTCCTTGTTGTCCTTTGTGCTAGCAAAGACCTTCAAGAATCCTAATCGCGTGTAGGAGATGTCGAAGAAGAAGTCTTGCTGGCCGAATGTTTTCCTCCTAGCCTCGAGAGGACTTCACACGAGAGGAATCAATGGAGAATAATGGGCGAGCAACGTTACTACGTGGGAGCGTTTCCAATTTGGAAACCGACTTCCAAAATTAGTAACTCCTCAATGTTTCATGCGTTCACCCAAGTGAACCATCGAAACAATTCTTCTCCAATTGAACCAAGCGTTCACTTATGTGAACCGGTTCTATTTATTTGGTCCAATTGAATTTGGTTCAAAAACCAAATCAAACCAGCATAGGCTCAGATCCAATCAAACCAAATGGTTCAAGATCTAACCGTTCATCTCTTGATGCTCTTGATTTCACCGATCTAGCATCAATACTCTCGATCGAAGCTTACCGATCTCAAGCCCTAATCAATCAAACATGATCAGACCAGATCTCACTTACAATCAGAGTTTAAACTCCTTTAAACTGAACCAAAATAATTCAGTCCACACGATCTGACTTAAGTAAGCCATATCATCAAATTGTGCGACCCTAAGGGTTTCCTTTAAATGTCTGTAACGATAACTTACGTTATCACGATCAGTGAGGGGTATCTAGCAACACATCACTGTCTCCCGATATGAAGGAAAGAGTCTTCCAAGACTACACCCAAACCATAGCACAAGTGTGAATCCACTTCATGAGGCATACATGTTTCCTTTGCCACTGGATGTTCTTATTGGACAAGCGTGTCAAGCTTGTAACTCCAATATGATGAGCATGATTAGATCAGATGATCATAGTCACCTGGGTATGGCCATACACTTTCTCAATCATCTCATTCAGGGGGGCCCCTTTAGAACATCACACTCCAATCAAGGAGACGGCAATCCTATATCTATCACTAGTGTCCTAACCTGACTCATGATCATTATCCAAGATAGTCTATAACCATTATATTTCAAATGATATTGAACTACCTCAAAACAATGACAATCATCATTTAGAAACACAAGTGATCTCAAGTCAGAGGACATGTGCCACTTGTTGCAAACAAGGATTATTCACATTGTGACAAGCAATTGAATATCCTAGTAGGGTCTGTCCAGTACATCCAATGTACCCATGAGTCTACATCTTATTCCATGCTTGAAGCATCCTATAAGATTAGAACACATATTAGTCTCAATCATATCAAGGTTGTCTCATGTTCACCAAGATATCTCGACTAAGGACATTACAGCATGTCAGCCAAGCTGAACAGCATTGAGACATTATTCAGAAGCACACTTATTGCGGCAGACAATGTAACAAACTGAATAACAACCATTGCCTTTATAAACATGAGAGTTTATACATGATACTGAAAGAATCCCAAGGCCTCAAACATTAGCCTTAAGGGCATACCCCAACAATCTCCCACTTGCACTTAATCTAATGGTTGAGAAATCTCAAACCCATGTTATTACAATGCTTCTCATGCTTCTACTGCGCCAGAGGCTTGGTAAGCGGGTCAGCCAGATTGTCATCTGTATGAACCTTGCAGATTTTGATCTCACCACGATCAATGATCTCCCGGATCAAGTGAAACCGTCTCTGTATGTGCTTGGACTTCTGGTGCGACCGTGGTTCCTTCGCTTGTGCGATTGCTCCAGTGTTATCACAAAAGATAACCAAAGGATCTGCACTCGAAGGAACAACACCAAGTTCCTGAACGAACTTGCGAATCCACACTGCCTCCTTAGATGCTTCCGAGGCTGCAACATACTCAGCTTCTGTTGTGGAATCAGCAATGATAGACTGTTTGAAACTTTTCCATACCACAGCTCCTCCATTCAAGCTAAAAACATAGCCTGATTGCGATCGGAAATCATCCTGGTCAGATTGGAATGAAGCGTCAGTATATCCTTCAATACTGAGTTCTTCCTGACCTCCATATATCAAGAACATATCTTTGGTCCTCCGAAGATATTTCAAAATGTTCTTGACCGCAATCCAGTGCGCCTGACCTGGATTACTTTGGAATCGACTGGTCACGCTTAACCCGTAAGCGACGTCTGGGCGAGTACATAACATCGCATACATAATGGACCCAATAGCCGAAGCATAAGGCGTATTGTCCATTTCATCTTTCTCAGTCTGTGTTTGTGGACACTGACTCTTTGAAAGATTCAGACAATGTCTGACTGGAAGATATCCTCTTTTAGAATTCTCTAAATGGAATCTCTCCAGGACTTTATCGATGTAAGTACTTTGGCACAGCCCGAGAAGCCTCTTAGATCTATCTCTGTAGATCTTCACACCTAATACATAGGCTGCTTCTCCTAGATCTTTCATCTGGAAACATTTTCTTAACCATGCTTTAACAGCATGCAGTTCAGGAATATCATTTCCAATGATTAAGATAACATCGACGTAGAGGACTAGGAAAGTAATCACGCTCCCACTAAACCTCTTATATACACACGGGTCGTCTTCATTCTTGATGAAACCAAATTCACATATTGATTCATCAAAACGAATATTCCAGCTTCTAGATGCTTGCTTAAGTCCATAAATGGACTTCTTTAACTTGCATATTTTATGACGATCTGATGGATTAGTGAAACCTTCAGGTTGTATCATATACACATCCTCATCCAGTTTTCCATTAAGGAAAGCGGTCTTCACATCCATTTCCCAGATCTCATAATCGTAATATGCTGCTATCGCAAGAATAATCCGAATTGACTTGAACATGGCTACAGGAGAGAAAGTTTCATCATAATCTATCCCGTAGATTTGCTTGAAACCTTTTGTAAGATCCAAGGATCTTAAGTCCTGGTAAGCATTATTTTTGAATTAAATAAAATTATTGACTGTGATATTTTTCTATGTATTGGTTGTTAATAGTTATTTAACTAGAGATTTTTGGTTGTTAATTTATTGTAAATTAATTAGGGATTATTTGTTTGATTATTGGCTGTTAATTTATGATAAATTATTATTGGTAGTTCATGATAAATTAATTAGGATTTATGGGTTGTAAATTGTAAGTTAATTAATTGTTAATTAATTGGAGCTATTGGTTAATTACATCCTTATTGGATTTGCGTTTAAGTGAATTCATTAAGTGGATGTTAATTTAAGTTCTTATTGGATTGTCACTTAAACCATGGGTTATTGGGTTTAAAATTCAAATTTAGTTAGTTAAATGGTTAAACCCTATTTGAATTAATGGGTTAATGGGTTAAGAGTTAAAACCGAAAATTCAAATTGATATTTCGGTTAGGGTGGAATTTTTGGGCGAGATTTTGGCTTGAGAGAAAACTTTGGGCGACGGCTAGGAAGAAGGAGACGACTTTGGTGTTCTTGGAATTTTGAGGTGATTTTCTTCATCTTCTTCCCTTGGTGATTTTCCTTGAAGTGAAGAAACTTCCTTGGCGAGTTCTTGAAGATTTTTGGGCGGCTTAAAGGCTTTAGACGAAATTGTTGGAGGGTTTTTTTTCACCTTGTGTTCTCGGTTCAAGGTGAGTGGGTTGTCTAATTGATTTCTATCTATTTGTTTGTGTTAATTGATGAGTTAGATGATATATTCGCTTGTTGGAAATCTTACCATGCTAAAACCGAAATTCAAGACTTCACTATGATGAAAACCGAATTCTGTAAAGTTGAATATATCATGAAAACCGAACTTTTCAAAGGTGATTATATGATGATTATTTAACCGAAAATTTGTATGAAATTTAAGGTATTTTTATAGGAATTTTGGTAGCATTAAATCATTGAATTTTGGGTATGAAATTCTTGTTAATTATAGTTAAACCGAAATCAATTTTGGTAACATTAAATCAATGATGTTTGTAGTTAACATGAAAACCGAAATCTTGATGTTCTTGATAATTGTTTATGAAAACCGAAATTGATGTTTGTAGTTAACATGAAAACCGAAACCTTGATGACCTTGATAATTGTCTATGAAAACCGGATTTTGGTGTTTGTAGTTAATATGTTACATGTGGTAATTTGTAAAGTAATTTATATGAATACTTGTTTTAAATTTTAAGTTGATTTTATGGATGCTTGATATGACTGTTTCTTGGTGTGTGTAATATGTTAAATAATTATGGTGTTATATTTATGGCTAAGTATCTGTATTTGAGAAACTTGAGTGACAACATAGCAAGGTTTGATTAAACTAATCAGCATGAAATTTAAGGACTACACTATATTCGGTGATATTCGAATATAAAATATTATGTGTTATGTTATATAATTTTGAACAATATGTGTGATCATGTGAATTTTGAACATTATGTGTGATCTTGTGAATTTTGGACAATATGTGAGATTATGTGAATTTGGAAAATTATGTGATTATGTGATGGTTAGGACTAAGGCTAGGTGTAACTATGAACTCAAGGGGATAGTCCTTATGTGTTATGTTAAGGGTTTGAATTTCAGCCCTGTATTGTGATATGTGAGGAGGTTGATGTTCAGCCTGCCTATTATGATTTTTGTGATGGGGGTTGATGTTCAGCCTGCCCGATATGATTTTTGTGATGACTATCCTAGAGTCTAGTTGACACTTAGGAGTCCACCTTTGTGAAATATGAAATAAGATATGTCTGTTGTCCAGTAGGAACCTTTTGGGAGAACGGGTTTTGACGCAAAGTGCCATGTCTTGGTCGGACAGGGGCCACCTCTTGATGTCATTACTCTTTTATGTGATGGGGTAATATAAGACGCAAAGTGCCATGTCTTGATCAGACAGGGGCCACCTCTTGATGTCATTACTCTTTTATGTGACGGGGTGATATAAGACGCAAAGTGCCATGTCTTGATCAGACAGGGGCCACCTCTTGATGTCATCACTCTGATGTGTTATGGGGTGATAGAGCAAAGTGCCACGTCATGACCTGACGGGGGCCACCTCTTGATTCTACTCACTATCCATGTTTATGTGTTGCACGAGATTTTGCAGCTCCCAGTGCTTTGGCCAAGCCGGGTTAGACCATATTGGTCACTACTGAATATGCTGGACAACTAGGTTAATTAAGTATGGTGTGTTTAGTTGGTTTAGAATATATGTGTTTAATTGGGTTAGAGTAAAACTCTAGAACCTGAATTTGTTATATGCTAGTGTGTACATCTGACTGTCTATATGACTTCTGTTTCTTTATTTTGTTATATGTTGACATAATGTTCCTGTTAAAGATTTTTAAAATAATCTGCCTATATTTTTGAATGTATGTTCTGGATGGTCGGTTTAGACTATCCACTCACTGGGCTGTGTAGCTCACCCCTCATTATTTTCAGGTGTAGAGCAGGGGCGCAGTTAGCATTATATGGATATTGTGATTTATGCTTAACGAACTTATGATGCCGGTTGTGGCCTTAATATATGAATTATGTGAACATATGCTGCCGAACTATATGAGTTATATGAACTATATGAATGATGTGAACTATGTGAATCTATGTGAACCTATGATGCCAGATTGTGGCTGTTAATGAGTTTGAATTTTTGTGTCACCGCGGGCTCCAGCCTGGTTTCGGTGTTTGGTATAAGTTTATAAAAATCGACTTTGTGGCTTTGCTTTGAATTTCGAATCGAATTGTATTTATGTCATCGGATTTGATATAACTGTTGCCTTGCATATGTCTAGTGCAAGGATTGCGTGGTGGCAGGTACCCTTATGTAATTTATGAGATTTGTGTTTTGTGGATATTTATGTATGGGTTTGTGGAAATTTTCAGATCGTGTTTTCTTAAACTCGGTTTTACCTAGCATATGAATCGATCTTATACGAAACATCCTGTATTCTTCATGAATTGTGCCATTTGTTTGGGGTTAAGAATGTGGGATGTTACACCTTTCGCAACTAGCCTGCCTTTATAGGTAACTACGTTACCATCCATGTCAATCTTCTTCTTGAAGATCCATTTACAGCCTATAGGGATTACTCCCGGAGGTGGATCAACCAAATCCCAGACTTGATTATCTGACATGGAGTCCATCTCGGCTCGCATAGCTTCAAGCCATCTAGCTGACTCCGGTCCACTGACCGCATCCGCATAAGTGAGGGGTTCATCATGATCAATGATGTAGACTCCGTCATAGCGCTCAGGCTGTCGACGGATCCTTCCCGATCTACGCGGTTCCCATGATATCTGAGCCTCAGGTTGTTCAATAACCTGTTCTACTGGCTCAGACTCATCCAACTGTGCTTGACTACTTTGTCCTTCCTCTGGATTCTCATACAGTTTTATTTCTCTCCCACTGGCTTCTTGCAGAAGAAACTCCTTCTCAAGAAAAATAGCCGTTCGAGCAACAAATACTTTGTTCTCTTTGGGATCGTAGAAATAATAACCCTTAGTTTCCTTAGGGTAACCGACAAAGATGAATTTCTCAGATCTGCTCTCTAGTTTCCCAGAGACGAGCTTTTTGACATAAGCCTCGCAACCCCAGATCTTAATAAATGTCAAGCTCGGCTGTTTCCCATACCATAACTCATATGGAGTCTTTGAAACTGCCTTGGATGGCACTCGGTCTAGTACCTTTGCAGCCGTTTCCAGCGCAAATCCCCAAAAGGAGTATGGTAGAGTAGCCTGACTCATCATAGAACGAACCATATCCAGTAAGGTTCTGTTCCTCCTCTCGAACACACCATTCCATTGCGGTGTTCCTGGTGGAGTGAGCTGTGAGATAATCCCACACTCCTTCAGATAGTCAGTAAATTCTCGACTTAGGTATTCTCCACCTCGATCTGAGCGAAGTGCCTTGATATTTCGGCCTAGCTGATTTTGTACTTCATTTTTGAACTCTTTGAACTTGTCAAAAGATTCACTCTTATGTCTCATTAGATAGACATACCCATGTCTACTGAAATCATCAGTAAAGGTAATGAAGTATGAGTAGCCACCTCTGGCATGTTTACTAAATGGCCCACACACATCACTGTGTATAAGGTCAAGTAAACCTGAAGCCCTTTGACCTTTGTTAGGAAAAGGAGACTTCGTCATTTTGCCCAATAAACAAGCTTTGCATGTATCAATCTCCTCATAGGAGAATGATCCCAGCAGTCCATGGTCATGCAACCGCTTAATGCGCTTCTTGTTAATATGGCCTAAACGACTATGCCATAGCAAGGTGCTGTCATCAGCATACTTGGCTTTCTTATTATCAATATTTTGTATAGAACATTCCATGTCCAACATGAATAACCCATTGTTAATTGACCCAGTAGCATAAATAATATTATCAAGAGAAAGATAACACTTTGAAGTCTTGCATTCAAAGGAAAACCCTTTCCTGACAAGAGCAGGAATAGAGATAATATTCTTGGTAATGCTAGGTACAAAATAACAATTGTTCAGTTCTAATACAAGTCCAGATGGCAATGAGATGTAATATTCTCCTACAGCAACAGCAGCAACCCGTGCCCCGTTTCCAACTCGTAGGTCTACCTCATGCTGTCCCACCTGTCTTCTTCTCTTGAGTTCCTGTACATTTGAACAAATGTGAACTCCACATGCAGTGTCCAACACCCATGAAATAGAAGAAGAAGATATCATGACTTCAGTCACAAAAATACCTGAGCCAGAAGCGATGCTTCCCTTCTTGTCTCCTTGGAGCGCTTTACAGTCCTTTTTCCAGTGACCCAGCTGGCCACAATGGAAACATCTGTATTCCTTCGACCGCTTGACCTTTTGTTTCAGAGCCTTGTTGTAGTTCTTGACAGGGGCTTTGCCCTTCTTCCCCTTCTTGTTGTTCCTGGAAGGGAACATCAAGACAGAGGTTGAAGACTTTCCCTTTAGAGTCTCCTCTGTAGTCAAGAGCATATTCAGCAACTCTGCCGGAGTACAGTCGATCTTGTTCATATTAAAATTAATAATGAACGGATCGAAGGAGGCCGGGAGGGACTGTAGAATAATGTCTACAGCAAGCTCCTGATTGATGGTATGCCCCAGTTTCTCTAGAGCCTCTTTGTGCCCAATCATCTTGACCACGTGAGCTCCCACTGGACTTCCTTCAGCTAGTTTGCTCTGAAAGAAAAGCTTAGTCAAATTATAGCGTTCAGTCCTCGCCTGTGCAGCATACAGCATCTTGAGGTTTGCTATAATTTCTATAGCAGACATATCCTCATGCTGACGCTGCAGCTGTGGCGTCATAGACGCTAGCATCAGGCAAGCGACATCAATGCTATCATTGACATGCTTTTCATAGGCATCCCGAACCACCCTTGCGGCGTTCGGAGCGGGTTGAGGCGGTATAGCCGTCTCGAGGACATACAGTTTCCTCTCAGCCTTTAGAACAATCTTAAGGTGTCCGTACCAGTCTGAGAAGTTTGGCCCAGCAAACTTCTCCCTTTCCAGTAGGGATCGCACATTGAAGCTCATGGTGTTCGTTGCTGCAGGAATCTACAACAATGCAAGAACAGCAAGGTCAGTATCAATGTTTAGAATCAATCCAGGACTTAAGAAAGATTCTTTTCTCACTATTTTATCTGACTGAAAAATCCATTAAAACAGTCCGAAAGAGTAAGACTCTTTTAGTGAGATGGGATCCAGATTTCATACTTGGTCTCCGCGTCCCGCTCAGGTGAGATAAGATGCACAGAGAGTACAAGCACTAATTTCTGGTAGGCAGTCCCTGCCAATCGCCAACCCGTGCGATTCCCCTTCATCTGGGCAATCCAGCAGACTGTGCCAACTGAGTTGGTACAACACAGTCTCTGATCCCACAGATGGCTGCCTCCATATAGCTAACATATGTCCCATATGTAGCCTACATGGTCAAGCTGACCTGACCTACTCCCTGGACCACCACGTGCTATGCTGAGCAACGAGAAGCGATAAATCCCTTCTCTGTAACACGCAGGTGAAATCACACACTGTCTGAAGATAGATGGGCGTGCCCACTGAGTGGGTACAACACGGCCCCAACGATAGTCAGAACAGTGAGGTTTCGCGTCAGAAGGCTTACGTGCTTGATATTTAGCGTTGGATTTTAACAGTCCTTTTATCTTCTTAACTATCATGCAAACCCTATGGTGATAGCAGAAGATAAATAAATCATGCATTTCTAATTATTTAAACAATAAAGGAAAGCATGATGATCTTATGTGGTAAACGCCCATTAAGCCTAAGTAAGACCTTAAGTTAACTTAAGTCTTCACTTGAGCTCTTCATGAGTCTTTTGCATCTCATCTGGCCCAGACCAGGGCCCAAGCGCCCACTGCAGCTCAGGTGCGCCCACCAGGTAATTGCACCTATCCCAGAGTCGAACCCTGGACCTCCCACCTGGTTAAGCCACTGCTGCATGCGCCAATGCCATGTGTGCTCTGTGCTCTTGTCTGATTAAAATTACAATTTAATCTATCTAGACAAGATTGACATGCAGGTCAATTACACAATAAATTAATTAAAATGTGATGCGCAGATCACAAAAATAATAATTTATAATTAATCCAGGCTCGCAGGCCCCAGCACAGCACACATTAAAAGGGCAACCCACATAAGATGAAATAGACAAGCATCATGGCATCCAATCAATATGTGATCCATCAACTAAATAAAATTTTTCAAAATCCCATCGGAATCAATTTTATTTGTCTTATGTGCCCTACTACCTTACAACGGTCCATTAATAGGGATCCACTCATCATGTCTAGTCAGATCCACTACCCTTGCATGCACCAAGTCCTAACTGACTTGAGTCGACCTAATGGTCAACCATGCATGCGCAAAGGGCTGAACAACCTTCATGAGTTCTGGCAAGCGGGTGTGACCCCGGGCCTAACTCATGTGCCTTCACTGGTTGTCTCAACCAGACCTCGCTACACGCCTATCTGCAGTCGACCTATAGCCACCTCGTGCTTGCGCACAGGTGCCATCTGGTCGACCCATCTAGGTTGTCAGATGGTCTGATCAGACTGGTTGGATCTTACCTAGAAGATGACTTCAACCCCATCAACCCGTCTAAGGGTTTATAGTAGGCGCTTAGATCTAATATGGGGCGCGCAAGTGAAGGTTTTTGACAAAACAACAACATGCGCCAATACATGCGCCAAAGTGTAACATACATCAAACATATGTATTTTCGCATGATGAACTATCATAAACTTTAGCATGTAAAAACCTTAGATCTTAAGCTTATGCTCAAACATGGATCACACAATAACATCAAGCAATCATATGAATGAAAGTCCCCTAAAGAGGGAAGGAAACCCTAATAGGCGCAAGTAAGGGATTTAAAACAGCGGAAGAGGGTTTCTAAGATCGCATAGCATGTATTATGATCAACTTTAAAATATGAAAAAGAATTCATACCATGGCCATTTCAAGATGGCGCCTTGGAAGCAAAGATCAAATGAGATCTTCTCCTTGTCGTCACACACAGGATGATGACGCTATCTCCCTTGGTGCTCCTTGTGCTAGCAAGGTTCCAAGAGGTCCTTGTCGAGTGAAAGGGAATGATGAGATCTCGATCTCTCTTGGCCGAATCCTCCTCTATCCTTCAAGCGTCGCCGCACTCACACAAGGTGTCGAGAGGAATATGGGCGAGAGGGAAAAAAAAATCGTAGAGGCGAAAATAGAGCATACTCTATTTGGACGAGAGCGCTCTCCAAGTGGAGATCATGGTTACTAAAAATAGTAACCACTCATCGCCCCAACGTTCACACCAAGTGAACATGTCGTCAACTCCTCTCCGCTTGAACCATGCGCTCATTTAGTGAGCCGGTTCATTTTGGTTCAATTTAAGAACCAATCAAGCCAAGCAACTAGCCCAAATCATAATTAAACCATAAGGCTTTTGATCTGACCGTTGATCTCTTAATGCTCCTGATCTGACCGATCTAGCATCCATTCTCTCGATCGAAGCTTACCGATCTCAAGCCCTAATCAATCAAACATGATCAGACCAGATCTCACTTACAATCAGAGATTAAATCCCTTTAAACTGAACCTAAACAATTCAGTCCACACGATCTGACTTAAGTAAGCCATATCATCAAATTGTGCGACCCTAAGGGTTTCCTTTAAATGTCGGTAACGATAACTCACGTCATCACGATCAGTGAGGGGTATCTAGCAACACATCACTGTCTCCCGATATAAAGAAAAGAGTCTTCCAAGACTACACCCAAAAACAGCACAAGTGTGAATCAACTTCACTAGGCATACATATGTCCTTTGCCACTGGATGTTCTTATTGGACAAGCGTGTCAAGCTTGTAACTCCAATATGACGAGCATGATTAGAACAGATGAACACTGTCACCTGGGTATGGCCATACTCTTTTCTCAATCATCTCATCCAGGGGGCCCCTTTAGAACATCACACTCCTTAAACAAGGAGACGGCAATCCTATGTCTATCACTAGTGCCCTAACCTGACTCAAGCTCACCATCCAAGATAGTCTATAATCATTATGTTTCAAATGATATTGAACTACCTCAAAACAATGATAATCATCATTTAGAAAACACAAGTGATCTCAAGTCAAAGGAAATGTGCCACTTGTTGCACTCAAGGATTATTCACATTGTGACAAACAATTGAATAACCTAGTAGGGTCTGTCCAGTACATCCAATGTACCCATGAGTCTACATCTTATTCCATGCTCGAAGCATCCTATAAGATTAGAACACATATTAGTCTCAATCATATCAAGGCTGTCTCATGTTCACCAAGATATCTCGACTAAGGACATATAGCATGTCAGCCCAGCTGAACAGCTTTGAGACATTATTCAGAAGAACATATATTGCAGCAGACAATGTAGACAACTGAATAATAACCATGCCTTTATAAACATAACAGTTTATTACATGATACAGATACTTTCCCATAGGCCTCAAACATTAGCCTTAAGGGCATACCCCAACAATCTCCCACTTGCACTTAATCTAATGGTTGAGAAATCTCAAACCCATATTATTACAGTGCTTCTCATGCTTCTGCTGCGCCAGAGGCTTGGTAAGCGGGTCTGCCAGATTGTCATCTGTATGAACCTTGCAGACTTTGATCTCGCCACGATCTATGATCTCCCTGATCAAATGAAACCGTCTCTGTATGTGCTTGGACTTCTGGTGCGACCGCGGTTCCTTTGCTTGTGCGATTGCTCCAGTGTTATCACAGAAGATAACCAAAGGATCTGCACTCGAAGGAACGACACCAAGTTCTCTCACGAACTTACGAATCCACACTGCCTCCTTGGATGCTTCCGAGGCTGCAACATACTCGGCTTCTGTTGTGGAATCAGCAACAGTTGACTGTTTGAAACTCTTCCACACCACTGCTCCTCCATTCAAGCTAAAAACATAGCCTGATTGCGATCGGAAATCATCCTGGTCCGACTGGAACGAAGCGTCAGTATATCCTTCAATACTGAGTTCTTCCTGACCACCATATATCAAGAACATATCTTTGGTCCTCCGTAGATATTTTAAAATGTTCTTGACTGCAATCCAGTGCGCCATACCTGGATTACTTTGGAAACGACTGGTTACGCTTAACCCGTAAGCGACGTCTGGGCGAGTACACAACATCGCATACATAATGGATCCAATAGCCGAAGCATAAGGCGTATTGTCCATTTCATCTTTCTCAGTCTGTGTTTGTGGACACTGACTCTTTGAAAGATTCAGACCATGTCTGACTGGAAGATATCCTCGTTTAGAATTCTCTAAATGAAATCTCTCCAGGACCTTATCGATGTAAGTACTCTGGCACAGCCCGAGAAGCCTCTTAGATCTATCCCTATAGATCTTCACACCTAACACATAGGCTGCTTCTCCTAAATCTTTCATCTGGAAACATTTCCTCAGCCATGCCTTCACAGCATGCATTTCAGGAATGTCATTTCCAATGATCAAGATGTCATCGACGTAGAGGACTAGAAAAGTAATCACGCTCCCACTAAACCTCTTATATACACACGGGTCATCCTCGTTCTTGATGAAACCAAACTCAGTAACTGATTCATCAAAACGAATGTTCCAGCTTCTTGATGCTTGCTTAAGTCCATAAATGGACTTCTTTAACTTGCATATCTTATGACGATCTGCTGGATTAGTGAAACCTTCTGGTTGTGTCATGTACACATCCTCATCCAGATTTCCATTCAGGAAAGCTGTTTTCACATCCATCTGCCAGATCTCATAATCATAGTATGCAGCTATCGCGAAAAGAATCCGAATAGACTTAAACATGGCTACAGGTGAGAAAGTTTCATCATAATCTATCCCGTAGATTTGTTTGAAACCTTTCGCAACTAGCCTACCTTTATAGGTAACTACGTTACCATCCATGTCAATCTTCTTCTTGAAGATCCATTTACAGCCTATAGGGATAACTCCCGGAGGCGGATCAACCAAATCCCAAACTTGGTTATCTGACATGGAGTCCATTTCGGCGCGCATAGCTTCAAGCCATCTCGCTGACTCCGGTCCACTGACCGCATCCGCATAAGTGAGGGGTTCATCATTATCAATGATGTAGACTCCGTCATAACGCTCAGGTTGTCGACGGATCCTTCCCGATCTTCGCGGTTCCCGTGATATCTGAGCCTCAGGTTGTTCAATAACCTGTTCTACCGGCTCAGGCTCATCCAACTGTGCTTGACTACTTTGTCCTTCCTCTGGATTCTCATCCAGCTTTATTTCTCTCCCACTGGCCTCTTGCAGAAGAAACTCCTTCTCAAGAAATATGGCCGTCCGAGCAACAAAAACCTTGTTCTCTTTGGGATCGTAGAAATAATAACCCTTAGTTTCCTTAGGGTAACCGACAAAGATACATTTGTCAGATCTGCTCTCTAGTTTCCCAGAGGCGAGCTTTTTGACATAAGCCTCGCAGCCCCAGATCCTGATAAATGTCAAGCTTGGCTGTTTCCCATACCATAACTCATATGGCGTCTTTGAAACTGCCTTGGATGGCACTCGGTTTAGTACCTTTGCAGCTGTTTCCAGCGCAAAACCCCAAAAGGAGTATGGAAGAGTAGCCTGACTCATCATAGAACGAACCATATCAAGTAACGTTCTATTTCTCCTCTCGGACACACCATTCCATTGCGGTGTTCCTGGCGGAGTGAGCTGTGAGATGATCCCACACTCCTTCAGATAGTCAGTAAACGCATGACTTAGGTATTCACCACCTCGATCTGAGCGAAGTGCCTTGATATTTCGGCCTAGCTGATTCTGTACTTCATTTTTGAACTCTTTGAACTTGTCAAAAGATTCACTTTTATGTCTCATTAAAAAGACATACCCATACCTACTGAAATCATCAGTAAAGGTAATGAAGTACTGATAGCCACCTCTGGCATGTTTACTAAATGGCCCACACACATCACTGTGTATAAGGTCAAGTAAACCTAAAGCCCTTTGACCTTTGTGAAGAAAAGGTGACTTCGTCATTTTACCCATTAAACAAGCCTTGCATGTATCAATCTCCTTGTAGGAGAATGATCCCAGCAGTCCATGATCATGCAACCGCTTAATGCGTTTCTCGTTAATATGGCCTAAACGACTATGCCATAGCAAGGTGCTGTCATCAGCATACTTGGCTTTCTTAATATCAATTTGCTGTATAGAACATTCCATGTCCAACATGTATAACCCATTGTTAATTGAACCAGTTGCATAAACAATATTATCAAAAGACAAAATACACTTTGAAATATTGCATTCAAAGGAAAATCCCTTCCTGACAAGAGCAGGAATGGAGATAATATTTTTAGTAATACTGGGAACAAAATAACAATTGTTTAGTTCCAATACAAGTCCAGATGGTAAAGAAATGAAATAGTCTCCTACAGCAACAGCAGCAACCCGTGCCCCGTTTCCAACGCGTAGGTCCACCTCATGCTGTCCCACCTGCCTTCTTCTCTTGAGTTCCTGTACATTTGAACAAATGTGAACTCCACATGCAGTGTCCAACACCCATGATATAGAAGAAGAGAACATGACCTCAGTCACGAATATACCTGAGCCAGAAGCGAAGCTTCCCCTCTTATCTCCTTGGAGCGCTTTACAGTCCTTTTTCCAGTGACCGAGCTGGCCACAGTGGAAACACCTGTATTCCTTGGACCGCTTAACCTTCTGCTTCAGAGCCTTGCTGTAGCTCTTGACAGGGGCCTTGCCCTTCTTCCCCTTCTTCTTGTTCCTAGAAGGAACCATCAAGACAGAGGTTGAAGGCTTACCCTTCAGAGTCTCCTCAGTGGTGAGGAGCATATTCAGCAGCTCTGCCGGAGTACAATCGATTTTGTTCATATTAAAATTAATAATGAACGCGTCGAATGAAGGCGGGAGAGACTGCAGAATAATATCCACAGCAAGCTCCTGGTTGATGGTGTGCCCCAGTTTCTCCAGAGCTTCCTTGTGCCCAATCATCTTGAGCACGTGAGCTCCCACTGGGCTCCCTTCAGCCAGTTTGCTCTGAAAGAAGAGCTTCGTCAAATTGTAGCGCTCTGTCCTCGCCTGTGCAGCATACAGCATCTTGAGGTTCGCTATAATCTCTATAGCCGACATATCCTCATGCTGACGCTGCAGCGGTGGCGTCATAGACGCTAGCATCAGGCAAGCGACATCAATGCTATCATTGACGTGCTTTTCATAGGCTTCCCGAACCGCCCTTGCGGCGTTCGGAGCGGGCTGCGGCGGTATCGCCGTCTCGAGGACATACAGTTTCCTCTCTGCCTTAAGAACGATCTTAAGGTGTCCAAACCAGTCAGAGAAGTTCGGCCCAGCAAACTTCTCCCTTTCCAGTAGGGATCGCACATTGAAGTTCATGGTGTTCGTTGCTGCAGGTATCTACAACAATGCAAGAATAGCAAGGTCAGTATCAATGTATAAGAATCAATCAGGACTTAAGAAAGATTCTTTTTCTCACTATTTTATCTGGCTGAAAAATCCAGCAAAACAGCCCGAAAGAGTAGTACTCTTTTAGTGAGATGGGATCCGGATTTCATACTTGGTCTCCGCGTCCCGCTCAGGCGAGATAAGATGCACAGAGAGTACAAGCACTAATCTCCGGTAGGCATTCCCTGCCGATCGCCAACCCGTGCGATTCCCCTTCATCTGGGCAATCCAGCAGACTGTGCCAACTGAGTTGGTACAACACAGTCTCTGACCCCACAGATGGCTGCCTCCATGTGCTACCATATGCGCCACATATGTAGCCTACACGGTCAAGCTGACCCGACCTACTCCCTGGACCACCATGTGCTATGCTGAGCAACGAGAAGGGATAAATCCCCACTCTGTAACACACAGGTGTAGTCCCACACCGTCTGAAGATAGATGGACGTGCCCACTGAGTGGGTACAACACGGCTCCAACGATAATCAGAATAGTGAGGTTTCGCGTCAGAAGGCTTACGAGCTTGATATTAAGCGTTGGATTTTCACGGTCTTTTATCTTCTTCACTATCATGCAATTCTTATGGTGATAGCAGAAGATAAACTTAATCATGCAATTCTAATATTTAAACAATAAATAAAAGAAAGCATGAATCTTATGTGGTAAAAGCCCATAGCCCTAGTGAGACCTTAACCTAACTTAAGTCTTCACTTGCTCTTCATGGGTCTTTTGCTGCTCATCTGGGCCAAACCAGGGCCCAAGCGCCAACTGCAGCTGTGGTGCGCCCACCAGGAATTTGCGCCTGGTCCCAGAGTCGAACCCTGGACCTCCCACCTGGTCAAGCCACTGCTGCATGCGCCTCTGCCAAGTGTGCTCTGTGCTCTTGTCTAATTAAATTACAAATTTAACTATCTAGACAAGATTGACACGCAGGTCAATTACAATTTTATAAATTAAAGCGATGCGATGCGCAGATCACAATAATTAATTTACAATTTTTAAATCCCAGGCACGCAGGCCCCAGCACAGCACACAATTAATATGAGCAGCCCACATAAGACTAAATAGACAAACATATGCATCCAATCAGCAATCATGTGATCCATAAAAATTAAAATTTTCGAAAAACCCCATGGGATCAATTTTAATTTCCTTATTCGCCCTTACTACCTTACAACGGTCCATTACTAGGGATCCACTCATCCAACCTAGTCAGATCCACTGCCCCTGCATGCACCAAGTCCTAACTGACTTGAGTCGACCATAAGGTCAACCATGCATGCACCAGGGCTGAACAACCACAATGAGGTCTGGCAAGCGGGTGTGACCCCGGGCCTAACTCATGTGTGTTCATTAGTTGTCTCAATCAGACATCGCTACACACCTGTCTACAGTCGACCTATAGCCACCATAGGCTTGCGCCAAGGTGCTAACTGGTCGACCCATTCAGGCTGTCAGATGGTCTGATCAGACTGTTGGATCTAACCTAGGGGATGACTTCAACCCAAGTAACCCGTCTAAGGGTTTACAGTAAGGCCTTAGATCTATAGTGAGTCGCGCATGTGTTTAAGTTTTTAAGAAAACCAACAACATTGTAAATGCGCCAAGACATCAAACATGCGCAAGATATAGAAACATACATATGGATGTATTTTCGCAAGATGATACTTAATATCATGAAACTTTCGCATGTGAATTAGATCTAGGCATATGCGCAAATATGGATCAAACATTAAGCAATCATAAAAACATGCATGATAAACTGGCTCTGCTACCAATTGAAAGTCCCCTAAAGAGGGAAGGAAACCCTAATAGGCGCAAGTAAGGGATTTAAAACAGCGGAAGAGGGTTTCTAAGATCGCATAGCATGTATTATGATCAACTTTAAAATATGAAAAAGAATTCATACCATGGCCATTTCAAGATGGCGCCTTGGAAGCAAAGATCAAATGAGATCTTCTCCTTGTCGTCACACACAGGATGATGACGCTATCTCCCTTGGTGCTCCTTGTGCAAGCAAGGTTCCAAGAGGTCCTTGTCGAGTGAAAGGGAATGATGAGATCTCGATCTCTCTTGGCCGAATCCTCCTCTATCCTTCAAGCGTCGCCGCACTCACACAAGGTGTCGAGAGGAATATGGGCGAGAGGGAAAAAAAAATCGTAGAGGCGAAAATAGAGCATACTCTATTTGGACGAGAGCGCTCTCCAAGTGGAGATCATGGTTACTAAAAATAGTAACCACTCATCGCCCCAACGTTCACACCAAGTGAACATGTCGTCAACTCCTCTCCGCTTGAACCATGCGCTCATTTAGTGAGCCGGTTCATTTTGGTTCAATTTAAGAACCAATCAAGCCAAGCAACTAGCCCAAATCATAATTAAACCATAAGGCTTTTGATCTGACCGTTGATCTCTTAATGCTCCTGATCTGACCGATCTAGCATCCATTCTCTCGATCGAAGCTTACCGATCTCAAGCCCTAATCAATCAAACATGATCAGACCAGATCTCACTTACAATCAGAGATTAAATCCCTTTAAACTGAACCTAAACAATTCAGTCCACACGATCTGACTTAAGTAAGCCATATCATCAAATTGTGCGACCCTAAGGGTTTCCTTTAAATGTCGGTAACGATAACTCACGTCATCACGATCAGTGAGGGGTATCTAGCAACACATCACTGTCTCCCGATATAAAGAAAAGAGTCTTCCAAGACTACACCCAAAAACAACACAAGTGTGAATCAACTTCACTAGGCATACATATGTCCTTTGCCACTGGATGTTCTTATTGGACAAGCGTGTCAAGCTTGTAACTCCAATATGACGAGCATGATTAGAACAGATGAACACTGTCACCTGGGTATGGCCATACTCTTTTCTCAATCATCTCATCCAGGGGGCCCCTTTAGAACATCACACTCCTTAAACAAGGAGACGGCAATCCTATGTCTATCACTAGTGCCCTAACCTGACTCAAGCTCACCATCCAAGATAGTCTATAATCATTATGTTTCAAATGATATTGAACTACCTCAAAACAATGACAATCATCATTTAGAAAACACAAGTGATCTCAAGTCAAAGGAAATGTGCCACTTGTTGCACTCAAGGATTATTCACATTGTGACAAACAATTGAATAACCTAGTAGGGTCTGTCCAGTACATCCAATGTACCCATGAGTCTACATCTTATTCCATGCTCGAAGCATCCTATAAGATTAGAACACATATTAGTCTCAATCATATCAAGGCTGTCTCATGTTCACCAAGATATCTCGACTAAGGACATATAGCATGTCAGCCCAGCTGAACAGCTTTGAGACATTATTCAGAAGAACATATATTGCAGCAGACAATGTAGACAACTGAATAATAACCATGCCTTTATAAACATAACAGTTTATTACATGATACAGATACTTTCCCATAGGCCTCAAACATTAGCCTTAAGGGCATACCCCAACAATGAACACATATAGAACTTGGCTCTGATACCAATTGAAGGGTCCCCTAAAAGGAGGAGGGGCCGAAACCCTAATAGGTGGCGCATATAGTTCATTTGCAACGGAAGCAAGGGTTTCAAAGGATCTCATGTGATATTCATATGATCAACTTAAAATGATAGCATAGAGATGCGTTACCATGGCCATGAGTAAGGAGGCGGCTTGGAAGAGAAAGAATCAAATGCTTCTTCTCCAAAGGCGACGCACACAAGGTGAAGATGGCTTTCTCCTTGTTGTCCTTTGTGTTGGGGTATGCCCTTAAGGCTAATGTTTGAGGCCTTGGGATTGTATCAGTATCATGTAATAAACTCTTATGTTTATAAAGGCATGGTTGTTATTCAGTTTGTTACATTATCTGCTGCAATAAGTGTACTTCTGAATAATGTCTCAAAGCTGTTCAGCTGGGCTGACATGCTGTGAAGTCCTTAGTCGAGATATCTTGGTGAACATAAGACAGCCTTGATATGATTGAGACTAATATGTGCTCTAATCTTATAGGATGCTTCGAGCATGGAATAAGATGTAGACTCATGGGTACATTGGATGTACTGGACAGACCCTACTAGGATATTCAATTGCTTGTCACAATGTGAATAATCCTTGAATGTAACAAGTGGCACATTTCCTCTGACTTGAGATCACTTGTGTTTCTAAATGATGATTGTCATTGTTTTGAGGTAGTTCAATATCATTTGAAACATAATGGTTATAGACTATCTTGGATGGTGAGCTTGAGTCAGGTTAGGGCATTAGTGATATACAAAGGATTGCCGTCTCTATAATTGGAGTGTGGTGTTCTAAAGGGGCCCCCTGGATGAGATGATTGAGAAAGTGTATGGCCATACCCAGGTGACTGTGTTCATCTGTTCTAATCATGCTCATCATATTGGAGATACAAGCTTGACACGCTTGTCCAATAAGAACATCCAGTGGAAAAGGAAATATGCATGCCTTGTGAATTGGATTCACACTTGTGCTGTAGTTTGGGTGTAGTCTTAGAAGACTCTTTCCTTTATATCGGGAGACAGTGATGTGTTGCTAGATACCCCTCACTGATCGTGATAACGTAAGTTGTCGTTACCGACATTTACAGGAAACCCTTAGGGTCGCACAATTTGATGATATGGCTTACTTAAGTCAGATCGTGTGGACTGAATTGTTTGAGTTCAGTTTAAAGGGATTTACTCTCTGAATAAAAGTGAGATCTGGTCTAATCATGTTTGATTGATTAGGGCTTGAGATCGGTAAGCTTCGATCGAGAGAATAGATGCTAGATCGGTCAGATCAAGAGCATTAAGAGATCAACGGTCAGATCTTAGGCCTCAGTGGTTTATTATGATCTGGACTAATTGCTTGGTTTATTTGGTTGTTGAACCAAATCGATTTGAACCAGCTCATTGGATGAGCGCATGGTTCAGGTGGTGAGGCATTTGCGATTGGGGTAATGCATGGTCGCATGAACGTTTGGACTTTGCTATTTTTAGATAGCATGTTCTCAAACGTGTCCATGATCTCACGTCGCCTCTCTCTCGCCTCTTCACGCCTTTGTCGCCTCCTTGGTTTTCTTTGGAGAAGCATTCTCGTGTGAAAAAGCTAAGACGACAAGAGGAGAAAGTTTTTTGCCAAGCAAGGAGATCATCTTCCCTCCCATTCGATCAAGACCTCTTGGAACCTTGCTAGCACAAGGAGCACCAAAAGAGAAAGCGACATCATCTTGTGTGTGACGATTTGGAGGAGACCTCTTTTGTTCTCTTGCTTCCAAGGCGACATCCTTCATATGGCTTCGGTATGAATTCCTTTTCTGTTGTTAAAGTTGATCATAATACATGCTATCCGATCTTAGGAAACCCTAGATTCCGCCCATGCAAGTTTTGTTTAGCGCATGTTTTAGGGTTTCGCCCCTTGTAGGGGACCTTCAATTGGTATCAGAGCCAAGTTGATGCATGTTTTTATGATTGCTTAAAGCCTTTTATGATCCATATGCGCAAGTATGCTTAGATCTAGTTGACATGCGAAAATTTCATTTTAAGTTGTTGCACATGCGAAACTTGAATGTGTTAGTCTATGGCGCATGTATGTTGGCGCATTCTTGTTTTTCTCAAAAAAAAACTATATCACATGCGCGACTTACACTAGATCTAAGGCCCTGCTTTAAACCCTTAGACGGGTTATTAGGGTTGAAGTCATCCCCTGAGTTAGATCCAAACAGTCTGATCAGACCATCTGACAGCCTTGATGGGTCGACCAGATAGCATCTGTGCGCAAGCAAGAGATGGCTATAGGTCGACTGCAGACAGGCGTGTAGCGATGTCTGATTGAGACAACCTATGAACGCACATGAGTTAGGCCCGGGGTCACACCCGCTTGCCAGACCTCATTGTGGTCGTTCAGCCCTTGGCGCATGCATTGTTGACCTTTTGGTCGACTCAAGTCAGTTAGGACTTGGTGCATGTAAGGGCAGTGGATCTGACTAGGTCGGATGAGTGGATCCCTAGTAATGGACCGTTGTAAGGTAGTAGGGCACATAAGGAAAAATAAAATTGATCACAATGGGGTTTTTCAAAATTTTATTTTTCATGATTGGATCAAATGATGTATGATGCCATATGTATGTTTATTTAATCTTATGTGGGCTGCCCATGTTTAATGTGTGCTGTGCTGGGGCCTGCGTGCCTGGAATTTTATTGTAAATTAATTCTTATTTTTGTGATCTGCGAATCACAGTTTAATTAATTTATAAAATGTAATTGACCTGCGAGTCAATCTTGTCTAGATAGATTAATTTGTAAATTAGTCAGACAAGAGCACAGAGCACACTTGGCAGAGGCGCATGCAGCAGTGGCTTGACCAGACGGGAGGTCTAGGGTTCGACCCTAGGACAGGCGCATTGTACCTGGTGGGCGCACCTGAGCTGTAGATGGCGCTTGGGCCCTGGTTTGGGCCAAATGAGCAGCAAAAGTCCCA
This sequence comes from Costus lasius, assembly GCA_027563935.2. NCBI lineage: Eukaryota > Viridiplantae > Streptophyta > Magnoliopsida > Zingiberales > Costaceae > Costus > Costus lasius. The sequence continues at coordinate 64,189,962 of CM050448.1, read as the reverse complement.
TGAAGAAAAGCAAGTGAAGACTTAAGTTAGGTTAAGGTCTTACTTAGGCTTAATGGGCTTTTACCACATAAGATCAGCGTGCTTTCTATTTATTGCTTTTATAATTAGAATTGCATGAGTTTATCTTCTGCTATCACCATAGGAATTGCATGATAGTTAAGAAGATAAAAGACCGTTAAAATCCAACGCTAAAATATCAAGCTCGTAAGCCTTCTGACGCGAAACCTCACTGTTCTGACTATCGTTGGAGCTGTGTTGTACCCACTCAGTGGGCACGTCCATCTATCTTCAGACGGTGCGGGATTACACCTGCGTGTTACAGAGAAGGGATTTATCGCTTCTCGTTGCTCAGCATAGCACGTGGTGGTCCAGGGAGTAGGTCGGGTTAGCTTGACCATGTAGGCTACATATGTGGCGCATATGGTAGCACATGGAGGCAGCCATCTGTGGGGTCAGAGACTGTGTTGTACCAACTCAGTTGGCACAGTCTGCTGGATTGCCCAGATGAAGGGGAATCGCACGGGTTGGCGATTGGCTGGAACAGCCTACCAGAGATTAGTGCTTGTACTCTCTGTGCATCTTATCTCGCCTGAGCGGGACGCGGAGACCAAGTATGAAATCTGGATCCCATCTCACTAAAAGAGTTCTACTCTTTCGGGCTGTTTTGCTGGATTTTTCAGCCAGATAAAATAGTGAGAAAAAGAATCATTCTTAAGTCCTGATTGATTCTTAACATTGATACTGACCTTGCTGTTCTTGCATTGTTGTAGATACCTGCAGCAACGAACACCATGAGCTTCAATGTGCGATCCCTACTGGAAAGGGAGAAGTTTGCTGGGCCGAACTTCTCAGACTGGTACGGACACCTTAAGATTGTTCTTAAGGCAGAGAGGAAACTGTATGTCCTCGAGACGGCTATACCGCCTCAGCCCGCTCCGAACGCCGCAAGGGCGGTTCGGGAAGCTTATGAAAAGCACGTCAATGATAGCATTGATGTCGCTTGCCTGATGCTAGCGTCTATGACGCCACCGCTGCAGCGTCAGCATGAGGATATGTCGGCTATAGAGATTATAGCGAACCTCAAGATGCTGTATGCTGCACAGGCGAGGACAGAACGCTATAATCTGACAAAGCTATTCTTCCAGAGCAAACTGGTTGAAGGGAGCCCAGTGGGAGCTCACGTGCTCAAGATGATTGGGCACAAGGAGGCTCTAGAGAAACTGGGGCATACCATCAATCAGGAGCTTGCTGTAGACATTATTCTGCAGTCTCTCCTGCCCTCTTTCGATGCGTTCATCATTAACTTTAATATGAACAAAATCGACTGTACTCCGGCAGAGCTGCTGAATATGCTCTTGACTACTGAGGAGACTCTGAAGGGAAAGCCTTCGACCTCTGTCTTAATGGTTCCTTCTAGGAACAAGAAGAAGGGGAAGAAGGGCAAGGCCCCTGTCAAGAGTTACAGCAAGGCTCTGAAGCAAAAAGTTAAGCGGTCAAAGGAATACAGATGTTTCCACTGTGGCCAGCTGGGTCACTGGAAAAAGGACTGTAAAGCGCTCCAAGGAGATAAGAGGGGAAGCTTTGCTTCTGGCTCAGGTATTTATGGGACGGAAGTCATGATATCCTCTTCTTCTATTTCATGGGTGTTGGACACTGCATGTGGAGTTCACATTTGTTCAAATGTACAGGAACTCAAGAGAAGAAGACAGGTGGGACAGCATGAGGTGGACCTACGAGTTGGAAACGGGGCACGGGTTGCTGCTGTTGCTGTAGGAGACTATTTCATCTCATTACCATCTGGACTTGTATTAGAACTAAACAGTTGTTACTTTGTTCCCAGCATTACTAAAAATATTATCTCCATTCCTGCTCTTGTCAGGAAGGGATTTTCCTTTGAATGCAATATTTCAAAGTGTGTTCTTTCTTTAGATAATATTGTTTATGCTACTGGTTCAATTAACAATGGGTTATTCATGTTGGACATGGAATGTTCTATACAAAATATTGATATTAAGAAAGCCAAGTATGCTGATGACAGCACCTTGTTATGGCATAGTCGTTTAGGCCATATTAACGAGAAACGCATTAAGCGATTGCATGATAATGGACTGCTGGGATCATTCTCCTTTGAGGGGATTGATACATGCAAAGCTTGTTTAATGGGTAAAATGACGAAGTCACCTTTTCCTCATAAAGGTCAAAGGGCTTCAGGTTTACTTGACCTTATACACAGTGATGTGTGTGGGCCATTTAGTAAACATGCCAGAGGTGGCTATCTTTACTTCATTACCTTTACTGATGATTTCAGTAGGTATGGTTATGTCTATCTGATGAGACATAAAAGTGAATCTTTTGACAAGTTCAAAGACTTCAAGAATGAAGTACAGAATCAGCTAGGCCGAAATATCAAGGCACTTCGTTCTGACCGAGGTGGTGAATACCTAAGTCGAGAGTTTATAGACTATCTAAAGGAGTGTGGGATTATCTCACAGCTCACTCCGCCAGGAACACCGCAATGGAATGGTGTGTCCGAGAGGAGAAATAGAACGTTACTTGATATGGTTCGTTCTATGATGAGTCAGGCTACTCTTCCATATTCCTTTTGGGGATTTGCACTGGAGACAGCTGCAAAGGTACTAAACCGAGTGCCATCCAAGGCAGTTTCTAAGACGCCATATGAGTTATGGTATGGGAAACAGCCGAGCTTGACATTTATCAGGATCTGGGGCTGCGAGGCTTATGTCAAAAAGCTCGCCTCTGGGAAACTAGAGAGCAGATCTGAAAAATATATCTTTGTCGGTTACCCTAAGGAAACTAAGGGTTATTATTTCTACGATCCCAAAGAGAACAAGGTATTTGTTGCTCGAACGGCCATATTTCTTGAGAAGGAGTTTCTTCTGCAAGAGGCCAGTGGGAGAGAAATAAAGCTGGATGAGAATCCAGAGGAAGGACAAAGTGCTCAAGCACAGTTGGATGAGCCTGAGCCGGTGGATCAGGTTATTGAACAACCTGAGGCTCAGACATCACGGGAACCGCGAAGATCGGGAAGGATCCGTCGACAGCCTGAGCGCTATGACGAAGTCTACATCATGGATAATGATGAACCCCTTACTTATGCGGATGCGGTCAGTGGACCGGATTCAGCGAGATGGCTTGAAGCTATGCGTGCCGAGATGGACTCCATGTCAGATAACCAAGTCTGGGATTTGGTTGATCCGCCTCCGGGAGTTATCCCTATAGGCTGTAAATGGATCTTCAAGAAGAAGATTGACATGGATGGTAACGTGGTTACCTATAAAGGCAGGCTAGTTGCGAAAGGTTTCAAACAAATCTACGGGATAGATTATGATGAAACTTTCTCACCTGTAGCCATGTTTAAGTCTATTCGGATTCTTTTCGCGATAGCAGCATATTACGATTATGAGATCTGGCAAATGGATGTGAAGACAGCTTTCCTTAATGGAAATCTGGAAGAGGATGTGTATATGACACAACCTGAAGGTTTCACTAATCCATCAGATCGTCATAAGATATGCAAATTAAAGAAGTCTATTTATGGACTTAAACAAGCATCGAGAAGCTGGAATATTCGTTTTGATGAATCAGTCAGTGAATTTGGTTTCATCAAGAACGAGGATGACCCGTGTGTATATAAGAGGTTTAGTGGGAGCGTGATTACTTTCCTAGTCCTCTACGTCGATGACATCTTGATCATTGGAAATGACATTCCTGAAATGCATGCGGTTAAGGCATGGTTAAGGAAATGTTTCCAGATGAAAGATTTAGGAGAAGCAGCCTATGTATTAGGTGTGAAGATCTACAGGGATAGATCTAAGAGGCTTCTCGGGCTGTGCCAGAGTACTTACATCGATAAAGTCCTGGAAAGATTTCATTTAGAGAATTCTAAAAGAGGATATCTTCCAGTCAGACATGGTCTGAATCTTTCAAAGAGTCAGTGTCCACAAACACAGACTGAGAAAGATGAAATGGACAATACGCCTTATGCTTCGGCTATTGGATCCATTATGTATGCGATGTTGTGTACTCGCCCAGACGTCGCTTACGGGTTAAGCGTGACTAGTCGGTTCCAAAGTAATCCAGGTATGGCGCACTGGGTTGCGGTCAAGAACATTTTAAAATATCTGCGGAGGACCAAAGATATGTTCTTGGTGTATGGTGGTCAGGAAGAACTCAGTATTGAAGGATATACTTGTTGGGGTATGCCCTTAATGCTAATGTTTGAGGCCTATGGGAAAGTATCTGTATCATGTAATAAACTGTTATGTTTATAAAGGCATGGTTATTATTCAGTTGTCTACATTGTCTGCTGCAATATATGTTCTTCTGAATAATGTCTCAAAGCTGTTCAGCTGGGCTGACATGCTATATGTCCTTAGTCGAGATATCTTGGTGAACATGAGACAGCCTTGATATGATTGAGACTAATATGTGTTCTAATCTTATAGGATGCTTCGAGCATGGAATAAGATGTAGACTCATGGGTACATTGGATGTACTAGACAGACCCTACTAGGTTATTCAATTGTTTGTCACAATGTGAATAATCCTTGAGTGCAACAAGTGGCACATTTCCTTTGACTTGAGATCACTTGTGTTTTCTAAATGATGATTGTCATTGTTTTGAGGTAGTTCAATATCATTTGAAACATAATGATTATAGACTATCTTGGATGGTGAGCTTGAGTCAGGTTAGGGCACTAGTGATAGACATAGGATTGCCGTCTCCTTGTTTAAGGAGTGTGATGTTCTAAAGGGGCCCCCTGGATGAGATGATTGAGAAAAGAGTATGGCCATACCCAGGTGACAGTGTTCATCTGTTCTAATCATGCTCGTCATATTGGAGTTACAAGCTTGACACGCTTGTCCAATAAGAACATCCAGTGGCAAAGGACATATGTATGCCTAGTGAAGTTGATTCACACTTGTGCTGTTTTTGGGTGTAGTCTTGGAAGACTCTTTTCTTTATATCGGGAGACAGTGATGTGTTGCTAGATACCCCTCACTGATCGTGATGACGTGAGTTATCGTTACCGACATTTAAAGGAAACCCTTAGGGTCGCACAATTTGATGATATGGCTTACTTAAGTCAGATCGTGTGGACTGAATTGTTTAGGTTCAGTTTAAAGGGATTTAATCTCTGATTGTAAGTGAGATCTGGTCTGATCATGTTTGATTGATTAGGGCTTGAGATCGGTAAGCTTCGATCGAGAGAATGGATGCTAGATCGGTCAGATCAGGAGCATTAAGAGATCAACGGTCAGATCAAAAGCCTTATGGTTTAATTATGATTTGGGCTAGTTGCTTGGCTTGATTGGTTCTTAAATTGAACCAAAATGAACCGGCTCACTAAATGAGCGCATGGTTCAAGCGGAGAGGAGTTGACGACATGTTCACTTGGTGTGAACGTTGGGGCGATGAGTGGTTACTATTTTTAGTAACCATGATCTCCACTTGGAGAGCGCTCTCGTCCAAATAGAGTATGCTCTATTTTCGCCTCTACGGTTTTTTCCCTCTCGTCCATATTCCTCTCGACACCTTGTGTGAGTGCGGAGACGCTTGAAGGATAGAGGAGGATTCGGCCAAGAGAGATCTAGATCTCATCATTCCCTTTCACTCGACAAGGACCTCTTGGAACCTTGCTAGCACAAGGAGCACCAAGGGAGATAGCGTCATCATCCTGTGTGTGACGACAAGGAGAAGATCTCATTTGATCTTTGCTTCCAAGGCGCCATCTTGAAATGGCCATGGTATGAATTCTTTTTCATATTTTAAAGTTGATCATAATACATGCTATGCGATCTTAGAAACCCTCTTCCGCTGTTTTAAATCCCTTACTTGCGCCTATTAGGGTTTCCTTCCCTCTTTAGGGGACTTTCAATTGGTATCAGAGCCAGTTTATCATGCATGTTTTTATGATTGCTTAATGTTTGATCCATATTTGCGCATATGCCTAGATCTAATTCACATGCGAAAGTTTCATGATATTAAGTATCATCTTGCGAAAATACATCCATATGTATGTTTCTATATCTTGCGCATGTTTGATGTCTTGGCGCATTTACAATGTTGTTGGTTTTCTTAAAAACTTAAACACATGCGCGACTCACTATAGATCTAAGGCCTTACTGTAAACCCTTAGACGGGTTACTAGGGTTGAAGTCATCCCCTAGGTTAGATCCAACAGTCTGATCAGACCATCTGACAGCCTGAATGGGTCGACCAGTTAGCACCTTGGCGCAAGCCTATGGTGGCTATAGGTCAACTGCAGACAGGTGTGTAGCGATGTCTGATTGAGACAACTAATGAACACACATGAGTTAGGCCCGGGGTCACACCCGCTTGCCAGACCTCATTGTGGTTGTTCAGCCCTGGCGCATGCATGGTTGACCTTATGGTCGACTCAAGTCAGTTAGGACTTGGTGCATGCAGGGGCAGTGGATCTGACTAGGTTGGATGAGTGGATCCCTAGTAATGGACCGTTGTAAGGTAGTAAGGGCGAATAAGGAAATTAAAATTGATCCCATGGGGTTTTTCGAAAATTTTAATTTTTATGGATCACATGATTGCTGATTGGATGCATATGTTTGTCTATTTAGTCTTATGTGGGCTGCTCATATTAATTGTGTGCTGTGCTGGGGCCTGCGAGCCTGGGATTTAAAAATTGTAAATTAATTATAGTGATCTGCGCATCGCATCGCTTTAATTTATAAAATTGTAATTGACCTGCGTGTCAATCTTGTCTAGATAGTTAAATTTGTAATTTAATTAGACAAGAGCACAGAGCACACTTGGCAGAGGCGCATGCAGCAGTGGCTTGACCAGGTGGGAGGTCCAGGGTTCGACTCTGGGACCAGGCGCATTTTCCCTGGTGGGCGCACCTGTGCTGTAATTGGCGCTTGGGCCCTGGTTTGGGCCAGATGAGCAGCAAAAGACCCATGAAGAGCAAGTGAAGACTTAAGTTAGGTTAAGGTCTCACTAGGGCTTTGGGCTTTTACCACATAAGATTCATGCTTTCTTTTATTTATTGTTTAAATATTAGAATTGCATGATTAAGTTTATCTTCTGCTATCACCATAAGAATTGCATGATAGTGAAGAAGATAAAAGACCGTGAAAATCCAACGCTTAATATCAAGCTCGTAAGCCTTCTGACGCGAAACCTCACTGTTCTGATTATCGTTGGAGCCGTGTTGTACCCACTCAGTGGGCACGTCCATCTATCTTCAGACGGTGTGGGACTACACCTGTGTGTTACAGAGTGGGGATTTATCCCTTCTCGTTGCTCAGCATAGCACATGGTGGTCCAGGGAGTAGGTCGGGTCAGCTTGACCGTGTAGGCTACATATGTGGCGCATATGGTAGCACATGGAGGCAGCCATCTGTGGGATCAGAGACTGTGTTGTACCAACTCAGTTGGCACAGTCTGCTGGATTGCCCAGATGAAGGGGAATCGCACGGGTTGGCGATCGGCAGGGAATGCCTACCGGAGATTAGTGCTTGTACTCTCTGTGCATCTTATCTCGCCTGAGCGGGACGCGGAGACCAAGTATGAAATCCGGATCCCATCTCACTAAAAGAGTACTACTCTTTCGGGCTGTTTTGCTGGATTTTTCAGCCAGAAAAAATTGGGAGAAAAAGAATCTTTCTTAAGTCCTGATTGATTCTTATACATTGATACTGACCTTGCTGTTCTTGCATTGTTGTAGATACCTGCAGCAACGAACACCATGAACTTCAATGTGCGATCCCTACTGGAAAGGGAGAAGTTTGCTGGGCCGAACTTCTCTGACTGGTTTGGACACCTTAAGATCGTTCTTAAGGCAGAGAGGAAACTGTATGTCCTCGAGACGGCGATACCGCCGCAGCCCGCTCCGAACGCCGCAAGGGCGGTTCGGGAAGCCTATGAAAAGCACGTCAATGATAGCATTGATGTCGCTTGCCTGATGCTAGCGTCTATGACGCCACCGCTGCAGCGTCAGCATGAGGATATGTCGGCTATAGAGATTATAGCGAACCTCAAGATGCTGTATGCTGCACAGGCGAGGACAGAGCGCTACAATTTGACGAAGCTCTTCTTTCAGAGCAAACTGGCTGAAGGGAGCCCAGTGGGAGCTCACGTGCTCAAGATGATTGGGCACAAGGAAGCTCTGGAGAAACTGGGGCACACCATCAACCAGGAGCTTGCTGTGGATATTATTCTGCAGTCTCTCCCGCCTTCATTCGACGCGTTCATTATTAATTTTAATATGAACAAAATCGATTGTACTCCGGCAGAGCTGCTGAATATGCTCCTCACCACTGAGGAGACTCTGAAGGGTAAGCCTTCAACCTCTGTCTTGATGGTTCCTTCTAGGAACAAGAAGAAGGGGAAGAAGGGCAAGGCCCCTGTCAAGAGCTACAGCAAGGCTCTGAAGCAGAAGGTTAAGCGGTCCAAGGAATACAGGTGTTTCCACTGTGGCCAGCTCGGTCACTGGAAAAAGGACTGTAAAGCGCTCCAAGGAGATAAGAGGGGAAGCTTCGCTTCTGGCTCAGGTATATTCATGACTGAGGTCATGTTCTCTTCTTCTATATCATGGGTGTTGGACACTGCATGTGGAGTTCACATTTGTTCAAATGTACAGGAACTCAAGAGAAGAAGGCAGGTGGGACAGCATGAGGTGGACCTACGCGTTGGAAACGGGGCACGGGTTGCTGCTGTTGCTGTAGGAGACTATTTCATTTCTTTACCATCTGGACTTGTATTGGAACTAAACAATTGTTATTTTGTTCCCAGTATTACTAAAAATATTATCTCCATTCCTGCTCTTGTCAGGAAGGGATTTTCCTTTGAATGCAATATTTCAAAGTGTATTTTGTCTTTTGATAATATTGTTTATGCAACTGGTTCAATTAACAATGGGTTATACATGTTGGACATGGAATGTTCTATACAGCAAATTGATATTAAGAAAGCCAAGTATGCTGATGACAGCACCTTGCTATGGCATAGTCGTTTAGGCCATATTAACGAGAAACGCATTAAGCGGTTGCATGATCATGGACTGCTGGGATCATTCTCCTACAAGGAGATTGATACATGCAAGGCTTGTTTAATGGGTAAAATGACGAAGTCACCTTTTCTTCACAAAGGTCAAAGGGCTTCAGGTTTACTTGACCTTATACACAGTGATGTGTGTGGGCCATTTAGTAAACATGCCAGAGGTGGCTATCAGTACTTCATTACCTTTACTGATGATTTCAGTAGGTATGGGTATGTCTTTTTAATGAGACATAAAAGTGAATCTTTTGACAAGTTCAAAGAGTTCAAAAATGAAGTACAGAATCAGCTAGGCCAAAATATCAAGGCACTTCGCTCAGATCGAGGTGGTGAATACCTAAGTCATGCGTTTACTGACTATCTGAAGGAGTGTGGGATCATCTCACAGCTCACTCCGCCAGGAACACCGCAATGGAATGGTGTGTCCGAGAGGAGAAATAGAACGTTACTTGATATGGTTCGTTCTATGATGAGTCAGGCTACTCTTCCATACTCCTTTTGGGGTTTTGCGCTGGAAACAGCTGCAAAGGTACTAAACCGAGTGCCATCCAAGGCAGTTTCAAAGACGCCATATGAGTTATGGTATGGGAAACAGCCAAGCTTGACATTTATCAGGATCTGGGGCTGCGAGGCTTATGTCAAAAAGCTCGCCTCTGGGAAACTAGCGAGCAGATCTGACAAATGTATCTTTGTCGGTTACCCTAAGGAAACTAAGGGTTATTATTTCTACGATCCCAAAGAGAACAAGGTTTTTGTTGCTCGAACGGCCATATTTCTTGAGAAGGAGTTTCTTCTGCAAGAGGCCAGTGGGAGAGAAATAAAGCTGGATGAGAATCCAGAGGAAGGACAAAGTAGTCAAGCACAGTTGGATGAGCCTGAGCCGGTAGAACAGGTTATTGAACAACCTGAGGCTCAGATATCACGGGAACCGCGAAGATCGGGAAGGATCCGTCGACAACCTGAGCGTTATGACGGAGTCTACATCATTGATAATGATGAACCCCTCACTTATGCGGATGCGGTCAGTGGACCGGAGTCAGCGAGATGGCTTGAAGCTATGCGCGCCGAAATGGACTCCATGTCAGATAACCAAGTTTGGGATTTGGTTGATCCGCCTCCGGGAGTTATCCCTATAGGCTGTAAATGGATCTTCAAGAAGAAGATTGACATGGATGGTAACGTAGTTACCTATAAAGGCAGGCTAGTTGCGAAAGGTTTCAAACAAATCTACGGGATAGATTATGATGAAACTTTCTCACCTGTAGCCATGTTTAAGTCTATTCGGATTCTTTTCGCGATAGCTGCATACTATGATTATGAGATCTGGCAGATGGATGTGAAAACAGCTTTCCTGAATGGAAATCTGGATGAGGATGTGTACATGACACAACCAGAAGGTTTCACTAATCCAGCAGATCGTCATAAGATATGCAAGTTAAAGAAGTCCATTTATGGACTTAAGCAAGCATCAAGAAGCTGGAACATTCGTTTTGATGAATCAGTTACTGAGTTTGGTTTCATCAAGAACGAGGATGACCCGTGTGTATATAAGAGGTTTAGTGGAAATGATTGAGGAAATGTTTCATCAACTACTAGCTGGAACATTCTAGTCCTCTACGTCGATGACATCTTGATCATTGGAAATGACATTCCTGAAATGCATGCTGTGAAGGCATGGCTGAGGAAATGTTTCCAGATGAAAGATTTAGGAGAAGCAGCCTATGTGTTAGGTGTGAAGATCTACAGGGATAGATCTAAGAGGCTTCTCGGGCTGTGCCAGAGTACTTACATCGATAAGGTCCTGGAGAGATTTCATTTAGAGAATTCTAAACGAGGATATCTTCCAGTCAGACATGGTCTGAATCTTTCAAAGAGTCAGTGTCCACAAACATAGACTGAGAAAGATGAAATGGACAATACGCCTTATGCTTCGGCTATTGGATCCATTATGTATGCGATGTTGTGTACTCGCCCAGACGTCGCTTACGGGTTAAGCATAACCAGTCGTTTCCAAAGTAATCCAGGTATGGCGCACTGGATTGCAGTCAAGAACATTTTAAAATATCTGCGGAGGACCAAAGATATGTTCTTGATATATGGTGGTCAGGAAGAACTCAGTATTGAAGGATATACTGACGCTTCGTTCCAGTCGGACCAGGATGATTTCCGATCGCAATCAGGCTATGTTTTTAGCTTGAATGGAGGAGCAGTGGTGTGGAAGAGTTTCAAACAGTCAACTGTTGCTGATTCCACAACAGAAGCCGAGTATGTTGCAGCCTCGGAAGCATCCAAGGAGGCAGTGTGGATTCGTAAGTTCATGAGAGAACTTGGTGTCGTTCCTTCGAGTACAGATCCTTTGGTTATCTTCTGTGATAACACTGGAGCAATCGCACAAGCAAAGGAACCGTGGTCGCACCAGAAGTCCAAGCACATACAGAGACGGTTTCATTTGATCAGGGAGATCATAGATCGTGGCGAGATCAAAGTCTGCAAGGTTCATACAGATGACAATCTGGCAGACCCGCTTACCAAGCCTCTGGCGCAGCAGAAGCATGAGAAGCACTGTAATAATATGGGTTTGAGATTTCTCAACCATTAGATTAAGTGCAAGTGGGAGATTGTTGGGGTATGCCCTTAAGGCTAATGTTTGAGGCCTATGGGAAAGTATCTGTATCATGTAATAAACTGTTATGTTTATAAAGGCATGGTTATTATTCAGTTGTCTACATTGTCTGCTGCAATATATGTTCTTCTGAATAAAGTCTCAAAGCTGTTCAGCTGGGCTGACATGCTATATGTCCTTAGTCGAGATATCTTGGTGAACATGAGACAGCCTTGATATGATTGAGACTAATATGTGTTCTAATCTTATAGGATGCTTCGAGCATGGAATAAGATGTAGACTCATGGGTACATTGGATGTACTGGACAGACCCTACTAGGTTATTCAATTGTTTGTCACAATGTGAATAATCCTTGAGTGCAACAAATGGCACATTTCCTTTGACTTGAGATCACTTGTGTTTTCTAAATGATGATTGTCATTGTTTTGAGGTAGTTCAATATCATTTGAAACATAATGATTATAGACTATCTTAGATGGTGAGCTTGAGTCAGGTTAGGGCACTAGTGATAGACATAGGATTGCCGTCTCCTTGTTTAAGGAGTGTGATGTTCTAAAGGGGCCCCCTGGATGAGATGATTGAGAAAAGAGTATGGCCATACCCAGGTGACAGTGTTCATCTGTTCTAATCATGCTCGTCATATTGGAGTTACAAGCTTGACATGCTTGTGGCAAAGGACATATGTATGCCTAGTGAAGTTGATTCACACTTGTGCTGTTTTTGGGTGTAGTCTTGGAAGACTCTTTTCTTTATATCGGGAGACAGTGATGTGTTGCTAGATACCCCTCACTGATCGTGATGACGTGAGTTATCGTTACCGACATTTAAAGGAAACCCTTAGGGTCGCACAATTTGATGATATGGCTTACTTAAGTCAGATCGTGTGGACTGAATTGTTTAGGTTCAGTTTAAAGGGATTTAATCTCTGATTGTAAGTGAGATCTGGTCTGATCATGTTTGATTGATTAGGGCTTGAGATCGGTAAGCTTCGATCGAGAGAATGGATGCTAGATCGGTCAGATCAGGAGCATTAAGAGATCAACGGTCAGATCAAAAGCCTTATGGTTTAATTATGATTTGGGCTAGTTGCTTGGCTTGATTGGTTCTTAAATTGAACCAAAATGAACCGGCTCACTAAATGAGCGCATGGTTCAAGGGGAGAGGAGTTGACGACATGTTCACTTGGTGTGAACGTTGGGGCGATGAGTGGTTACTATTTTTAGTAACCATGATCTCCACTTGGAGAGCGCTCTCGTCCAAATAGAGTATGCTCTATTTTCGCCTCTACGGTTTTTTCCCTCTCGCCCATATTCCTCTCGACACCTTGTGTGAGTGCGGCGATGCTTGAAGGATAGAGGAGGATTCGGCCAAGAGAGATCGAGATCTCATCATTCCCTTTCACTCGACAAGGACCTCTTGGAACCTTGCTAGCACAAGGAGCACCAAGGGAGATAGCGTCATCATCCTGTGTGTGACGACAAGGAGAAGATCTCATTTGATCTTTGCTTCCAAGGCGCCATCTTGAAATGGCCATGGTATGAATTCTTTTTCATATTTTAAAGTTGATCATAATACATGCTATGCGATCTTAGAAACCCTCTTCCGCTGTTTTAAATCCCTTACTTGCGCCTATTAGGGTTTCCTTCCCTCTTTAGGGGACTTTCAATACTGACGCTTCGTTCCAGTCTGACCAGGATGATTTCCGATCGCAATCAGGCTATGTTTTTAGGTTGAATGGAGGAGCGGTGGTGTGGAAGAGTTTCAAACAGTCAACTGTTGCTGATTCCACAACTGAAGCTGAGTATGTTGCAGCCTCGGAAGCATCCAAGGAGGCAGTATGGATTCGTAAGTTCGTGAGAGAACTTGGTGTTGTTCCTTCGAGTGCAGATCCTTTGGTTATCTTTTGTGATAACACTGGAGCAATCGCACAAGCAAAGGAACCACGGTCGCACCAGAAGTCCAAGCACATACAGAGACGGTTTCATTTGATCAGGGAGATCATTGATCGTGGCGAGATCAAAGTCTGCAAGGTTCATACAGATGACAATCTGGCAGACCCGTTTACTAAGCCTCTGGCGTAGCAGAAGCATGAGCAGCACTGTAATAATATGGGTTTGAGATTTCTCAACCATTAGATTAAGTGCAAGTGGGAGATTGTTGGGGTATGCCCTTAAGGCTAATGTTTGAGGCCTTGGGATTGTATCAGTATCATGTAATAAACTCTTATGTTTATAAAGGCATAGTTGTTATTCAGTTTGTTACATTATCTGCTGCAATAAGTGTACTTCTGAATAATGTCTCAAAGCTGTTCAGCTGGGCTGACATGCTGTGAAGTCCTTAGTCGAGATATCTTGGTGAACATAAGACAGCCTTGATATGATTGAGACTAATATGTGCTCTAATCTTATAGGATGCTTCGAGCATGGAATAAGATGTAGACTCATGGGTACATTGGATGTACTGGACAGACCCTACTAGGATATTCAATTGCTTGTCACAATGTGAATAATCCTTGAATGTAACAAGTGGCACATTTCCTCTGACTTGAGATCACTTGTGTTTCTAAATGATGATTGTCATTGTTTTGAGGTAGTTCAATATCATTTGAAACATAATGGTTATAGACTATCTTGGATGGTGAGCTTGAGTCAGGTTAGGGCATTAGTGATAGACAAAGGATTGCCGTCTCTATAATTGGAGTGTGGTGTTCTAAAGGGGCCCCCTGGATGAGATGATTGAGAAAGTGTATGGCCATACCCAGGTGACTGTGTTCATCTGTTCTAATCATGCTCATCATATTGGTGCTACAAGCTTGACACGCTTGTCCAATAAGAACATCCAGTGGCAAAGGAAATATGCATGCCTTGTGAATTGGATTCACACTTGTGCTGAAGTTTGGGTGTAGTCTTGGAAGACTCTTTCCTTTATATCGGGAGACAGTGATGTGTTGCTAGATACCCCTCACTGATCGTGATAACGTAAGTTGTCGTTACCGACATTTACAGGAAACCCTTAGGGTCGCACAATTTGATGATATGGCTTACTTAAGTCAGATCGTGTGGACTGAATTGTTTGAGTTCAGTTTAAAGGGATTTACTCTCTGAATAAAAGTGAGATCTGGTCTAATCATGTTTGATTGATTAGGGCTTGAGATCGGTAAGCTTCGATCGAGAGAATAGATGCTAGATCGGTCAGATCAAGAGCATTAAGAGATCAACGGTCAGATCTTAGGCCTCAGTGGTTTATTATGATCTGGACTAATTGCTTGGTTTATTTGGTTGTTGAACCAAATCGATTTGAACCAGCTCATTGGATGAGCGCATGGTTCAGGTGGTGAGGCATTTGCGATTGGGGTAATGCATGGTCGCATGAACGTTTGGACTTTGCTATTTTTAGATAGCATGTTCTCAAACGTGTCCATGATCTCACGTCGCCTCTCTCTCGCCTCTTCACGCCTTTGTCGCCTCCTTGGTTTTCTTTGGAGAAGCATTCTCGTGTGAAAAAGCTAAGACGACAAGAGGAGAAAGTTTTTCGCCAAGCAAGGAGATCATCTTCCCTCCCATTCGATCAAGACCTCTTGGAACCTTGCTAGCACAAGGAGCACCAAAAGAGAAAGCGACATCATCTTGTGTGTGACGATTTGGAGGAGACCTCTTTTGTTCTCTTGCTTCCAAGGCGACATCCTTCATATGGCTTCGGTATGAATTCCTTTTCTGTTGTTAAAGTTGATCATAATACATGCTATCCGATCTTAGGAAACCCTAGATTCCGCCCATGCAAGTTTTGTTTAGCGCATGTTTTAGGGTTTCGCCCCTTGTAGGGGACCTTCACTTTGTGCTAGCAAAGACCTTCAAGAATCCTAATCGCGTGTAGGAGATGTCGAAGAAGAAGTCTTGCTGGCCGAATGTTTTCCTCCTAGCCTCGAGAGGACTTCACACGAGAGGAATCAATGGAGAATAATGGGCGAGCAACGTTACTACGTGGGAGCGTTTCCAATTTGGAAACCGACTTCCAAAATTAGTAACTCCTCAATGTTTCATGCGTTCACCCAAGTGAACCATCGAAACAATCCTTCTCCAATTGAACCAAGCGTTCACTTATGTGAACCGGTTCTATTTATTCGGTCCAATTGAATTTGGTTCAAAAACCAAATCAAACCAGCATAGGCTCAGATCCAATCAAACCAAATGGTTCAAGATCTAACCGTTCATCTCTTGATGCTCTTGATTTCACCGATCTAGCATCAATACTCTCGATCGAAGCTTACCGATCTCAAGCCCTAATCAATCAAACATGATCAGACCAGATCTCACTTACAATCAGAGTTTAAACTCCTTTAAACTGAACCAAAATAATTCAGTCCACACGATCTGACTTAAGTAAGCCATATCATCAAATTGTGCGACCCTAAGGGTTTCCTTTAAATGTCGGTAACGATAACTTACGTTATCACGATCAGTGAGGGGTATCTAGCAACACATCACTGTCTCCCGATATGAAGGAAAGAGTCTTCCAAGACTACACCCAAACCACAGCACAAGTGTGAATCCACTTCACGAGGCATACATGTTTCCTTTACCACTGGATGTTCTTATTGGACAAGCGTGTCAAGCTTGTAACTCCAATATGATGAGCATGATTAGATCAGATGATCATAGTCACCTGGGTATGGCAATACACTTTCTCAATCATCTCATTCAGGGGGGCCCCTTTAGAACATCACACTCCAATCAAGGAGACGGCAATCCTATATCTATCACTAGTGTCCTAACCTGACTCATGATCATTATCCAAGATAGTCTATAACCATTATATTTCAAATGATACTGAACTACCTCAAAACAATGACAATCATCATTTAGAAACACAAGTGATCTCAAGTCAGAGGACATGTGCCACTTGTTGCAAAGAAGGATTATTCACATTGTGACAAGCAATTGAATATCCTAGTAGGGTCTGTCCAGTACATCCAATGTACCCATGAGTCTACATCTTATTCCATGCTCGAAGCATCCTATAAGATTAGAACACATATTAGTCTCAATCATATCAAAGTTGTCTCATGTTCACCAAGATATCTCGACTAAGGACATTACAGCATGTCAGCCAAGCTGAACAGCATTGAGACATTATTCAGAAGCAGACTTATTGCGGCAGACAATGTAACAAACTGAATAACAACCATTGCCTTTATAAACATGAGAGTTTATACATGATACTGAAAGAATTCCAAGGCCTCAAACATTAGCCTTAAGGGCATACCCCAACAACAAGTTCTTCATGCAGTTCATCAATTTCAAAATTACTAAAAAAATCAGAGTAAGATTTTTCTAAATTAGTCCCCTCATATCCTTCATCAGATTCAACCACAAATAATATATCATCAAAAGAATCAATTTCAAAAGTATCATTAGAATCAAAGGGAGATTTAACAAAATCAATTTTCTCAAATTTCTCCACAAATAAATTATCAGATGAATCAATTTTACAATCATCAAAATCAGAGCGAGATTCATTAATGTTCACATAAGGTTCAATCTCAAAACAATCATAATTAGAGGGGGGATTTTCTAAATCAATTTCTACAGTTTCCAAATCAAAATCAAATAAACAAGATTGTTGTGCTATCTGGGTTTCCAAAATTTTTATGAGCTATTAAAGATTCTACTTGAGAAGCAAGCCGACTAATTATCCCTTGAAGATCTTCAATTTTCTTACTTCGATTTGTCATGATTTGAATTTGATTTGTCTTGAATTTTTCAAGCATGGATTTTAACCTAGAATTTTTAGTATCCTCAAAGTATGGTTCAGAAACATGATTTGAAGGAGTTAAAATTTGGCAATAAGAAGATATAAATGGAGTCTACGAGTACCCTAGCCAAATACTTGGAAGCTCTTAAATAAGCTAGCAAGCTCATCCTTAAAGCTAGCTCAATAATTGGAAGAGCACTACTTCAACCATTCAATAAACTAAAGACGCTCAAGCTCGAGAAGCTGCCACATTTTTTCAAGCTATTCAACAAAGAAATATGACCTGCATCCACACCAACCTATCAAGCTGCATGTTAGGCCCAAATATCTTCAATGTCAAGTCAAAGCCAAACTTCAACGCTGATCCTTGCCACGCACACTTGGAGCCAAAAGTGGAAACTCTCCCACGTCTCTTTGCACAACGCTCATCTCCAACGCTAGAACGATACGATGCTCACTTGCAGCCAACAATGGAAACATCTCCAACGCCTCTCTACTGCCGAAGATGGAAACTCCAACGCTCGCCTGCAACGTTTGCCAAACCATCCCCTATATATATCTCTCGTTTGCATCCTTGTAATACCAGATTTGTGGAATGAATGAAATAGTTTTTTTCTTCCAATGGAATCGGATGTTTCCTATCCTCTTCCACTCTGAGGTGCTTGTGTCACCTAGCTTTCCCTTCCTCCTCCTTCCCCAAACTCTCCTGCTCCGTAGCAAGCATCCGAACATTTCAGCCATCTTCCAGATTTCCAAAATTTTGGAAGCTCGCCGCCGACGATCTAGCCAGCGGATCTCCGCAAGATTTCGGCCACCATTCCTCCTTCCGCTGAAGAATCTCCAGCCTCCAGCATCTGCCCATCCACCCCTCCGATCGCCGGAATCGGAAGAATCACCATCACGCCCAGCTTTCGCCAACACGTCCCCTATTTCGATCGAACTAACACTTCTTCGCCTCCGCCGGTGCTCCAACGTCAGTAGCGTTCCTCCTCCGTCTCCTCCTAGCGGAGAGACACCATCCTCTCCCTTTCCCAGCCTCCGAAGATGAAAGTAGTCGAAGGGAGACGCCTCATGTCTCTTCCGAGGTCCCCTGTTCCACCTGCACACAGGCCAGTTCCCGCCTCAGTTCCGTCCTTCAACACCATTTTCCTCCGACCAGCCACCGATCATTCCCAAACTCTGATCACCTCTTCGTCGTCATCATGTGGGCCTCCAGTCGAAGGAGGTTCGGCGTTCGTGATCAACAAGACAAACGGCCCGACCTCTGCTCCGATCCCGCAAAGTCCCCTGTTCCAGACTTCCCCTCTGCAGCCTACTTGTGTCTTCTGTTTGATTTGTTTATCCTTCTTGACGCAGGATTTTAACGCGCTTGGACAATCCTCCACCTCTGATGTTTGATGCTAATAGAAAGATCATATCCTCTTCTACCATTTTGATTAGTTGGGGCGAGCCCATAATCAGCTGATCATCTTAAAAGCCCTAGCAACTTTTGATATCTAATACATTCCTGCACCTGTTTTAAAATTAATCTGATTAGTGTTTTTTATGCGGGTGCTTTAAGCAATCGGTGGAGCAAAAGTCCAGAACCTGGATAAGATTACGAAGGACACATGTTGTTCTACCACTTGGACTAGTAGAGCCGCCTCCAAACTCATCAGATCAACATAGGAGACCTACCAACTTTTGAAGAATGATACAAATCCTGCAACTGTTTGATTGGATATTCTGATTGGCTTACTTCTTGCAGATATTATAAATTGCTAACAGATCATCACCGTCTAATGTTTATGCCATTCAAAAGAACTAGTTTTGTTCTACATGCTGGTTTAATCGGTTTGAATTTTTGATTTATGGATTTTTCCTACAATATATAGCTACTTTTTGTAAATGATTAAAGTTGCCCTGGAATTCTGATATCCATTTTCTAGTTGCATTCTGAATTTTGACCCTTATTTTGGAAATAAAAAAAATATATATATCTTCATTATCTACTTTGCTCATCACGTGTCTCCACCCCACATCAGTTTGGTATCAGAGCGGGCAAGTGGTCAACTCTTGTCTGCCCATATGATCATTGCTTTGCTCTTTGCATAAAAAAAAATTGTTAGTTTTGTTTTTCCATGTTTAGTTGCTTTCATTGCTTTTGCATGTTAGTTAACTTAGTTGCTCTTTCTTTATTAGAGAAAAAAAAATTATTGCTTGTATTGAAAACTATTTGTTAAATAAAACTGCATATGATTTTTTTTGCAAAGCTCCTCAAATTCTGCATGTGTTATCTTGATACTGCACTCAGTTTTATAAATTCTGCCACATCTAGACCTTAAATTTCTAAGATTCCTGATTTGTTTTCAACCTCTCGCTGCACATGTTTTAATCAAACTGTAGACTATTGAAAGCAATTACAACTGAAGTCTCTATACGCTGAATTCTGCACTTGATTTCTTCATTTTTAAATCTAGTTTTTCAGCTTTCTGAATCTGAAATTTGCAGCCTACAGCACTTAATCTCTATCAAACTGTAGCTACGGTTACCACCAATATATTTCAGCTTGAAACACCTATACGTTCAGCCTTTGATGTAGTGACTTTGATGCTGAATTAGGATTATAAATTCTGCATTTTTTAATCTAGTTCTCAGCCTAGTTTCCGCATATAATTTGCATCAAACTGCTACCATCAACTGATTTATTTTTTCAGCACATACATATGCTGCAAATGTTTTTTAATTGACCCTGATATACTATTTTCTACATGCTGAGATAGTATTCCTGCACTGCACTTAAACAATACTCATTCCTGCTTATTAATTTTCTTGTTTATCATCATGCGTTATTTTACTCAAAGGGAAGTTATAGCTAGAACAGAACTAATAACTGTTAGGGAACGAAGGCTCTTACACTTAGTTTTACAACATTTAAATATAGGGTTCTTACCCATAGGCCTAGTTGTTTCACAACATACACCTTGTGCAATAGCTATAATAGTAAAACTGTTATTGATCATCAAGTCAAGTTTAATGCTATATCTATCAAAGTCATTGAGCAATTTGGCCTCACCATGCAGAAACATGATTATCCTGATGTCATGACTTGGGAAGACTGTACTAAAACTTTAGTTGACTTTCGATGTTTAGTTCCCGTCCAGTTAGACAATATCAAAACTGCAATTTGGTGTGATGTGATGAGTCTAGATGGTTTTGACATTTTATTAGGGGAAGAATTTATGAATTATTTTCAAGGATATTATTATAGCAAACCTTGGTGTTACAGCTTTATTCAAAATGGTTTGCAACACATAATCTACCCTAGGAACAAAGAACCAATGCATGTTAAACCCGTTACTTCTAGTGACAAGCTGCATAAACCAATTGGTGAACTTCAACAAAGGTTAAAGCTTCAAGAACAAACTTTAGAGCCTACCATAGAATCTAAATCAAGCCTAGATGAGACATGTGAAACTCAAGAGACAAATCATATTGAACCAAACCTTGAGGTAAAACCATCACAATTACCCTCAACTTTAGGACCCATACACACAAGTTAACAAACCCAAAATTGCACTACTATTACAGAACCTAAACTTAAACCCAAACCCATAAGTCTTCTTCAACCCGATTTTGAACCTAAGTTGGAGCCTTTTGAGCTTAACCTGGATCCTAAATGTCAACCCTTAGGAACACCGCAAGACTTACAAAATTTCCCCCAGGACCCTATGATGCTTGAATCTTGTCTCTTAGGTCCTTCTACCCACACCCTTAAACCACCTTTATCTACTTTTCAAATTGAGCACATTGAATTCATTATTCCAAGCAACTTAGATGCTAGAATCCCTTATTTCAAGTTTACTATTGAATATGGCTGAGAAAGGGAATTCAATGCAGGTATCCTTGACTTACAGCTTGGACTATGGACATTGACTCTCGCCCCTCCAGAACTTCCACATGTACACAAGAACAATTCTTCGGGGAAGAATTTTTTTCACTCGGGGAGAATTGATGGGGGTAGAGATCACAGGCCATGAAGATATAAATGGAGTCTACGGGTACCCTAGCCAAATACTTGGAAGCTGTTAAATAAGCTAGCAAGCTCATCCTTAAAGCTAGCTCAATAATTGGAAGAGCACTACTTCAACCATTCAATAAACTAAAGACGCTCAAGTTCGATAAGCTGCCACATATTTTCAAGCTATTCAACAAAGAAATATGACCTGCATCCACGCCAACCTATGAAGTGGCATGTTAGGCCCAAATATCTTCAATGTCAAGTCAAAGCCCAACTTCAACGCTGATCCTTGCCACGCACACTTTGAGCCAAAAGTGGAAACTCTCCGACGTCTCTTTGCACAACGCTCATCTCCAACGCTGGAACGATACGATGCTCACTTGCAGCCAATAATGGAAACATCTCCAACGTCTCTCTGCTGCCGAAGATGGAAACTCCAACGCTCACCTGCAACGTCTGCCAAAGCTTCCCCTATATGTATCTCTCACTAGCATCCTTGTAATACCAGATTTGTTGAATGAATGAAATAGTTTTTTTCTTCCAATGGAATCGGATGTTTCCTATCCTCTTCCACTCTAAGGTGCTTGTGTCACCTAGCTTTCCCTTCCTCCTCCTTCCCGAAACTCTCCTGCTCCGCTGCAAGCATCCACACATTTCAGCCAACTTCTAGATTTCTGAAATTTTGGAAGCTCGCCGCCGCCGATCTAGCTAGCGGATCTCCGCAAGATTTTAGCCACCATTCCTCCTTCCGCTGAAGAATCTCCAGCTGCCAGCATCTACCCATCCACCCCTCTGATCGCCGGAATCTGAAGAATCACCATCACGCCCAGCTTCTGCCAACACGTCCCCTATTGCGATCGAACTGACACTTCTCCGCCTCCGCCGGCGCTCCAACGTCAGCAGCGTTCCTCCTTCGTCTCCTCCAA
Organism: Costus lasius; assembly: GCA_027563935.2. NCBI lineage: Eukaryota > Viridiplantae > Streptophyta > Magnoliopsida > Zingiberales > Costaceae > Costus > Costus lasius. The sequence goes on along the minus strand of CM050448.1, from coordinate 64,167,603 downwards.
GCGGAGAGATACCATCCTCTCCCTTTCCCAGCCTCTGAAGACGAAAGGAGTTGAAGGGAGACGCCTCACGTCTCTTCCAGCTTCCCCTGTTCCACCTGCGCACAGCCCAGTTCCCGCCTCAGTTCCGTCCTTGAACACCATTTTCCTCCGACCAGCCACAGATCATTCCCAAACTCTGGTCACCTCTTCGTTGTCATTGTTGGGGTATGCCCTTAAGGCTAATGTTTGAGGCCTTGGGATTCTTTCAGTATCATGTATAAACTCTTATGTTTATAAAGGCAATGGTTGTTATTCAGTTTGTTACATTGTCTGCTGCAATAAGTGTGCTTCTGAATAATGTCTCAATGCTGTTCAGCTAGGCTGACATGCAATGAAGTCCTTAGTCGAGATATCTTGGTGAACATGAGACAGCCTTGATATGATTGAGACTAATATGTGTTCTAATCTTATAGGATGCTTCGAGCATGGAATAAGATGTAGACTCATGGGTACATTAGATGTACTGGACAGACCCTACTAGGATATTCAATTGCTTGTCACAATGTGAATAATCCTTGTTTGCAACAAGTGGCATAATGTCCTCTGACTTGAGATCACTTGTGTTTCTAAATGATGATTGTCATTGTTTTGAGGTAGTTCAATATCATTTGAAACATAATGATTATAGACTATCTTGGATGATGATCATGAGTCAGGTTAGGGCACTAGTGATAGATACAGGATTGCCGTCTCCTTGTTTAAGGATTGTGATGTTCTAAAGGGGCCCCCCTGGATGAGATGATTGAGAAAGTGTATGGCCATACCCAGGTGACTATGTTCATCTGATCTAATCATACTCATCATATTGGAGCTACAGGCTTGACACGCTTGTCCAATAAGAACATCCAGTGGCAAGGGAAACAAGTATGCCTTGTGAAATAGATTCACACTTGTGCTGTGGTTTGGGTGTAGTCTTGGAAGACTCTTTCCTTTATATCGGGAGACAGTGATGTGTTGCTAGATACCCCTCACTGATCGTGATAACGTAAGTTATCATTACCGACATTTAAAGGAAACCCTCAGGGTCGCACAATTTGATGATATGGCTTACTTAAGTCAGATCGTGTGGACTGAATTGTTTTGGTTCAGTTTAAAGGGATTTAAACTCTGATTGTAAGTGAGATCTGGTCTGATCATGTTTGATTGATTAGGGCTTGAGATCGGTAAGCTTCGATCGAGAGAGTTGATGCTAGATCGATGAGATCAAGGGCATCAAGAGATGAACGGTTAGATCATGAACCTTAGGGTTTTAGGTGATCTGGACCAAGGCTTGGTTTGATTTGGTCTTTGAACCAAATTGGGTTGAACCGAATGGCTTGAACCGGTTCACATAGGTGAACGCATGGTTCAAAGGCTTGATGGCGCTTTGGGCGGTTTGTCTTGAATGAGCGCATGGTTCATGAATGCGTGAACGCATGAAGTGAAGTTTTTACTATTTTTGGAAGAGGCGTTTTCCAAAATAGTGAACTCACCTCACGTTCGAGAGCACTCATCCTACTCTCGCCCTTTTTGCCTCTTCCTCTCGACGTCTTCGCGTGTGGAGAAAAGGGTGGACGACAAGGAGAGACTCGGCCAAGCTAGAGACATCATCTCTTCTCCCTCAAGCGATCAGGATTCTTGGAGCCTTGCTAGCACAAGGAGCAACAAGGAGTAGGCTAAGTCTCATCTCGTGTGCGCACACTTTGGAGGAGAACCTCATCGTCCTCTTGCTTCCAAATCTCCATCCAAGCGATGGCCATGGTATGAATCTCTTCCAATCTATGCAAGTTTATATAAGTTGATCAATGAAACATACATGCGATCATTGAAACCCAAGCTTCCGCAATGAAAAATTTTTACACATGCACCTATTAGGGTTTCGCTCCCCCTTGAAGGGGACTTTCAGTCATCATAAGGGCCTCCAGTTGAAGCAGGTTCGGCATTCATGATTAACCGGATGAACGGCCCGACCTCTGCTCCGATCCCGCAAAGTCCCCTGTTCCAGATTTCCCCTCTACAGCCTACTTGTGTCTTCTGTTTGATTTGTTTAGCCTTCTTGACGCAAGATTTTAATGCGCTTGGACAAGCCTCCACCTCTGATGTTTGATGCTAATAGAAAGATCATATCCTCTTCTACCATTTTGCATCCTAAAACCCCTAGCAACTTTTGTTATCTAATACATTCCAGCGCCTGTTTTAAAATTAATCTAATTAGTGTTTTTTGTGCAGGTGCTTTAAGTAATCGGTGGACCAAAAGTCCAGAACCTGGATAAGATTACAAAGGACACATGTTGTTCTACCACTTGGACTAGTAGAGCCGCCTCCAAACTCATCATATCAACATAGGAGACCTGCCAACTTTTGAAGAATGATACAAATCCTGCAACTGTTTGAATGGATATTCTGATTAGCTTACTTCTTGCATATATTATAAATTGCTGACAGATCATCACCGTCTAATATTTATGCCATTCAAAAGAACTAGTTTTGTTCTACATGCTGGTTTAATCGGTTTGAATTTTTGATTTATGGATTTTCCTGCAATATATAGCTACTTTTTGTAAATGATTAAAGTTGCCCAGGAATTCTGATATCCATTTTCTGGCTGCATTCTGAATTTTGACCCTTATTTTGGAAATAATATATATATATATATATATATATATATATATATATATATATATATATATATATCTTCATTTTCTGCTTTGCTCATCACGTGTCTCCACCCCACATCAGAAGTATAATTATCAAAACATCCACAAATATCTCATCTAATAGAAGAATAAGATGTCCTAGAAGGATGCACACAAGAGGGTAATTTCAATTTATCTGCAAGAGTGCACAATGACTCATCTTCATACTTACCTTGTGGCATGTATACCTCATCTCTTTCAGTTGCCCATGAGTAGTGATTAAAAGACATGACTTCAAATCTATCAAGAATAGAAAGATTATCCAACACCAATCAATCAAATTTTTTTTTCTCAGAATAAAAACACAAGCAAATTCAAAATTTTTAGATATCAAAGTTCTGTCACAACTATGAAAATCCAAAACCTACAAAAACAAAAAAACAAAGTTAAATCTAAAACAAATAAAACTTAGTCTAGCAATACTACTAACTATTTTGATATTAACAAAACTAAGATCTCTAGCAACGGTGCCAAAAACTTGTTGTAATCCGCAAGCATATGGATACTTCGAAGTAATAAAAAATATCGATCCCACGGAGACCTACGTGTTAAGTAGCAAATAGTTGTGCTCTTACTAGCTAAGCAATCGATTATAATGCAAGTAAATGATAGAAAGAACACGAAATCAAAGAGAAACTGGGACTAGGGTTTCAACGACTAGATATAAATAAAAGGTCATCAGTCTAATTTTATCATGATAAAGATATAATTCACTTCATAAAAGGATTATCTCACTTTCGTGCAGACAATCATGCAGGGACCGATCCTCGCATTTGCGCAAGATCTATCCCAAGCTGAAAATATGTAAATCATCAATCAAATAACTCAAGGATCACTTTCGTGCATCCAAATCCTAAGTTGTTTATCTCAAGTGGAATCTCAAGGATCACTTTCGTGCATCTGAGTCTCAACACAGGTTCTACTTATGGTTCTCCAACGCTCCGATCCTCACTTTCGCACAAGATCTTTACGTTTAACAAAATAACTCAATCCTAGATTCAAATTATCAAACATGGCAATTATTCTTCTAAAATCAAAAAATAAGAACTAACCTAATTTCTTACGGTGAGTGTTGGTGTATATGCCCTAAGGACCTAATTTTGGTCCGTTACTTGTACTACTTGACATTGATATTTATATCATACTGGCATTGTCATTATCATTATTTGTTTACATCTGCGAACATGTACTTATATGATAATGTCCCTAGACACAGATTGGATCTGTGCTCAAACTATTGTCCCTAGTCAATGTACCTTAGTGGATATGGGACAGCTATGGTACTTGTAAGACTGGTATATGGGCTGGTTAGGCACGAGGTGCTAACGCAGGCATATGGGTATATCAGTGGTAGATATATTGGACCGACCCGCTGTGAGGCAATGACTTGGTGTCACAAGTTATCCTCACAAGTGATAGGAGATTTATTGATCCCTTGACTTGAGGTCATTGGCCATTCTATGTGGTTAGGGATATGCTTTGATACAACCTAACATCTAGCCATAGTTGGGAGGTAATAACGGTTGTCATTGGCCATGTCATGACCCATATGAGAAGGTCAATGCACAGACATAGGATTTGCCCCTTCCTAAGCGAAGCATCATATCCATGGAGCTCCTCTATGGTTCTAGGACTGAAAGTGTATGACCATACCCAGGTTAGACCTGATTTAGTCATAGCCATGAGATTTAATAGAAACAAGTGGTGACACACTTGTCCAATCGGATATCAGTACGGCAAAGAGACTGTAATGCATCTGTACCTGATTACGATGATGGGGATGTCGATGTCGATATCCATTCCGATGACTTAGGTAGCAGCGATGCACTGCTAGGTGCCACTCACTGCTTGTGATGACCTTAGGTCAGCACTGCCAACGTCAGAGGAACCTACAGGGTCGCACACCTTGATACTCGAGTTCTCGTATTGATCGGGAAGCCTTATGATCGAGTTATTGGATAACTCGGATCTATTTTGGAGATTTCATCAGCGCCAATGGGCTTCATGAGATGGAAGAAATTTATTGGGGCCAACTTCCATTTACGGCATATTAACCATGGTTAGCCCAATTTGACCTAGGGTTAAATTTGGATTGGATCCGTGGGCTTAGTTAACATGCATAATGCACATTGGGCTGGGCCCATTGATAAGTTGGGCTTAATGGGGTTAAGGAGGAGAAAAGGAATGGCGTGCGCATGGCGTGTGCTTAACCCTAGTTAGAGGTTTATGGACACAAATACATAAACATATAAATAACAAATACCACTGTTGGGAAACCCCGGGGATATTTTACAATTTTTCAGAGGTTTATGGACACAAATACATTGCGCAGCGGAAGAATATCCCCGAAATAGGTCAGTCCCAAAAATCCAGTGAAGATCATCAAGCAAGAGAGTCGACATGATGTGATAGAAAATACCTTAATGCAAGGTGAGGCCGATGTCAACGTAGGCGCCCAAGTGTGCGCCCTCTGTAGTCTCACACACACATTGCTCAAGTCCTCTTCTTCCACGCCCGGTGCTAGCCTCGGGAAGAAGATCCAAGCCTTGGGGAGATCACCAATTCACTTGCGCTACCTTCTAGAGAAGTTGCACCAAGGAGGAAGAGGAGAGAAGACAAGCCGCCAAGCTCCAAAGCTCCAAGTGCCAAAAGGAAAGGAGGAAGGGTGCTTGCGGCTAGGGTATGGAAGGTGTTCGCCCAAGCCTTCTTTGTTCTCGCCCTCAAGAGCTAGAACTCACCTCCTCTCTTGATGACGCCTCCAATGAATAATTATCTTGAGAGGGGCGGCTTGGGGTGTTATTTATAGGGCAAGGGGCGGCTTAATGTGTGGCCACCATTCAAATTGAATGTGCGGCTAGGAGAGATTTTAGGGAGTTAAGTCCTAGTCCAATTAGGACTTAATTTGGGCAGTTAGATCATGTCCTAATCCAATTAGGACTCTCATGAACGGTTTGATCATGTGGGCGGTTTGATCAAGTTTAATTCCTAATCTAATTAGGATTTGATCAAGCCCAAGTCCTAATCCAACTAGGACTTTCAATGGGCGGTTTGAACAAGTCCTAATCCAATTAGGATTTGATTATTTATTTAATTAATTGAATCCTAATCCAATTAGGACTCTAATTAATTCAAATAAATCTACCCAATAAACATCATAAATTAGGACTCTAATTAATTCAAATAATTAGTCCCAAGATTAATTTCAAACCTCATGATGCATAGGCGCTAACCCTAGTCTAACTAGGGCTAAGCACACGCAAGAAAAATAACCCAAAATTCCGAAAGAGATTGAAAAGGTGATAGAAACAAGAAACCCTAATTTTTCTACTTTAGAAAAACCATGCGCCATGCATCATACAATTTCAAAAATTGAAATATGGCATGTGAGCATGAAAAGCATGAAAAACATCGTTCGAGTTTCAAGGGCAATATGAATTAAAGAGTGCTTCTGAGATTATTTCTAATCTAAAGCAGCTCTTTGATGAATTAGTTAGGCTCAATCCTCCTAAAGTAGAAATTCAGTATGTTGAGCCAAAAGGCTTGACTAAGGAACTGAAAATAAAGATGGAAAGACTCAGGAATAACAAGTGCTATTCATGTGGAGGGCCACCTCACATGTTAAAGGACATGGTGCGACTTCAGAATGGGAAGAAGAAAAGCAAGGCTTCGTCTTCATGCTCAGGTATTTATGTTACTGAAGTCAACCTTTCTACTTCTATGACATGGGTATTGGATACCGCATGTGGAGCTCATATTTGTACAAATACTCAGGGGCTAAAGAAAAGTAGATCGGAGCGGCCTGGAGAGATTGACCTACGAGTTGGATACGGGGCACTGGTTGCTGCTGTTGCTGTAGGAGTTTTGACTCTCTCCCTGCCTTCTGGACTTCTATTGGAGTTAGATCATTGCTATTATGTACCTTCCCTTACCAAAAACATAGTATCTATTCCTTGCTTGGCAAGGAAAGGATTTAAATTTGAAATAAAAGAGGACACTTGTTCTTTTTCGTTTGCAAATGTGTTTTATGGGAAGGGTACATTATGCAATGGTCTATATGTGTTGGACATGGATAACTCTATATGTAACATAAATAATAAAAGGACTAAACAGAGTGGTTCAGTTGGTGCTTTCCTATGGCATTGTCGATTAGCCCATATAAACAAGAATCGCATTCAATAACTCCATGCAAATGGATTGTTAGATTCAAGTTCCTTGGAGGAATTTGATATTTGTGAGCCTTGTTTATTAGGGAAAATGACAAAGGCACCCTTCACCAAGACAAGTGAGAGGGCAGTAGGTTTATTGGACCTTATACACAGTGATGTGTGTGGACCATTCAATAAACAAGCCAAAGGAGGACACAACTACTTCATTACCTTTACTGATGATTTCAGTAGGTATGGTTATGACTACTTGATGAGACATAACTCTGAATCCTTTGAGAAATTCAAGGAATTCAAGAAATAAGTAGAGAACCAGCTTGGTAGATCCATTAAGGCTCTTCGATCAGATCGTGGTGGAGAGTACCTGAGTCGTGAGTTCCTTAACTATCTAAAAGAGTGTGGGATTCTATCCCAACTCACTCCAATTGAATGGTGTGTCTGAAAGGAGAAATCGAACTCTGTTGGACATGGTTCGATGTATGATGAGTCAAGCAACTCTACCTCCCTCATTCTGGGGACATGCACTAGAGACAACTTCACTGATACTGAATAACGTTCCATTTAAGAGTGTCTCAAAGATTCCATACAAGATATGGAGTGGGAGATGCCCTAATCTATCTTTTGTCAAGATCTGGGGATGCGAGGCATATGTCAAGCATCAGGATTCTAGCAAGCTAGAACCTAGATTTGATAAATGTGTGTTTGTGGGGTACCCTAAGGAAACTAAGGGTTACTACTTCTATGTTCCCACCGAGAACAAAGTTTTTGTTGCACAGGGTGCTATCGTTCTAGAGAAAGAATTTCTCATGAAAGAAGTTGGTGGGAGGAAGTTTGACTTGGATGAGGTCCAAGTGCAACCACAAGACATAGAGATAGAACTTGAGCCACCTGTACCAGTTGCTAGGCAACCTGAGGCTCAGACACAAGCCCCACGTAGGTCTAGGAGAATTCGTCATGCACCTGAGAGGTATGGGTCCCTGCTGACCCAACATGACGGGATCTTCATGAGGATGAACCCAGGACTTATGATAAGGCAGTTAGTGGACCGGACTCTGAGAGATGGCATGAGGCCATGCGATCCGAGATGGATTCCATATCAGCTAACCAAGTCTGGGATTTGGTTGAGTTACCTGATGGGGTAAAGCCCATAAGGTGTAAATGGGTCTTCAAGAGGAAGACAGACATGGATGGCAACATAGTTACCTATAAAGGTAGACTAGTGGCTAAGGGATTCAAACAAATCCACGGGGTGGATTATGATGAAACCTTCTCACTAGTTTCCATGTTCAAATCCATTCGGATTATGCTTGCTATAGCTGCATATCATGATTACGAAATATGGCAGATGGATGTGAAGACAGCTTTCCTTAATGGGAAGCTAGCTGAGGATGTGTATATGACACAACCTGATGGCTTCGTCCATCCTACAAAGGCCAATAAGGTCTGCAGGCTAAAGAGAACCATCTATGGATTAAAGCAAGCATCTCGTAGTTGGAATCTTTGATTTGATGAAGCTGTGAGAGATTATGGCTTTATTAAAAGCGAAGATGACGCCTGTGTATACAGAAAATTCAGTGGGAGCTTGGTGACTTTTCTGGTCTTGTATGTCGATGACGTACTGCTCATCGGGAACGACATCCCTAGTCTTCAAGCTGTGAAGACATAGTTAGGGAAGTGTTTTGAGATGAAAGACTTAGGGGTGGCCGCCTATATCCTAGGCGTGAGGATCTATAGGGATAGATCCAATAAGTTCCTAGCCCTTAGTCAGAGTACATACATTGATAAGGTCCTGGAGAGGTTTAGCTTGGAGCAATCCAAGAAAGGGTACCTTCCAGTGAGACATGGCCTTACTCTCTCAAAGAGCCAGTGTCCCACCACACAGGCTGAGAGGGATGACATGAGTCGAGTACCCTATGCTTCGGAAGTAGGATCGATCATGTATGCAATGTTGTGTACTAATCTGCTGTTTCTTGATTGTTGTACTCAAGCTTGAGAATCGTGCTCAAGCTCGAGAGGAAGCTCTATGGCCTTGAGCGACCTGTTCCTGAGTCACTTCCATGCTCGGCCTCAGCGGCTGAGAAGGATGCTTATGATAAGCATCAGGCTGATACTTTGGAGGTTTCATAATTGATGCTAACCAACATGTCTCCCAAGCTTCGAGGGCAATATGAATTAAAGAGTGCTTCAGAGATTATTACTAATCTAAAGCAGCTCTTTGATGAATTGGTTAGGCTCAATCCTCCTAAAGTTAATATTCAGTATGTTGAGCCAAAAGGCTTAACCAAGGAACTGAAATTAAAGATGGAAAGGATCAGGAATAACAAGTGCTATTCATGTGGAGGACCACCTCACATGTTAAAGGACATGGTGCAGCTTCAGAATGAGAAAAAGAGAGGCAAGGCTTCATCTTCAAGCTCAGGTATTTATGTTACAGAAGTCAACCTTTCTACTTCTATGTCATGGGTATTGGATACCACATGTGGAGCTCATATTTGTATAAATATGCAGGGGCTCAAGAAAAGTAGTTTAGTGCAGCCTGGAGAGATTGACCTACGAGTTGGAAACGGGGCACAGGTTGCTGTTGTTGCTGTAGGAATTTTGATTCTCTCCCTGCCTTCTGGACTTCTATTAGAGTCAGATAATTGCTATTATGTACCTTCGCTTACTAAGAACATTATATCCATTCCTTGCTTGGCAAAGAAAGGATTTAAGTTTGTAATAAATAAGAACTATTGTTCTTTTTCACTTGCAAATATGTTCTATGGAAAGTGTACTTTATGCAATAGTCTATATGTGTTGGACATGGATAACTCTATTTGTAACATAAATAATAAAAGGACCAAACTGAGTGGTTCTGTTAGTGCTTTCCTATGGCATTGTCGATTAGCCCATATAAACAAGAATCGCATTCAACAACTCCATGCAGATGGGTTGCTAGGTTCAAGTTCTTTAGAGGAATTTGATACATGTGAGCCTTGTTTGTTAGGGAAAATGACAAAGGCGCCTTTCACCAAGACAGGTGAAAGGGTAGGAGGTTTGTTGGATCTCATACATAGCGATGTGTGTGGGCCATTCAATAAACAAGCCAAAGGAGGACACAGCTACTTCATTACCTTTACTGATGATTTCAGTAGGTATGATTATATCTACTTGATGAGACATAAATCTAAATCCTTTGAGAAATTAAAAGAGTTCAAGAATGAAGTAGAGAACCAGCTTGGTAGATCCATTAAGGCTCTTCGATCAGATCGTGGTGGAGAGTACCTGAGTGGTGAGTTTCTTGACTATCTGAAAGAGTGTGGGATTTTATCCCAACTCACTGGTCCTGGAACACCCCAATGGAATGGTGTGTCTGAAAGGAGAAATCAAACTTTGTTGGACATGGTTCGATCTATGATGAGTCATACAACTCTACCTCCCTCATTCTGAGGACATGCACTGGAGACAGCTTCTTTGATACCGAATAACATTCCATCTTAGAGTGTCTCAAAGATTCCATACGAGGTGTGGAGTGGGAGACGCCCTAATCTATCTTTTATCAAGATCTGGGATGTGAGGCATATGACAAGCGTCAGGATTCTAGCAAGCTAGAACCTAGATCTGATAAATGTGTGTTTGTGGGGTACCCTAAGGAAACTAAGGGTTACTACTTCTATGTTCCCACCGAGAACAAAGTTTTTGTTGCTCGGGGGTGCTGTCTTTCTAGAGAAAGAATTTCTCAAAAAAAAAGTTAGTGGGAGGAAGTTTGACTTGGATGAAGTTCAAGTGCAACCACAAGACACAGAGATGGAACCTGAGCCACCTGTACCAGTTGCTAGGCAACCTGAGGCTCAGACACAGGCCCCACGTAGGTCTGGGAGAATTCGTCATGCACCTGAGAGGTATGGGTCGCTGCCGACCCAACATGATGGGATCTTCATCATTGAGGATGAATCCAGGACTTATGATGAGGCGGTCAGTGGACCGGACTCTGAGAGATGGCTTGAGGCCATGCGATCCGAGATGGATTCCATGTCAGCTAACCAAGTCTGGGATTTGGTTGAGTTACCTGATGGGGTAAAGCCCATAGGGTGTAAATGGGTCTTCAAGAGGAAGACAGACATGGATGGCAACATAGTTACCTATAAAGGTAGACTAGTGGCTAAGGGATTCAAACAAATCCACGGGGTGGATTATGATGAAACCTTCTCGCCAGTTGCCATGTTCAAATCCATTCGAATTATGCTTGCTATAGCTGCATATCATGATTACGAGATATGGCAAATGGATGTGAAGACAGCTTTCCTTAATGGGAAGCTAGCTGAGAATGTGTATATGACACAACTTGATGGCTTCGTCCATCCTGTAGAGGCCAATAAGGTCTGCAGGCTAAAGAGATCCATCTATGAATTAAAGCAAGTATCTCGAAGTTGGAATCTTCGATTTGATGAAGCTGTGAGAGATTATGGCTTTATCAAAAACGAAGATGACGCCTGTGTATACAGAAAATTCAGTGGGAGCTTAGTGACTTTTCTAGTCTTGTATGTCGATGACATACTACTCATTGGGAATGACATCCCTAGTCTTCAAGCTGTGAAGACATGGTTAGGGAAGTGTTTTGAGATGAAAGACTTAGGGGAGGCCGCCTATATCCTAGGCGTGAGGATCTACAGGGATAGATCCAAGAAGCTCCTAGCCCTTAGTCAGAGTACATACATTGATAAGGTCTTGGAGAGGTTTCGCTTGGAGCAATCCAAGAAAGGGTACCTTCCAGTGAGACTTGGCCTTACTCTCTGAAAGAGCCAGTGTCCCACCACACAGGCTGAGAGGGATGACATGAGTCGAGTGCCCTATGCTTCGGCAGTAGGATCGATCATGTATGCAATGTTGTGTACTAGACCAGATGTGGCTTTTGCTGTAAGCATAACAGCCGATACCAATCCAATCCTAGAGTACAGCATTGGGTGGCTGTGAAGAACATCCTAAAGTATCTGAGAAGAACTAAGGATTTGTTATTGGTCTATGGGGGACAAGAAGAGCTCAGTATGCAGGGCTACACTGATGTGTCTTTCCAGTTTGACCCTAACGACTTCAGTTCGCAGGCCGGCTAAGTGTTCAAGATAAATGGAGGCGCTGTATGCTGGAAGAGCTTCAAGCAATCCACCATAGCTGATTCTACAACCGTAGCTGAGTATGTGGCCGCTTCTGAGGCAGCCAAAGAAGCCGTTTGGATTAGGAGGTTCATTTATGAACTTCAGGTGGTTCCAAGTGCAGTGGATCCCATTGAAATCTATTGAGATAACAATGGAGCAATTGCATAAGCCAAGGAACCACAGTCTCATCAAAAATCCAAACACATACTCAGGAGATTTCACCTGATCAGAGATATAATAGACAAAGGTGATGTCAAGATTAGCAGAGTTGACACAGAGAACAATCTTGCAGACCCATTGACCAAGGCTTTGGCACAGCAGAAGCATGATGGTCACGCTAGAGATATGGGGTTAAGATTTCTCAACCTCTAGGTCTTAGTGAAAGTGGGAGATTGTTGGTGTATATGCCCTAAGGACCTAATTCTGGTCCGTTACTTGTACTACTTGACATTGATATTTATATCATACTGGCATTGTCGTTATCATTATTTGTTTACATCTGCGAACATGTACTTATATGATAATATCCCTGGAGATAGATTGGATCTGTGCTCAAACTATTGTCCCTAGTCAATGTACCTAAGTGGATATGGGATAGCTATGGTACTTGTAAGACTGGTATATGGGCTGGTTAGGCACGAGGTGCTAACGCAGGCATATGGGTATATCAGTGGTAGATATACTGGACCGACCTGCTATGAGGCAATGACTTGGTGTCACGAGTTATCCTCACAAGTGATAGGAGATGCATTGATCCCTTGACTTAAGGTCATTGGCCATTCTATGTGGTCAGGGATATGCTTTGATATAACCTAACACATTGCCGTAGTTGGGAGGTAATAATGGTTGTCATTGGGCATGTCACGACCCATATGAGAAGGTCAATGCACAGACATAGGATTTGCCCCTTCCTAAGGGAAGCATGATATCCATGGAGCTCCTCTATGGTTCTATGACTGAAAGTGTATGGCTATACCGAGGTTAGACCTGATTTAGTCATAGCCATGAGATTGGATATAAACAAGTGGTGACACACTTGTCCAATCGGATATCAGTACGGCAAAGAAACTGTAATGCATCTGTACCTGATTACGATGATGGGGATGTCGATGTCGATATCCATTCCAATGACTTGGGTAGCAGCGATGCACTGCTAGGTGCCACTCACTGCTTATGATGACTTTAGGTCAGCACTACCAACGTCAGAGGAACCTACAGGGTCTCACACCTTGATACTTGAGTTCTTGTATTGATCGGGAAGCCTTATCATCGAGTTATTCGATAACTTGGATCTATTTTAGAGATTTCATCAGCGCCAACGGGCCTGATGAGATGGAAGAAATTTATTGGGGCCAACTTCCATTTACGGCATATTAACCATGGTTAGCTCAATTTGACCTAGGGTTAAATTTGGATTGGATCTGTGGGCTTGGTTAACATGAATAATGGACATTGGGCTGGGCCCATTGATAAGTTGGGCTTAATGGGGTTAAGGAGGAGAAAAGGGATGGCGTGTGCATGGCGTGTGCTTAACCCTAGTTAGACTAGGGTTAGCGCCTATCCATCAAGAGGTTTGAAATTAATCTTGGGACTAATTATTTGAATTAATTAGAGTCCTAATTTATGAGGTTTAATGGGCTGATTTATTTGAATTAATTAGAGTCCTAATTGGATTAGGATTCAATTAATTAAATAAATAATCAAATCCTAATTGGATTAGGACTTGTTCAAACCGCCCATTGAAAGTCCTAGTTGGATTAGGACTTGGGCTTGATCAAATCCTAATTAGATTAGGAATTAAACTTGATCAAACCGCCCACATGATCAAACCGTTCATGAGAGTCCTAATTGGATTAGGACATGATCTAACTGCCCAAAATAAGTCCTAATGGACTAGGACTTAACTCCCTAAAATCTCTCCTAGCCGCACATTCAATTTGAATGGTGGCCACACATTAAGCCGCCCCTTGCCCTATAAATAACACCCCAAGCCGCCCCTCTCAAGATAATTATTCATTGGAGGCGTCATCAAGAGAGGAGGCGAGTTCTAGCTCTTGAGGGCGAGAACAAAGAAGGCTTGGGCGAACACCTTCCATACCCTAGCCGTAAGCACCCTTCCTCCTTTCCTTTTGGCGCTTGGAGCTTTGGAGCTTGGTGGCTTGTCTTCTCTCCTCTTCCTCCTTGGCGCAACTTCTCTAGAAGGTAGCGCAAGTGAAGTGGTGATCTCCCCAAGGCTTGGAAGAAGAGGACTTGAGCAATCCGTGTGTGTGAGACTGCAGAGGGCGCACACTTGGGCGCCTACGTTGACATCGACCTCACCTTGCATTAAGGTATTTTCTATCACATCGTGTCGACTCTCTCACTTAACGATCTACACTGGGTTTTTGGGACTGGCCTATTTCAGGGATATTCTTCCGCTGCGCAATGTATTTGTGTCCATAAACCTCTGAAAAATTGTAAAATATCCCCGGGGTTTCCCAACAGTGAGTTCCTAATATTCAATTTTAGGATTCCAAGTTCTCAAGCAAATCACCTTTCAGTCCATATTGCGAAAACTCTAAAAACATGCATGATAATAAGAAAACTATGGAGAGTTATAGGCAATCATCACATAAGTAGAATTATCATAACAAAATTATACTGACGAAATAAAGATTATCTAGTCATATAGAATCAAGGGGATTACACCCCATGTCCCAAATGATGTTTAAGCTAGCATGGAGGAAGAATTACAATAAATCATAGTTTAGATTGATTAGAAATCAAAAGAAAGGAGAAATAAACTTTACAGCACGGCTGTAATAGAAATTATAGCCGTAATTTGCACTAAGAATCCGCGATGAACAGTGCCGGCGCCCACTCTTTCGTTGATTTCTTCTCCGATCGAGATCCTTTCTCTCTGAAACTTCTGGGGTATCATCTCCTCTGCCAAGCGAAGCTTCCCCTCAAATTTCACGACCGGAGATGCACTGTACGCTTCCCAGCGGCAAAACCTAGGGCGGCGGTGAAAAACTCGATTGCTCTGTTGACAGTGGATGAAAATTAGGGCTTTCACCCTTGGCATGTTCTCCTCCTTGAAGGCTCTCCTTTTCCTTCTTACAGCTTTGAATTTAAGGGCTTGGATCATTCGCAATTGATCGCGCAAAAATCAGACTTCAATTTGACCATGAAAATCGCGTGCCAGGAAAGGAATTACGGCCGTGGTTTCTGTTACGGTAGTGCCGTAATTTCCTTAAAGTCATCTGTACATGATCTAACTAGAATTATTGTATCTTGAAATACTTTACGGTACTACCATATTTTACCCAATTCTTTCTGGTCAAAAATCACTTCAAAATACGGCACCGTGGAAATGATTACGGCAGTGCCATAATTTTTGTAAAACTTTCTGTATGAAAACTGATGCAAATTATGGCAGTGGTCCGTTATTATGGCAGTACTCAAAATTATGGTACCGTAATATGAATTACGGCCCTGCCATAATTTCGTCTAAAGCTCTGATTTGCATGAAAATTGACTGGCAGATTTGTCTCATCGTTTGGAATTCATTGGTGTGCTCAAATCTTTCAAAATCCATCAAAAATTGGCCTTTTTATCTGAAAATTATGAAAAACCAGAAAAAAGTAGATTCTGCAATATTTGACAAAAAGGGCATAAATATGACACAAAATTTACTATATATTTTGGTGTCATCACTTGTGAGGCTTGCGTGCCAATTTTCTTTTGCTTTGAACTAAGAAGAAGATTAGGGTGGCGCATTGTCTTAGAGCATGGCGCATGCATGAAGCTGGCGCACCTTGCTTGGTGGTGCAACAAGCTTCATCAAAGGTGGCGCATCCTTGCATAGGGGCGCAAGTTAGGGTTTGACCAAGCCTTGTGCTTGTGAGCTATCCCTCTTGCTGCTTGCAAGATGGCGCATCTTCCTTGGAGGAAGACCATGGCATTGGTCGAACCATGGAGTGTGCTTCTAGAGTTTCTCTAAAAGTACCTCTAGGGTTTGTCAGCTAAACCATGGAGAGGAGGACGTTGGAGCCAACCTTGAAGATAGAGCTAGAGGTCGGCTTGGCTAGGTTTAGTTTTGGGGCTTGAGTCCTAGGTCAAGAGGTTAACCACCTTTTGGCATGGGTTGGTTCAATGTCTTGAATGGGCCATGATCACATCATCCTTTCACTGCTTTCATTATCTGCTAAAGCATGCCTGTGATGTTATATCATTATGTTATCATTATAGGATTGCATGCATAAGATAAAACAGAGTTGATGAGACCTAAAAAAAAAACCCTCAAATAAAATATCAAGTCTAGTAGTCTAATGCGTAGCCCTCATCAAACTATCGATCAGTGGTGTTGTGAACTATTTCCCACCCTCGTGGGACACACCCACTTATCTTTAGTAGGTGTGTGGTGGCATTGGTTTCCCAGTCCGTTTTAACCGGGCGCGCCTTCGTAAGGAAACTCGTTGGCCCTAGGCATAACGATTAGGAATGGACTTGACTAGATTTTCATATGTGCTGGGCACATGATGAAACTCTAGAGGCATCATTGAGAGGTTAGGGTTTCATGCTGTATCCAGCCCTCGCTGGACATGAAATGCCTAGACTATCTCAATAAGGGGAATTGCTTGGAGTAATCGGCCGACGTGCCCACCTTAGGAAGCATGGGTTACTTTGTGCATCTCATCCCACCCACGTGGGACGCGAAGCCTCATGTGGAATAAGGATCCCATCTCACTAGGAAGTCTTTAATTTTTCGATTGACTTTGTGGGTTGTCAATTCGATTAAAATAGTGGGAGCCATGGTCATTTAAGAAAAGTCCAGTTTAAATGACTTCAAGTAATACTAATCTGTTGTTTCTTGGTTGTTGTAGAACAATGGCTACGAACACTGGCGGATTGACACTACGATCCCTTTTAGATAAGGATAAGTTGGTTGGATCCAACTTTATAGACTGGCATCGGAACTTGAGGACAGCCCTCAAGCTCGAAAAGAAGCTTTATGTCCTTGAGCAGCCTCTTCCTGCGACTCCAGCGCCTAATGCCCGAGCGGCAGACAGGGATGTTTTTAGGAAGCATCAGGATGACTCTTTGGAGGTAGCATGTCTCATGTTGGTCACTATGGCACCTGAACTTCAAGTGCAATATGAGGAGCAGAACATTTTTCAGATGATTACTCATTTGAAATTGATGTTGCAGGCTCAGGCTAGAACGGAGAGATATGACACTACCAAAGCAGTCTTTCGGTGCAAGTCTGAAAGTGCACCAATGAGACCCCATGTTCTCAAGTTAATTGGGAATGTGGATCATCTCAGGAGACTGAGACACACCATAGACAACGAGCTGGTGGTGGATCTTATTCTGCAGTCCCTGCCCACTAGCTTCAGTCCGTTTATTGTAAACTTCAACATGAACCGGATTGAATGCACAAGGGAGGAACTACTGAATATGCTCCAAACAGCCGAGCGTGAGATGGGTAAGACCAAACCCAATTCTGTTCTTTTGGTCCCTGCGACCAAGAAGATAAAGAATAAGGGAAAGGCACATGCTAAGGGTAGTGCCAAAGGTCCTACTAAAGTACTGAAGAAAAGGGCAAAGAAGTTAAAGGACCAGAGGTGCTTCCACTATGGCGAGCAGGGCCACTGGAGAAGGGACTGCAAGCAAATTCAGAATGAGGAGAAAAGGCTTGGCCTTAACTTCTAGCTCAGGTATTTATGTTACTGAAGTCAACCTTTCTACTTTTATATCATGGGTATTGGATACCGCATGCGGAGCTCATATTTGTACAAATATGCAGGGGCTTAAGAAGGTTAGATTGGAACGTGCTGGAGAGATTGACCTACGAGTAGGAAACGGAGCACAAGTTGTTGTTGTTGCCGTAGGAGTTTTGACACTCTCCCTCCCTTCAGGACTTCAATTAGAACTAGAGAATTGCTATTATGTACCTTCGTTAACCAAAAACATTATATCTATTCCTTGCTTAGCAAGGAAAGGTTTTATATTTGAAATAAAGGAGAACTCCTGTTCTTTTTTATTTGCAAATATGTTTTATGGGAAGGGTACGTTGTGCAATGGTTTATATGTCTTGGACATGAATAGTTCTATTTGTAACATAAATACCAAAAGGACCAAATTGAGTGGTTCAGTTGGTGCTTCCCTATGGCATTGTCGATTAGCCCATATAAACAAGAATCCCATTCAACAACTCAATGCAAATGAGTTGTCAGATTCAAGTTCCTTGGAGGAATTTGATACATGTGAGCCTTGTTTATTAGGGAAAATGACAAAGGCACCCTTCACCAATACTGTTGAGAGGGCAAGAGGTTTGTTGGATCTCATTCATACTGATGTGTGTGGGCCATTCAATAAACAAGATAGAGGAGGACACAACTACTTCATTACCTTCGCTAATGACTTCAGTAGGTATGGTTATGTCTACTTCATTACTAGCTTGGAAGATCCATCAAAGCTCTTCGATCCGATCGAGGAGGAGAGTACCTGAGCGGTGAGTTTTTGACTATCTTAGGGAGTGTGGGATCATATCCCAACTCACTCCTCCTAGAACACCTCAATGGAATGGTGTGTCTGAGAGGAGAAATCAAACTTTGTTGGACATGGTTCGGCCCATGATGAGTCATGCAACTCTACCACCCTCATTCTGGGGTCATGCACTTGAGACAGCTTCTCTGATACTGAATAATGTTCCATCTAAGAGTGTCTCCAAGATACCATAGAAGGTATGGAGTGGGAGATGCCCTAATCTCTCATTTATCAAGATCTGGGGATGTGAGGCTTATGTCAAACGTTAGGATTCTAGCAAGCTAGAACCTAGATCTAATAAATGTGTGTGTGTGGGGTACCCTAAGGAAACTAAGGGTTACTACTTCTATGTTCCGACTGAGAACAAAGTTTTTTTTGCTCGGGGTGCTGTCTTTCTAAAGAAAGAATTTCTCATGAAAGAAGTCAGTGAGAGGAAGTTTGACCAGCCACAAGACACATAAATGGAACATGAACCACCTACACCGGCTGCTAGGCAGCCTGAGGCTCAAACACTGGTCCCATGTAGGTCTGCGAGGATTCGTCGTGCACCTAAGAGGTATGGGTCGCTGCCGACCCAACATGACAGAATCTTCATCATCAAAGATAAGCCATGAACCTACGATGATGCAGTCTCTGGACCGGACTCCGAGAGATGGCTTGAGGCCATGCAATCCGAGATGGATTCCATGTCGGCTAACTAACTCTGGGATTTGGTTGAGCTACCTGATAGGGTAAAACCCATAGGGTAAAAATGGATCTTCAAAAGGAAGATTGACATGGATGGCAACATAGTTACCTACAAAGGTAGACTAGTGGCTAAAGGATTCAGATAGGTACACGGGGTGAACTATGATGAAACCTTTTCGCTAGTTGCCATGATGAAATCCATTCGGATTTTGCTTGCTATAGCAGCATATCATGATTATGAGATATGACAGATGGATGTTAAGACAGCATTCCTTAACGGAAAGCTGATAGAGGATGTGTATATGACACAACATGATGGATTCATCCAACCTGCAGATACAAGTAAGGTCTGCGAGTTAAAGAAATCCATTTATGGATTAAAGCAAGCATCTCGAAGTTGGAATCTTCGGTTTGATGAAGCTGTGAGAGATTATGGCTTTATCAAAAGTGAAAATGACGCATGTGTATACAGAAAATTCAGTGGGAGCTTGGTGACTTTTCTGGTCTTGTATGTCGATGACATACTGCTCATTGGAAACGACATCGCTAGTCTTTAGTCTGTGCAGACATAGTTGAGGAAATGTTTCGAAATGAAAGACTTAGGGGAGGCCGCCTATATACTAGACATGAAGATCTACCGGGATAGATCCAAGAGGCTCCTCGCCCTTACTCAGAGTACTTACATTTATAAGGTCTTGGAAAGGTTCTATATGGAGCAATCCAAAAGAGGATACCTACCAATAAGACATGACCTTACTCTCTCAAAGAGCTAGTGTCCCACCACATAGGCTGAGATGGATGAAATGTGTCGAGTTCCCTATGCTTCAGCAGTCGGATCGATCATGTATGCAATGTTGTATACTAGACCAGATGTGGCTTATGCTGTGAGCATAACCAGCAAATACCAATCCAATCCAGGTCTGCAGCACTGGGTGGCTGTAAAGAACATCCTTAAGTATCTAAGAAGAACTAAGGATCTGTACTTGGTCTACGGGGGATAGGAAGAACTCACTATTCAGGGCTACACTGATGCATCATTCCAGTCTGACCCTGATGACTTTAGATTATAGGGCAGCTATGTGTTCAAATTGAATGGAGGCGCTGTTTGGTGGAAGAGCTTCAAGCAGTCCACCATAGCTGATTCTACAACATAGCCCGAGTATGTTGCTGCTTATGACGCAGCCAAAGAAGCTATTTGGATAAGGAAGTTCATATCTGATCTTCAAGTGGTTCCAACTGCTGTAGATCCCATTGTGCTCTATTGTGACAACAATGGAGCCATTGCATAGGCAAAGGAACCACGGTCTCATCAAAGGTCCAAACACATACTCAGGAGATTTCACCTAATCAGAGAGATCATTGATCGGGGTGATGTCAAGATTAGCAGAGTTGTTATAGAGAACAATCTAGCAGATCCACTGACCAAAGCTTCGGCACAGTAGAAGCATGATGGTCATGCCAGAGATATGGGCTTGAGAATCCTCAACCACTAGGTCTAAGTGCAAGTGGGAGATTGTTGGTGTATATGCCCTGAGACCTATATTTGGTCAACCTATGTACTACTTGACTTTGATACTTATATTTCATTCTAGCATTGTCGTTATCGTTGTTTGTCTACATCTGCGATTATGTACTTACATGATAATGTCCCTATAGACTAATTGGATCTGTGCTCAAATGATTGGGATAGCTCTGGAACTTGTGAGACTGGTATATGGGCTGGTTAGGCACGAGGTGCTAACGCCAACATATGGGTGTATCAGTGGAGATATGCTGGATTGACCCACTGTGAGGTAATGACTTGGTGTCATGAATTATCCTCACAAGTGATAGGAGATGCATTGATCCTTAGACTTGAGGTCATTGACTCTTCTATATGATTAGGGACATGCTTTGATGCAACCTAACACCTCACCGCAGTTGGGAGGTCATAAAGGCTGTAATTGAGTATGTCGCAACCCATATATGAAGATCAATGTACAGACAAAGGATTTGCCCCTTCCAAGGGAAGCATGATATCCATGGAGCTCCGCTATGGTTCTATGACTGAAAGTGTATGGCCATACCCAGGTGAAAACTTGATTTAGTCATGACCATGTGATTGGGTGAAAACAGGTGATGACACATTTGTCCAATCGGATATCAATTCGGTAAAGGTATTGTAATGTATGTGTACCTAGTCGCAATGATGGGGATGTCGATATCCATTCCAATGACTTGGGTAGCAACGATGCACTGCTAGGTGCCACTCACAGCTTGTGGTGACCTTAGGTCAGCACTGCCAACGTCAAAGGAACCTACAGGGTCGCACACCATGATACTCGAGTTCTCGTATTGATCGGGAAGCCTTATGATCGAGTTATTTGATAACTCGGATCTATTTTGGAGATTTCATCAGCACCAATGGGTCTGATTTGATGGAAGAATGTCATTGGGGCCAAACTTTATTTTTGGCAAGTTGACCCGCATTTGATAAAGATTGGTCACATTCGGATTAGGGTTGCATTGGATTGGATCCACTGGCTTAATCAACCTATGCAATGAAGTTTGGGCTTGCTCATTACCCAATGAGGCCCAATAACTTATTGTCATGAAGAAGTAATGGGCTAAAAGGGAACAATGCAGAGAAGTCTCACCCCATTGGTGCCTAGGGGCATAATGGGGTGAGGGAGGCGCCTTTTTCTTCATTTCGAAGCTTTATGCGCCTAGCCCTTGTGCCTTTGATGGTATGCTTGCCTCTAAGGCAAGACTTGATGCTGATATGGCTTGAGAGCTTCTAAGGAAACTCTTGGGGCGCATATGGCTAACTGGGAGAGGTTTATGGTAAAGTCTTGGAGACTTTCCTTACCTCAAACCCTAATTGTCAACCCCTTATCTTAGCCGCACACTTGTCATGATCTAAGCCCATGTCAAACCGCCTCTTGCTCTTATAAAGGAGACCCCTTGTCGCCCCCTTTTTAGGTACAAATTCTTGAAGGCGGGCGCGAGAGCATCAAGGGTGGCACATCCCTCTTCCATCAAGCTACAAGCTTCGTCTTTGCTTCCTCCTCTTGGCGCAACAAGTTGGAAGGCTTGGGGGCATCTTCTTCATCTCCTCTCCTTCTTTTCTTGGCGCATCTTCTCTTGAAGGTGGCGCAAGCTTTGAAGAAGGTGACCTAAGGCTTGGATCTTCTTTCTGAGGCTAGCACCAAGCATGGAAAAAGAGAGCTTGAGGCATCTGTGTGTGTGAGACTACAGAGGGCGAACGCTTGGGCCCCTACTTCAACATCAACTCCACGCTCGCTCTAGGTACTTACTATCACATTGTGTCGACTCACTCGCATGACGATCTTCACTGGGTTTTTGGCACTGGCCTGTTTCGGGGATATTCTTCCGCTGTGCAATGTATTCTGTAATGTCTATCTCTGAAAAATTGTAAAATATCCCTGGGGTTTCCCAACACATCCACCTTAATTTCAATGACTACATCTAAATAAGAGGTCGTCAATCTAATTTTATTATGATAAAGATATAATTTACTTAATAAAAAAATTATCTAGCTTTCGCGCAGATAATTTACAAAGAATCAATCCTCACTTTCTCACAGGATCTATTCAATGTTAAAAACAAGTAAATCATTGACAAAGAACTCAAGGATCACTTTCATGCATCCGAATTCTGAGTCAATCATCTCAAGTGAAAACTACATATTTTCATATTATAGTTTCACAGGTTCTACTTAAGGTTCTCCAACGATCTGATACTTGATTTCTCACAGTATCATCATGTTTATTTCAATAACTCAATCATAGATTCAGATTATCAACATGGCAATATACTTCTAAAATCAATAAATAAGAACAAACCTAATTTCTTATGATGAGTTCCTAACATTCAATTTTAGGGTTCCAAGTTTTCACAAATAACTTTTTAGTCCATATCACAAAAACTCTAAATCATGCTAGTAAAATAAATCTAAGAAGAATTAAAGGCAATCGTCACATAAGTAGAATTATCATATTAAAATTATCTTGATGAAATAAAAGTCATCAAGTCATAAGAAATTAAGAGGATTATACCCCATGTCCCATGAAGTGTTTAAGCTAGCATAGTTGAAGAATTAAAATAAACCTTTGTTTCAAAGGATTAGAAATCAAAAGGAAAGAGGAAATCAAATAACAGCACAGCTGTAATGAAAATTACAGCCGTAATTTTACTTTAGAAGGGGCGATGAATAGTGCTGGCGATGCTTCCTTTGTTGATATTGAAAGTCCCCTTCAAGGGGGAGCGCAAAGGGGATGAAACCCTAACGAAGGGGGCGCATGAAATTTTATAGGGTTTCATGTAGATCATTTGCATGAATACGTATATGATCAACTTTTAAGGATGAGAAGTATTTCATACCGATGCCATGTGTTGGATGGCGTCTTGGAAGAGAGAGAGCAAAAGAGATCTCCTCCAAAGAAGACACACACCAAATGATGAAGGCTTCCTTCTTGCGCACCTCTTGTGCTAGGAAAAGTGCCAAGATGTTCTTGTTCGAATGGTAGGGATGATGAGATGATGCTTGGCCGAGAGTTCTCCCCTTGTCGTCAACACCTTCACCACACGAATATCGCAAGCCACGTCAAAGACAAGAGAGCAAAAACATTTAGGCGATATCAAGAGTGGCGTTACATGACTTCCCAAAATGGAAAGTCATGAAGCCATTCGCCAACGCCAAAACGCTTTCCTTCATGAACCATGCGTTCACATAGTGAACCGGTTCATTCTTTGGTTCAATTCGATTTGGTTCAAAGACCAAAATCAAACCAAGCCAAGCCAAGACATGGTCTAGACCTTCTATGAACCAAATGGTTCATGATCTAACCGTTCATCTCCTGATGCTCTTGATCTCACCGATCTAGCATCCATTCTCTCGATCAAAGCTTACCGATCTCAAGCCCTAATCAATCAAACATGATCAGACCAGATCTCACTTATAATCAGAGATTAAATCCCTTCAAACTGAATCCAAACAATTCAGTCCACACGATCTGACTTAAAGAAGCCATATCATCAAATTGTGCGACCCTAAGGGTTTCCTTTAAATGTCGGTAACGATAACTTGCGTTATCACGATCAGTGAGGGGTATCTAGCAACACATCACTGTCTCCCGATATAAAGGAAAGAGTCTTCCAAGACTACTCCCAAACCATAGCACAAGGGTGAATGCACTTCACTAGGCATACATATATCCTTTGCCACTGGATGTTCTTATTGGACAAGCGTGTCAAGCCTGTGACTCCAATATGATGAGCATGATTAGATCAGATGAACATAGTCATCTGGGTATGGCCATACACTTTCTCAATCATCTCATATAGGGGGGGGGGCCCTTTTAGAACATCACACTCCTTAAACAAGGAGACGGCAATCCTTTATCTATCACTAGTGCCCTAACCTGACTCATGATCATTATCCAAGATAGTCTATGATCATTATGTTTCAAATGATATTGAACTACCTCAAAACAATGACAATCATCATTTAGAAACACAAGTGATCTCAAGTCAGAGGACATGTGCCACTTGTAGCAAACAAGGAATATTCACATCGTGACAAGCAATTGAATATCCTAATAGGGTCTGTCCAGTACATCTAATGTACCCATGAGTCTACATCTTATTCCATGCTCGAAGCATCCTATAAGATTAGAACACACATTAGTCTCAATCATATCAAGGCTGTCTCATGTTCACCAAGATATCTCGACTAAGGACTTAACTGCATGTCAGCCTAGCTGAACAGCTTTGAGACATTATTCAGTAGTACACTTATTACAGCAGACAAGGTAACAACCAGAATAACAACCATTGCCTTTATAAACAAAAGAGTTTATATACATGATACTCATGGAATCCCAAGGCCTCAAACATTAGCCTTAAGGGCATACCCCAACAATCTCCCACTTGCACTTAATCTAATGGTTGAGAAATCTCAAACCCATATTATTACCGTGCTTCTCATGCTTCTGCTGTGCCAGAGGCTTGGTAAGCGGGTCAGCCAGATTGTCATCTGTATGAACCTTGCAGATTTTGATCTCGCCACGATCAATGATCTCCCGGATCAAGTGAAACCGTCTCTGTATGTGCTTGGACTTCTGGTGCGACCGTGGTTCCTTTGCTTGTGCGATTGCTCCAGTGTTATCACAGAAGATAACCAAAGGATCGACACTTGAAGGAACAACACCAAGTTCTCTCACGAACTTACGAATCCACACTGCCTCCTTGGATGCTTCCGAGGCTGCAACATACTCGGCTTCTGTTGTGGAATCAGCAACAGTTGACTGTTTGAAACTCTTCCACACCACTGCTCCACCATTCAAGCTAAAAACATAGCCTGATTGCGATCGGAAATCATCCTGGTCCGACTGGAACGAAGCCTCAGTATATCCTTCTATACTGAGTTCTTCCTGACCACCCATATATCAAGAACATATCTTTGGTCCTCCGCAGATATTTTAAAATGTTCTTGACCGCAATCCAGTGTGCCTGACCTGGATTACTTTGGAATCGACTGGTCACGCTTAACCCGTAAGCGACGTCTGGGCGAGTACACAACATCGCATACATAATGGATCCAATAGCCGAAGCATAAGGCGTATTGTCCATTTCATCTTTCTCAGTCTGTGTTTGTGGACACTGACTCCTCGAAAGATTCAGACCATGTCTGACTGGAAGATATCCTCTTTTAGAATTCTCTAAATGGAATCTCTCCAGGACTTTATCGATGTAAGTACTCTGGCACAGCCCGAGAAGCCTCTTAGATCTATCCCTGTAGATCTTCACACCTAATACATAGGCTGCTTCTCCCAGATCTTTCATCTGGAAACATTTCCTTAGCCATGCTTTAACAGCATGCAATTCAGGAATATCGTTTCCAATGATTAAGATATCATCGACGTAGAGGACTAGGAAAGTAATCACGCTCCCACTAAACCTCTTATATACACACGGGTCATCCTCGTTCTTGATGAAACCAAACTCAGAGATTGATTCATCAAAACGAATATTCCAGCTTCTAGATGCTTGCTTAAGTCCATAAATGGACTTCTTTAACTTGCATATTTTATGACGATCTGATGGATTAGTGAAACCTTAAATGGACTTCTTTAACTTGCATATTTTATGACGATCTGATGGATTAGTGAAACCTTCAGGTTGTGTCATATACACATCCTCATCCAGATTTCCATTAAGGAAAGCTGTTTTCACATCCATCTGCCAGATCTCATAATCGTAATATGTTGCTATCGCGAAAAGAATCCGAATAGACTTAAACATGGCTACAGGAGAGAAAGTTTCATCATAATCTATCCCGTAGATTTGTTTGAAACCTTTCGCAACTAGCCTGCCTTTATAGGTAACCACGTTACCATCCATGTCAATCTTCTTCTTGAAGATCCATTTACAGCCTATAGGGATTACTCCCGGAGGCGGATCAACCAAATCCCAGACTTGGTTATCTGACATGGAGTCCATCTCGGCTCGCATAGCTTCAAGCCATCTAGCTGACTCTGGTCCACTGACCGCATCCGCATAAGTGAGGGGTTCATCATAATCAATGATGTAGACTCCGTCATAACGCTTAGGCTGTCGACGGATCCTTCCCGATCTTCGCGGTTCCCGTGATATTTGAGCCTCAGGTTGTTCAATAACCTGATCTACCGGCTCAGGCACATCCAACTGTGCTTGACTACTTTGTCCATTCTCTGGATTCTCATCCAGCTTTATTTCTCTCCCACTGGCTTCTTGCAGAAGAAACTCCTTCTCAAGAAATATTGCCGTCCGAGCAACAAATACTTTGTTCTCTTTAGGATCGTAGAAATAATAACCCTTAGTTTCCTTAGGGTAACCGACAAAGATGCATTTCTCAGATCTGCTCTCCAGTTTCCCAGAGGCGAGCTTTTTGACATAAGCCTCGCAACCCCAGATCCAGATAAATGTCAAGCTCGGCTGTTTCCCATACCATAACTCGTATGGAGTCTTAGAAACTGCCTTGGATGGCACTCGGTTTAGTACCTTTGCAGCTGTTTCCAGTGCAAATCCCCAAAAGGAGTAAGGTAGAGTAGCCTGACTAATCATAGAACGAACCATATCAAGTAACGTTCTATTTCTCCTCTCGGACACACCATTCCATTGCGGTGTTCCTGGTGGAGTGAGCTGTGAGATAATCCCACACTCCTTTAGATAGTCAGTAAACGCATGACTCAGGTATTCTCCACCTCGATCAGAACGAAGTGCCTTGATATTTCGGCCTAGCTGATTTTGTACTTCATTTTTGAACTCTTTCAACTTGTCAAAAGATTCACTTTTTTGTCTCATTAAATAGACATACCCATATCTACTGAAATCATCAGTAAAGGTAATGAAGTACTGATAGCCACCTCTGGCATGTTTACTAAATGGCCCACACACGTCACTGTGTATAAGGTCAAGTAAACCTGAAGCCCTTTGACCTTTGTGAGAAAAAGGAGACTTCGTCATTTTACCCATTAAACAAGCTTTGCATGTATCAATCTCCTCATAAGAGAATGATCCCAGCAGTCCATGATCATGCAACCGCTTAATGCGCTTCTTGTTAATATGGCCTAAACGACTATGCCATAGCAAGGTGCTGTCATCAGCATACTTGGCTTTCTTATTATCAATGTTTTGTATAGAATATTCCATGTCCAACATGAATAACCCATTGTTAATTGAACCAGTAGCATAAACAATATTATCAAGAGTAAGATAACACTTTGAAATCTTGCATTCAAAGGAAAACCCTTTCCTGACAAGAGCAGGAATAGAGATAATATTTTTGGTAATACTGGGTACAAAATAACAATTATTTAATTCTAATACAATGCCAGATGGTAATGAGATGAAATAGTCTCCTACAGCAACAGCAGCAACCCGTGCCCCGTTTCCAACGCGTAGGTCCACCTCATGCTGTCCCACCTGTCTTCTTCTCTTGAGTTCCTGTACATTTGAACAAATGTGAACTCCACATGCAGTGTCCAACACCCATGAAACAGAAGAAGATGATATCATGACCTCAGTCACAAATATACCTGAGCCAGAAGCAATGCTTCCCCTCTTGTCTCCTTGGAGCGCTTTACAGTCCTTTTTCCAGTGACCCAACTGGCCACAGTGGAAACACCTGTTGTCCTTCGACCGCTTCACCTTTTGTTTCAGCGCCTTACTGTAGTTCTTGACAGGGGCTTTGCCCTTCTTCCCCTTCTTCTTGTTCCTTGAAGGAACCATTAAGACAGAGGTTGAAGGCTTTCCCTTCAGAGTTTCCTCAGTAGTCAAGAGCATATTCAGCAGCTCTGCCGGAGTACAATCGATTTTGTTCATATTAAAGTTAATAATGAACGCATCGAAAGAAGGCGGGAGAGACTGCAGAATAATATCTACAGCAAGCTCCTGGTTGATGGTATGCCCCAGTTTCTCCAGAGCCTCCTTGTGCCCAATCATCTTGAGCACGTGAGCTCCCACTGGGCTCTCTTCAGCCAGTTTGCTCTGAAAGAAAAGCTTTGTCAGATTATAGCGTTCTGTCCTCGCCTGTGCAGCATACAGCATCTTGAGGTTCGCTATAATCTCTATAGCCGACATATCCTCATGCTGACGCTGCAGCGGTGGCGTCATAGACGCTAGCATCAGGCAAGCGACATCAATGCTATCATTGACGTGCTTTTCATAGGCATCACGAACCGCCCTTGCGGCGTTCGCAGCGGGTTGAGGCGGCACAGCCGTCTCGAGGACATACAGTTTCCTCTCTGCCTTAAGAACGATCTTAAGGTGTCCGAACCAGTCTGAGAAGTTTGGCCCAGCAAACTTCTCCCTTTCCAGTAGGGATCGCACATTGAAGCTCATGGTGTTCGTTGCTGCAGGAATCTACAACAATGCAAGAACAGCAAGGTCAGTATCAATGTTCAGAATCAATCCAGGACTTAAGAAAGATTCTTTTTCTCACTATTTTATCTGGCTGAAAAATCCAGCAAACAGCCCGAAAGAGTAACACTCTTTTAGTGAGATGGGATCCAGATTTCATACTTGGTCTCCGCGTCCCGTTCTGACGAGATAAGATGCACAGAGAGTACAAGCACTAATCTCTGGTAGGCTATCCCAGCCAATCGCCAACCCGTGCGATTCCCCTTCACCTGGGCAATCCAGCAGACTGTGCCAACTGAGTTGGTACAACACAGTCTCTGATCCCACAGATGGCTGCCTCCATGTGCTCCCATATGTGCCACATATGTAGCCTACATGGTCAAGCTGACCCGACCTACTCCCTGGACCACCACGTGCTATGCTGAGCAACGAGAAGCGATAAATCCCTTCTCTGTAACACGCAGGTGTAATCCAGCACCGTCTGAAGATAGATGGACGTGCCCACTGAGTGGGTACAACACGGCTCCAACGATAGTCAGAACAGTGAGGTTTCGCGTCAGAAGGCTTACGAGCTTGATATTTTAGCGTTTGGATTTTAACGGTCTTTTATCTTCTTCACTATCATGCAATTCCTATGGTGATAGCAGAAGATAAATAAATCATGCTGTTCTACTTATTTAAACAATAAAAGAAAGCATGCATCTTATGTGGTAAAAGCCCATAGCCTAAGTAAGACCTTAATTTATCTTAAGTCTTCACTTGCTTTTCTTTATGGGTTTTTAGCTGCTCATCTGGCCCAACCCAGGGCCCCGGCGCTCAATGCAGCTCAGGTGCGCCCACCAGCTGTATGCGCCTCTGCGATGTGTGCTTTTGTGCTCTTGTCTAATCAAAATACATTTTGATCTATCTAGACAAGCTTGACTCGCAGGTCAAATATACAATAAATTAATGAACAATGTTATTCACAGATCACAATAAAATTAATTTACAAGTTAAATCCAGGCTCGCAGGCCCCAGCACAGCACACATTTAACATGGGCAGCCCACATAAGAATAAACAAACAAGCATAGGCATCAAACAACATGTGATCCAATTAAAAGAAAATAAATTTTGAAAACCCCATTGGCATCAATTTTAATTTTCTTATGAGTCCTACAACCATACAATGGTCCATTGATAGGGATCCACTCATCCATCTAGTCAGATCCTCTGCCCCTTGCATGCACCAAGTCCTAACTGACTCGAGTTGACCTAATGGTCAACCATGCATGCGTCAAGGGCTGAACAACCCTCATGAGTTCTGGCAAGCGGGTGTGACCCCGGGCCTAACTCATGTGTGTTCAATGGTCGTCTCAACCAGACCTCGCTACACGCCCTTGATGCAGTCAACCTATAGCCACCTCTTGCTTGCGCACAGGTGCTATCTGGTCGACCCATCTAGGCTGTCAGATGGTCTGATCAGACTTGGATCTATTCTAGATGATGCTTTCAACCCCATCAACCCATCTAAGGGATTATAGTAGGCGCATTAGATCTAATGGGCGCGCAAGGTAAGTTTTTTTCCTTTTGAAAACATTAACAAGCGCTAACCAAAAACATTATACATGCGCAAATCAAGATAAACTTACATCTAAGAGCTTAAACTAGCATGTAGTTTATTTCGGCATGTACATAGATCTATACTTTGCAAGCGCAAACAAGGATCACTCAAAGCAACCATATGATTCGTGCATAAACGATAAGCTCTGATACCATTTGAAAGTCCCCTTCAAGGGGGAGCGCAAAGGGGATGAAACCCTAACGAAGGGGGCGCATGAAATTTTATAGGGTTTCATGTAGATCGTTTGCATGAATACGTATATGATCAACTTTTAAGGATGAGAAGTATTTCATACCGATGCCATGTGTTGGATGGCGTCTTGGAAGAGAGAGAGCAAATGAGATCTCCTCCAAAGAAGACACACACCAAATGATGAAGGCTTCCTTCTTGCGCACCTCTTGTGCTAGGAAAAGTGCCAAGATGTTCTTGTTCGAATGGTAGGGATGATGAGATGATGCTTGGCCGAGAGTTCTCCCCTTGTCGTCAACACCTTCACCACACGAATATCGCAAGCCACGTCAAAGACAAGAGAGCAAAAACATTTAGGCGATATCAAGAGTGGCGTTACATGACTTCCCAAAATGGAAAGTCATGAAGCCATTCGCCAACGCCAAAACGCTTTCCTTCATGAACCATGCGTTCACATAGTGAACCGGTTCATTCTTTGGTTCAATTCGATTTGGTTCAAAGACCAAAATCAAACCAAGCCAAGCCAAGACATGGTCTAGACCTTCTATGAACCAAATGGCTCATGATCTAACCGTTCATCTCCTGATGCTCTTGATCTCACCGATCTAGGATCCATTCTCTCGATCAAAGCTTACCGATCTCAAGCCCTAATCAATCAAACATGATCAGACCAGATCTCACTTATAATCAGAGATTAAATCCCTTCAAACTGAATCCAAACAATTCAGTCCACACGATCTTACTTAAAGAAGCCATATCATCAAATTGTGCGACCCTAAGGGTTTCCTTTAAATGTCGGTAACGATAACTTGCGTTATCACGATCAGTGAGGGGTATCTAGCAACACATCACTGTCTCCCGATATAAAGGAAAGAGTCTTCCAAGACTACTCCCAAACCATAGCACAAGGGTGAATGCACTTCACTAGGCATACATATATCCTTTGCCACTGGATGTTCTTATTGGACAAGCGTGTCAAGCCTGTGACTCCAATATGATGAGCATGATTAGATCAGATGAACATAGTCATCTGGGTATGGCCATACACTTTCTCAATCATCTCATATAGGGGGGGGGGCCCTTTTAGAACATCACACTCCTTAAACAAGGAGACGGCAATCCTTTATCTATCACTAGTGCCCTAACCTGACTCATGATCATTATCCAAGATAGTCTATGATCATTATGTTTCAAATGATATTGAACTACCTCAAAACAATGACAATCATCATTTAGAAACACAAGTGATCTCAAGTCAGAGGACATGTGCCACTTGTAGCAAACAAGGAATATTCACATC
The DNA here is from genome assembly GCA_027563935.2 of Costus lasius. NCBI lineage: Eukaryota > Viridiplantae > Streptophyta > Magnoliopsida > Zingiberales > Costaceae > Costus > Costus lasius. The sequence continues at coordinate 64,135,383 of CM050448.1, read as the reverse complement.
GTGACAAGCAATTGAATATCCTAATAGGGTCTGTCCAGTACATCTAATGTGCCCATGAGTCTACATCTTATTCCATGCTCGAAGCATCCTATAAGATTAGAACACACATTAGTCTCAATCATATCAAGGCTGTCTCATGTTCACCAAGATATCTCGACTAAGGACTTAACTGCATGTCAGCCTAGCTGAACAGCTTTGAGACATTATTCAGTAGTACACTTATTACAACAAACAAGGTAACAACCTGAATAACAACCATTGCCTTTATAAACATAAGAGTTTATATACATGATACTCATGGAATCCCAAGGCCTCAAACATTAGCCTTAAGGGCATACCCCAACAGATATCTCCTCCGATCGATCCCCTTTTACTCTGAAACTTCTGAAGTATGTTCTCTTCCTCTAGGCGCAGGTTCCCCTCAAATTTCTTGGCCGGATATGCACTGTACGCTTCCCGGCGGCGAAACCTAGGGCGATGGCTCAAATCTTGATTTCTCTCTCGAACGTTGATGAAAATTGGGGTTTTTCGTGTGTCTATCCTCTCCTCGATCTCCTCCGTATTTCCCTTTTTATAGATCTCAAATTGATGGTCTAGATCGTCCAAAATCATCAGCGCAAGAATCGGGCTTCAAAAATATCCGTGAAATTCGGCTATCCAGGTTAGAATTACGGCCGTGTTTTTGATTACGACAGTGCCGTAAACTCATCAAATCTCTCGGTTGAAAAATCAATCAAAATTACGGCCCATAATATGGATTACAGCAGTGCCGTAATATCTGTAAAACTTTCTATTCAAAATTCACCCCAAATTACGGCAGTGCTCCGAAATTACGGTAGTGCCGTGGTTTGTTCTGTAGGTTTAGTGATACCACGGTACCGTAATATTAATTACGGCCATGGCCCTACCGTAATTTGGTTTGAGACTTCAATTCTTCATGAAAATTGAAATCTAATATTTGATAACGCCTTAAAATGGTGCTTTTTTATCTGAAAATAATCAAAAACCAGAAAAGGTGTAGATTCTACAATATTTGATAAATAAGGCATAAAAATAAGCAAAAGAGCATGAATATGACACAAAAGACCTATCAAATGGCACAAAATATACTATAAATTTTTGTGTCATCAAACACATAAGGCTCAAACTTTGCTTGTCCTCAAGCAAAATCAAAAACTGATCAAAGGAATAAATTTCTAAAATACAATCACCATTGAAAAATTCTCACCAATCTTTTCATAAAATTCTAAATAAACATATCATCATTCGAATTCAATTCTCAAGATCTACAACTTAATCAAATAAAATTTCACAACTTGTACAATAAGTAGAATTTCAATCTCAAGATTTCACCTAGTTTCAATTCAAACCTATCATACTTTTATTTACAGGAATAGGATTTCCAAGATATTTTTCCACTCAGAAAAATTTTTTAGTTCCTCCCTTTTATGTATCGTTCACATTCTCTAATTCGATTAACACCTTTTTTTTTTGGTGACGAAGTTAGAGTACATTAATCACATAATCAATGTAATAGAACTCATATCCAAAGATAGCGGAGTTAATGTGAAACGATTTCTCTCATAGTTGGTACCTACATAGATACATGCTTTTTACTTTTTACTTCAACTTTTAACTTAGGTATCACCGCAAATCAACACGGTGCCAAAACGAGGAGTCATTTTCAAGATATTTTCTTTTCCTCTCATTTTGACTTCAACCCATGTCTTTGGTACCACTGCCAATTTTGCGCAGTGCCAAATAAGGGAGTGATCACTCTCTTTATTTGGATCATGGAATCTTTCTTCCCAACAAATAGTAGATAGGATGAACATCAACTAAATTAATCAATCAATATCAATTCAAAAATCATACTCATATGCTAATTTTATTTAAAGAAGTAGCTTCACTTTTTAAACTAAATTCATCAAATAACATGTTCACCAAAAATTTTATTCATCAATCAATAAAAAATTCCAAAAGGCTGATATATATTAGAGAAATAAACTCAATTCAAAAGGCCTAATCCAAATCACTAGTATAAACAAATTTATCATCAAGAAAATCATGCTATCAACAAAATTTTCAGACATAGACCACACTAAAACATTACAGCATAAAACCATATCAAGAGAAAATTTTGCATATATCTATTCAGAAATAAACTCATACAACTCATTATGCATCAGTTTGCACCCACAAGGTGCTCAATATCAACATAATCTCAATCATTATACAACCCAATCGAATCTAACATCAATATCAGAATATCATACAACCAAATCAAATGATGAAACTGTCAAGTAAAAACAAGGTAGATATCATTGGTGGACACAAGAAGTCTGAAGGAGTCATCCTTCCCCATAAACATATGAAACATCAATAAGATATGCAAGATGAAATGTAAATCTGTAGGAAAAAGGAATACTCACAAAGCTCTACTCGTCTGCGTCAGATCCAATCTCCTCCGTGTCCTCGGGTCCGAACTATTTTTTTTTAACGAAAAATTACGGTACCGTAAAAATGGTTACGGTACTACCGTAATTTTCGTAAAAATTCGAAACTCTCGGACCGAAAATCACTCAAAAATATGGCACATAAAAAGACTTACGGTACTACTGTAGTATGAGCCAAATCTCAAAAACTTTCGGGTTGAAAATTAACAGAAAATACGGCCCATGAAAAGCATTATGGTAGTACCGTAAAATCAATAAAACTTTCTGTACAAAAATTACCCCAAATTACGACACATAAAATCCCTTACGGTACTGCCGTAAAACTCTCAAAAGATTTTGGTTGAAAACAGACTGATATTACGGCCCATAATTTGCATTACAGTAGTGCCATATTTTGTACCAAACTCGATTTTACCTGCAAAAAGAGAAGAAAAATTAACTATAAAAATAAACTAAAATAAAAGAAGCTAAGCTAAGTAAGAGTGCTTGGGTTGCCTCCCAAGAAGCGCTAATTTAAGGGTCTTTAGCTTCACCGTTCTGCACTCGGATTTGATCGTGGTTCATCAAGACGAAATTTTTCCTTTTCTTCAATCTGTTCTTCTTGATAATAATGCTTCAATCTCTGACCGTTAACTGTAAACTCTGTTGTTTCATTACTGCAGATGTCCACAGCTCCATAGGGGTAAGTTTTCTTCACCTGAAGAAGTCCAGACCATCGTGACTTAAGTTTACTTGGAAAAAGTCTCAATCCAGAATTGAATAAAAGAACAAAGTCACCTAGTTGGAATTCCCTTCTGAAAATATGTCGATCATGTCATCTTTTAGTCCTCTCCTTATAAATTCTTGCATTTTCATAAGCAGAGAGTCTAATCTCATCTAGCTCGTTCAATTGTAACCTTTGTTTTTCACCCACGTTCTTTAAGTCAAAGTTTAGTGCTTTAATTGCCCAGAACACCTTATGCTCGAGCTCTACAGGTAGATGATAAGATTTACTATAAACCAATTGAAAAGGAGACATACCAATTGGTGTTTTAAAAGCAATCCGGTAAGCCCATAGTGCAACATCATGTTTGGATGCCTAATCTTTTCTCGTGTGTGACACTGCCTTTTCCAAAATTCCCATTATTTCTCTATTTGATACCTCAACTTGTCCACTTGTTTGGGGGTGATAAGGTGTTGCAACTCTATGGTTTACCCCATACTTTCTAAGCAAGGCTGAGAACATATGTTCTATGAAATGTGAACCTCCACTAATCACTACTCGTGGTGTCCCAAATCGTGGAAAGATAATCTTTTTGAACAGTTTAACAACAACTCTAGAATCGTTGGTAGGAGAAGCTATAGCTTCAACCCATTTTGAAACTTAATCAACTACCACAAGTATGTATTTGTTACCTCCAGAAGATGGAAAAGGTCCCATGAAATCAATCCCCCAAACATCAAATATCTCAACCTCAAGAATAGTGCACAATGGCATCTCATGTTTCTTGTTAATGTTACCTGTCTTTAGACATCTATCACAATATAAAATAAAGTTTCTAGCATCTTTAAAAATTGAAGGCCAATAAAATCTTGATTGCAACACTTTGAAAAGTAGTTTTCTGAGTGCTAGCATGCCCACCATAAGAGGATCCATGACACTGAAACAATATATCTGTGATTTCCTCTTCAGGTATACATCTTCTAATAATGCCATCTGCACATCTTCTAAAAATATAAGGCTCATCCCAAAAATAGTGTTTTACTTCAGCCAAGAATCTCTTCTTTCTTTGATAACTTAAATCAGGAGGAAAAACCTTAGCTACTAGGTAATTTACTATGTCAGCATACCATGGGGCTCTGATTTGTTCAATGGCCAAGAGTTGTTATTCAGGAAAGGAATCATTGATTATATCATTCTTTTCAGTATCTACCATTATCCTTGAAAGATGATATGCAATAAAGTTTTCTGATCCCTTTTTATCTTTAATTTCTAAATCAAACTCTTGCAAGAGTTAAATCCATCTAAGCAAGTGTGGTTTACTGTCTTTTTTCTGCATTAAATACCCCACTGCTGCATGATCAGTATACACCACCACTTTTGAGTTAATCAAGTATGATCTAAACTTATCAAAGGCAAACACTATGGCTAAAAGTTACTTCTCAGTGGTGGTGTAATTTCTCTGTGTCTCATCCAAAGTCCTACTAACATAATGAATAACATAAATCTTTTTCTCTTTTCTCTATCCTAAAACTGCTCCTACTGCATAATCACTACCATCACACATGAGCTCAAAAGGCAAATCCCAATCTGGAGGCTGAATGATAGGTGCTGAAACCAAAGCTTTCTTTAGTTCCTGAAAAGTAGACAAACAATCTTCATCAAAAGAAAATTTAACATCTTTACAAAGTAAATTTGTAAGAGGTCTAGCAAGTTTAGAAAAATCCTGGATGAATCATCGGTAGAATCCTGCATGTCCTAGAAACCTTCGGACCTCCTTTACTGTAGTGGGCCGCTCTAATTTTTCTATCACCTCGACTTTGGCTTTGTCAACTTCAATCCCTCTTTCTGAAATCAAGTGCCCCAAAACTATCCCTTGCCTAACCATGAAATGACATTTTTCCCAATTAAGCACAAGGTTAGTTTCTTCACACCGCTGTAAAACTCGAGATAGATTAGCCAAAGAATCATAAAAGGAAGAACCATATACAGAGAAATCATCCATAAATACATCCATAAAATCCTCAATGAAGTCAGAAAAAATAGCCATCATATACCTCTGAAAAGTAGTAGGTGCATTACATAAACCAAAAGGCATTCACCTATATGCAAAAGTACCGTATGGGCAAGTGAAAGTGGTTTTATCTTGATCATTAGGATGTATAGGAATTTGAAAAAACCCAGAATATCCTTCTAAGAAACAAAAGTGAGAATGGTTTGCAAGCCTTTCAACCATTTGATCAATAAAAGTTAAGGGAAAATGGTCTTTCCTAGTAGCAGCATTCAATTTTCTACAATCTATGCACATGCGCCATCTAGTTACTATTCTAATAGGAATCAATTCATTGTCTTTGTTTTTCATGATAGTTACCCCTCCTTTCTTAGGAACGCAATGTACAGGACTTACCCATTTACTGTCAGAGATAGGATAGATGATACTTGCATCAAGTAATTTCAGAACTTCCTTCTTCACGACTTCCTTCATAGAGGGGTTAAGTCGTCTCATTTGAAAATCTGCATGTGGCTTGTGCTCCTTTTCCATCAAGATCCTGTGCATACAAAAAGAGGGGTTAATTCGAATCAATTGTATACCCAATTACCTTCCTATGAATCCTTAAATCTTTGAGAAGCAAATCTGTCTCCCTTTTTCCAAGCTGTGCATCAACAATGATAGGGTAAATAAAATTAGGACCAAGAAATTCATAACAAAGGTTATTAGGTAAAGCCTTAAGTTCTACTTTCGGAGCCTTCTCTTCTTCACTCTTTTTGTCATCACATACAATGCAGTCTAATAATACATCATTTATACTACAACAAGATGCAGAATTCGATGGGTTTTTCATGGCCTCATTCAAGCCGTACTCAATTCTTTCATCTCCAATGTTAAGTGAAAGTTTACCGTTCTTTACATCAATAATTGCCCTTGCTGTGGCTAAGAACAGTCTACCAAGTATAATAGGGATCTTTGCATCTTCTTCCATCTCAAGAACTACAAAATCTACTGGAATGAAATACATATCTACTTGGATAGGCACATCTTCCAGAATCCCTACAGGATACTTAACTGAACGATCGGCGAGCTGCAAAGATATTGAAGTTAGTTTAAGCCCTCCCATGTCCAATTTCCTGCAAATAGATAATGGCATTAGGCTTACACTAGCACCTAAATCACATAGGGCTCGGTCAAAAGCCATACTCCCAATAAAATAAGGAATAGAGAAACTACCTAGATCCTTTAATTTCGGTGGCAATTTGTTCTGGATAATAGCACTACATTCTTCAGTTAAAACCACAGTACCATATTCCTCTATCTTTCTCTTATTAGACAAAATTTCTTTTAAAAATTTAGCATATGTGGGCATTTGAGATAAAGCTTCAGTGAATGGAATATTGATATAAAGCTTTTTTAAGACATCAAGAAATTTCCCAAATTGTTTGTCTAATTTTGCTTGCACTAGTCTCTGGGAAAGGGTATAGGTGGCCTATAAGTTGCAGGTGAACTAGATTTAGAAACATCTGACCAACATGGCTCATCACCTTTAGGTTCATCACCCTTATGAGGTGGCAAACTATTTTGGGACTGCTCATGCACAGGAGATTTTTCCAAGTCTAATTCATTGTCATGTTCAATCTCAGGCTCTTTTTCATTATCATCTAATCTGCCCTTTGGTTCATCCAATTATTTCCCACTCATAGTAATGATAGCATTACAGTGCTCCCTAGGGTTTGATTCAGGTTTAGCAGGTATTTGGTTTTCTAGAGATTTATTGTGAGCCGTTAAAGATCCTACTTGAGAAGTAAGATGACTAACCATTCCCTTAAGATCTTCAATCTCCTTATTTTGATTTGTCATGAATTGATTTTGACTAGCCATAAACTTTTTAGCTATAAACTTTTAAGCATGGATTCTACACTAAAAGAGTATACATTTTTAGTCAAGGTTTGCCATCCATCATTCTCATTCTTACCATGTTGATAACAATATAGCATTCCTTCTTCAGTAGCCCATTGGTTATGGTTCAGGGCCATCTCCTCAAACAAGGTGAAAGCATCTTCAATTGTTTTGCTCATGAGGGCTCCTCCTGCGGCAGCATCAACAGTCAGGTGGGTATTATAAAGTAAGCCATTATAAAATATATGAATTATAACCTAATTTTGAAGGCCATGGTGAGGACACTTCCGTTGTAATTCGTTGAAACGCTCTCATGCCTCGCTAAAAGACTCGCCATCCTGCTTTGCAAAGCTAGTAATCTGGTTTCTTAACTAGATTGTCTTGCTGGGTGGGAAGTACTTCATCAAGAAAGCATTTGATAGTTGTTCTCCTGTGGTGAAACTACCGATAGGTCGAGATTGTAGCCAAGAACATGCTCAGTCCCTGAGACAAAAAGGAAATAATCTTAGTTTTAATGCATCATCAGAAACGCCACTAATTTTAATGGTGTCACATAATTCAAGAAAGAGATATAAATGTTGATAAGGATCTTCAAGTGGTTATCCTCCAAACTGATTTTGCTGTATCATGGACGAGAAAGCTGGCTTGATTTCAAAATTATTAGCCTCGGTAGCTGGTCTGGCAATGCTAAAGTGTATCTCCTACGGATTAGGGGCTGCATAGTCCCTAAGTGCTCTCCTGTCTGCCATGACTACTTCTTCTTCTTGTCTCTCTTCAAATCTAAGTTTCCTGCATAGTCTAAGTAGACAGATCAAATAACTCAAAATAAACAGAAAACAAAAAATAGAAAAATTGAAGCAAAACCTAGTCTAGCAATACTTTCAATATCTTCAATATTGACAAAAACCAAGCTCCCCGGCAACGGCGCCAAAAACTTGTTGTGTCCGCAAGTGCATGGATACTCAAAGTAATAATTAAGACATCGAACCACAGAGACCTCGTTTGTCAAGTATCAAATAATCAATTTCTCACTAGCTAGGCAATCGAAAACAATGTGAGCGAATGATCGAAAAGAACACCAAAAGGTCAGAGTGAGAAACTGGGACTAGGGTTTCATCCACCTTAATTTCAATGACTAGATCTAAATAAGAGGTCGTCAGTCTAATTTATTATGATAAAGATATAATTTACTTAATAAAGAAATTATCTCGCATTTACATAGATAATTTTCAAAGAACCAATCCAAACTTTCGCACAGGATCTATTCAATGTTAAATACAAGTAAATCATTGACAAAGAACTCAAGGATCACTTTCATGCATCCGAATTCTGAGTTAATCATCTCAAGTGAAAACTACATATTTTCATACTATAGTTTCACAAGTTCTACTTAAGGTTCTCCAATGATCTGATACTTGATTTCTCACAGTATCATCATGTTTATTTCAATAAGTCAATCCTAGATTCAGATTATCAACATGGCAATATACTTCTAAAATCAATAAATAAGAACAAACCTAATTTCTTACGATGAGTTCCTAAAATTCAATTTTAGGGTTCCAAGTTTTCGCAAATAACTTTTCAGTCCATATCACATAAACTCTAAATCATGCTGGTAAAATAAATCTAAGGAGAATTAAAGGCATTCATCACATAAGTAGAATTATCATATTAAAATTATCTTGACTAAATAAAAGTCATCTAGTCATAAGAAATTAAGGGGATTATACCCCATGTCCCATTAAGTGTTTAAGCTAGCATAGTTGAAGAATTATAATAAACCATTTTTTTTAATTGATTAGAAATCAAAAGGAAAGAGGAAATCAAATAACAGCACGGCTGTAATGAAAATTACAACTGTAATTTTACTCTAGAAGGTGCGATGAACAGTGCTGGCGACTCTTCCTTTGTTGATTTCCCCTCCGATCGATCCCCTTTTACTCTGAAACTTCTGGAGTATGTTCTCTTCTAATAGGCACAGCTTCCCCTCAAATTTTTAGGCCGGAGATGCACTGTACGCTTCCCGGCGGCGAAACCTAGGGCGATTGCTCAAATCTCAATTTCTCTCCCGAACTTTGATGAAAATTGGGGCTTTTCGTGTATCTATCCTCTCCTCAATCTCCTCCGTATTTCCCTTTTTTCAGATCTCAAATTGATGATCTAGATCATCCGAATTCATTCGCGTAAGAATCGGCCTTCAAAAATACCCATGAAATTTGGCTGTCCAGGTTAGAATTATGGCCGTGTTTTTTATTACGACAGTGCCATAATTTTAGCAAAGTTTTCTGTATAGAAATGGACTAGGATTACAGCCTGTGATATCCATTACGGCAGTGCCGTAAACTCATCAAATCTCTCGGATGAAAAATCTCTCGAAATTACGACCCATAATATGGATTACGGCAGTGCCGTAATATCTGCAAAACTTTCTGTTCAAAATTCACCACAAATTATGGTAGTGCTCCGAAATTATGGTAGTGCCGTGGTTTGTTCTGTATGTTCTGTGAAACCACAGTACCATATCATTAATTACTGTCCTACTGTAATTTGGTTTGAGGCTTCAATTCTTCATGAAAATTGACATGTAATCTCTTCCTGATGATGGGGATTCATCTATGCATCTGAATTTGCTTGAAAACGCCTTAAAATAGAACCTTTTTACCTGAAAATCATCAAAAACCAGAAAAGGTGTAGATTCTGTAATATTTGATAAATAAGGCATAAAAATAAGCAAAAGAGCATGAATATGACACAAAAAGACCTACCAAATGGCACAAAATATACAATAATTTTTTGTGTCATCGCAAGCTTACTGGACAATGCAGAGGAATCTCCTGAGATTTTCATAGATCTACCAGAGATTTCTGTAGATATTCCTGATCTGCCCTCATCACCATCAATGGCACCAGGGCCATCTAAGGCTCCAAAGGCAGCACCTTCAGCATCTGAGATACCACATATTCCTGAGGTGCCTATCACAGCTTCAGTACCATCAGCTCATGCGCCGGAGATTGAGTTACCATCACCTGAGCGATCATCACTAGAGGCAGCACGTCGGTACCAGAGCCTATTATATTTGAGAGGAGACGAGCACGATCTCCACCTCTTGTCCTAGTTCCCTATCCACACAGATCAAATATAGGAGTAGGGATTAGGAGAGGAGGTATAGAGCTATGGCAGCTTGAGAGGTCATTAGCACCCGATATTGGCATGATCAGACCTTACAAACCCTAGGATTGTTCGACGACATCTAGTAGATGTTCATGAACATAGGGCGGTAGGATTTTTACCGGCAGAGACACCCGACATATGTTCAGCTTACCCTAGAGTTCTTCAACTCTGTCCAGATTACCCTGCATAATTATGATGATAGAGATCCAAGGTGTATGGCCTCCGGTTGGGGAACTAGGGTCATGTTCTTACTTTGGACTAGATAGGTCATATTTTTGGGTTCTCTGTAGATGGTACTCGACATTGCCCCCATGAGTACACCGACTAGACATTCTAGGAGGATATATCTAGAGAGATAAGATTTCATCCGAAGACCTCCAAAGCTACTCGTCTGTCTAGCCCAGCACTCAGATATACAAACTGGGTTCTCGCACACATTTTTGGGTGAGCGGAGAGTGATGGATGTTGGTGTATATGCCCTTGGACCCGTTGTTGGTCCATCTTGTACTACTTGACTTTGATATTTAATATATCATTCTGACATTGTCGTTATTATGCTATGTTTATATCTGTGATTATGTACATGGATAATAATGTCCCTAGAGACAGATTGTATCTGTGCTCAAACGGTGTGTCCCCAGTCGAGTACCTGAGTGGATAAGGGACATCTCTGGTACATGTGAGACTGGTATATGGGCTGTTTAGGCACGGTGTGCTAACGCAGGCATATGGGTATATCAATGGTGGAAATACTGGACCGACCCGTTGTGAGGCTCTAACTTTGTGTCATGAGTTAAGCTCACAAGTGACAGGAGATGCATTGATCCCTTGACTTGAGGTCATTAACTCTTTTATATGGTTAGGGACATACTTTGATACAACCTAACACCTCGTCGTAGTAGGGAGGTCATATCGGTTGTCATTGGGTATGTCACGACCCATATGAGAAGATCAAAGTACAGACATAGGATTTGCCCCTTCCTGCGGGAAGCTTGATATCCATGGGGCCCCCCTATGGTTGCATGACTGAAAGTGTGTGGCCACACCCAGGTGAAAGCCTGATTTAGTCGTGACCATGAGATTGGGTGAAAACAAAGTGGTGACACACTTTGTCCAATCGGATATCAGTTTGGCAAAGAGACTGTAATGCATTGGTATCTTGTTGCGATGATGGGGATTTTGATGTTCATATCCATTCCGATGACTTGAGTAAGAGTGATGCACTACTAGGTGCCACTCACTGCTTGTGATGACTTGAGTTCATCACTACCAACGTCAGAGGAACCTATAGGGTCGCATAACTTGAAATTCGGTTCTCGTATTGATCGAGCAGCCTAATGATCCAGTTATTGGATGACTCGGATCTCTCTGGGAGAATTCATCAGCGACACTATGCCTAATGAGATGGGAGAGACTTATTGGAGCTAACTTCATTTTTGGGCCAGATGGGCCTAACGGGGCTAATAGGTCAAATGGGCCAAATGAGCCAAATAGGCCCAATAGGCTGATTGGACCAATTGGGCCAAAGGAAGTCTAGCATGGAGTATGGACCAATGGGCCTCCTAGCCCAATGGGCATGAAGCCCAGTTGGGGCGTAAGGCCTAATGGGCCTTGAGGCCCAATGGGCTGTCAGGCCCAATAGCCCATGATAATAAGTTGTCTCGCCCAATAGACATCATGGTGAATTAAATGTTGTATTTAATTCTGATAATTAAATTCTGTAATTAATTCTGAGAATATTGTTGAATTTAATTCTGAGATTAATGTTGAATTTAATTCTGAATTTAATTTTGAATTTAATTCTGAATTTGAAGAGTCACATCATCAATGATCATTATGAGACTTTAATATAAAGTTTTAATGAGTCATTATGAGACTTTAATTCAGAGTTTAATTCTATAATTAATTATGAATTTAATTTTATAATTAATGGTGAATTAATTCAAAGATTAATTGCGGAATTCCAAAGGTCTCAATGGAATTCCAAGGGTCACCATGTTTTCTATAAAAGAAGAGGGGGAGAGGAGTTGGCGCCCACTTGGTCTTTTGGAAGAAATTCTCCCAGGCGCCTCCTCTCTTCTTCCCTCTCCTTTGGGCGGCAGCAAGGTTGGACCTTGGCAGCATTCTTCCATCCTTCTACTCCACTTGGCGCATTCACTATGTGGGTGGCGTAAGATCTTGAGGAAGTCTCCTAGGGGCGTGCATCTTCTTCCCGAGGCTAGCACCGGGCGTGGAAGAATAGAACTCGAGCGTCAGCTGTGTGCGATGTTGCAGAGGGTGAACATTTGGGAGCCTGCATCGCATCCTTTATCTACGCTGCAAGGTATCATATCCTACTCACCGTCTCGATTCCCTCGCATGACTCGATCTTTTGGGTTTTTGGGACTGGCCTGTTTCAGGGATTGCTTCCGCTGTGCTTGTCTGTAAAAATTTTAAAAATCCTCGAGGTTTCCCAACAGTGGTATCAGAGCGAGGTTGCGAACTTGAACGATGTTTTTATGCTTTGATTGTTTGCTCACATGCCATCTAAAATTTTTGAAAAATTTGCATATGCGCATGGATTTTTCTAAGTAAGAAAAATTGTAAGTTTTTCGTTCCTAACATCTATTCGATCTCTTTGGTTTTTCGCTTTCTTCACATGGTGGGATAGACCCATATGTGAGAGAATTAATTTCTCCCCACGCATGTAGGATAGACCTACTGTGTGGGACTTGTCGAAGATTATGGGGCATGGTGATTGTCCTAATCTTGGCAGGTTAAGGATTGCAAGGGTAGGCGGCAAGCGTGCTTGGAGCATGCATGCGTCACTTGTAGTCTCCTGACAGAAACGAATAATCCTAGATTTGCGAATGGACGTTGAGGTTGAAAGACATGTTTTCTAAGAAACTAAAACTGGAGTTTTATGTTTTAATGAGCATATAGAAAAGCATGAGATGATTGTGCATCGTGTTGTGGTCATAGTCAAGCCCCTTGTATGCCTGTGATGTATTCTGTGTGAGGCCTGCGTGCCATTTTTTCTTTTTGTTTTGTAAACGCACAAAGAAGATTAAGGGCGCATCCCTCTTGGAGCTTACATCTTGGCGCATCTTGCTTGGTGGCGAATCTTGGCGCATCTTGCTTGGTGGCGCATCCCTTTTTGTTTTGTTAACCCGTCTAAGTGTTTGAAGTAGGCGCACAGATAGATCTTGTGGAGTCGCGCATGAAGATAATTTTTGTTTGAAAAACAACTATGATATATGCGCAAACTTTGTATGCAAAGATTCATCTAACATCACATGCGCAAGCTATGTATGTAAACTGTGCATCATGTAGTCGCATGTGAACATAAACAAGATCTACCCAATAACTCAAGCATGGATCACAAGAAGGCAACCATACGCATCAAGTCTGAAAACCTGGCTCTGATACCACTAATGGAAAACCTAGGTTGCAAGTGACTTCACTGAAAAATTCATAGCAAAACTAGGAATCCATAGAATCGACGACATGAGCACATGATCAACCTTGTATAACTTGTATAGAACAAGTTAGAGTATTACCTATGCCATGATGTGAGAGGCGACTTGGAAGATGAAAGGGGCGAGTGCCTCTTCTCCAAAGATGTCACACACAAGATGAGAAAGACTTTCTTCCTTGTGTTCCTTGTGCTAGCAAAGACACGAAGGAGTCTTGATCGTCTCTTGGAAAGGATGATGTGTGTCCCCTTGGCTGGTCGAACTTCTCTTCCTTGCGTGAAGATGATCCACACGAGAGAGCGAAGAGAGGAGGAAGCTAGAGGAGGAAGCGAGAGAAGCCTTCGAAAAACCGTGGATCCCCAAAAGGGAAAAATTCGGCCACCACATATGGTAAGAACCGAATATGTAACTCCCTCCATAACTCCCCTTTAAATGATCGAAAACTCCTCTTTGAATTGAACCTTGCGTTCACAAGTGAACCGGTTCAATCTCAATTTGGTTCCAGCGCGAAATCAAACCAGCCCTGGTTATAATCTTCTTTGAACCAAATGGCTCAAGATCTAACCACACATCACATTGAACCCCTGATCTTTACGATCAAGCATCAATCCTCCGATCAAAGCTTACCGATCACATGTCCTAATCAATCAAACATGATTAGACTAGATCTCACTTTTAATCATAGCTTAAATTCCTCTAAACTGAACTAGAATAATTCCAGTCCACACGATCTGACATAAGTAAGCCATATCATCAAATTGTGCGACCCTAAGGGTTTCCTTCAATGTCAGTAACGATAACTTACGTTATCACGACCAGAGAGAAGTATCTAGCAACACATCACTGTCTTCCAATATGAAGGAAAGAGTCTTCCAAGACTACTCCCAAACCACAGCACAAGTGTGAACCTCATTCACTTGGCATACATGTTTCCCTTTGCCACTGGATGTTCTCGTCGGACAAGCGTGTCAAGCCTGTGATTCCAACATGATGAAAATGGTTAGATCAGATGAACATAGTCGTCTGGGTATGGCCATACACATTCTCAACCATTTCATCCATAGGGCCCCTTTAGAACATCACACTCCAACCAGGAGAGGCAATCCTATATCTATCACAAGTATCCTAACATGACTCATGCCCACTATCCAAGATAATCCTTAATCATTATCTTTCAAATGATATGGAACTACCTCAAGATAATGCCAATCACCACTTAGAAACACAAGTGATCTCAAGTTAGAGGGAATATGCCACTTGCTTCCATACAAGGATTATTCACATTGTGATAAACAATTGAATATCCTGAGAAGGGTCAGTCCAGTACATCCAATGCACCTATGTGTCTAAATCTTATTTCATGCTCGAAGCATCCTATAAGATTAGAACACATATTAGTCTCAATCATACCAAGGCTGTCTCACGTTCACCAAGATATCTCGACTAAGGACAATACTGAATGTCAGCTAAACTGAACATCATTGAGACATTACTTAGAAGTATACATATAGCGGCAGATTATGTAACAATCTAAATAACAACGAATGCCTTCATAAACATATATATTGTTTATACATGATATTGAAAATAGCCCAAGGCCTCAAACATTAGCCTTAAGGGCATACCCTAACAATCTCCCACTTGCACTTAAACTAATGGTTGAGAAATCTCAAACCCATATTATTACAGTGCTTCTCATGCTTCTGCTGCGTCAGAGGCTTTGTAAGCGGGTCAGCTAGATTGTCATCTGTATGAATCTTGCAGATCTTGATGTCTCCTCGATCAATGATTTCACGAATTAGGTGAAACCTTCTCTGTATGTGCTTGGACTTCTGGTGTGACCGTGGTTCCTTCGCTTGTGCAATCGCTCCAGTGTTGTCACAGAAGATAACCAATGGATCTACACTCGAAGGAACGACACCAAGTTCCTGAACGAACTTACGAATCCATACTGCCTCCTTTGAAGCTTCTGAGGCTGCAACATACTCGGCTTCTGTTGTGGAATCAGCAACAATTGATTGTTTGAAACTCTTCCACACCACTGCTCCTCCATTCAAGCTAAAAACATAGCCTGATTGCGATCGGAAATCATCTTGGTCAGATTGGAACGAAGCATCAGTATATCCTTCAATACTGAGTTCTCCCTGACCTCCATAAATCAAGAACATATCTTTGGTTCTGCGAAGATATTTCAAAACGTTCTTCACCGCAATCTAGTGTGCCTTGCCTGGATTACTTTGGAACCGACTGGTCACGCTTAACCCGTAAGCGATGTCTGGGCGAGTACACAACATCGCATACATGATGGACCCAATAGCCGAAGCATAAGGCGTATTGTCCATCTCATCTTTCTCAGACTGTGTTTGAGGACACTGGCTCTTTGAAAGATTCAGACCATGTCTGACTGGAAGATATCCTCTTTTAGAATTTTCTAAATGGAATCTCTTCAGGACCTTATCGATGTAAGTACTCTGGCATAGCCCGAGAAGCCTATTAGATCTATCTCTATAGATCTCCACACCTAGTATATAGGCTGCTTCTCCCAAATCTTTCATCTGGAAACATTTTCCTAACCATGCCTTGACTGCATGCAGTTCAGGAATATCGTTTCCAATGATTAAAATATCATCGACGTAGAGGACTAGGAAAGTAATCACGCTCCCACTAAACCTTTTATATACACACGGGTCATCTTCATTTTTGATGAAACCAAATTCAGAAATTGATTCATCAAAACAAATATTCCAGCTTCTCGATGCTTGTTTTAGTCCATAAATGGACTTCTTTAATTTGCATATTTTATGACGTTCTGATGGGTTAATGAAACCTTCAGGTTGTGTCATGTACACATCCTCTTCTAATTTTCCGTTAAGGAAAGCGGTTTTCACATCCATTTGCCAGATCTCATAATCATAATATGCTGTTATCGCGAGAATAATTCAAATGGACTTGAACATGGCTACAGGAGAGAATGTTTCATCATAATCTATCCCGTAGATTTGTTTGAAACCTTTCGCAACTAGCCTGCCCTTATAGGTAACTACGTTACCATCCATGTCTTTCTTCTTTCTGAAGATCCACTTACAGCCTATAGGGATTACTCCCGGAGGCGGATCAACCAAATCCCAGACTTGGTTATCTGACATGGAGTCCATCTCGGTTCGCATAGCTTCAAGCCATCTTGCTGACTCTGGTCCACATACCGCATCCGCATAAGTGAGGGGTTCATCATTAATGATGTAGACTCCGTCATAGCACTCAGGCTGACGACGAATCCTTCCCGATCTACGCAGTTCCCGTGATGTCTGAGCCTCAGGTTGAACATTAACCTGATCTATTGGCTCAGACTCATCCAACTGTGCTTCACTACTTTGTCCCTTTTCTGGAATTTCATCCAGCTTTATTTCTCTCCCACTGGCCTCTTGCAGAAGAAACTCCTTCTCAAGAAAAATAGCCGTTCGAGCAACAAATACTTTATTCTCTTTGGGATCGTAGAAATAATAACCCTTAGTTTCTTTAGGGTATCCGACAAAGATGCATTTATCAGATCTGCTCTCCAGTTTCCTAGAGGCGAGCTTTTTGACATAAGCCTCGCAACCCCAGATTTTGATAAATGTCAAGCTCAGCTGTTTCCCATACCATAATTCATATGGTGTCTTTGAAACGGCCTTGGATGGCACTCGGTTTAGCACCTTTGCAGCTGTTTCTAGTGCAAATCCCCAAAATGAGTAAGGTAGAGTAGCTTGACTCATCATAGAACGAACCATATCCAATAAGGTTCGATTCCTCCTCTCGGACACACCATTCCATTGCGGTGTCCCCGGCGGAGTGAGCTGTGAGATGATCCCACACTCCTTTAGATTGTCAGTAAACTCATGACTCAAGTATTCTCCACCTCGATCTGATCGAAGTGCCTTGATATTTCGGCCTAACTGATTCTGTACTTCATTTTTGAATTCTTTGAACTTGTTAAAAGATTCACTCTTATGTCTCATTAAGTAGACATAACCATACCTACTGAAATCATCAGTAAAAGTAATGAAGTATGAATAGCCACCTCTGGCATGTTTACTAAATGGCCCACACACATCACTGTGAATAAGGTCAAGTAAACCTGAAGCCCTTTTACCTTTATTAGTAAAAGGAGTCTTCGTCATCTTACCCATTAAACAAGCTTTGCATGTATCAAGCTCCTCATAGGAGAATGATCCCAGCAGTCCATAGTCATGCAACCGCTTAATGCGCTTCTTGTTAATATGGCCTAGACGACTATGCCATAACAAGGTGCTGTCATCAGCATGCTTGGCTTTCTTATTATCAATTTGTTGTAGAGAACATTCCATGTCCAACATGTATAACCCATTGACAATCGACCCAGTTGCATAAACAATACTATCAAATGAAATACAGCACTGTGAAGTTTTGTATTCAAATGAAAAACCTTTCCTAATAAGAGCAGGAATAGAGATAATATTCTTTGTTATGCTTGGTACGAAATAACAATTGTCAAGTTCTAATATAAATCCAGATGGTGATATTCTCCTACAGCAACAGCAGCAACTCGTGCCCCGTTTCCAACTCGTAGGTCCACCTCATGCTGTCCCACCTGTCTTCTTCTCTTGAGTTCCTGCACATTTGAACAAATGTGAACTCCACATGCAGTGTCCAACACCCATGAAATAGAAGAAGCAACCATGACTTTAGTCACGAAAATACCTGAGCCAGAAGTGGAAGGCTTGCTTCCCTTCTTCTCTCCTTGGAGCGTTCTACAGTCCTTCTTCCAGTGACCCAGCTGGCCACAATGGAAGCATCTGTTGTCCTTTGACCGCTTCACCTT
The DNA here is from genome assembly GCA_027563935.2 of Costus lasius. Classification (NCBI taxonomy): domain Eukaryota; kingdom Viridiplantae; phylum Streptophyta; class Magnoliopsida; order Zingiberales; family Costaceae; genus Costus; species Costus lasius. The sequence continues at coordinate 64,116,872 of CM050448.1, read as the reverse complement.
TTGTTTCAAAGCCTTGTTGTAGCTCTTGATAGGGGTTTTGCCCTTCTTTCCCTTCTTCTTATTCCCAGAAGGGACCAACAAGACAGAGGATGAAGGCTTTCTGTTCTCAAGAGTCTGCTCTATTGTGCAGAGCATATTCAGTAATTCTGCCGGAGTACAGTCGATTTTGTTCATATTAAAATTAATGATGAACGCATCGAAAGAAGCCGGAAGAGACTGCAAGATAATGTCTACAACAAGTTCTTGATTGATGGTATGACCCAGTTTCTTTAGAGCTTCTTTGTACCCAATCATCTTGAGTACGTGAGCTCCCACTAGACTCCCTTCAGCCAGCTTGCTATGAAAGAAAAGTTTCGTCAAGTTACAGCGTTCTGTCCTTGCCTGTGCAGCATACAGCAATTTCAGATTTGCTATAATATCAATAGCAGACAAATCCTCATGTTGACGCTGGAGCTCAGGCGTCATTGACGCAAGCATAAGGCAAGCGACATCAGTACTATCACTGACGTGCTTCTCATAAGCATCTCGAACCGCCCTTGCGGCGTTCGCAGCGGGTTGAGCCGGCATTGCCGACTCAAGGACATACAGCTTCCTCTCAGCTTTGAGGACAATCTTCAGCTGTCTGTACCAGTCTGAGAAGTTTGGCCCAGCAAACTTCTCCTTTTCCAATATGGATCGCAAATTGAGCCCTGTGGTGTTCGTTGCTGCAGGAATCTACAACATAGCAAAAACAACAAGGTCACTATCCATGTTAGAATCATTCCAGGACTTAAGAGTGATTCTTCTCTCACTATTTTATCTGACTGAAAATCCAATAAAACAGCCCGAAAGAGTAAAACTCTTTTAGTGAGATGGGATCCAGATTTCATATTTGATCTCCGCGTCCCGCTCAGGCGAGATAAGATGCACAGAGAGTTCAAGCACTAATCACTGGTAGGCAATCCATGCCAATCGCCAACCCGTGCGATGTTGTGTATATGCCCTAGGACCTAGCTTTGGTCAACTTATGTACTACTTGACATTGATATTTATATATCATTCTGGCATTGTCGTTATCATTGTCTGTCTACACTTGCGATTGTGTACTTACATGATAATGTCCCTGGAGACAGATTGGATCTGTGCTCAAATAATAATCCCTAGTCAATGTACCTTAGTAGATATGGGACAACTATAGTACTTGTAAAACTGGTATGTGGGCTGGTCAGGCACGGGGTGCTAACGCAGACACATGGGTATATTATGGGAGGATATACTGGATAGACCCGCTATGAGGCTATGACTTGGTGTCATGAGTTATCCTCATAAGTGACAGGAGATGCATTGATCCCTTGACTTGAGGTCATTAATCATTCTATATGGTTAGAGACTTGCTTTGATGCAACCTAACACCTTGCCGTAGTTGGAAGGTCATAAAGGTTGTCATTGAGCGTGTCACGACCCATATGAGAAGGTCAATGGACAGACATAGGATTTGCCCCTTCCTTTGGGAAGCTTGATATCCATGGAGCTCCTCTATGGTTCTATGACTGAAAGTGTATGGCCATACCCAGGTAAGAACCTGATTTAGTCATAGCCATGTGATTGGGTGAAAACAAGTGGTGACACACTTGTCCAATCGGATATCAGTTCGGCAAAGAGACTGTAATGCATCTGTACCTAGTTGCGATGATGGGGATGTCGATGTCGATATCCATTCCAATGACCTGGGTAGCAGCAATGCACTGCTAGGTGCCACTCACTGCTTGTGGTGACCTTTGGTCAGCACTGCCAGCGTGAGAGGAACCTACAGGGTCGCACACCTTGATACTTGAGTTCTCGTATTGATCGGGAAGCCTTATGATCGAGTTATTGGATAACTCGGATCTTATTGGGAGATTTCATCAGCGCCAATGGGCCTGATGAGATGGAAGAATATTATTGGAGCCAAACTTCATTTTTGGCAGGTTGACCCGTATTTGACCATGGTTGGTCACATTTGAATTAGGGTTGCATTGGATTGGATCCAAGTGCTTAATCAACCCATGTAATGGAGTTTGGGCTAGCTCATTATCCAATGAGACCCAATAACAAGTTCTCATGAAGAGATGAGAGGCTAAAAGGGTATAATGGGGAGAGACCCAACCCCATTGGCGCCTAAGGGGCATAATGGGGTTAGGGTGGCAAAATTGCTTCATTAAGGAAGCAATTGGCGCCTAGCCCTCTTCCATTGATGGAATGGATGCCTTTAAGGCATTGCTTGGGGCGCAAGGCAAGGCCTTGGCGCACAAGGAAGGCGTGGAGCTTAATGAGGAAAGGTTGAATGAAAATTAAGGAAATGTCTTGGAGACTTTCCTTATCTCAAACCTCTTCATCCTAGCCCTACACTTGTCTTGATCCTAGCCCATACCCTAACCGCCTCTTGCCCTATAAATGAGACCCTAATCGCCCCCTCATAATGAGGATCGACTCTTGAAGGCGTGAATACAAGAGGAGGGGCGAAACCAAAGGTTTGAAGGGCGACAACTCCAAGAAGTGGCGCATCTTCTTCTTCCATCAAACCCTAGCCGCAAGCTTCATCCTTTCTTCCTCCTTTGGCGCAAGAGACTTGAAGGCTTGGCGGCATTCTCCTTATTCCTCTCTTCTTCATCAATTGGCGCTTCTACCTTGGAGGTGGCGCAAGTACTGAAGAGGGAGCACAAGGCTTGGATCTTCTTCCCGAGGCTAGCACCGGGCGAGGAAGAAGAGAACTCAAGAGATCCGTGTGTGTGAGACTGCAGAGGGCGGACACTTGGACGCCTACATCGGCATCGCTCTCTTCTTTGCTCTAAGGTATTTCCTAACTCATCGTGTCGACTCCCTTGCATGCGATCTTCACTGGGTTTTTGGGACCGGCCTGTTTCGGGGACATTCTTCCGCTGTGCAAATATGTATGTCCATGACTCTGAAAAATTGTAAAATGTCCCCGGGGTTTCCCAACAGTGGTATCAGAGCGACTTGCAAGCCTCGAACGATGTTTTATGCTTTTCTTTCATGCTCACATGCCATGTCTCTATTTTCGTAAATAGCATGATGCATGGCAATCAATTTTTCTAAAAGTAGAAAAATTAGGGTTTCTTGTTTCTATCATCCTCTCAATCTCTTTTGGATTTTTGGACTATTTTTCTTGTTTGATTTAAAGATCAAAGGCGCACGTAATTTTGTCAAGTAGGACGGGCATTGTGTCTCCGGACTGGCCAGGTCTCTTGATATGACAAAATTGCCAGCCGTAAGGATCTCTGAAATCGTCTTGAAAAATAAATTGCAATTAACCAAAAGATTTGTGAGAAGAAGATAAGAAGAAGAGACTAGTTTTATGAAAAAGTAAAATTTCTGATTTTATGTTTTTCATGAGCATGTAGAATTGCATGAGTAAATACCTTGATTGTGCATGATGTTGTGATCATTAGTCAAGCCACCTTTGCATGCCTGTGATGTATCCTTATGAGGCCTGCGTGCCGCTTTTCCTTTTTTTTCAAAGAAGAAGATTAGGGTGGCGCGTGTACTTGGAGCTTGGCGCATGCATCGAAGGAAGAGGCGCAACAAGCTTGCATAGTGGCGCAAGTTTGGCATGGCCGAACCCTTGGGTTTGTGTGCTAGCTAACTTGGCTTCTTGCATGGTGGCGCATCCTCCACAAAGAAAGACCATGGCATTGGCCGAACCTTTGGGGTCTACCCTTAGGGTTTGTGAGCTAAACCATGTGGGAAGGACCTTGGAGCCGACCTTGAGGACCAAGATAGAGGGCGGCTAGGCTAGGTCTATTTTAGGGGCTTGAGTCCTATGTCAAGAGTTGAATCTCCTTAGGCATGAGTTGATTCAATGTCTTGAAAGGGCTTTGATCACATCATCCTTCACTGCTTTCCCTATCTGATAAAAGCATGCCTGAAATGTTTTATCGTTATGTTATCACTATAGGAGAGCATGCCTGTATTGTTAGACATAAGATAAAATGTAGGATGATGAGACTTAAAACCCTCAAAGAAATATCAAGTCTAGCAGCCTTCTAACGCGTTGCCCTCACTAAGCTATCGATCAGTGGAGTTGTGAATTGTTTCCCACCCTCGTGGGACACACCCACTTATCTTTAGAAAGTGCGTGGTGACAATGATTTCCCCAGTCCAGTTTTAACCTGGACGTGCCTTCGCAAGGAAACTCGTTGGCCCTGGGCATAACGGTTAGGAATGGACTTGACTAGAAGTTCACATGTGCTGGGCACATGGTGAAATTCTAGAGGCATCGTTGAAAGGTTAGGATTTCATGTTGTATCCAGCCTTCGCTGGACATGAAATGCCTAGACTGTTTCAATAAAGGGAGTTGCTTGGAGCAACCGGCCGGCGCGCCCACCTTGTGAAGCATGGGTCACTTTGTGCATCTCATCCCACCCTCGTGGGACGCGAAGCCTCATGCGAAATAAGGATCCCATCTCACTAGGAAGTCTTAAACTTCCGGATTGACTTTGTGGGTTGTCAATTCGAATCAAAATAGTGGGAGCCATAATCATTTAAAACAAGTCCAGTTTAAATGATTCAAAGTAGTACTAATCTGCTGTTTCTTGGGTGTTGTAGAACAATGGCTGTGAACAATGGCAGATGGTCACTGCGATCTACCCTGGAAAGGGATAAGTTGGTTGGATCCAACTTAAAGGATTGGTATATGAACTTGAGAATTGTGCTCAAGCTCGAGAGGAAACTATATATCCTTGAGAAACTAATTCCTGAGCCACTTCCATGCTCGGCCTCAGCGGCTGAGAAGGATGCTTATGATAAGCATCAAGTTGATACTTTGGAGGTTGCACAATTGATGCTAACCAACATGTCGCCCGAGGTTAGAGGGCAATATGAATCTAAGAGTGCCTCTGAAATCATTTCTAATCTTAGGCAGCTCTTTAATACATTGGTTGAGCTCAACCCTCCTAAAGTAGACATTCAGTGTGTTGAGCCCAAAGGCTTAACTAAAACACTGAAAATAAAGATGGAAAGAGTCAGGGATAATAAGTGCTATTCATGTGGAAGACCACCTCACATGATAAAGGATATGGTTCGACTTCAGAATGAGGAGAAGAGAGGCAAGGCTTCGTCTTCTAGCTCAGGTATTTATGTTACAGAAGTCAATCTTTCTACTTCTATGTCATGGGTATTGGATACCACATGTGGAGCTCATATTTGTACAAATATGCAGGGGCTCAAGAAAAGTAGAACGGTGAAGCCTGGAGAGATAGACCTACGAGTTGGAAACGGGGCACAGGTTGCTGCTGTTGCTGTAGGCGTTTTGACTCTCTCCTTGCCTTCTGGACTTCACTTAGAACTAGATAATTGCTTCTATGTACCTTCTCTTACAAAGAACATTATATCCATTCCTTGCTTAGCAAGGAAGGGCTTTAAATTTGAAATAAATAAGAACTCCTGTTCTTTTTCATTTGCAAACATGTTCTATGGGAAGGGTACTTTATGCAATGGTCTGTATATCTTGGATATGGAAAGTTCTATTTGTAACATAAGTAATAAAAGGACCAAACTGAGTGGTTCAGTTAGTGCTTTCCTATGGCACTGTCGATTGGCCCATATAAACAAGAATCGCATCCAACAACTCCATGCAAATGGATTGTTAGATTCAAGTTCCTTGGAGGAATTTGATACTTGTGAACCTTGTTTATTAGGGAAAATGACAAAAGCGCCCTTCACCAAGATTGGTGAGAGGACAGGAGGTTTATTGGATCTCATACATACTGATGTGTGTGGGCCTTTCAATAAACAAGCCAGAGGAGGGTACAACTACTTCATTACCTTCACTGATGACTTCAGTAGGTATGGTTATGTCTACCTAATAAGACATAAGTCTGAATCCTTTGAGAAATTCAAGGAGTTCAAGAATGAAGTAGAGAACCAGCTTGGAAGATCCATTAAAGCTCTTCGATCAGATCGAGGTGGAGAATACCTGAGCGGTGAGTTCTTTGACTATCTAAAGGAGTGTGGGATCGTATCCCAACTCACTCCTCCTGGGACACCTCAATGGAATGGTGTATCTGAGAGGAGAAATCGAACTTTATTGGATATGGTTCGATCTATGATGAGTCATGCAACTCTACCTCCCTCATTCTGGGGGCATGCACTAGAGACAGCTTCTCTGATACTGAATAACGTTCCATCTAAGAGTGTCTCCAAAATGCCATACGAGGTATGGACTGGGAGACGCCCTAATCTCACTTTTATCAGAATCTGGATATGTGAGGCTTATGACAAACGTCAGGATTCTAGCAAGCTAGAACCTAGATCTGATAAGTGTGTGTTTGTGGGGTATCCTAAGGAAACTAGAGGATACTACTTCTATGTCCCAGCCGAGAACAAAGTTTTTGTTGCTCGGGGAGCTGTCTTTCTGGAGAAAGAATTTCTCATGAAAGAAGTTAGTGGGAGGAAGTTTGACTTGGATGAGGTCCAAGTGCAACCACAAGATATAGAGATGGAATCTGAGCCACCTGCACCGGTTGTTGGACAACCAGAGGCTCAGACACAGGTCCCACGTAGATCTGGGAGGATTCGTCGTGCACCTGAGAGGTATGGGTCGCTGCCAACCCAACACGATGGAATCTTCATCATTGAGGATGAACCCAGGACCTACGATGAGGCGGTCAGTTGACCGGACTCCGAGAAATGGCTTGACGCCATGCGATCCGAGATGGATTCCATGTCAGCTAACCAAGTCTGGGATTTGGTTGAGCCGCCTGATGGGGTAACACCCATTGGATGCAAATGGGTTTTCAAGAAGAAAACAGACATGGATGGCAACATAGTTACCTATAAAGGTAGATTGGTGGCTAAAGGATTTAAACAAGTCCACGGGGTGGATTATGATGAAACCTTCTCGCCAGTTGCCATGATTAAATCCATTCGGATTCTACTTGCAATAGCTGCATATCATAACTATGAGATATGGCAGATGGATGTGAAAACAGCGTTCCTTAACGGGAAGCTGACTGAGGATGTGTATATGTCACAACCTGATGGTTTCATCCATCCTGCAGAGGATAGTAAAATCTGCAGGCTAAAGAGATCCATTTATGGATTAAAGCAAGCATCTCGAAGTTGGAATCTTCGATTTGATGAAGCCGTGAGAGATTATGGCTTTATCAAAAGCGAAGATGACGCCTGTGTATACAGAAAATTCAGTGGGAGCTTGGTAATTTTTCTGGTCTTGTATATCGATGACATACTGCTCATCGGAAACGACATCCCTAGTCTTCAAGCTGTGAAGACATGGTTGGGGAAGTGTTTCGAGATGAAAGACTTAGGGGAGGCCGCCTATATTCTAGGCGTGAGGATCTACCGGGATAGATCCAAGAGACTCTTAGTCCTTAGTCAGAGTACTTACATTGATAAGGTACTGGAGAGGTTCTACATGGAGCAATCCAAGAAAGGATACCTTCCAGTGAGACATGGCCTTACTCTTTCAAAGAGCCAGTGTCCTACAACACAGGCTGAGAGGGATGACATGAGTCGAATTCCTTATGCTTCGGCAGTAGGATCGATCATGTATGCAATGTTGTGTACTAGACCAGATGTGGCATATGCTGTGAGCATAACCAGCCGATACCAATCCAATCCTGGTCTGCAGCACTGGGTGGCTGTAAAGAACATCCTAAAGTATCTGAGAAGAACTAAGGATCTGTTCTTGGTCTATGGGGGACAAGAAGAGCTCAGTATACAGGGCTACACTGATGCTTCGTTCCAGTCTGACCCTGACGACTTTAGATCGCAAGCCGGCTATGTGTTCAAGTTGATTGGAGGCGCTGTATGCTGGAAGAGCTTCAAGCAATCTACCATAGCAGATTCTACAACCGAAGCTAAGTATGTAGCTGCTTCTGAGGTAGCCAAGGAAGCTGTTTGGATAAGAAAGTTCTTATGTGATCTTCAAGTGGTACCTAGTGCAATGGACCCCATTGAACTCTACTGTGACAACAATGGAGCAATTGCACAAGCTAAGGAACCACGGTCTCATCAAAGATCCAAACACATACTCAGAAGATTTCACCTGATCAGAGAGATCATAGACAGAGGTGATGTCAAGATTAGCAGAGTAGACACAGATAACAATCTAGCAGACCCATTGACCAAGGCTTTGGCGCAGCAGAAGCATGATGGTCACGCTAGAGATATGGGGTTGAGATTGCTCAACTTCTAGGTCTTAGTGCAAGTGGGAGATTGTTGGTGTATATGCCCTAGGACCTAGCTTTGGTCAACTTATGTACTACTTGACATTGATATTTATATATCATTCTAGCATTGTCGTTATCATTGTCTGTCTACACCTGCGATTGTGTACATACATGATAATGTCCCTGGAGACAGATTGGATCTGTGCTCAAATAATAATCCCCAGTCAATGTACCTTAGTAGATATGGGACAACTATGGTACTTGTAAAACTGGTATGTGGGCTGGTTAGGCACGGGGTGCTAACGCAGACACATGGGTATATTATGGGAGGATATACTGGATAGACCCGCTATGAGGCTATGACTTGGTGTCATGAGTTATCCTCATAAGTGACAGGAGATGCATTGATCCCTTGACTTGAGGTCATTGATCATTCTATATGGTTAGAGACTTGCTTTGATGCAACCTAACACCTTGCCGTAGTTGGAAGGTCATAAAGGTTGTCATTGAGCGTGTCACGACCCATATGAGAAGGTCAATGGACAGACATAGGCTTTGCCCCTTCCTTTGGGAAGCTTGATATCCATGGAGCTCCTCTATGGTTCTATGACTGAAAGTGTATGGCCATACCCAGGTAAGAACCTGATTTAGTCATAGCCATGTGATTGGGTGAAAACAAGTGGTGACACACTTGTCCAATCGGATATCAGTTCGGCAAAGAGACTGTAATGCATCTGTACCTAGTTGCGATGATTGGGATGTCGATGTCGATATCCATTCCAATGACCTGGGTAGCAGCGATGCACTGCTAGGTGCCATTCACTGCTTGTGGTGACCTTTGGTCAGCACTGCCAGCGTCAGAGGAACCTACAGGGTCGCACACCTTGATACTTGAGTTCTCGTATTGTTCGGGAAGCCTTATGATCGAGTTATTAGATAACTCGGATCTTATTGGGAGATTTCATCAGCGCCAATGGGCCTGATGAGATAGAAGAATATTATTGGAGCCAAACTTCATTTTTGGCAGGTTGACCCGTATTTGACCATGGTTGGTCACATTTGAATTAGGGTTGCATTGGATTGGATCCAAGTGCTTAATCAACCTATGTAATGGAGTTTGGGCTAGCTCATTATCCAATGAGACCCAATAACAAGTTCTCATGAAGAGATGAGAGGCTAAAAGGGTATAATGGGGAGAGACCCAACCCCATTGGCGCCTAAGGGGCATAATGGGGTTAGGGTGGCAAAATTGCTTCATTAAGGAAGCAATTGGCGCCTAGCCCTCTTCCATTGATGGAATGGATGCCTTTAAGGCATTGCTTGGGGCGCAAGGCAAGGCCTTGGCGCACAAGGAAGGCGTGGAGCTTAATGAGGAAAGGTTGAAAGAAAATTAAGGAAATGTCTTGGAGACTTTCCTTATCTCAAACCTCTTCATCCTAGCCCTACACTTGTCTTGATCCTAGCCCATACCCTAACCGCCTCTTGCCCTATAAATGAGACCCTAATCGCCCCCTCATAATGAGGATCGACTCTTGAAGGCGTGAATACAAGAGGAGGGGCGAAACCAAAGGTTTGAAGGGCGACAACTCCAAGAAGTGGTGCATCTTCTTCTTCCATGAAACCCTAGCCGCAAGCTTCATCCTTTCTTCCTCCTTTGGTGCAAGAGACTTGAAGGCTTGGCGGCATTCTCCTTATTCCTCTCTTCTTCATCAATTGGCGCTTCTACCTTGGAGGTGGCGCAAGTACTGAAGAGGGAGCACAAGGCTTGGATCTTCTTCCTGAGGCTAGCACCGGGCGAGGAAGAAGAGAACTCAAGAGATCCGTGTGTGTGAGACTGCAGAGGGCGGACACTTGGACGCCTACATCGGCATCGCTCTCTTCTTTGCTCTAAGGTATTTCCTAACTCATCGTGTCGACTCCCTTGCATGCGATCTTCACTGGGTTTTTGGGACCGGCCTGTTTCGGGGACATTCTTCCGCTGTGCAAATATGTATGTCCATGACTCTGAAAAATTGTAAAATGTCCCCGGGGTTTCCCAACATGCGATTCCCCTTCATCTAGGCAATCCAGAAGACTGTGCCAACTGAGTTGGTACAACACAGTTTCTGATTCCTTAGATGGCTGCCTCCATATAGCTATCATATGCTCAACTTGTAGCCTATATGGTCAAGCTGACCTGACCTACTTCCTGGACCACCACGTGCTATGCTGAGCAACGAGAAGCGATAAATCCCTTCTCTGTAGCATGTAGGTGTAATCGCGCACCGTCTGAAAATAGCTGGGCGTGCCCACTGAGTGGGTACAACACGGCCCCAACGATAGTCAGAACAGTGAGGTTTCGCGTCAGAAGGCAATCGATAGCTTGATATTTACGTTGGATTTTAACGGTCTTTTATCTTCTTACTATCATGCAAATTCTATAGTGATAGCTGAAGAATAAAACATGCATGTGCTAATATTACTTAAAACAGTAAATAGAAAGCACAATTATCTTATGTGGTAAATGCCCATAAAACTTAAGTAAAACCCTAGTTTAACAAAAGTCTTTACTTGAGCTCTTTATGGGACTCTTGTACCTCATCCGGCCCAGCCCGGGCCCAAATGCCATCTGCAGCCCAAATGCGCCCACAAGACAGAATGGGCCTGTTCTAGAGTCGACCTCTAGACCACCCACCTAGTGAAGCCAATTGCTGCAAGCGCTTCTACCAAATGTGCTGTGTGCTCATGTCTGATCAAATTACATTTTAAACTATCAAGACATGGTTTGACACGCAGGTCAATTATACATTCATATAATTTCAAATGTGACTCGCAGATCACATCAAATATATTAATTTCTAGGCACGTAGGCCCCAGCACAGCATACAAAATAGGGCAGCCCACATAAGATTAAGTAAACATTCAATATACTCAATGCAACATGTTAAACATGTACTACATGTGATCCAAACAGAAATAAAATTTTAGAAAAACCCATGGCATCAATTTTATTTCCTTATGTGCCCCACTACCTTACAACGGTCCATTAACAGATATCCACTCGTCAGACCAAGTCAGACCCACTGCCCTTGCATGCACCCAGTCATAACTGACTTGCGTCGACCCAATGGTTGACTATGCATGCCTTAAGAGCTGAACGTCCCACATGATTTCCGGCAAGCGGGTGTGACCCCGAGCCATAATCATGATCGTTCACTAGGCGCCTCAAACAGACATCGCTACACGCCCTTCTGCAGTCGGCTTATAGCCACCTGTACAGCTTGCGCACAGGTGCTATCCAGCCGCCCATCCAGGCTGTCAGATAGTCTGATTAGGCTGTTGGGTCCATACTTGACTAACGACTTCAAAACTGTTAACCCGTCTAAGTGTTTGAAGTAGGCGCACAGATAGATCTTGTGGAGTCGCGCATGAAGATAATTTTTGTTTGAAAAACAACTATGATATATGCGCAAACTTTGTATGCAAAGATTCATCTAACATCACATGCGCAAGCTATGTAGGTAAACTGTGCATCATGTAGTCGCATGTGAACATAAACAAGATCTACCCAATAACTCAAGCATGGATCACAAGAAGGCAACCATATGCATCAAGTCAGAAAACCTGGCTCTGATACCACTAATGGAAAACCTAGGTCGCAAGTGACTTCACTGAAAAATTCATAGCAAAACTAGGAATCCATATAATCGACGACATGAGCACATGATCAACCTTGTATAACTTGTATAGAACAAGTTAGAGTATTACCTGTGCCATGATGTGAGAGGCGACTTGGAAGATGAAAGGGGCGAGAGTGCCTCTTCTCCAAAGATGTCACACACAAGATGAGAAAGACTTTCTTCCTTGTGTTCCTTGTGCTAGCAAAGACACGAAGGAGTTTTGATCGTCTCTTGGAAAGGATGATGTGTGTCCCCTTGGCTGGTCGAACTTCTCTTCCTTGCGTGAAGATGATCCACACGAGAGAGCGAAGAGAGGAGGAAGCCAGAGCAGGAAGCGAGAGAAGCCTTCGAAAAAACGTGGATCCCCAAAAGGGAAAAATTCGGCCACCACATATGGTAAGAACCGAATATGTAACTCCCTCCATAACTCCCCTTTAAATGATCGAAAACTCCTCTTTGAATTGAACCATGCGTTCACATGTGAACCGGTTCAATCTCAATTTGGTTCAAGCGCCAAATCAAACCAGCCCTGGTTATAATCTTCTTTGAACCAAATGGCTCAAGATCTAACCACACATCACATTGAACCCCTGATCTTTACGATCAAGCATCAATCCTCCGATCAAAGCTTACCGATCACATGTCCTAATCAATCAAACATGATTAGACTAGATCTCACTTTTAATCAGAGCTTAAATTCCTTTAAACTGAACTAGAATAATTCCAGTCCACACGATCTGACATAAGTAAGCCATATCATCAAATTGTGCGACCCTAAGGGTTTCCTTCAATGTCGGTAACAATAACTTACGTTATCACGACCAGAGAGAGGTATCTAGCAACACATCACTGTCTTCCAATATGAAGGAAAGAGTCTTCCAAGACTACTCCCAAACCACAGCACAAGTGTGAACCTCATTCACTTGGCATACATGTTTCCCTTTGCCACTGGATGTTCTCGTCGGACAAGCGTGTCAAGCCTGTGATTCCAACATGATGAAAATGGTTAGATCAGATGAACATAGTCGTCTGGGTATGGCCATACACATTCTCAACCATTTCATCCATAGGGCCCCTTTAGAACATCACACTCCAACCAGGAGAGGCAATCCTATATCTATCACAAGTATCCTAACATGACTCATGCCCACTATCCAATATAATCCTTAATCATTATCTTTCAAATGATATGGAACTATCTCAAGATAATGCCAATCACCACTTAGAAACACAAGTGATCTCAAGTCAGAGGGAATATGCCACTTGCTTGCATACAAGGATTATTCACATTGTGACAAACAATTGAATATCCTGAGAAGGGTCAGTCCAGTACATCCAATGCACCTATTGAAGGACCCCTTTCAAGAGGGGGGCGAAACCCTATTGGTGGCGCATGTATAAATTTCGCATGGAAGCTAGGGTTTCAAGAGATCTTAATATCGCATATGATCAACTTTCACACATTAGAAATAACAAGAGAAGGATCCATACCATCGCCATCTCTTGGATGGTGTCTTGGAAGGAGAGAGCAAGAGAGATCTCCTCCAAAGGTGACGCACACAATTGATGTCGCCTACTTTTCCTTGGTGCTCCTTGTGCTAGCAAGGCTCCAAGAAGTGCTTGTCGAATGGAAGGGAAGGAGACCTTCTTTGCTTGGCGATTTCTTGCTCCTACTTTCGTCCACCTTCACTACGCAAGATGAATGCTTGAGGCGACGAGAGAGCGAGATGCGAGCAAGAGTGTAATGCAACTCATGAACGTGGAGGCGTTTTTCTATCTTGGAAACGCATCTTCCAAAAATAGCAAAACCATAAGTTCATGCGTTCATGCGATCATGAACAAACCGCATTTACCTCTTCTCTTTGAACCATGCGCTCAACCCATGAGCCGGTTCAATTTCATTTGGCTCAATGACCAAATAAACCAAGCGACTTAGCCTAGATCACAATTGAACCCTAAGGTTCTTGATCTGACCGTTGATCTCTTGACGCTTCTGATCTCACCGATCTAGCATCTATTCTCTCAATCGAAGCTTACCGATCTGAAGCCCTAATCAATCAAACATGATCAGATAGATCTCACTTACAATCAGAGATTAAATCCCTTTAAACTGAACCCAAACAATTCAGTCCACACGATCTGACTTAAGTAAGCCATATCATCAAATTGTGCGACCCTGAGGGTTTCCTTCAATGTCGGTAACGATAACTTACGTCATCACGATCAGTGAGAGGTATCTAGCAACACATCACTGTCTCCCGATAGAAAGAAAGGAGTCTTCTAAGACTACACCCAAACCACAGCACAAGTGTGAATCAACTCACAAGGCATGCATATTTCTTTTGCCACTGGATGTTCTTATTGGACAAGCGTGTCAAGCTTGTAACTCCAATATGATGAGCATGATTAGATTAGATGAACATAGTCACCTGGGTATGGCCATACACTTTCTCAATCATCTCATCCAGGGGGCCCCTTTAGATCATCACACTCCTTAAACAAGGAGACGGCAATCCTTTATCTATCACTAGTGCCCTAACCTGACTCAAGCTCATTATCCAAGATAGTCTATAATGATTATGTTTCAAATGATATTGAACTACCTCAAAATAATGACAATCATCATTTAGAAAACACAAGTGATCTCAAGTCAGAGGAAATGTGCCACTTGTTACATTCAAGGATTATTCACATTGTGACAAGCAATTGAATATCCTAGTAGGGTCTGTCCAGTACATCCAATGCACCCATGAGTCTACATCTTATTCCATGCTCGAAGCATCCTATAAGATTAGAACACATATTAGTCTTAACCATATCAAGGCTGTCTCATGTTCACCAAGATATATCGACTAAGGACTTTACTGCATGTCAGCCTAGCTGAACAGCATTGAAACATTATTCAGAAGTACACTTATTACTGCAGACAAGGTAACAAACTGAATAATAACCATGCCTTTATAAACACAAGAGTTTATTACATGATACTTTTACAATCCCAAGGCCTCAAACATTAGCCTTAAGGGCATACCCCAACAATCTCCCACTTGCACTTAATCTAATGGTTGAGAAATCTCAAACTCATATTATTACAGTGCTTCTCATGCTTCTGCTGCGCCAGAGGCTTGGTAAGCGGGTCTGCCAGATTGTCATCTGTATGAACCTTGCACACTTTGATCTCGCCACGATCAATGATCTCCCTGATCAAATGAAACCGTCTCTGTATGTGCTTGGACTTCTGGTGCGACCGTGGTTCCTTTGCTTGTGCTATTGCTCCAGTGTTATCATAGAAGATAACCAAAGGATCTACACTCGAAGGAACGACACCAAGTTCTCTCACGAACTTACGAATCCACACTGCCTCCTTGGATGCTTCCGAGGCTGCAACATACTCGGCTTATGTTATGGAATCAGCAACAGTTGACTGTTTGAAACTCTTCCACACCACTGCTCCACCATTCAAGCTAAAAACATAGCCTGATTGCGATCGGAAATCATCCTGGTCAGACTGGAATGAAGCGTCAGTATATCCTTCTATACTGAGTTCTTCCTGACCACCATATATCAAGAACATATCTTTGGTCCTCCGCAGATATTTTAAAATGTTCTTGACTGCAATCCAGTGCGCCATACCTGGATTACTTTGGAACCGACTGGTCACGCTTAACCCGTAAGCGACGTCAGGGCGAGTACACAACATCGCATACATTATGGACCCAATAGCCGAAGCATAAGGCGTATTGTCCATTTCATCTTTCTCAGTCTGTGTTTGCGGACACTGACTCTTCCAAAGATTCAGACCATGTCTGACTAGAAGATATCCTCTTTTAGAATTCTCTAAATGAAATCTTTCCAGGACTTTATCGATGTAAGTACTCTGGCACAGCCCGAGAAGCCTCTTAGATCTATCCCTGTAGATCTTCTCACCTAATACATAGGCTGCTTCTCCTAAATCTTTCATTTGTAAACATTTCCTTAGCCATGCCTTAACCGCATGCATTTCAGGAATGTCATTTCCAATGATCAAGATATCATCGACGTAGAGGACTAGGAAAGTAATTACGCTCCCACTAAACCTCTTATATACACATGGGTCATCTTCGTTCTTGATGAAACCAAATTCACTGATTGATTCATCAAAACAAATATTCCAGCTTCTTGATGCTTGTTTAAGTCCATAAATAGACCTCTTTAACTTGCATATTTTATGACGATCTGATGGATTAGTGAAACCTTCTGGTTGTGTCATATACACATCCTCATCCAGATTTCCATTCAGGAAAGCTGTCTTCACATCCATCTGCCAGATCTCATAATCGTAATATGCTACTATCGCGAAAAGAATCCGAATAGACTTAAACATGGCTACAGGAGAGAAAGTTTCATCATAATCTATCCCGTAGATTTGTTTGAAACCTTTCGCAACTAGCCTGCCTTTATAGGTAACCACGTTACCATCCATGTCAATCTTCTTCTTGAAGATCCATTTACAGCCTATAGGGATTACTCCCGGAGGCGGATCAACCAAATCCCAAACTTGGTTATCTGACATGGAGTCCATCTCGGCTCGCATAGCTTCAAGCCATCTCGCTGACTCCGGTCCACTGACCGCATCTGCATAAGTGAGGGGTTCATCATTATCAATGATGTAGACTCCGTCATAGCGCTCAGGCTGTCGACGGATCCTTCCCGATCTTCGCGGTTCCCGTGATATCTGAGCCTCAGGTTGTTCAATAACCTGTTCTACCGGCTCAGGCTCATCCAACTGTGCTTGAGCACTTTGTCCTAACTCTGGATTCTCATCCAACGTTATTTCTCTCCCACTGGCCTCTTGGAGAAGAAACTCCCTCTCAAGAAATATGGCCATCCGAGCAACAAATACCTTGTTCTCTTTGGGATTGTAGAAATAATAACCCTTAGTTTCCTTAGGGTAACCGACAAAGATACATTTGTCAGATCTGCTCTCTAGTTTCCCAGAGGCGAGCTTTTTAACATAAGCCTCGCAGCCCCAGATCCTGATAAATGTCAAGCTCGGCTGTTTCCCACACCATAATTCATATGGGGTCTTTGAAACTGCCTTGGATGGCACTCGGTTTAGTACCTTTGCAGCTGTCTCCAGTGCAAATCCCCAAAAGGAGTAAGGAAGAGTAGCCTGACTCATCATGGAACGAACCATATCAAGTAGGGTTCTGTTCCTCCTCTCGGACACACCATTCCATTGCGGTGTTCCTGGCGGAGTGAGCTGTGAGATAATCCCACACTCCTTTAGATAGTCATTAAATTCTCGACTTAGGTATTCTCCACCTCGATCAGAACGAAGTGCCTTGATATTTCGGCCTAGCTGATTTTGTACTTCGTTCTTGAACTCTTTGAACTTGTCAAAAGATTCACTTTTATGTCTCATCAAATAGACATAACCATATCTACTGAAATCATCAGTAAATGTGATGAAGTATTGATAGCCACCTCTGGCATGTTTACTAAATGGCCCACACACATCACTGTGTATAAGGTCAAGCAAACCTGAAGCCCTTTGACCTTTGTGAGGAAAAGGTGACTTCGTCATTTTACCCATTAAACAAGCTTTGCATGTATCAATCTCCTCACAGGAAAATGATCCCAGCAGTCCATTATCATGCAACCGCTTAATGCGTTTCTCGTTAATATGGCCTAAACGACTATGCCATAGCAAGGTGCTGTCATCAGCATACTTGGCTTTCTTATTATCAATGTTGTGTATAGAACATTCCATGTCCAACATGAATAAGCCATTGTTAATTGAACCAGTTGCATAAACAATATTATCTAAAGACAAAACACACTTTGGAATATTGCATTCAAAGGAAAAACCCTTCCTGACAAGAGCAAGAATGGAGATAATATTCTTAGTAATGCTGGGAACAAAGTAACAACTGTTTAGTTCTAATACAAGTCCAGATGGCAAAGAGATGAAATAGTCTCCTACAGCAACAGCAGCAACCCGTGCCCCATTTCCAACTCGTAGGTCCACCTCATGCTGTCCCACCTGTCTTCTTCTCTTGAGTTCCTGTACATTTGAACAAATGTGAACTCCACATGCAGTGTCCAACACCCATGATATAGAAGAAGAAGATATCATGACTTCAGTCACAAATATACCTGAGCCAGAAGCGATGCTTCCCTTCTTGTCTCCTAGGAGCGCTTTACAGTCCTTTTTCCAGTGACCTAGCTGGCCACAGTGGAAACATCTGTATTCCTTGGACGCTTGACCTTTTGCTTCAGAGCCTTGCTGTAGCTCTTGACAGGGGCCTTGCCCTTCTTCCCCTTCTTCTTGTTCCTTGAAGGAACCATTAAGACAGAGGTTGAAGGCTTTCCCTTCAGAGTCTCCTCAGTAGTCAACAGCATATTCAGCAGCTCTGCCGGCGTACAATCGATTTTGTTCATATTAAAGTTAATAATGAACGCATCGAAAGAGGGCAGGAGAGACTGCAGAATAATATCTACAGCAAGCTCCTGATTGATGGTATGCCCCAGTTTCTCTAGAGCTTCTTTGTGCCCAATCATTTTGAGCACGTGAGCTCCCACTAGGCTCCCTTTAGCCAGTTTGCTCTGAAAGAAAAGCTTTGTCAGATTATAGCGTTCTGTCCTCGCCTGTGCAGCATACAGCATCTTGAGGTTCGCTATAATCTCTATAGCCACATATCCTCATGTTGACGCTGCAGCGGTGGCGTCATAGACGCTAGCATCAGGCAAGCGACATCAATGCTATCATTGACGTGCTTTTCGTAGGCTTCCCGAACCGCCCTTGCGGCGTTCGGAGCGGGTTGAGGCGGTATTGCCGTCTCGAGGACATACAGTTTCCTCTCTGCCTTAAGAACGATCTTAAGGTGTCCGAACCAGTCTGAGAAGTTTGGCCCAGCAAACTTCTCCCTTTCCAGTAGGGATCGCACATTGAAGTTCATGGTGTTCGTTGCTGCAGGAATCTACAACAATGCAAGAACAGCAAGGTCAGTATCAATGTTTAGAATCAATCCAGGACTTAAGAAAGATTCTTTTCTCACTATTTTATCTGGCTGAAAAATCCAGCAAAACAGCCCGAAAGAGTAACACTCTTTTAGTGAGATGGGATCCAGATTTCATACTTGGTCTCCGCGTCCCGCTCAGGCGAGATAAGATGCACAGAGAGTACAAGCACTAATTTCTGGTAGGCAGTCCCTGCCAATCGCCAACCCGTGCGATTCCCCTTCATCTGGGCAATCCAGCAGACTGTGCCAACTGAGTTGGTACAACACAGTCTCTGACCCCACAGATGGCTGCCTCCATGTGCTACCATATGCGCCATATATGTAGCCTACATGGTCAAGCTGACCCGACCTACTCCCTGGACCACCACGTGCTATGCTGAGCAACGAGAAGCGATAAATCCCTTCTCTGTAACACGCAGGTGTAATCCCGCACCGTCTGAAGATAGATGGACGTGCCCACTGAGTGGGTACAACACGGCTCCAACGATAATCAGAACAGTGAGGTTTCGCGTCAGAAGGCTTACGAGCTTGATATTTAATCGTTGGATTTTAACGGTCTTTTATCTTCTTCACTATCATGCAATTCCTATGGTGATAGCAGAAGATAAACTAATCATGCAATTCTAATATTTAAACAATAAAAGAAAGCATGGATCTTATGTGGTAAAAGCCCATAAGCCTAAGTTAGACCTTAATA
Source organism: Costus lasius (assembly GCA_027563935.2). NCBI lineage: Eukaryota > Viridiplantae > Streptophyta > Magnoliopsida > Zingiberales > Costaceae > Costus > Costus lasius. The sequence goes on along the minus strand of CM050448.1, from coordinate 64,097,344 downwards.
TCATTTAAGTCTTCACTAGCTTTTCTTCATGGGTCTTTTGCTGCTCATCTGGCCCAAATCAGGGCCCAAGCGCCAACTGCAGCTCAGGTGCGCCCACCAGGTAAATGCGCCTGTCCTAGGGTCGAACCCTAGACCTCCCACCTGGTCAAGCCAGTGCTGCATGCGCCTCTGCCATGTGTGCTTTTGTGCTCTTGTCTAATTAAATTACAATTTAACTATCTAGACAAGATTGACACGCAGGTCAATTTCACATTATAAATTAATTAAACTGTGACTCGCAGATCACAAAAATAAAATAATTTACAATCACATCCCAGGCACGCAGGCCCCAGCACAGCACACATTAAACATGGGCAGCCCACATAAGATTAAATAAACAAACATATGGCATCCAATCAACATGTGATCCAATAAGAAAATAAATTTTTGAAAACCCCATTGGCCTCAATTTTAATTTTCTTATATGCCCTACAACCTTACAACGGTTCATCAATAGGGATCCACTCATCCAATCTAGTCAGATCCAGTGCCCTTGCATGCACCAAGTCTTAACTGACTTGTGTCGACCCAGTGGTCAACTATGCATGCGTTTAGGGCTGAACGACCACTATGAGGTCTGGCAAACGGGTGTGAGCCCGGGCCTAACTCATGTGCGTTCAACATTCGTCTCAACCAGACATCGCTACACGCCTGTGATGCAGTCGACCTATAGCCACCACTTGCTTGCGCAATGGTGCTATCTGGTCGACCCATCTAGGCTGTCAGATGGTCTGATCAGACTAGTTGGATCTAATCTCTAGGATGACTTCAACCCTACTAACCCGTCTAAGGGTTTATTGTTGGGGTATGCCCTTAAGGCTAATGTTTGAGGCCTATGGGAATGTATCAGTATCATGTAATAAACTGTTATGTTTATAAAGGCATGGTTGTTATTCAGTTAGTTACATTGTCTGCTGCAATATATGTTCTTCTGAATAATGTCTCAAAGCTGTTCAGCTGGGCTGACATGCAATTATGTCCTTAGTCGATATATCTTGGTGAACATGAGACAGCCTTGATATGGTCAAGACTAATATGTGTTCTAATCTTATAGGATGCTTCGAGCATGGAATAAGATGTAGACTCATGGGTACATTGGATGTACTGGACAGACCCTACTAGGATGTTCAATTGTTTGTCACAATGTGAATATTCCTTGAATGTGACAAGTGGCACATTTCCTCTGACTTGAGATCACTTGTGTTATCTAAATGATGATTGCCATTGTTTTGAGGTAGTTCAATATCATTTGAAACATAATGATTATAGACTATCTTGGATGGTGAGCTTGAATCAGGTTAGGGCACTAGTGATAGACATAGGATTGCCGTCTCCTTGTTTAAGGAGTGTGATGTTCTAAAGGGGCCCCCTGGATGAGATGATTGAGAAAGTGTATGGCCATACCCAGGTGACTGTGTTCATCTGATCTAATCATGCACATCATATTGGAGTTACAAGCTTGACAGGCTTGTCCAATAAGAACATCCAGTGGCAAAGGAAATATGCATGCCTTGTGAATTGATTCACACTTGTGCTATGGTTTGGGTGTAGTCTTGGAAGACTCTTTCCTTTATATCGGGAGACAGTGATGTGTTGCTAGATACCCCTCACTGATCGTGATAATGAGAATTATCGTTACCGACATTTAGAGGAAACCCTCAGGGTCGCACAATTTGATGATATGGCTTACTTAAGTCAGATCGTGTGGATTGAATTGTTCGGGTTCAGTTTAAAGGGATTTAATCTCTGATTGTAAGTGAGATCTGGTCTAATCATGTTTGATTGATTAGGGCTTGAGATCGGTAAGCTTTGATCGAGAGATTGGATGCTAGATCGGTCAGATCAGGAGCATCGAGAGATTGACGGTCAGATCAAGAACTTAAGTGTTTATTGTGGTCTGGACTGATTGCTTGGTTTATTTGGTTATTGAACCAAACTTAAGTGAACCGGCTCATGGATGAGCGCTTGGTTCAATTCAAAGAAGAGAGGAAAATGCGATTGGTTAAATGCATGAACACATGATCGCATGAAAGAGTGAGGTTGGCTATTTTTAGCAACCACGTCTCCATGTCTTGTGTGGAGCGCATATCGTGTGGCCTCCTCTCTATTCTCGTCGCCTCCTCTCGTGTTGATCATTATTCTTCACGCCTTGAAGAGTCGAGAAGAAAAACAAGCAAGCTCTCTCTCATTTCCCATACGAAGGACTCCTTGAAGATTTGCTAGCACAAAGTCGCCAAGGAAGTAGTCGCCTTCTCATTGTGTGCGTCATCTAAGGAGAAGAGGCACTTGCGTCTTTGATTCTAAGACACCATCAAACCGATGGCAATGGTATGATTTTATCTCTTGTGCAATCGGTTTTTAAGTTGATAATAATACATGCATCAAAGGTCCTAGAAACCCTCCTTTCCGTTGCTTTAAAAATTACATGCGCCTACTGGAAAGGGAGAAGTTTGCTGGGCCGAACTTCTCTGACTGGTTTGGACACCTTAAGATCGTTCTTAAGGCAGAGAGGAAACTGTATGTCCTCGAGACGGCGATACCGCCGCAGCCCGCTCCGAACGCCGCAAGGGCGGTTCGGGAAGCCTATGAAAAGCACGTCAATGATAGCATTGATGTCGCTTGCCTGATGCTAGCGTCTATGACGCCACCGCTGCAGCGTCAGCATGAGGACATGTCGGCTATAGAGATTATAGCGAACCTCAAGATGCTGTATGCTGCACAGGCAAGGACTGAGCGCTACAATTTGACGAAGCTCTTCTTTCAGAGCAAACTGGCTGAAGGGAGCCCAGTGGGAGCTCACGTGCTCAAGATGATTGGGCACAAGGAGGCTCTAGAGAAACTGGGGCATACCATCAACCAGGAGCTTGCTGTGGACATTATTCTGCAGTCTCTCCCGCCTTCATTCGACGCGTTCATTATTAATTTTAATATGAACAAAATCGATTGTACTCCGGCAGAGCTGCTGAATATGCTCTTGACCACTGAGGAGACTCTGAAGGGTAAGCCTTCGACCTCTGTCTTAATGGTTCCTTCCAGGAACAAGAAGAAGGGGAAGAAGGGCAAGGCCACTGTCAAGAGCTATAGCAAGGCTCTGAAGCAAAAGGTGAAGCGGTCCAAGGAATACAGGTGTTTCCACTGTGGCCAGCTGGGTCACTGGAAAAAGGACTGTAAAGCGCTCCAAGGAGATAAGAGGGGAAGCATCGCTTCTGGCTCAGGTATATTCGTGACTGAGGTCATGTTTTCTTCTTCTATATCATGGGTGTTGGACACTGCATGTGGAGTTCACATTTGTTCAAATGTACAGGAACTCAAGAGAAGAAGGCAGGTGGGACAGCATGAGGTGGACCTACGCGTTGGAAACGGAGCACGGGTTGCTGCTGTTGCTGTAGGAGACTACTTCATTTCTTTACCATCTGGCATTGTATTGGAACTAGACAATTGTTATTTTGTTCCCAGTATTACTAAAAATATTATCTCCATTCCTGCTCTTGTCAGGAAGGGATTTTCCTTTGAATGCAATATTTCAAAGTGTGTTTTATCTTTAGATAATATTGTTTATGCAACTGGTTCAATTAGCAATGGGTTATTCATGTTGGACATGGAATGTTTGATACAGCAAATTGATATTAAGAAAGCCAAGTATGCTGATGACAGCACCTTGTTATGGCATAGTCGTTTAGGCCATATTAACGAGAAACGCATTAAGCGGTTGCATGATAATGGACTGCTGGGATCATTCTCCTATAAGGAGATTGATACATGCAAGGCTTGTTTGATGGGTAAAATGACGAAGTCACCTTTTCCTCATAAAGGTCAAAGGGCTTCAGGTTTACTTGACCTTATACACAGTGATGTGTGTGGGCCATTTAGTAAACATGCCAGAGGTGGCTATCAGTACTTCATTACCTTTACTGATGATTTCAGTAGGTATGGCTATGTCTATCTGATGAGACATAAGAGTGAATCTTTTGACAAGTTCAAAGAGTTCAAGAATGAAGTACAAAATCAGCTAGGCCGAAATATCAAGGCACTTCGCTCAGATCGAGGTGGTGAATACTTGAGTCATACGTTTACTGACTATCTGAAGGAGTGTGGGATTATCTCACAGCTCACTCCGCCAGGAACACCGCAATGGAATGGTGTGTCCGAGAGGAGAAATAGAACGTTACTAGATATGGTTCGTTCTATGATGAGTCAGGCTACTCTTCCATACTCCTTTTGGGGTTTTGCGCTGGAAACAGCTGCAAAGGTACTAAACCGAGTGCCATCCAAGGCAGTTTCTAAGACTCCATATGAGTTATGGTATGGGAAACAGCCGAGCTTGACATTTATCAGGATCTGGGGCTGCGAGGCTTATGTCAAAAAGCTCGCCTCTGGGAAACTAGAGAGCAGATCTGACAAATGTATCTTTGTCGGTTACCCTAAGGAAACTAAGGGTTATTATTTCTACGATCCCAAGGAGAACAAGGTTTTTGTTGCTCGGACGGCCATATTTCTTGAGAAGGAGTTTCTTCTGCAAGAGGCCAGTGGGAGAGAAATAAAGCTGGATGAGAATCCAGAAGAAGGACAAAGTGACCAAGCAGAGTTGGATGAGCCTGAGCCGGTAGAACAGGTTATTGAACAACCTGAGGCTCAGATATCACGGGAACCGCGAAGATCGGGAAGGATCCGTCGACAGCCTGAGCGCTATGACGGAGTCTACATCATTGATCATGATGAACCCCTCACTTATGCGGATGCGGTCAGTGGACCGGAGTCAGCGAGATGGCTTGAAGCTATGCGCGCCGAGATGGACTCCATGTCAGATAACCAAGTTTGGGATTTGGTTGATCCGCCTCCGGGAGTTATCCCTATAGGCTGTAAATGGATCTTCAAGAAGAAGATTGACATGGATGGTAACGTAGTTACCTATAAAGGCAGGCTAGTTGCGAAAGGTTTCAAACAAATCTACGGGATAGATTATGATGAAACTTTCTCACCTGTAGCCATGTTTAAGTCTATTCGGATTCTTTTCGCGATAGCTGCATACTATGATTATGAGATCTGGCAGATGGATGTGAAAACAGCTTTCCTTAATGGAAATCTGGATGAGGATGTGTACATGACACAACCAGAGGGTTTCACTAATCCAGCAGATCGTCATAAGATATGCAAGTTAAAGAAGTCTATTTATGGACTTAAGCAAGCATCTAGAAGCTGGAATATTCGTTTTGATGAATCAGTCACCGAATTTGGTTTCATCAAGAACGAGGATGACCCGTGTGTATATAAGAGGTTTAGTGGGAGCGTAATTACTTTTCTAGTCCTCTACGTCGATGACATCTTGATCATTGGAAATGACATTCCTGAAATGCATGCTGTTAAAGCATGGCTGAGGAAATGTTTCCAGATGAAAGATTTAGGAGAAGCAGCCTATGTATTAGGTGTGAAGATCTACAGGGATAGATCTAAGAGGCTTCTCGGGCTGTGCCAGAGTACTTACATCGATAAGGTCCTGGAGAGATTTCTTTTAGAGAATTCTAAACGAGGATATCTTCCAGTCAGACATGGTCTGAATCTTTCGAAGAGTCAGTGTCCACAAACACAGACTGAGAAAGATGAAATGGACAATACGCCTTATGCTTCGGCTATTGGTTCCATTATGTATGCGATGTTGTGTACTCGCCCAGACGTCGCTTACGGGTTAAGCGTGACCAGTCGTTTCCAAGGTAATCCAGGTATGGCGCACTGGATTGCAGTCAAGAATATTTTAAAATATCTGCGGAGGACCAAAGATATGTTCTTGATATATGGTGGTCAGGAAGAACTCAGTATTGAAGGATATACTGACGCTTCGTTCCAGTCTGACCAGGATGATTTCCGATCGCAATCAGGCTATGTTTTTAGCTTTAATGGAGGTGCAGTGGTGTGGAAGAGTTTCAAACAGTCAACTGTTGCTGATTCCACAACAGAAGCCGAGTATGTTGCAGCCTCGGAAGCATCCAAGGAGGCAGTGTGGATTCGTAAGTTCGTGAGAGAACTTGGTGTCGTTCCTTCGAGTGCAGATCCTTTGGTTATCTTCTGTGATAACACTGGAGCAATTGCACAAGCAAAGGAACCACGGTCGCACCAGAAGTCCAAGCACATACAGAGACGGTTTCATTTGATCAGGGAGATCATAGATCGTGGCGAGATCAAAATCTGCAAGGTTCATACAGATGACAATCTGGCTGACCCGCTTACCAAGCCTCTGGCGCAGCAGAAGCATGAGAAGCACTGTAATAATATGGGTTTGAGATTTCTCAACCATTAGATTAAGTGCAAGTGGGAGATTGTTGGGGTATGCCCTTAAGGCTAATGTTTGAGGCCTATGGGAATGTATCAGTATCATGTAATAAACTGTTATGTTTATAAAGGCATGGTTGTTATTCAGTTAGTTACATTGTCTGCTGCAATATATGTTCTTCTGAATAATGTCTCAAAGCTGTTCAGCTGGGCTGACATGCAATTATGTCCTTAGTCGATATATCTTGGTGAACATGAGACAGCCTTGATATGGTCAAGACTAATATGTGTTCTAATCTTATAGGATGCTTCGAGCATGGAATAAGATGTAGACTCATGGGTACATTGGATGTACTGGACAGACCCTACTAGGATGTTCAATTGTTTGTCACAATGTGAATATTCCTTGAATGTGACAAGTGGCACATTTCCTCTGACTTGAGATCACTTGTGTTATCTAAATGATGATTGCCATTGTTTTGAGGTAGTTCAATATCATTTGAAACATAATGATTATAGACTATCTTGGATGGTGAGCTTGAATCAGGTTAGGGCACTAGTGATAGACATAGGATTGCCGTCTCCTTGTTTAAGGAGTGTGATGTTCTAAAGGGGCCCCCTGGATGAGATGATTGAGAAAGTGTATGGCCATACCCAGGTGACTGTGTTCATCTGATCTAATCATGCACATCATATTGGAGTTACAAGCTTGACAGGCTTGTCCAATAAGAACATCCAGTGGCAAAGGAAATATGCATGCCTTGTGAATTGATTCACACTTGTGCTATGGTTTGGGTGTAGTCTTGGAAGACTCTTTCCTTTATATCGGGAGACAGTGATGTGTTGCTAGATACCCCTCACTGATCGTGATAATGAGAATTATCGTTACCGACATTTAGAGGAAACCCTCAGGGTCGCACAATTTGATGATATGGCTTACTTAAGTCAGATCGTGTGGATTGAATTGTTCGGGTTCAGTTTAAAGGGATTTAATCTCTGATTGTAAGTGAGATCTGGTCTAATCATGTTTGATTGATTAGGGCTTGAGATCGGTAAGCTTTGATCGAGAGATTGGATGCTAGATCGGTCAGATCAGGAGCATCGAGAGATTGACGGTCAGATCAAGAACTTAAGTGTTTATTGTGGTCTGGACTGATTGCTTGGTTTATTTGGTTATTGAACCAAACTTAAGTGAACCGGCTCATGGATGAGCGCTTGGTTCAATTCAAAGAAGAGAGGAAAATGCGATTGGTTAAATGCATGAACACATGATCGCATGAAAGAGTGAGGTTGGCTATTTTTAGCAACCACGTCTCCATGTCTTGTGTGGAGCGCATATCGTGTGGCCTCCTCTCTATTCTCGTCGCCTCCTCTCGTGTTGATCATTATTCTTCACGCCTTGAAGAGTCGAGAAGAAAAACAAGCAAGCTCTCTCTCATTTCCCATACGAAGGACTCCTTGAAGATTTGCTAGCACAAAGTCGCCAAGGAAGTAGTCGCCTTCTCATTGTGTGCGTCATCTAAGGAGAAGAGGCACTTGCGTCTTTGATTCTAAGACACCATCAAACCGATGGCAATGGTATGATTTTATCTCTTGTGCAATCGGTTTTTAAGTTGATAATAATACATGCATCAAAGGTCCTAGAAACCCTCCTTTCCGTTGCTTTAAAAATTACATGCGCCTATCTAGGGTTTCGCCCCCCTTATTTAGGGGTTCTTTCATTTATAGTAGGCGCTTAGTCTAATGATAGGCGCGCAAGTGATATACGTTTGGATAAAACATCAACAACAAAGATGCGCTAACATCATACATGCGCAAACATGAAAAACATATGTAATCATTTTCGCATGTAACCAATAGATCTAAGCATTTTGCGCAAACATGGATCACAAAATTATCATCAAGCAATCATATGCATATAGAGAAACCTATGCTCTGATACCAATTGAAGGACCCCTTTCAAGAGGGGGGCGAAACCCTATTGGTGGCGCATGTATAAATTTCGCATGGAAGCTAGGGTTTCAAGAGATCTTAATATCGCATATGATCAACTTTCACACATTAGAAATAACAAGAGAAGGATCCATACCATCGCCATCTCTTGGATGGTGTCTTGGAAGGAGAGAGCAAGAGAGATCTCCTCCAAAGGTGACGCACACAATTGATGTCGCCTACTTTTCCTTAGTGCTCCTTGTGCTAGCAAGGCTCCAAGAAGTGCTTGTCGAATGGAAGGGAAGGAGACCTTCTTTGCTTGGCGATTTCTTGCTCCTACTTTCGTCCACCTTCACTACGCAAGATGAATGCTTGAGGCGACGAGAGAGTGAGATGCGAGCAAGAGTGTAACGCAACTCATGAACGTGGAGGCGTTTTTCTATCTTGGAAATGCATCTTCCAAAAATAGCAAAACCATAAGTTCATGCGTTCATGCGATCATGAACAAACCGCATTTACCTCTTCTCTTTGAACCATGCGCTCAACCCACGAGCCGGTTCAATTTCATTTGGCTCAATGACCAAATAAACCAAGCGACTTAGCCTAGATCACAATTGAACCCTAAGGTTCTTGATCTGACCGTTGATCTCTTGACGCTTCTGATCTCACCGATCTAGCATCTATTCTCTCAATCGAAGCTTACCGATCTGAAGCCCTAATCAATCAAACATGATCAGACAAGATCTCACTTACAATCAGAGATTAAATCCCTTTAAACTGAACCCAAACAATTCAGTCCACACGATCTGACTTAAGTAAGCCATATCATCAAATTGTGCGACCCTGAGGGTTTCCTTCAATGTCGGTAACGATAACTTACGTCATCACGATCAGTGAGAGGTATCTAGCAACACATCACTGTCTCCCGATAGAAAGAAAGGAGTATTCCAAGACTACACCCAAACCACAGCACAAGTGTGAATCAACTCACAAGGCATGCATATTTCTTTTGCCACTGGATGTTCTTATTGGACAAGCGTGTCAAGCTTGTAACTCCAATATGATGAGCATGATTAGATCAGATGAACATAGTCACCTGGGTATGGCCATACACTTTCTCAATCATCTCATCCAGGGGGCCCCTTTAGATCATCACACTCCTTAAACAAGGAGCCGACAATCCTTTATCTATCACTAGTGCCCTAACCTGACTCAAGCTCATTATCCAAGATAGTCTATAATCATTATGTTTCAAATGATATTGAACTACCTCAAAACAATGACAATCATCATTTAGAAAACACAAGTGATCTCAAGTCAGAGGAAATGTGCCACTTGTTACATTCAAGGATTATTCACATTGTGACAAGCAATTGAATATCCTAGTAGGGTCTGTCCAGTACATCCAATGCACCCATGAGTCTACATCTTATTCCATGCTCGAAGCATCCTATAAGATTAGAACACATATTAGTCTTAACCATATCAAGGCTGTCTCATGTTCACCAAGATATATCGACTAAGGACTTTACTGCATGTCAGCCTAGCTGAACAGCATTGAGACATTATTCAGAAGTACACTTATTACTGCAGACAAGGTAACAAACTGAATAATAACCATGCCTTTATAAACACAAGAGTTTATTACTTGATACTTTTACAATCCCAAGGCCTCAAACATTAGCCTTAAGGGCATACCCCAACACCTATGTGTCTAAATCTTATTTCATGCTCGAAGCATCCTATAAGATTAGAACACATATTAGTCTCAATCATACCAAGGCTGTCTCACGTTCACCAAGATATCTCGACTAAGGACAATACTGAATGTCAGCTAAACTGAACATCATTGAGACATTACTCAGAAGTATACATATAGCGGCAGATTATGTAACAATCTGAATAACATCGAATGCCTTTATAAACATATATATTGTTTATACATGATATTGAAAATAGCCCAAGGCATCAAACATTAGCCTTAAGGGCATACCCTAACAGAATTATGGGATTTTTATGGTTTTCTGCCATGTCAAGGACTACAAAATCAGCAGGTATGAAAAATTCACCTACCTTTATTGGAACATTTTCTAAAATACTTATAAGATACCTTACCGAGCTATCAGCGAACTGTAAAGATATGGATGTTGGTTTAAGCTCTTCAATGTCCAGCTTTTTGCAAATAGATAAAGGCATTAGGATTACACTGGCTCCTAAATCACATAAGGCTCGGTCAAAAACCATGCTTCCAATAGAACAAGGTACAGAGAAACTACCTAGATCCTTCAGTTTTGGTGGCAATTTATTTTGAATTATAGCACTACAATCCTCAGTTAAAGCCACAGTACAAGTACCATAGTGCTCTATTTATCTTTTCTTGGATAAGATCTCTTTCAAAAATTTCGCATATGATGGCATTTGAGATATAGCTTCAGTAAAAGGAATATTAATGTAAAGCTTTTTCAACACTTCAAGAAATTTGCCAAATTGTTTATCTAGTTTTGCTTGCACTAACCTTTGTGGAAAGGGTATAGGTGGCCTATATGGTGGAGGTAAATTAAGTTTAGAATCATCTTTCTCACATGGCACATCCCCTTTTGGTTCATCACCCTTTTGAGGTGGCAAACTGGCTTGGGTTTGTTCTTGCTCAGAAGAACTCTAATTCATCATCATGTATCATTAGGCTCTTCTTCATTGTTCACAACTTTCCCTTTAGGTTCTTCTAATTGTTTCTCATTTCTAGTGATAATAGCGTTACAGTGCTCCCTAGGGTTCAACTCAGGTTTAGCAGGTAATTTTCCAGGGGGTCTGTAAGAACTATTGGCTTGTTGTGCGATTTGATTTTCCAAGATTTTGTTGTGGGCTGCTAATGATCTTACTTGAGATGCAAGTTGACTAACCATTCCCTTAAGATCTTCAATTTCTTTGCTTTGATTTTGCATGAACTTTTCTAGCTTGGACTCAATATTTGAATTCTGATTTGAGTTTTGATTTTGATTTGGCTTTTGTTGGTATCCTCTATTCTCAGTTTGTCCCCCTACATTGTTATTGTTTTTTCTAAGACAGGTTGGGGTGATTCCTCCATCCAGGGTTGTAAGTACGAGAATAGGGATCATTGTTTCTACCTTGATTGTAATTCCCTAATGCATTAACATGTTCACTATCCTGACTAGCAATGACTTTACAATCTTCAGAGACATGACCATTGTTACCACAGATATCACAAACAACAAATGATGAAATAACAACAGTTTGCATCTTAAAGGAATCTAATCTGTTACACAAAGAGTCTACCTTCTCTACCAAGGTGCGCCAACCATCACTTTCATTCTTACCTTGAGAAGGTTTATAAAGCACTCCTCTCTCTGAAGTGCACTGGTTATGATTTAAAGCCATCTCCCCCAGCAATTTGAAAGCATCATCAATGGTTTTGCTCATGAGAGCTCCTCCTGTAGCAGCATCAAGTTGTATTCCGCAAGTGCATGGATACTCGAAGTAATAAAGAAAGTATCGAATCCACAGGGACCTATGTGTTAAGTACCAAATAGTTGTATTCTTACTAGCTAAGCGACTGATTTTAATGCAAGTAAGCAATATAAAGGGTGAAAAGATAAATCAGAGAGAAACTAGGATTAGGGTTTCATCCACCTTAATTTCAATGACTAGATATAAATAAAAGGTCGTCAGACAAATTTCATCATGATAAAGACATAATTTACTTCATAAAAGGATTATCTCACTTTCGTGCAGACAATCATGCAGGGACCAATCCTCGCTTTCGTGCAAGATCTATCCCAACGCTGAAGATAAGTAAAGCATCAATCAAAGAACTCAAATATCACTTTCGTGCATTCGAATTCTAAGTTGATTATCTCAAGTGGAATCTCAAGGATCACTTTCGTGCATCCGAGTCTCAATACAAGTTCTACTGAAGGGTCTCCAACGTTCCGATCCTCACTTTCGTGGAAGATCTCCACGTTTGACACAATAACTCAATCCTAGATTCAAACTATCTAACATGACAATTAAACTACTAAAAATCAGAATTCAAAGAACAAACCCTCTTACGATAAGTTCCAAACTCAATAATTTTTAGGTTTCCAAATTTCACAATCAACCTTTCAGTCTATTTTGCAAAATTCTAAAATATGTTGATATTTATAAATCTAAGAAAGATTAAAGATGGCTCATCACAAAAGCAGAATTATCACAACGAGGATTATCATGACGAAAATAATAGTTATCGAGTCATTAAAAATCAAGGGGATTACACCCCATGTCCCATAATATGTCTAAGCAAGCATGGATGGTGAATTACAATAATCCATAGTTTAGAACGATCAGAAATCGAAGAAAAGGAAGAAATAACGTTACAACACGGCTGTAATAGAAATTACAGCCGTAATTCCGCTTGTGAATAGTGCCGCAACCCTTCTTTCGTTGATTTCTCTTTCAATCGAACTCCTTTTTCTCTATAACTTATGGGGTATCCTCCTCTCCTCCAGGAAAATATTTTGTGTAAAAATCATGGCTTGAGGTGGCCTCCACGCCTTTCGGCGTTAAGATAAACCCTAAGGGCTTCTCTATCGATTTCTCCCTTTATTCCTGATAAACATTAGGGCTTTTGGTCCCTTTATTTTCTCCTCATCGATGCGAGTCCGCAGCATCTTTCGGATCTCCATTTGGAGCTCTAAATCTCAAGATATGGTCCGTGCAAGATTCGGACCCTAAAAACTCGCGTGTCCAGGTAAAAATTATGGTCGTAATTTAAATTACGGCAGTGCCGTAATTTCAACTGAACTCTCTGCTCAGAAATCACTCTAAATTATGGTCCATATAATTTCTTGTGGCAGTGCCATTTTTCTGGGCTATACCCATAATAAATATTACACTTGGTGTGTAATTTTTGAACTTGCTCCGATTTGCTTGAAAATTGGCGGGCGGCTTCCTTTCGACGTCTGAAATCCATTGGTGCGCTCAGATCTTCCAAAATCTATCAAAATATGGTACTTTTTTTTTCTAAAAATTATGAAAAACTAAAATAGATGTAGATTTTGCAATATTTGATAAAAAGGCATAAAAATAAGCAAAGTGGTATGAATTTGACACGGAAAGATATATAAAATGGCATGAAATTTACTATAAATTTTGGTGTCATCACATCAACAGTTAGTGTGGTATTATAAAGCAAACCATTGTAAAAAGTATGAATTAACACCCAATTTTCAATGCCATAGTGAGGACACTTCCTTTGTAAATCATTGAATCACTCCCATGCCTCACTAAATGATTCACCATCCCTTTGTGCAAAGCTCGAAATCTGGTTCCTCATTTGGATAGTCTTGCTTGGTGGGAAATATTTCATCAAGAAGGCATTGGATAGTTGCTCCCATGTAGTGAAGGTACCAGAAGGTTGTGCTTGAAGCCAAGATCGTGCTCGGTCCCTAACAGGAAAAGGAAACAATCTCAATTTTAATGCATCTTTAGAAACTCCATTTATCTTAATTGTATCTCAAAGTTCAAGAAACAAAGAAAGGTGTTGGTTAGGATCTTCAAGAGGAGATCCTCGAAACTGGTTCTGTTGAATCATGGATAAGAAAGCAAGCTTGATTTCGAATTTGTTAACGTCTATGACCGGTCTAGAAATACTAGAGTGAATCTCTCGTGGATTAGGGGCTGCATAATCCCTAAGTGATCTTTGTTCTGCCATGGTCACTTATGTTAGTGTTATGTCCTGAGACCTATCTTTTGGTCTAGATTGTACTACTTGACTTTGATATTTAATATATATCATTCTGGCATTGTCGTTATTACGCTGTATTTACATCTGCGACTATGTACATAGATAATAATGTCCCTGGAGATAGATTGTATCTGTGCTCAAACGGTGTGTCCCCAGTCGATTACCTGAGTGGATAAGGGACAGCTCTGGTACATGTGAGACTGGTATATGGGCTGGTTACGCACGGGGTGCTAACGCAGGCATATGGGTATATCAGTGGTGGATATACTAGACCGACCTACTGTGAGGCTTTAACTTGGTGTCATGAGTTAAGCTCATCTGTGACAGGAGATGCATTGTTCTCTCGACTTGAGGTCATTGACTCTTCTATATGGTTAGGGACATGCTTTGATACAACCTAACGCCTCGCCGTCGCAGGGGAGGTCATAACGGTTGTCATTGGGTATCTCACAACCCATATGAGAAGATCAATGGACAGATATAGGATTTGCCCCTTCCTACGGGAAGCTTGATATCCACGGGGCCCCCCCTATGGTTGCATGACTATGAGTGTATGGCCATACCCAGGTGAAAGCCTGATTTAGTCATGGCCATGAGATTGGATAAAAACAAAATGGTGACACACTTTGTCCAATCGGATATCAGTTCGGCAAAGAGACTGTAATGCATCGGGTTCATCACTGCTAGGTGCCGATCATTGCTTGTGATGACTGGGTTCATCACTGCCAACGTCTGAGGAACCTACAGGGTTGCACAACTTGAACTCGGGTTCTCGCATTGATCGGGTAGCCTATTGATTGAGTTATTGGATAACTCAGATCTGTTTGGGAGAATCCATCAGCATCACTGTGCTAGATGAGATGAAAGGAATCATTTGGAGCTAACTTATTTTTTGGGCCTAGTAGACCAAATGGGCCCAATGGGCCATTTGGGCCAAATGGGCCCAATAGACCAAGTTGGGCTAATAGGCCAAATGGGCTCAATGAGCCATTTGGGCCAAATGGGCCAAGAGGGATAGGCGCAAGTCACTTGGAGTGAGCTTGGCGCATATCTTTGAGGAAGACAAATCCAAGTGGCGCATCTCTCTTAAAGAGAGAAGCTTGGAGCTTCTCACTTTGAATGGGTGAATGAACTTGGGCGGATGGGACTTGGAGTGGACGAATTGGGTTTTACCACTTGAAGAGGTGTGTCTCTTCATGAAGTGGTGTGCCTCTTCATGAAGTGGTGTGCCTCTTCACTTGTGAAGAGGTGCACCTATTCATGGGTATATAAACCCCCTAGCCCCCCTTTTGTCGGGTTACACTCTCCTCTGCTCTTCCCTTTTGTCGCCACTCTTGAGGTATTCGGCCATTAAGAGTGTTGGACTCTCTTCCTTACTTGGTTCAGTTCCTGCAAGCTGCTTGTCGCCCTCCTCCCCAAAGTTGTAATTTGGCTTGGGTTGATTCCTGTTTGGATCGTGGTGGAGTGCTTCAAGAGTTGGACTCTGACGAAGCTCCACCTCCTCTCCTTGGCATCTCCTTAGGAGTTGGCACAAGTGATTGAGGAAGTCTCCCAAAGGCGTGGATCTTCTTCCTGAGGCTAGCACCGGGCGTGGAAGAAGAAGACTCGAGGTTCGGCTGTGTACGAGACTGTAGAGGGCGCACACTTGGGCGCCTGCATCACATCTCTTGATTTGCATCAAGGTATCATCTCCTACTCACCGTGTCGATTCCCTCGTAAGACTCAATCTTCTGGGTTTTTGAGACTGGCCTATTTCGGGGATTGCTTCCGCTGTGCTTGTCTGTAAAATTTTAAAAATCCCCAGGGTTTCCCAACAGCTTCTTCCTCTCGTTGACTCTCTTCAAATCTCAACTTCCTACGCAGTCTAAGAGTTTTATTTATTTCAGGATCAAAAGGTACAAGAGGTCCTGATCTAAGATTCCTAAACATGCAAAGTAGATAGATCAAATGATTTCAAGAGAAAAGAATAGAAACAGAGAAAATAAACAGAAAATAAAATCTAGTCTAGCAATACTTTCAATATCTTCAATATTGACAAAACCAAGGTCCCCAGCAACGGCACTAAAAACTTGTTGTATCCCAACAAGTAGCTAGACAAAAACTTATCTCTAGCATTGCCGCCAAAAACTTGTTATGTCCAAAAACCTGTTGTGTCCGCAAGTGCACAGATACTCAAAGTAATAAAAAAATATCGATCCCACAGAGACCTTGTTTGTCACTATCTAGGCAATCGAAACTATGCAAGTGAATTATCGAAAGCTAACAAAAATACCAGAGAGAAACTAGGACTAGGGTTTCATCCACTTTGATTTCTATGACTAGATATGAATATAAATTCGTCAGTTTAATTTTATCATGATAAAGATACAATTTACTTCATAAAAGGATTATCTCACTTTTGTGCAGACAATCATGCAGAGACCGATCCTCGCTTTCGCGCAAGATCTATCCCATGCTAAAAATAAGTGAACCATCCATCAAAGAACTCAAGGATCACTTTCGTGCATCCGAATTCTAACTGGATCATCTCGAGTGGAATCTCAAGGATCACTTTCGTGCATCCGAGTCTCAACACAAGTTCTACTTATGGTTCTCCAACGTTCTGATCCTTACTTACGCACAAGATCTCAACATTTAATTAGTTGACTCAATCCTAGATTCATATTATTAAACATGGCAATTATTCTTCTAAAATCAAGAAACAAGAACTAACCTAATTTCTTACAGTAAGTTCCTAACGTTCAAAGAGCAATCATTAATAACATGATTAAAAACATGATTAATAACATGTTTCTATGGAGAATCAAAGAGCAATCATCACAAAAGTAGAATTATCATGCTAAAATTATACATGACGAAGTAATGAAAAGTTTATCTAGTAATTAAGAAATTAAAGGGAATTACTCCCCCATGTCCCACAAAAGGTTTAAGCTAGCATGGAGAAAAGATTACAATAAACCATAGTTTCTAGCGATCAATCAAAAAGAAAGGGGAAGAATGAATAACCACACGGCTGTAATCAAAATTACAGCCGTAATAAGGTATGAACAGTGCTGGCACTAGGTTCTTCGTCGATTTCTCCTCTAATCGAGATCCTTTCGCGTTGAAACTTCTGGGGTATGTTCTCACGGCCGGAGATGCGTTGTACGCTTCCCGGCAATGAAATCTAGGTCGGTGACGTCAAACTCGAATTCTCCTATGTCAAAGGATGAAAATTAGGGCTTTTGGTGTCTCTGAAAGTTCCCTAAAGGGGGGGGGGGCGAAACCCTAATAGGCGCATATCAGAGGTTTTGCATTGAGCGGAAGCTAGGGTTTCTAAAATCGCATGCATGAATATATGATCAACTTAATAACATGTATAGATCGAGAAGGGATCATACCATAGCCATTGCTTGGATGGCGACTTGGAAGCAGAGAACGAAGTAGCTCTCCTCCAAAGCGTGCGCACACAAGATGATTGATCGCCTACTCCTTGTCGTTCCTTGTGCTAGCAAGGATCTCCAAGTCTCCTGATCGCTTGAAGGGAAGATGAGATGATCTCTTGGCTTTGTCAAGTCCTCTCCTTGGCGTCAAAACTCACCACACGAGAGAAGAGAGGCGACAAGAGGTGTAGAGGCGAGAATAGGGCGTGACCACTTCGAACGTGGAGGCGTTCCCCATTTTGGAAAACCAATTTCCAAAAATAGCAAGCCACTACTTCAACGCAAGATGCGTTTACCCCAATCGCAACTTTCTCCCTTGACTTGAACCATGCGCTCACTTGATAAGCCGGTTCAATTACATTTGGTTCAAAGACCAAATTAAACCAAGCATTGGTCTAGATCAAATTAAACCATAAGGCTTAAGATCTAACCATTCATCTCTTGATGCTCTTGATCTCATCGATCTAGCATCAATTCTCTCGATCGAAGCTTACCAATCTCAAGCTCTGATCAATCAAACTGTTGGGGTATGCCCTTAAGCCTAATGTTTGAGGCCTTGGGATTGTAACAGTATCATGTAATAAACTCTTGTGTTTATAAAGGCATGGTTATTATTCAGTTTGTTACCTTGTCTGCTGCAATAAGTATACTTCTGAATAATGTCTCAAAGCTGTTCAGCTGGGCTGACATGCTATTATGTCCTTAGTCGATGTGTCTTGGTGAACATGAGACAGCCTTGATATGGTTAAGACTAATGTGTGTTCTAATCTTATAGGATGCTTCGAGCATGGAATAAGATGTAGACTCATGGGTACATTGGATGTACTGGACAGACCCTACTAGGATATTCAGTTGCTTGTCACAATGTGAATAATCCTTGAGTGCAACAAGTGGCACATTTCCTCTGACTTGAGATCACTTGTGTTTTCTAAATGATGATTGTCATTGTTTTGAGGTAGTTCAATATCATTTGAGAAATAATGATTATAGACTATCTTGGATAATGAGCTTGAGTCATGTTAGGGCACTAGTGATAGACATAGGATTGCCGTCTCCTTGTTTAAGGAGTGTGATGTTCTAAAGGGGCCCCCTGGATGAGATGATTGAGAAAGTGTATGGCCATACCCAGGTGACAGTGTTCATCTGATCTAATCTTGCTCATCATATTGGAGCTACAACCTTGACACACTTGTCCAATAAGAACATCCAGTGGCAAAGGAAGTATGCATGCCTAGTGAGTTGATTCACACTTGTGCTGTTTTTGGGTGTAGTCTTGGAAGACTCTTTTCTTTATATCGGGAGACAGTGATGTGTTGCTAGATACCCCTCACTGATCGTGATGACGTGAGTTATCGTTACCGACATTTAAAGGAAACCCTCAGGGTCGCACAATTTGATGATATGGCTTACTTGAGTCAGATCGTGTGGACTGAATTGTTCAGGTTCAGTTTAAAGGGATTTAATCTCTGATTGTAAGTGAGATCTGTTCTGATCATATTTGATTGATTAGGGCTTAAGATCGGTAAGCTTCGATTGAGAGAATGGATGCTGGATCGGTGAGATCAGGAGCATCAGGAGATGAACGGTCAAATCAAATACCTTAGGGTTTTAATGTGATCTGGACTTATGGCTTGGTTTATTTGGTTATTGAACCAAATTCAAGTGAACCGGCTCATGAATGAGCGCATGGTTCAAGGGTGAAGTGGAGTTTGCGATTGGGGTAAACCCAAGATCGCATGTGGAGAAGTTATATGCTATTTTTGGATAGCACTTCTCAACGTGACCACGTTTTCACGTCCTCCCTCTTCACGCCTTCACGCTTTTTCGCCAACTTGTCTTTGGCTCTTGGGGCATTCTCGCATGGAGGAGAGGAAGAGACGATAGGGAAAAATCGCCAAGCCAAGAAGTTCTTCTTCCCTTTCACTCGACCAAGACATCTTTGGACCTTGCTAGCACAAGGATCGCAAGGAGGAGTAGGCGACATCAATTGTGTGCGTCACCTCTGGAGAAGATCCAGATCGATCTTTGCTTCCAAGGCGCCATCTAGAAATGGCTATGGTATGATCCTTCTCTATATGCAATCGGGTTCCTTTTGTTAATCATATAGCATGCAAGATCTAGAAACCCCCTTTCCGCTGCTTGCATCTTCCATATGCGCCAATGCTTTAGGGTTTCACCCCCTTGTGGGGACTTTCAATTGGTATCAGAGCCTAGGTTTCATGCATGTTTTATGATTGCAAGCCATTTTGTGATCCTTGTTTGCGAACAATGCTTAGATCTGTATTACATGCGAAAATACATTACATGCGAAAATACATGTTAAGTTATCATAGGCGAAACTTGTATTTTGTTTATGGCGCATGTATGAGGTTACCTTCGGTTGGCGCTTGTATGTTGTTGGTTTTCTTAAAAACTTAAATACTTGCGCGACTCACACTAGATCTAAGGCCTTACTGTAAACCCTTAGACGGGTTACTAGGGTTGAAGTCATCCCCTAGGTTAGATCCAGACAGTCTGATCAGACCATCTGACAGCCTTGATGGGTTGACCAGATAGCACCTGTGCGCAAGCACCTGGTGGCTATAGGTCGACTGCAGACAGGCGTGTAGCGATGTCTGATTGAGACAACCTATGAACGCACATGAGTTAGGCCCGGGGTCACACCCGTTTGCCAGACCTCATTGTGGTTGTTCAGCCCTGGCGCATGCATGGTTGACCTTTTGGTCGACTCAAGTCAGTTAGGACTTGGTGCATGCAAGGGCAGTGGATCTGACTAGGTTGGATGAGTGGATCCCTAGTAATGGACCGTTGTAAGGATGTAGGGCAAATAAGGAAATTAAAATTGATGCCTATGGGGTTTTTCAAAAAATTTAATTTTCTTGATTGGATCACATGTTGATTGATGCCTATGTTTGTTTATTTATTCTTATGTGGGCTGCCCATGTTAATTGTGTGCTGTGCTGGGGCCTGCGTGCCTGGACTTTAATTTTGTAAATTAATTTTTAATTGTGATCTGCGCATCACATTTATTTAATTTATAAAAATGTAATTGACCTGCGTGTCAATCTTGTCTAGATAGATTAATTTGTAAATTAATCAGACAAGAGCACAGAGCACACATGGCAGAGGCGCATGCAGCAGTGGCTAGACCAGGTGGGAGGTCCAGGGTTCGACTCTGGGACCAGGCGCATTTTCCCTGGTGGGCGCACCTGAGCTGCAATTGTCGCTTGGGCCTTGGTTTGGGCCAGATGAGCAGCAAAAGACCCATGAAGAAAAGCAAGTGAAGACTTAAGTTAATTAAGGTCTTACTAGGGCTATGGGCTTTTACCACATAAGATCCATGCTTTCTTTTATTGTTTAAATAAGTAGAACAGCATGATTTATTTATCTTCTGCTATCACCATAGGAATTGAATGATAGTGAAGAAGATAAAAGACCGTTAAAATCCAACGCTAAAATATCAAGCTCGTATGCCTTCTGACGCGAAACCTCACTGTTCTGATTATCGTTGGAGCCGTGTTGTACCCACTCAGTGGGCACGTCCATCTATCTTCAGACGGTGCGGGATTACACCTACGTGTTACAGAGAAGGGATTTATCGCTTCTCGTTGCTCAGCATAGCACGTGGTGGTCCAGGGAGTAGGTCGGGTCAGCTTGACCGTGTAGCCTACATATGTGGCGCATATGGTAGCGCATGGAGGTAGCCATCTGTGGGGTCAGAGATTGTGTTGTACCAACTCAGTTGGCACAGTCTGCTGGATTGCCCAGATGAAGGGGAATCGCACGGGTTGGCGATTGGCAGGGACTGCCTACCAGAGATTAGTCCTTGTACTCTCTGTGCATCTTATCTCGCCTGAGCGGGACGCGGAGACCAAGTATGAAATCTGGATCCCATCTCACTAAAAGAGTTCTACTCTTTCGGGCTGTTTTGCTGGATTTTTCAGCCAGATAAAATAGTGAGAAAAAGAATCTTTCTTAAGTCCTGATTGATTCTTAACATTGATACTGACCTTGCTGTTCTTGCATTGTTGTAGATACCTGCAGCAACGAACACCATGAGCTTCAATGTGCGATCCCTACTGGAAAGGGAGAAGTTTGCTGGGCCGAACTTCTCAGACTGGTTCGGACACCTTAAGATTGTTCTTAAGGCTGAGAGGAAACTGTATGTCCTCGAGACGGCGATACCGCCTCAGCCCGCTCCGAACGCCGCAAGGGCGGTTCGGGAAGCCTATGAAAAGCACGTCAGTGATAGCATTGATGTCGCTTGCCTGATGCTAGCGTCTATGACGCCACCGCTGCAGCGTCAGCATGAGGATATGTCTGCTATAGACATGATAGCAAACCTCAAGATGCTGTATGCTGCACAGGCGAGGACAGAACGCTATAATCTGATAAAGCTATTCTTTCAGAGCAAACTGGCTGAAGGGAGCCCAGTGGGAGCTCACGTGCTCAAGATGATTGGGCACAAGGAGGCTCTAGAGAAACTGGGGCATACCATCAACCAGGAGCTTGCTGTAGACATCATTCTGCAGTCTCTCCCGCCCTCTTTCGATGCGTTCATTATTAACTTTAATATGAACAAAATCGACTGTACTCCGGCAGAGCTGCTGAATATGCTCTTGACTACTGAGGAAACTCTGAAGGGAAAGCCTTCGACCTCTGTCTTGATGGTTCCTTCGAGGAACAAGAAGAAGGGGAAGAAGGGCAAGGCCCCTATCAAGAATTATAGCAAGGTTCTGAAGCAGAAGGTTAAGCGGTCCAAGGAATACAGGTGTTTCTACTGTGGCCAGCTGGGTCACTGGAAAAAGGACTGTAAAGCGCTCCAAGGAGATAAGAGGGGAAGCTTCGCTTCTGGCTCAGGTATATACGTGACGGAAGTCATGGTTTCATCTTCTTCTATTTCATGGGTGTTGGACACTGCATGTGGAGTTCACATTTGTTCAAATGTACAGGAACTCAAGAGAAGAAGGCAGGTGGGACAGCATGAGGTGGACCTACGCGTTGGAAATGGGGCACGGGTTGCTGCTGTTGCTGTAGGAGACTATTTCATTTCTTTACCATCTGGTCTTGTATTAGAACTAAACAGTTGTTACTTTGTTCCCAGTATTACTAAAAATATTATCTCTATTCCTGCTCTTGTCAGGAAGGGATTTTCCTTTGAATGTAATATTTCAAAGTGTGTTTTATCTTTTGATAATATTGTTTATGCCACTGGTTCAATTAACAATGGGTTATTCATGTTGGACATGGAAAGTTCTATACAGCAGATTGATATTAAGAAAGCCAAGTATGCTGATGACAGCACCTTGCTATGGCATAGTCGTTTAGGCCATATTAACGAGAAACGCATTAAGCGGTTGCATGATCATGGACTGCTGGGATCATTCTCCTATGAGGAGATTGATACATGCAAGGCTTGTTTAATGGGTAAAATGACGAAGTCACCTTTTCCTCACAAAGGTCAAAGGGCTTCAGGTTTACTTGACCTTATACACAGTGATGTGTGTGGGCCCTTTAGTAAACATGCCAGAGGTGGCTATCAGTACTTCATTACCTTTACTGATGATTTCAGTAGGTATGGGTATGTCTATCTGATGAGACATAAAAGTGAATCTTTTGACAAGTTCAAAGAGTTCAAGAATGAAGTACAAAATCAGCTAGGCCGAAATATCAAGGCACTTCGTTCTGATCGAGGTGGAGAATACTTGAGTCATGTGTTTACTGACTATCTGAAGGAGTGTGGGATTATCTCACAGCTCACTCCGCCAGGAACACCGCAATGGAATGGTGTGTCCGAAAGGAGAAATAGAACGTTACTAGATATGGTTCGTTCTATGATGAGTCAGGCTACTCTTCCATATTCCTTTTGGGGGTTTGCACTGGAAACAGCTGCAAAGGTACTAAACCGAGTGCCATCCAAGGCCGTTTCAAAGACGCCGTATGAGTTATGGTATGGGAAACAGCCGAGCTTGTCATTTATCAGGATCTGGGGCTGCGAGGCTTATGTCAAAAAGCTCGCCTTTGGGAAACTAGAGAGCAGATCTGACAAATGCATCTTTGTCGGTTACCCTAAGGAAACTAAGGGTTATTATTTCTACGATCCCAAAGAGAACAAGGTTTTTGTTGCTCGGACGGCCATATTTCTTGAGAAGGAATTTCTTCTGCAAGAGGCCAGTGGGAGAGAAATAAAGCTGGATGAGAATCCAAAAGAAGGACAAAGTGCGCAAGCAGAGTTGGATGAGCCTGAGCCGGTAGAACGGGTTTCTGATCAACCTGAGGCTCAGATATCACGGGAACCGCGAAGATCGGGAAGGATCCGTCGACAGCCTGAGCGCTATGACGGAGTCTACATCATTGATAATGATGAGCCCCTCTCTTATGCGGATGCGGTCAGTGGACCGGAGTCAGCGAGATGGCTTGAAGCTATGCGCGCCGAGATGGACTCCATGTCAGATAACCAAGTCTGGGATTTGGTTGATCCGCCTCCGGGAGTTATCCCTATAGGCTGTAAATGGATCTTCAAGAAGAAGATTGACATGGATGGTAACGTGGTTACCTATAAAGGCAGGCTAGTTGCGAAAGGTTTCAAACAAATCTACGGGATAGATTATGATGAAACTTTCTCACCTGTAGCTATGTTTAAGTCTATTCGGATTCTTTTCGCGATAGCTGCATATTATGATTATGAGATCTGGCAGATGGATGTGAAAACAGCTTTTCTTAATGGAAATCTGGATGAGGATGTGTATATGACACAACCAGAAGGTTTCACTAATCCATCAGATCGTCATAAGATATGCAAGTTAAAGAAGTCCATTTATGGACTGAAACAAGCATCGAGAAGCTGGAATATTCGTTTTGATGAATCAGTCAGTAAATTTGGTTTCATCAAGAACGAGGATGACCCGTGTGTATATAAGAGGTTTAGTGGGAGCGTGATTACTTTCTTAGTCCTCTACGTCGATGATATCTTGATCATTGGAAATGACATTCCTGAAATGCATGCGGTTAAGGCATGGCTAAGGAAATGTTTCCAGATGAAAGATCTAGGAGAAGCAGCCTATGTATTAGGTGTGAAGATCTACAGGGATAGATCTAAGAGGCTTCTCGGGCTGTGCCAGAGTACTTACATCGATAAAGTCCTGGAGAGATTTCATTTAGAGAATTCTAAAAGAGGATATCTTCCAGTCAGACATGGTCTGAATCTTTCGAAGAGTCAGTGTCCACAAACACAGACTGAGAAAGATGAAATGGACAATACGCCTTATGCTTCGGCTATTGGGTCCATAATGTATGCGATGTTGTGTACTCGCCCAGACGTCGCTTACGGGTTAAGCGTGACCAGTCGGTTCCAAAGTAATCCAGGTGTGGCGCACTGGATTGCAGTCAAGAACATTTTAAAATATCTGCGGAGGACCAAAGATATGTTCTTGATATATGGTGGTCAGGAAGAACTCAGTATTGAAGGATATACTGACGCTTCGTTCCAGTCGGACCAGGATGATTTCCGATCGCAATCAGGCTATGTTTTTAGCTTGAATGGAGGAGCAGTGGTGTGGAAAAGTTTCAAACAGTCAACTGTTGCTGATTCCACAACAGAAGCCGAGTATGTTGCAGCCTCGGAAGCATCCAAGGAGACAGTGTGGATTCGTAAGTTCGTGAGAGAACTTGGTGTTGTTCCTTCCAGTGCAGATCCTTTGGTTATCTTCTGTGATAACACTAGAGCAATCGCACAAGCAAAGGAACCACGGTCACACCAGAAGTCCAAGCACATACAGAGACGGTTTCACTTGATCAGGGAGATCATAGATCGTGGCGAGATCAAAGTCTGCAAGGTTCATACAGATGACAATCTAGCAGACCCGCTTACAAAGCCTCTGGCGTAGCAGAAGCATGAGAAGCACTGTAATAATATGGGTTTGAGATTTCTCAACCATTAGATTAAGTGCAAGTGGGAGATTGTTGGGGTATGCCCTTAAGCCTAATGTTTGAGGCCTTGGGATTGTAACAGTATCATGTAATAAACTCTTGTGTTTATAAAGGCATGGTTATTATTCAGTTTGTTACCTTGTCTGCTGCAATAAGTATACTTCTGAATAATGTCTCAAAGCTGTTCAGCTGGGCTGACATGCTATTATGTCCTTAGTCGATGTGTCTTGGTGAACATGAGACAGCCTTGATATGGTTAAGACTAATGTGTGTTCTAATCTTATAGGATGCTTCGAGCATGGAATAAGATGTAGACTCATGGGTACATTGGATGTACTGGACAGACCCTACTAGGATATTCAGTTGCTTGTCACAATGTGAATAATCCTTGAGTGCAACAAGTGGCACATTTCCTCTAACTTGAGATCACTTGTGTTTTCTAAATGATGATTGTCATTGTTTTGAGGTAGTTCAATATCATTTGAGAAATAATGATTATAGACTATCTTGGATAATGAGCTTGAGTCATGTTAGGGCACTAGTGATAGACATAGGATTGCCGTCTCCTTGTTTAAGGAGTGTGATGTTCTAAAGGGGCCCCCTGGATGATATGATTGAGAAAGTGTATGGCCATACCCAGGTGACAGTGTTCATCTGATCTAATCTTGCTCATCATATTGGAGCTACAAGCTTGACACGCTTGTCCAATAAGAACATCCAGTGGCAAAGGAAGTATGCATGCCTAGTGAGTTGATTCACACTTGTGCTGTTTTTGGGTGTAGTCTTGGAAGACTCTTTTCTTTATATCGGGAGACAGTGATGTGTTGCTAGATACCCCTCACTGATCGTGATGACGTGAGTTATCGTTACCGATATTTAAAGGAAACCCTCAGGGTCGCACAATTTGATGATATGGCTTACTTGAGTCAGATCGTGTGGACTGAATTGTTCAGGTTCAGTTTAAAGGGATTTAATCTCTAATTGTAAGTGAGATCTGGTCTGATCATGTTTGATTGATTAGGGCTTAAGATCGGTAAGCTTCGATTGAGAGAATCGATGCTGGATCGGTGAGATCAGGAGCATCAGGAGATGAACGGTCAGATCAAATACCTTAGGGTTTTAATGTGATCTGGACTTATGGCTTGGTTTATTTGGTTATTGAACCAAATTCAAGTGAACCGGCTCATGAATGAGCGCATGGTTCAAGGGTGAAGTGGAGTTTGCGATTGGGGTAAACCCAAGATCGCATGTGGAGAAGTTATATGCTATTTTTGGATAGCACTTCTCAACGTGACCACGTTTTCACGTCCTCCCTCTTCACGCCTTCACGCTTTTTCGCCAACTTGTCTTTGGCTCTTGGGGCATTCTCGCGTGGAGGAGAGGAAGAGACGATAGGGAAAAATCGCCAAGCCAAGAAGTTCTTCTTCCCTTTCACTCGACCAAGACATCTTTGGACCTTGCTAGCACAAGGATCGCAAGGAGGAGTAGGCGACATCAATTGTGTGCGTCACCTCTGGAGAAGATCCAGATCGATCTTTGCTTCCAAGGCGCCATCTAGAAATGGCTATGGTATGATCCTTCTCTATATGCAATCGGGTTCCTTTTGTTAATCATATAGCATGCAAGATCTAGAAACCCCCTTTCCGCTGCTTGCATCTTCCATATGCGCCAATGCTTTAGGGTTTCACCCCCTTGTGGGGACTTTCACAAACATGATCAGACCAGATCTCACTTACAATCAGAGTTTAAATCCCATTAAACTGAACCAAAACAATTCAGTCCACACTATCTGACTCAAGTAAGCCATATCATCAAATTGTGCGACCCTAAGGGTTTCCTTTAAATGTCGGTAACGATAACTTACGTTATCACGATCAGTGAGGGGTATCTAGCAACACATCACTGTCTCCCGATATAAAGGAAAGAGTCTTCCAAGACTACACCCAAACCACAGCACAAGTGTGAACCCAAGTCACTTGACATATGTGTTTCCTTTGCCACTGGATGTTCTTATTGGACAAGCGTGTCAAGCCTGTAATTCCAATATGATGAGAGTGGTTAGATCAGATGAACATAGTCACCTGGGTATGGTCATACACTTTCTCAACCATCTCATCCAGGGGGCCCCTTCAGAACATCACACTCCAAACAAGGAGACGGCAATCCTATATCTATCACTAGTGCCCTAACATGACTCATGCTCATTATCCAAGATAGTCTATAACCATTATGTTTCAAATGATATTGAACTACCTCAAAACAATGCCAATCATCATTTAGAAACACAAGTGATCTCAAGTCAGAGGAAATATGCCACTTGTTTGCATATAAGGATTATTCACATTGTGACAAGCAATTGAATATCCTAAGTAGGGTCTGTCCAGTACATCCAATGTACCCATGAGTCTACATCTTATTCCATGCTCGAAGCATCCTATAAGATTAGAACACATATTAGTCTCAATCATATCAAGGCTGTCTCATGTTCACCAAGATATCTCGACTAAGGACAATACTGCATGTCAGCCAAGCTGAACAGCATTGAGACATTATTCAGAAGTATACATATTACAGTAGATAATGTAACAACCTGAATAACAACCATTGCCTTTATAAACATAGAGTTTATACATGATACTGATATAATCCCAAGGCCTCAAACATTAGTCTTAAGGGCATACCCCAACAATCTCCCACTTGCACTTAATCTAATGGTTGAGAAATCTCAAACCCATATTATTACAGTGCTTCTCATGCTTCTGCTGCGCCAGAGGCTTTGTAAGTGGGTCAGCTAGATTGTCATCTGTATGAACATTGCAGATTTTGATCTCGCCACGATCAATGATCTCCCGGATCAAGTGAAACCTTCTCTGTATGTGCTTGGACTTCTGGTGCGACCGTGGTTCCTTTGCTTGTGCTATTGCTCCAGTGTTATCCCAGAAGATAACCAAAGGATCTGCACTCGAAGGAACAACACCAAGTTCCTGAACGAACTTACGAATCCACACTGCCTCCTTGGATGCTTCTGAGGCTGCAACATACTCGGCTTCTGTTGTGGAATCAGCAACAATTGATTGTTTGAAACTTTTCCACACCACTGCTCCTCCATTCAAGCTAAAAACATAGCCTGATTGCGATCGGAAATCATCCTGGTCAGATTGGAACGAAGCGTCAGTATATCCTTCAATACTGAGTTCTTCCTGACCTCCATATATCAAGAACATATCTTTGGTCCTCCGAAGATATTTCAAAATGTTCTTGACTGCAATCCAGTGTGCCTTACCTGGATTACTTTGGAATCGACTGGTCACGCTTAACCCGTAAGCAACGTCTAGGCGAGTACACAACATCGCATACATAATGGACCCAATAGCCGAAGCATAAGGCGTATTGTCCATTTCATCTTTCTCAGTCTGTGTTCGTGGACACTGACTCTTTGAAAGATTCAGACCATGTCTGACTGGAAGATATCCTCTTTTAGAATTTTCTAAATAGAATCTTTCCAGGACTTTATCGATGTAAGTACTCTGGCACAGCCCGAGAAGCCTCTTAGATCTATCTCTGTAGATCTTCACACCTAATACATAGGCTGCTTCTCCTAAATCTTTCATCTGGAAACATTTTCTTAACCATGCCTTGACCGCATGTAGTTCAGGAATATCGTTTCCAATGATTAAGATATCATCGACGTAGAGGACTAGGAAAGTAATCACGCTCCCACTAAACCTCTTATATACCCACGGGTCATCTTCATTTTTGATGAAACCAAATTCACAGATTGATTCATCAAAACGAATATTCCAGCTTCTTGAGGCTTGTTTAAGTCCATAAATGGACTTCTTTAATTTGCATATTTTATGACGATCTGATGGATTAGTGAAACCTTCAGGTTGTGTCATATACACATCCTCTTATAGTTTTCCATTAAGGAAAGCGGTCTTCACATCCATTTGCCAGATCTCATAATCATAATATGCTGCTATCGCAAGAATAATCTGAATAGACTTGAACATGGCTACAGGAGAGAAAGTTTCATCACAATCTATCCTGTAGATTTATTTGAAACCTTTCGCAACTAGCCTGCCTTTATAGGTAACCACGTTACCATCCATGTCTATCTTCTTCTTGAAGATCCACTTACAGCCTATAGGGATTACTCCCGGAGGCGGATCAACCAAATCCCAGACTTGGTTATCTGACATGGAGTCCATCTCGGCTCGCATAGCTTCAAGCCATCTCGCTGATTCCGGTCCACTGACCGCATCCGCATAAGTGAGGGGTTCATCATCAATGATGTAGACTCCGTCATAGCGATCAGGCTGTCGACGGATCCTTCCCGATCTTTGCGGTTCCCGTGATATCTGAGCCTCAGGTTGCTCAGTAACCTGATCTACTGGCTCAGGCTCATCCAACTGTGCTTGACTACTTTGTCCTTCTTCTGGATTCTCATCCAGCTTTATTTCTCTCCCACTGGCCTCTTGCAGAAGAAATTCCTTCTCAAGAAAAATAGCCGTCCGAGCAACAAATACTTTGTTCTCTTTGGGATCGTAGAAATAATAACCCTTAGTTTCCTTAGGGTAACCGACAAAGATACATTTATCAGATCTGCTCTCCAGTTTCCTAGAGGCGAGCTTTTTGACATAAGCCTCGCAACCCCAGATCTTAATAAATGTCAAGCTCGGCTGTTTCCCATACCATAACTCATATGGAGTCTTTGAAACGGCCTTGGATGGCACTCGGTTTAGTACCTTTGCAGCTGTTTCCAGTGCAAATCCCCAAAAGGAGTAAGGTAGAGTAGCCTGACTCATCATAGAACGAACCATATCCAGTAAGGTTCTATTTCTCCTCTCGGACACACCATTCCATTGCGGTGTTCCTGGCGGAGTGAGCTGTGAGATAATCCCACACTCCTTCAGATAGTCAGTAAACTCATGACTCAAGTATTCTCCACCTCGATCTGAGCGAAGTGCCTTGATATTTCGGCCTAGCTGATTCTGTACTTCATTTTTGAACTCTTTGAACTTGTCAAAAGATTCACTCTTATGTCTCATTAGATAGACATAACCATATCTACTGAAATCATCAGTAAAGGTAATGAAGTATGAATAGCCACCTCTGGCATGTTTACTAAATGGCCCACACACATCACTGTGAATGAGATCAAGTAAACCTGAAGCCCTTTGACCTTTGTTGGAAAAAGGAGACTTCGTCATTTTACCCATTAAACAAGCTTTGCATGTATCAAGCTCCTCATAGGAGAATGATCCCAGCAGTCCATGGTCATGCAACCGCTTAATGCGCTTCTTGTTAATGTGGCCTAAACGACTATGCCATAGCAAGGTGCTATCATCAGCATACTTGGCTTTCTTATTATCAATTTGTTGTACAGAACATTCCATGTCCAACATGAATAACCCATTGTTAATCGACCCAGTAGCATAAACAATATTATCAAAAGAAATATAACACTTTGAAATCTTGCATTCAAAGGAAAACCCTTTCCTGACAAGAGCAGGAATAGAGATAATATTCTTAGTTATGCTCGGTACAAAATAACAATTGTCCAGTTCTAATACAAGACCAGATGGTAAAGAGATGTGATAAACTCCTACAGCAACAGCAGCAACCCGTGCCCCGTTTCCTACTCGTTGGTCCACCTCATGCTGTCCCACCTGTCTTCTTCTCTTGAGTTCCTGTACATTTGAACAAATGTGAACTCCACATGCAGTGTCTAACACCCATGAAATAGAAGAAGATAACATGACTTCAGTCACAAAAATACCTGAGCCAGAAGGGAAAGGGTTGCTTCCCTTCTTGTCTCCTTGGAGCGCTTTACAGTCCTTTTTCCAGTGACCCAGCTGGCCACAATGGAAACATCTGTATTCCTTTGACCGCTTTACCTTTTGTTTCAGAGCCTTGTTGTAGCTCTTGACAGGGGCTTTGCCCTTCTTCCCCTTCTTCTTGTTCCTAGAAGGAACCATTAGGACAGAGGATGAAGGCGTTCCCTTCTCACGAGACTGAGTCTGCTCTGTAGTCAAGAGCATGTTCAGTAACTCTGCCGGCGTACAGTCGATCTTGTTCATATTAAAATTAATGATGAATGGATCGAAAGAGGCTGGGAGAGACTGCAGGATGATGTCTACAACAAGCTCCTGATTGATGGTGTGTCCCAGTTTCTATAGAGCCTCATTGTACCCAATCATCTTGAGTACGTGAGCTCCCACTGGACTCCCTTCAGTCAGTTTGCTCTGAAAGAAAAGTTTAGTCAAGTTATAGCGTTCAGTCCTTGCCTGTGCTGCATACAGCATCTTGAGGTTTGCTATAATTTCTATAGCAGATAAATCCTCATGCTGACGCTGCAGCTGCGGCGTCATAGACGCTAGCATAAAGCAAGCGACATCAATGCTATCATTGACATGCTTCTCATAAGCTTCCCGAACCGCCCTTGCGGCGTTCGCAGCGGGTTGAGGCAGTATAGCCGTCTCGAGGACATACAGTTTCCTCTCAGCCTTAAGAACAATCTTAAGGTGTCTGTACCAGTCTGAGAAGTTTGGCCCAGCAAACTTCTCCCTTTCCAGTAAGGATCGCACATTGAACGCTGTGGTGTTCGTTGCTGCAGTAATCTACAACAATGCAAGAACAGCAAGGTCAGTATCAATGTTAGAATCAATTCAGGACTTAAGAATGATTCTTTTCTCACTATTTTATCTGACTGAAAAATCCAGTAAAACAGTCCGAAAGAGTAAAACTCTTTTAGTGAGATGGGATTCAGATTTCATACTTGGTCTCCGCGTCCCGCTCAGGCGAGATAAGATGCACAGAGAGTACAAGCACTAATCTCTGGTAGGCAATCCCTGCCAATCGCCAACCCGTGTGATTCCCCTTCATCTGGGCAATCCAGCAGACTGTGCCAACTGAGTTGGTACAACACAGTCTCTGATCCCACAGATGGCTGCCTCCATATGGCTACCATATGCTCAATATGTAGCCTACATGGTCAAGCTGACCTGACCTACTCCCTGGACCACCACGTGCTATGCTGAGCAACGAGAAGCGATAAATCCCTTCTCTGTAACACGCAGGTGTAATCACACACCGTCTGA
Organism: Costus lasius; assembly: GCA_027563935.2. Lineage (NCBI taxonomy): Eukaryota > Viridiplantae > Streptophyta > Magnoliopsida > Zingiberales > Costaceae > Costus > Costus lasius. The sequence goes on along the minus strand of CM050448.1, from coordinate 64,064,912 downwards.
AGATAGATGGGCGTGCCCACTGAGTGGGTACAACACGGCCCCAACGATAGTCAGAACAGTGAGGTTTCGCGTCAGAAGGCTTACGTGCTTGATATTTAATGTTGGATTTTAACGGTCCTTTTATCTTCTTACTATCATTCAAATCCTATGGTGATAGCAGAAGAATAAATCATGCAGTTACTAAATTACTTAAATAGTAAATTAAAAGCATGATGATCTTATGTGGTAAAAGCCCATTAACCCTAAGTAAGACCTTAATTAACTTAAGTCTTCACTTGAGCTCTTCATGGGTATTTAGCATTTCCTCTGGCCCAACCCGGGCTCAATCGCCCACTGCAGCTCAGGTGCGCCCACCAGGTAAAATGCGCCTGTCCTAGAGTCGAACCCTAGACCTCCCACTGGTGAAGCCACTTGCTGCATGCGCCTCTGCCATGTGTGCTCTGTGCTCATGTCTGATTAAAATACAATTTAATCTATCTAGACATGATTGACTCGCAGGTCAATTACACTTTATAAATTAATTAAAATGTGATGCGCAGATCACAATAATAATTTACAATATACATCCAGGCACGCAGGCCCCAGCACAGCACACATTAATTGGGCAGCCCACATAAGATTAAATAAACATTCATTCATGTTATACAAACAACATGTGATCCAAACAGGAAAATAAAATTTTCGAAAATCCCATTGGCATCAATTTTATTTCCTTATGAGCCCTACTACCTTACAACGGTCCATTAATAGGGATCCACTCATCAGACCTAGTCAGACCCACTGCCCTTGCATGCACCAAGTCATAACCGACTTGAGTCGACCTCATGGTCAACTATGCATGCCTTAAGGGCTGAACGTCCCTCATGAGTTTAGGCAAGCGGGTGTGACCCCGGGCCTTAATCATGAGCGTTCACTGGTTGTCTCAATCAGACATCGCTACACGCCTTTCTGCAGTCGACCAATAGCCACCACATGCTTGCGCATAGGTGTCATCTGGTCGACCCATCTAGGCTGTCAGATGGTCTGATCAGACAGTTGGGTCTATACTGGATGATGACTTCAACCCTAATAACCCGTCTAAGTTTTTACAGCAGGCGCTTATAGATCTAGTGGATGCGCGCAAGTAATTTAAGTTTTAAGAAAAACTACAACATGCGCCAACATCTGATGACAAGGATGTAATCTCGCATGTAAACTCTAGATCATAAGCAAACGCAAACAAGGATCATACATTAAGCAATCATATAACATACAGAAACATGCGCTCTGATACCAATTGAAAGTTCCCTAAAGGGGGGGCGAAACCCTAATAGGCGATATCAGAGGTTTTGCATTGAGCGGAAGCTAGGGTTTCTAAAATCGCATGCATGAATATATGATCAACTTAATAACATGTATAGATCGAGAAGGGATCATGCCATAGCCATTGCTTGGATGGCGACTTGGAAGCAGAGAACGAAGTAGCTCTCCTCCAAAGCGTGCGCACACAAGATGATTGATCGCCTACTCCTTATCGTTCCTTGTGCTAGCAAGGATCTCCAAGTCTCCTGATCGCTTGAAGGGAAGATGAGATGATCTCTTGGCTTTGTCAAGTCCTCTCCTTGGCGTCAAAACTCACCACACGAGAGAAGAGAGGCGACAAGAGGTGAAGAGGCGAGAATAGGGCGTGACCACTTCGAACGTGGAGGCGTTCCCCATTTTGGAAAACCAATTTCCAAAAATAGCAAGCCACTACTTCAACGCAAGATGCGTTTACCCCAATCGCAACTTTCTCCCTTGACTTGAACCATGTGCTCACTTGATGAGCCGGTTCAATTACTTTTGGTTCAAAGACCAAATTAAACCAAGCATTGGTCTAGATCAAATTAAACCATAAGGCTTAAGATCTAACCATTCATCTCTTGATGCTCTTGATCTCATCGATCTAGCATCAATTCTCTCGATCGAAGCTTACCAATCTCAAGCTTTGATCAATCAAACATGATCAGACCAGATCTCACTTACAATCAGAGTTTAAATCCCATTAAACTGAACGAAAATAATTCAGTCCACACGATCTGACTCAAGTAAGCCATATCATCAAATTGTGCGACCCTAAGGGTTTCCTTTAAATGTCGGTAACGATAACTTACGTTATCACGATCAGTGAGGGGTATCTAGCAACACATCACTGTCTCCCAATATAAAGGAAAGAGTCTTCCAAGACTACACCCAAACCACAGCACAAGTGTGAACCCAAGTCACTTGACATATGTGTTTCCTTTGCCACTGGATGTTCTTATTGGACAAGCGTGTCAAGCCTGTAATTCCAATATGATGAGAGTGGTTAGATCAGATGAACATAGTCACCTGGGTATGGCCATACACTTTCTCAACCATCTCATCCAGGGGGCCCCTTCAGAACATCACACTCCAAACAAGGAGACGGCAATCCTATATCTATCACTAGTGCCCTAACATGACTCATGCTCATTATCCAAGATAGTCTATAACCATTATGTTTCAAATGATATTGAACTACCTCAAAACAATGCCAATCATCATTTAGAAACACAAGTGATCTCAAGTCAGAGGAAATATGCCACTTGTTTGCATATAAGGATTATTCACATTGTGACAAGCAATTGAATATCCTAAGTAGGGTCTGTCCAGTACATCCAATGTACCCATGAGTCTACATCTTATTCCATGCTCGAAGCATCCTATAAGATTAGAACACATATTAGTCTCAATCATATCAAGGCTGTCTCATGTTCACCAAGATATCTCGACTAAAGACAATACTGCATGTCAGCCAAGCTGAACAGCATTGAGACATTATTCAGAAATATACATATTGCAGCAGATAATGTAACAACCTGAATAACAACCATTGCCTTTATAAACATAGAGTTTATACATGATACTGATATAATCCCAAGGCCTCAAACATTAGCCTTAAGGGCATACCCCAACAGTCTCTCCCCTCGTCTCGTCGAAAGCTCTCTTTTTGCTTCTTACAGTTTTGGATTTAATGGCCTAGATCGTCCGCAATCGATCCGGCAAAAATCGCACTCAAATTTGACCATGAAGATCGTGTCTCCAGGTTATAATTACGGCCGTATTTTTGGTTACGGCACTGCCGTAATTTCAATCGAGTTCTCTGATCACGTCTCCAGGTTGTAATTATGGGACCGTAAAATAGGTTACGGCAGTGCTGTAATTTCGGCAAAAATTTCTGGTCTGAAAGTGCCCCAAATTACGGTCCGTGAAAATATTTATGGTAGTGCCGTAATTTCTGAAAATCTTTCTGGATGAAAAATTCTCAAATTACGGCAGTGCTCTGATATTATGGTAGCCGGTGAAAATACGGTACCGTAATATAGATTACGGCCCTGCCGTAATTTGGTCTGAAGCTCCAATCTTCATGAAATTTGACATGTAATTTCCTTTTGATCGTGAGAATTCATTCGTGCATCTAGAATTGCTTGAAAATGCCTGAAAATCGTGCCTTTTTGCCTGAAAATCATCAAAAACTAAAAAGAGTGTAGATTTCACAGTATTTGATAAAAAAGACATAAAAATAAGCAAAGGTTCATGAATTTGATGGTGGCGTAAAATGACACAAATTTTACTATAAATTTCGGTGTCATCAGCCGACGTGATGAAGAGAACTTCACGGGTGGGTGAACACATCGGGGTTCACTCGTGAAGTGTATTGTGGATGGCAAAAAACTGGTTTTTCATAGAGGAAATCATGGCCAGATGATGAATTTAGTGTTCAAGCATGAAGTATTCTATGCTGGGATATGAGAAATTTGGCAGATAACTTCGCAGGTGGGTGAACACATCAAGGTTTACCCATGGTTATGAATGGGCCAAATTCTTACAGAATGCTTCACGGCTAGGTGAACACGCTCGTGTTCACCCGTAATTCAGGGCATGGACTGAGTGATTGCTCAAATCTTAGCAAGTCAAGGATTGCAAGGAGGGCAACGGGTATACCTATTGTAGACTCCTGAGAGAAACTTAGAGCCAAGTATTTGTGATAAGGGGTGAAGGAAGAGAGACATATTTTATGAGAAACTAAATATTTCAGATTTTATATTTTTCATGAGCATATAGATTGCATGAGTAAGTAATTTTTGCTGAATTTCACGGTACCGTAATTTCAAACCTGCATTCTGCTTACTTGCCTAGGTGTTTTCTCGCAGTGATTTTAAGAAACTGGGTTGGGAAAATTTTTGATTTTTGGCACAAACATGAACTACTCATCTTTGTCTATAATCTAGATATTTTTGCTGAATTTTAAAGTTCATGGATCATTCTAAAACACATAGCATCTTTTCGATTCTGATTAATTTCTGCAGCAGTTTTCTTTTGACTATTCTAATTAGCGTTTTTGCTGCAAGTATTTAAGATGCTTTAATGACTTGAAACCATGATTTTTCGCATGAAATATGAAGAACATGTTTAGTTCTATCTTGTGGATTAGTTATTTTCATGAAAATATTTTCTGATCATTCTAGGAAGCATAGCAACTTTTCGAATCTGATTAACTTCTGTGCAGTTTTTTATTAGTAATCTGAGTAGCCCTCTTTCTGTTGATACCCTAAATTCCTGACAGATTTTGATCCTCTATTTTAAATGCACCTGGAAAGAACAAGTTTCATTCTATTACACAGTTCTGTCCATTTTATTTTTGGATTATTAAATTTTATTCTTGGGTATGGCTACTTTTCATAAAAAATTTAGTTGCTACTGTATTTGCTTTCTACCAGTTGTTGCTTCTTTTGCCTCCAGATCCAGGAATATTCAAGAACAACTGTCTTCCACCTCTTGCCAGCACCAGCTATCATCCTCAGAACCACGAGCAACCTCTTGCTTCTTTTGGATTATTAGAATTCGGATGCACGAAAGTAATCATTGAATTCTTTGTTGATGGTTTACTTATTTTCAGCATTGGGATAGATCTTGCGCGAAAGCGAGGATTGGTCCTTGCATGATTGTCTGCACGAAAGTGAGACAATACCTTTATCAAGTAAATTACATCTTTATGATGATGAAATTAGACTGACGACCTTTTATTTAAATATAGTCATTAGAATTAAGGAGGATGAAACCCTAGTCCCAATGTTTCTCTCTGATTATCTGATTTTGTGTATTTTCCATCATTGCTTTGTTATTATTCGGTTGCTTAGCTAGTAAGAATACAACTATTTGGTACTTAACACGTAGGTCTCTGTGGGTTCGATATCTATTTTATTACTTAGAGTATCCATGCACTTGCGGACACAACAAGCTTGGTGACATAACAAGTTTTTGGAGCCGTTATTAGGGGGTGACAAGTCCCTGTGTGCCAAACAACGAGTTTTGGCTACGACTCCATAGATAAGTCTTTGTCTACCTACTTGTTGGGATACAACAAGTGCCGACAAGCTCTTGCCGCAACAACAAGGTCGAGTAGTCGAGGAAAGCTCATAGTGAGCGAGGAAGAGCAACGATGTAGTGAAAAATGAGATGTGAAGTTAGTAAAGTTGAGATGTAGTTTTAGCTTTCCGCCCGATTCGGGCAGAAAGCAAATGGAGGGATTAATGTCTATCTTTCCCTCTTACTTTCCCTCCTAAACTATCCATCCTCCCAAGTAAACAAGCCTATACTCCTTTTCTTCCTACTTTTGTTCCTTTCCTTCTAGCTTTCCCCCTAAGTAAACAAGCCCTAAAGGCACCATTCAGGCATACCCTAGATCCCCTTTAGGTCCAGTCAGCCCGAGTCTTCTCCATGACTCAGCTCGCAAATCCTAGGCTCCTCCTAGGATTTGGCCAACTCAGTTCTCCTTCTGGAAGATAGCTCGCAAACCCTTGGCTCCTTCTAGGGTTTGGCCAAACATCCATGTGCCATCCATCTCTAGGTATCTCACCTCTACTTGACTAGGTTGCACCATCACCTTATCCAACCATCATCCCTTAAGTAAACCATCTAGGTAACCCTAGGAGCCACTCAAGATTAGGTCAAAGAAGGGGATGCACCACCGTAGGAGGTGAGGTGCGCCACCCCTATCCCTAGCCACCAACCCCCTTGGATGCGCCTCTAAGTAACCCTAGAAGCCACCCTAGGGTTCGGCTAGGTCATGGGTTGCGCCACCTTGAGAAATGCGCAAGGGAGAGAGAGAGAGAGAGAAACACCACGATGTCTTCAAAATCTTCAATTTAATTTACAATGCAGAATTGAAATTCAAAATTGAAAGTCAGCGCGTAGGCCTCACCATTATACATCATAGGCAAGGTAATTTTAGGGCTTGTCATTGGTCACATCACAATGCATAAATCAACTACTCATGCGATTCAACATGCTATGAAAAATCAACAAGTAATCACTTTTAATTTTTCATAAACCCTTTCAATTAAATTTCAGCGACTCTATATCAACCTTCTAAGTGTTTTGCCCCTTTCAAGAGTCTACAAAGGGTAGCCACCCTTTGCAATCCTTACACCAAAAAGATTAGGACAATAACCCTATCCTGATAATCTCCTATGGGTCTTGCGGCATGGGTCTATCCCATGAGCGCAAGGAGGATTAAATTCTTCCACATAGGGTCTATCCTAGATGTAAAGCAAACAAAACAAGAAGATGATTAAGAGGCAAAAATTAATAGAAACTATTTTTCAATAAAAAAATCATGGCATAAAATTTTTTCAAAAATTATTTTCATGTCATGGGGAATGCACATGTAGAAAAGACACCCACGGGCCTCGTAACACCGCTCTGATACCACTGTTGGGAATCCTCGGACCTTGTAAAAATTTAAAACGCAGTGGCATGAAGGTCCGAAATAGAATTCCCAAAAACACTAGGATCAACTTACGAGAAAATACCGTAGGATGTGAAAGAGTAGCATACTTCATCAAGCAATCTCAAGAGCAATCTATGATTAAGATGCGCAAGTGCTCGTTCTCTGCAGTAATGCACACACGGACGGCCTCGAGACTCCTCCGCTCCACGCACATGTTAGCTTTGGGAGAAGAGATCCACGCCTGTAATGTCTTCTCTACTTGCGCCAATCACCAAGACCATGCGCCAAGGAGAAGGGGAAGTGTTGGCGATAAGGAGTGAGTAGCACTACCACTTGTCCCAACCTTGATGCAGAAACTTTTATGTGTTATCACCTTCAAGACCCTCACTCCAAGGGGAGAAGGGAGCTGACAACAAGAGATGAGAGAAAAGAATTGGTGTATCAATCTCCCAAGAGAGCCTCTCTATTTATAATAGATGAACTAGCTATTTTTGGAGATATTTCTCCATATGGGACATTGTTTAAGCGCCTACTTGATTTTACCATTAAATATATCAATATATTTAATGTAAAATGCACCTAGCCTAATTAATTATCCAAGATAAAAATTCTCTTGCCAATTAATAATTTTATTTTATTCATGTGACTAAAGTGCCAAGTCCAAACTTGCACTAACACCCTTGTTTGACTCATTTTTACACCACAGGTCAACAGAGGTCAAATGTGGTCCACTAGAGGTTAACTAGTGGTCAAACATGAACTAAATAAAATCTCATCTCCACAGAAAAAATCTCAAATCTTTAGTTTTCTAAAATGATCCGAATCATACAATGATTCGATCTGAAGCTAACCGATCAATACGGAGTCTCTAGCATCTAGGTGTGCGACCCTGTAGGTTCTTCAGACATTGGCAGTGATGTCTAAATCATCACAAGTAATGAGTGGCACCTAGCAGTACATCATTGCTACCCAAGTCATCAGAATAAATCTCATCATCGACAACCTCTAAAACTGCAAGAAAGTGAAAGTATAGAATTGTCCTTTCGCCAGATTAATGTCCAAATTGGGCAAGCATGTCACACTTGTTGATCCTAATATTATAGCATGACTAAATTAGGTTCTCACCTAGGTATGTCCATATACTTTCAATCATCCACATATGGGCACCATGGACATCAAGCTTCCCTGCAAGGAAGGGGCAAATCCTCTCTTCTTACATTGAATCTCTCATATGGCTCATGATGTACCCAATGACAACTGTTATGACTTCCCTTTTACAACGAAGTATTAGGTTGTATCAAAGTGCCTTATTCACCATATAGAGATGCCAATGCATTCAAGTCTAGGACAATCGTAACTCCGTCACTGTGATCTTTGTCTTGTGACACCAAGATGAATCCTCACAGTAGGTCGGTCCAGTATATCTCCCTTGTTATACCTATATGCCTATGTTAAAAACCCATGCTCAACCAGCGCATATACTAGTCTCAAGTGAAACATGATTGTCCCATATCCACCATGAGAATAGATAAACACCTATCTCTTTAAGGACATCGTACCTGTAACTATACATGTGCGTAGATGTACATGTTTGCATAATAACGGCCATGCCAGGGTATCTCATCTATCAAGCATATGTGATACTCATATCCCATTGGACCATCCCAAAGGTCCTAGGGCATAAACACTAACAAACTTCACCCTTTGTTTTTTGGGCTTTGCTTTCAAAGGCAAGGAACCATGAAAAGAGCACATAAAGTAGCACCTTGAGACAACTATTGAAAAATGGAATTTGCCTATATATAGAATGAATAAACACTCAACCATAGCAAAACAGGCACCACTGCCACAATGTCCATAGCTTCCCTATGGAACAAGTCACTTGAGCTAGCGTATGCTTTATGTGCAAAACAGGCTTCGCTATTGCTCCCACTCCTAAGTGGTCGTGGTCGGCCTTAAAAAAAGTCTTCCTACCATAATCCCTATGTTATAGTGCATTAAGCTTCGCCAAAAGCAAGCAAGACGAGGAACCGACATAGACACATTCCTAACTTACGAGCTCATCTAGTAAGGCCTCATCCTACTTCAGGCTGGAAAGCGGGAGGTTCCGACCGATTATAGGATGATTACTTTCAATCTTTTAGCATTAAACTCCTAACGCGCTCCAGAAAGACTAGTGTGCTCTGGTTTGAAACTTTGTTTGCATGTTCCTCTCTCTTACCGCGTTGTGGGGTTCACGATCGATCAGTTCCTTTGCATTATTTTGCGTTTAACGTCACTGTAGGTTCGACACTCTGAATGGCCAATCACTTTGCTTCCTGTTCGTTGAATAGGGAGGTAAGGGTTATTGAAGAAGAAGGTGAGAAAGGCGAAAGAGGAACAAGTCGGGAACAACACCTATAGAAAGGCCAATCCAGGAAGTCTTAGCTAGATTTAAGGTAGGGTCTCCAAATTTCTACTGGCAAGCCTTTATCCTTTCTATGGTTGGTCTCAGACTTGTCCATTCAAGGTATAATATCTTCTCACTGAGAGTTTCTCCATCAGTGCTAATTCTGAAACTGCATGGGGGGAATACGGTGCTACTCAAGGATAGATATTCTCGGGTAAGAAAAGAGACACTTTGGCCAACATAAAAGACGATACTTTACCACCATGGAGTGGCTTTTTTGCTTCTCTAGTTAGCAAGTTAGAAAAGAGAGTCACTTAGCCGACATTATAGCACAGGCCCCTAAGAAAGCTTTGTATAGCTAGTCGGTTCTAGGGCAACTAGGTAAGTGATGACTAAAAAATTCATAGTATTTTGGAATCTACACCTTTTCTAATTTTTGATTAATTTCAGGCAAAAAGGGCTTAATTTCGATGGATTTTGAGTAATCTGAATGCATGGACAAATTCCAGTCATCAAGAGGAAATTACCGGTCAATTTTCAAGCAAATCAGAGTATTCGATAAAATTCCGGTAGGGCCATAATTATTATTATGATCGTGGTTTTGCTGGAGCTTACAGAATACATCATGGCACCACCATGATTAATTTTCTTGACCATGATTTCTGGAGATTTTTGCACTGAGAAGATTATGGGACTACACGAAATTTTATTACGACCCTAATTTTATCAGGGTGAAATTGAAGCAATCATAACATTGCCGTAATAATTATCAGTGGCTGTAATTATCCCAAAGAATTACAGAGAGCAAATCACGGTACTACCATGATTATTAATTAGAGGCTATAATTGTTCCAGGATTTTGCACATAGAAGATTACAGTACTACCATAATTTATTTCACGGCCGTAATTCTAAAGTAACCAGCCGAGTTTGCCTGAGTCTTTCGCGAGTTACTGTGGCCGGAATTTGCGAAGCCAAATTTGGGAGATTTAAGACATGATTTCAAAATCAGAAAAAAGGGAAGTCGATATCAGAGGAGGAGAAGATTTCAAGACAAGGATCCCAAATTTTAATCGACAACAGAAGGAGAAATTAGAGAGATCGTCACCGCTTTAGGGTTCTTCGCCGAAAGACGTACAGAGCATCTTAGACGATGAAATTTTCAGGGAAGGTGCACCTCATGGAGGAGAAGATACATAGAAAGTTTTAGATCAGAAGGAGCTTGATTGGAGGAGAAATCTACAAAAGTTGAGAAGCGGCTATTGTTCATAGTGTTTCATCAAAGATATTATGGGCTTTGAAATTTTTCACACCCCCGTGAACAGTAACATTATTTTCCCTTTCTTTCAAATTTTGAATTTTCTAAAATGACATATTATTGTACTACTTCCACCATGATAGCGTAAAAACCTTTTTGGGACATGGGGGAATAATCCTCTTAATTTCTGAAATGATTGGACAATCTCTATTTTGTTAGTTGTTCTTCGATATGATAATTTTACTTATGTGATAATTGTCTTTAATCTTTTCTAGTTTCTAAATATCAGCATGTTTTAGAGTTTGTAACATGTATTGAGAATTGACTTACAAAACTCGAAACCCTTAAATTATGGTTTTAGGAAATTAGACTATGAGAATAGATTCGTTCTTAAATCATGATTTTTGAAGCATAAATTCTTGTTGATAATTTGATCTAGGAATTTTTATTGAGTAAAACATGAAAATATGCACCCATAGGTGATTTGGATTATTGGAAGCCCTTAAGTAAAACCTGTTAAATTAAGATATGAGAATATTTAATTTTGCTTGAGATTTTGACACTGAGAATTAAGCCATGAAAGTGATTTTAACTTTCTTTGTCCGATATACTTATTTTAAAACTGAAGAGTGACACGCTCCGCAAGTGCACGGTTATGTCGAAGTAATATAAAAGATATCGAATCTCACAGGGAACAAGGTTGAATACCAGAAAATCCGAGTCCTAATAGCTAGGTGAATCGAAATTGGGTTTTGAAGACAGAAATCGAGAACAAGCAATTGCAATTACGTCGGTAGAGGTCAAATATGGGAGAGATATCAGGGCTACGGTTGATGACACCAAAATATATATTAATCATCAATCTTTGACTGTTAATACTGAATTGCTAGAAACCCAGATTGCACGGCATGATTGTTTATTTGAGTTTGATACTGAAAAACTTGATTTATAAAACTCCCCCTGTGATCATGATTGTTTTGAGATTGAGCCTTATGTGAATATTAATAAATCTCCTTCTGATCTTGATAATTTTGATATTGATTTACCTGATAATTTATTTGAGGAAAAGGTTGAGAAAATTGAAATTGAAAACCCTTCTTTTGATGATAATTCTGATTTTGATGTAAATTTATATATGGTTGAATCTGATGAGCATGATGAAGGTTTGAAAATTATAGACATTGATGAACCCCACTGTGATTTTGGTGATATTATTGAAATTAATGATAAGTCTTTTGAGGTTAACTCTGATCCTATTGTAAATATTGATAAATCTTATTTTTCATATGATTCTGATTTTGACTCTTCTTATGATGAATTGTTTTTGGGGAAGCATGAGGAAATTAATTTTGAAGAGTCTCATCTTCACTTTGTTGATAATTTTGATATTGATAAATTGTTTGATGAAGTGCATGAAGAATCTGTAGATGATTTGAATATTGTGAAAATTGATGAATCTCACCATGTTGATATGTTGCCCATGTCTACTGTTGAATCTTGTGGTTTAATTGAAAATGTGTGTTTTATTGAGGAATCTAATGAAAGACATAAATATTATTATGATGATCCAATGCTTGAATATTTTGATCAAAGTCCTTTTCTCATTGCCATTGAAAACATAAATTTGAAGAAAGGACTTATGATTTTACTTTTTGACAAACATAGGAAAATCATAAAGATTACCATGAGAGGATTTGAAAATTTTAATTTCTGCATACTTGAGAAAGCCACATTGATCATGATTTGTATTGAATTTTGGATATTTGTATTAGTGGCTAAACTTTTAGGAAGAAGAAAATGCAGAAAATTATATGCTTTATACTTTGGAACTGATTCACCTGTTTCACCATGATATTGATTTTTGGTCAAGCTATGGACCTAAAATTAGCGCTTCTAGGGAGGCAACCCAAGCACTTTTGCTTAGTTTAGTTGCTTTTATTTTTGTTTATTTTTAGAATTATTTTTTCTTTTTGTTTTGCAGGGAGAATAAATTTTTTTACAAAATACGGCACTGCCATAATCTTCTTTACGGTACCGTATTTTTGGTCTGATTTTAACCTGAGAGTTCTTTGTAAATTACGGCACTGCCGTAAGGTCTTTCACAGTACAGTATCTTAAAGCTGCTTTCTGCTTATTGAGTAGATGTCTTCTCGCATTAATTTTAAGAAACTGGGTTGAGAAAATTTTTGATCTTTGGCACAACATTGAAGTACTCGTCTTTGTCTATCTTTTGGATATTTTTGCTAAATTTTGAAGTTCATGGATCATTCTAGGACACATAGCAACTTTTTGAATTTGATTAACTTTTGTGCAGTTTTTGCAGTTTTTTGCAGTTTTGTAATCTAAGTAGCCTTCTTTCTGCTGATGCCCTAAATTTCTGATAGATTTTGATCCTTCGGTTTTTATACTTCTGAAAAGAACATATCTTATTCTATTTCATGGTTCTGTCCATTTTCTATGTGGATCATTAAATTTTATTCTAGGGTATGGCTACTTTTCATAAAAAAATTTAAAAACTGCACAGTTTGCTTTCTACCAGTAATTGCTTATTTTGCATCCAGATTCAGAAATCTTCAAGAGCAACTGTCTTCCACCTCTAGCCACCACTGCATCTGCCTCTGACATCACTGTATCCAGCCATCGACACTGGATCATACCATATGCAGACTGTTACTTCTTCTACTGCCTCTTATTCTATTAATTTTATTTATGCGGTAGAATATTTATTCGTGACTGATTTTTTTATTTTTGCAGTGCTATCTCTGACACCCACCGGCCGACGATCTCACTTCCAGGACTATGATCTTGTTGGGGTATGCCCTTAAGGCTAATGTTTGAGGCCTTGGGATTGTATCAGTATCATGTAATAAACTCTTATGTTTATAAAGGCATGGTTGTTATTCAGGTTGTTATATTGTCTGCTGCAATAATTGTACTTCTGAATAATGTCTCAAGGCTGTTCAGCTGGGCTGACATGCTATAAAGTCCTTAGTCGAGATATCTTGGTGAACATGAGACAGCCTTGATATAGTTAAGACTAATATGTGTTCTAATCTTATAGGATGCTTCGAGCATGGAATAAGATGTAGACTCATGGGTACATTGGATGCACTGGACAGACCCTACTAGGATATTCAATTGGTTGTCACAATGTGAATAATCCTTGATTGCGACAAGTGGCACATTTCCTCTGACTTGAGATCGCTTGTGTTTTCTAAATGATGATTGTCATTGTTTTGAGTTAGTTCAATATCATTTGAAACATAATGATTATAGACTATCTTGGATGGTGAGCTTGAGTCAGGTTAGGGCACTAGTGATAGACAAAGGATTGCCGTCTCCTTGTTTAAGGAGTGTGATGTTCTAAAGGGGCCCCCTGGATGAGATGATTGAGAAAAGAGTATGGCCATACCCAGGTGACAGTGTTCATCTGTTCTAATCATGCTCGTCATATTGGAGTTACAAGCTTGACACGCTTGTCCAATAAGAACATCCAGTGGCAAAGGAAAGATGTATGCCTTGTGAGTTGGATTCACACTTGTGCTGTGGTTTGGGTGTAGTCTTGGAAGACTCTTTTCTTTATATCGGGAGACAGTGATGTGTTGCTAGATACCCCTCACTGATCGTGATAACGTGAGTTATCGTTACCGACATTTAAAGGAAACCCTCAGGGTCGCACAATTTGATGATATGGCTTACTTAAGTCAGATCGTGTGGACTGAATTGTTTGGGTTCAGTTTAAAGGGATTTAATCTCTGATTGTAAGTGAGATCTGGTCTGATCATGTTTGATTGATTAGGGCTTGAGATCGGTAAGCTTCGATCGAGAGATTGGATGCTAGATCGGTGAGATCAGGAGCATCAAGAGATCGACGGTCAGATCAAGAGCCTTAGGGTTTAATGTGATCTGGACTAATGGCTTGGGTCGATTGGTCTATGAACCAGACCAAATTGAACCAGCTCATTGAGTGAGCGTGTGGTTCAAATTGAGAGAAGTTTGCGCATGGGGTAAACTCATGATCGCAAGTGAGTGAGTGGCTTTCTATTTTTAGAAAGCATGATCACATACGTGACCACTACTCACGTTCACGCCTAAGGCGCCCTCATCTCTCGTTTTTCCTCACTCTCGTCGCCAACTTGGGCATTCAGCACTCGCACTCTCGTGTGGAGAAGAAGTTGACGAAAAAGAGAAGGAAGAGTTCGGCCAAAGAAAAGTGATCTTTCCCTTCCATTCGACAACGGCTTCTTGGAACCTTGCTAGCACAAGGAGCACCAAGGAAGAGTAGGCGACACCAATTGTGTGCGTCACCTTTGGAGAAGGAGCACTTGCGCCTTTCCTTCCAAGACACCATCTAAGCGATGGCAATGGTGAGAATCATTTTAAGTTGAACATATTATATGCATAGATCCTTGAAACCCCTTCCGCTGCATCAAAATTATCATATGCGCCTCCTATAGGGTTTCGCCCCCTTGTCTTTAGGGGACCTTTCAGATCTCTAGCAGGCCACTAGAGATTACTCACTCTACTGTCGGCATCATCATCATTGACAGTAGCTTTCAGCTAGCTTCCGTTCACCTCTGCTTTTTGCCTGCTCGACTTTTTCCACCAGCACTCTTTAGACCTCCGGCGACATCTCTGATCCTCTCTTGAGATTATTTTTTATCATTATTATTTTTTGAAACTGTTTTTGATCTGAGCCTTATGTGAGCCTTATGTACCTTAAATCTTGCAGAAAATTATCAAAAGGCACATCTTTGGACCCAGCTGCATTGGCCTGACAATGATTGAGCATGATCTATATAGTTTTGTGAGTATCACTATATAGTTTTGTGAGTATCACTTGCACTCTCTTATTAATGACTATTTCATATAGTGCATCTTTGACTTTTTCATATTTATACTACATATTGGTTTTCTCTTGAAAAATGATTTTATGGAACTCATTGTTTTGATGATGATATTATTCAAATGTGTTGTTAAAATTGATGAACGCATATGATTCACTTTCTACTATATGATGGCATGATTTATTGATAACATTTCTATTGATAAAATGTCTTCCTTGATGATGTGAGTATTTATACTTGTGATTAGAGAAAAGCCCTATCATGTTAGATTTATTTCTTCAATGCATATCTATTTTTGAAATTTGACATTGGTTGATGCATGAAATTTTGGGTAGATGTGTTATTTGAAGAATAAGATCTAAAGGTGAAACTACTCCTTTAAATAAAATGAGCATATGAGTATGATTTGTGAATTGATATCGATTGATCACCCTAGTAGATGTTTAGTCCATTTTGCTATTTGTTGGGAAATAAGAATCCAAGATCCATAAAAATAGTGAGAGACTCCCCTACTTGGCACTATGTAAAATTGATAGTGGTACCTAAGACATGGGTTGAAGTCTGTAAAAAAATAATGAGAGATAAAAAGAATAAGACTCCTCTACTTGGCACTTTGCAAAATTTATAGTGGTACCAAAGATAAGAGTTGAAGTCAAAAATAAAAAGTGTGTATCTAAGTGGATACATATCATCTTCACAAAAAGAAACAAAATACATAAAAAAAAAGGAGAAAAAAAATCATGTGTGGAAAAAGATCTTGGAAACCTAATTCCTGTAAACAAAAGCATGATAGATTTGAACTGAAAACTGGGTGAAATCATGAGATTGAAAATACTATTTATTATACAAGTTGCAAAGTTTTATTTAATTGAATTGTGGATCTAGAGGATTGAATTATAAGAATGATATGTTTGCTTGAAGTTTTATAAATCAATTAATGTAATTTTTCATTGATGATTGTATTTTTGAAATTTATTAAGCATGAAAAGGTTATTCTTTTAATCAAATTTTGATTTTTGCTTGAGGACAAGCAAAGTTTGAGCCTTATGTGTTTGATGACCCCAAAATATATAGTATATTTTGTATCATTCTAGGTATCTTTTCATGCTAAATTGAAGATCTTTTGCTTGTTTTTATGCTGAATACATCAAATATTGTAAAGTCTACTTCTATTTTGGTTTTTCATAATTTTCAGGCAAAAAGGCACTATTTTGGGCATTTTTAGGCAAAATCAAATACATGGAGCAACCTACCAAAATACGGAGCAACCTACCATAATTTTCAAGAAGAAGATACATGACAAATTTCACATAAAACGGAGCAACCTACCAAAATACGGCAGTGCCGTAAAGCATTTTACGGTACCGTATTTTCACGGCTACTGTATTATCAAGAACACGGCCGTATTTTGGTGATTTTCCGAACAGAAGATTTTGTCAAAATTGCGGCACCACCGTAAGAAATTACACGGCCGTATTTTCCAGCGCTTCAGACCAGAGTGATCAACCGATTTTATGGCCCCGCCGTAAAGGAGTTTACGGTGCCATATTTTGTGAAGACCTCAGATTAGAGAACTCGGCTGAAATCATGGCAGTGTCGTAAAGTATTTTACGGTACCGTATTTCCCATCATTTCCAGAACAGAACACTCAAGCTACTTTACGGCAGTGCCGTGAACTATTACACGGCCGTAATTCCCAGTCAAAAACGAGATTTTTACGTCGCTGAAACGTTTTCGGGCCATAACTTTTGATCCAGAACTACAAATTAGGATCCGAAAGTTTCTACGGACTCATCTTTAAGAGGGGCAGGCGTAAAAAGTGGAAGAAAGAACGTTTATGAAAGTCCCCTTCAAGGGGGAGAGCAAAGGGGATGAAACCCTAACGAAGGGGGCGCATGAAATTTTATAGGGTTTCATGTAGATCGTTTGCATGAATACGTATATGATCAACTTTTAAGGATGAGAAGTATTTCATACCGAAGCCATGTGTTGGATGGCGTCTTGGAAGAGAGAGAGCAAAAGAGAACTCCTCCAAAGAAGACACACACCAAATGATGAAGGCTTCCTTCTTGCGCACCTCTTGTGCTAGCAAAAGTGCCAAGATGTTCTTGTTCGAATGGTAGGGATGATGAGATGATGCTTGGCCGAGAGTTCTCCCCTTGTCGTCAACACCTTCACCACACGAATATCGCAAAAACCACGTCAAAGACAAGAGAGCAAAAACATTTAGGCGATATCAAGAGTGGCGTTACATGACTTCCCAAAATGGAAAGTCATGAAGCCATTCGCCAACGCCAAAACGCTTTCCTTCATGAACCATGCGTTCACATAGTGAACCGGTTCATTCTTTGGTTCAATTCGATTTGGTTCAAAGACCAAAATCAAACCAAGCCAAGCCAAGACATGGTCTAGACCTTCTATGAACCAAATGGCTCATGATCTAACCGTTCATCTCCTGATGCTCTTGATCTCACCGATCTAGCATCCATTCTCTCGATCAAAGCTTACCGATCTCAAGCCCTAATCAATCAAACATGATCAGACCAGATCTCACTTATAATCAGAGATTAAATCCCTTCAAACTAAATCCAAACAATTCAGTCCACACGATCTGACTTAAAGAAGCCATATCATCAAATTGTGCGACCCTAAGGGTTTCCTTTAAATGTCGGTAACGATAACTTGCGTTATCACGATCAGTGAGGGGTATCTAGCAACACATCACTGTCTCCCGATATAAAGGAAAGAGTCTTCCAAGACTACTCCCAAACCATAGCACAAGGGTGAATGCACTTCACTAGGCATACATATATCCTTTGCCACTGGATGTTCTTATTGGACAAGCGTGTCAAGCCTGTGACTCCAATATGATGAGCATGATTAGATCAGATGAACATAGTCATCTGGGTATGGCCATACACTTTCTCAATCATCTCATATAGGGGGGGCCCTTTTAGAACATCACACTCCTTAAACAAGGAGACGGCAATCCTTTATCTATCACTAGTGCCCTAACCTGACTCATGATCATTATCCAAGATAGTCTATGATCATTATGTTTCAAATGATATTGAACTACCTCAAAACAATGACAATCATCATTTAGAAACACAAGTGATCTCAAGTCAGAGGACATGTGCCACTTGTAGCAAACAAGGAATATTCACATCGTGACAAGCAATTGAATATCCTAATAGGGTCTGTCCAGTACATCTAATGTACCCATGAGTCTACATCTTATTCCATGCTCGAAGCATCCTATAAGATTAGAACACACATTAGTCTCAATCATATCAAGGCTGTCTCATGTTCACCAAGATATCTCGACTAAGGACTTAACTGCATGTCAGCCTAGCTGAACAGCTTTGAGACATTATTCAGTAGTACACTTATTACAGCAGACAAGGTAACAACCTGAATAACAACCATTGCCTTTATAAACAAAAGAGTTTATATACATGATACTCATGGAATCCCAAGGCCTCAAACATTAGCCTTAAGGGCATACCCCAACAATCTCCCACTTGCACTTAATCTAATGGTTGAGAAATCTCAAACCCATATTATTACAGTGCTTCTCATGCTTCTGCTGCGCCAGAGGCTTGGTAAGCGGGTCAGCCAGATTGTCGTCTGTATGAACCTTGCAAATTTTGATCTCGCCTCGATCAATGATCTCCTGGATCAAGTGAAACCGTCTCTGTATGTGCTTGGACTTCTGGTGCGACCGTGGTTGCTTTGCTTGTGCGATTGCTCCAGTGTTATCACAGAAGATAACCAAAGGATCGACACTTGAAGGAACAACACCAAGTTCTCTCACGAACTTACGAATCCACACTGCCTCCTTGGATGCTTCCGAGGCTGCAACATACTCGGCTTCTGTTGTGGAATCAGCAACAGTTGACTGTTTGAAACTCTTCCACACCACTGCTCCACCATTCAAGCTAAAAACATAGCCTGATTGCGATCGGAAATCATCCTGGTCCGACTGGAACGAAGCGTCAGTATATCCTTCTATACTGAGTTCTTCCTGACCACCATATATCAAGAACATATCTTTGGTCCTCCGCAGATATTTTAAAATGTTCTTGACCGCAATCCAGTGTGCCTGACCTGGATTACTTTGGAATCGACTGGTCACGCTTAACCCGTAAGCGACGTCTGGGCGAGTACACAACATCGCATACATAATGGATCCAATAGCCGAAGCATAAGGCGTATTGTCCATTTCATCTTTCTCAGTCTGTGTTTGTGGACACTGACTCCTCGAAAGATTCAGACCATGTCTGACTGGAAGATATCCTCTTTTAGAATTCTCTAAATGGAATCTCTCCAGGACTTTATCGATGTAAGTACTCTGGCACAGCCCGAGAAGCCTCTTAGAGATCTATCCCTGTAGATCTTCACACCTAATACATAGGCTGCTTCTCCTAGATCTTTCATCTGGAAACATTTCCTTAGCCATGCTTTAACAGCATGCAATTCAGGAATATCGTTTCCAATGATGAAGATATCATCGACGTAGAGGACTAGGAAAGTAATCACGCTCCCACTAAACCTCTTATATACACACGGGTCATCCTCGTTCTTGATGAAACCAAACTCAGAGATTGATTCATCAAAATGAATATTCCAGCTTCTAGATGCTTGCTTAAGTCCATAAATGGACTTCTTTAACTTGCATATTTTATGACGATCTGATGGATTAGTGAAACCTTCAGGTTGTGTCATATACACATCCTCATCCAGATTTCCATTAAGGAAAGCTGTTTTCACATCCATCTGCCAGATCTCATAATCGTAATATGCTGCTATCGCGAAAAGAATCCGAATAGACTTAAACATGGCTACAGGAGAGAAAGTTTCATCATAATCTATCCCGTAGATTTGTTTGAAACCTTTCGCAACTAGCCTGCCTTTATAGGTAACCACGTTACCATCCATGTCAATCTTCTTCTTGAAGATCCATTTACAGCCTATAGGGATTACTCCCGGAGGCGGATCAACCAAATCCCAGACTTGGTTATCTGACATGGAGTCCATTTCGGCTCGCATAGCTTCAAGCCATCTAGCTGACTCCGGTCCACTGACCGCATCCGCATAAGTGAGGGGTTCATCATAATCAATGATGTAGACTCCGTCATAACGCTCAGGCTGACGACGGATCCTTCCCGATCTCGCGGTTCCCGTGATATTTGAGCCTCAGGTTGTTCAATAACCTGATCTACCGGCTCAGGCACATCCAACTGTGCTTGACTACTTTGTCCATTCTCTGGATTCTCATCCAGCTTTATTTCTCTCCCACTGGCTTCTTGCAGAAGAAACTCCTTCTCAAGAAATATTGCCGTCCGAGCAACAAATACTTTGTTCTCTTTGGGATCGTAGAAATAATAACCCTTAGTTTCCTTAGGGTAACCGACAAAGATGCATTTCTCAGATCTGCTCTCCAGTTTCCCAGAGGCGAGCTTTTTGACATAAGCCTCGCAACCCCAGATCCTGATAAATGTCAAGCTCGGCTGTTTCCCATACCATAACTCGTATGGAGTCTTAGAAACTGCCTTGGATGGCACTCGGTTTAGTACCTTTACAGCTGTTTCCAGTGCAAATCCCCAAAAGGAGTAAGGTAGAGTAGCCTGACTCATCATAGAATGAACCATATCAAGTAACGTTCTATTTCTCCTCTCGGACACACCATTCCATTGCGGTGTTCCTGGTGGAGTGAGCTGTGAGATAATCCCACACTCCTTTAGATAGTCAGTAAACGCATGACTCAGGTATTCTCCACCTCGATCAGAACGAAGTGCCTTGATATTTCGGCCTAGCTGATTTTGTACTTCATTTTTGAACTCTTTGAACTTGTCAAAAGATTCACTTTTATGTCTCATTAAATAGACATACCCATATCTACTGAAATCATCAGTAAAGGTAATGAAGTACTGATAGCCACCTCTGGCATGTTTACTAAATGGCCCACACACGTCACTGTGTATAAGGTCAAGTAAACCTGAAGCCCTTTGACCTTTGTGAGAAAAAGGAGACTTCGTCATTTTACCCATTAAACAAGCTTTGCATGTATCAATCTCCTCATAGGAGAATGATCCCAGCAGTCCATGATCATGCAACCGCTTAATGCGCTTCTTGTTAATATGGCCTAAACGACTATGCCATAGCAAGGTGCTGTCATCAGCATACTTGGCTTTCTTATTATCAATGTTTTGTATAGAATATTCCATGTCCAACATGAATAACCCATTGTTAATTGAACCAGTAGCATAAACAATATTATCAAGAGTAAGATAACACTTTGAAATCTTGCATTCAAAGGAAAACCCTTTCCTGACAAGAGCAGGAATAGAGATAATATTTTTGGTAATACTGGGTACAAAATAACAATTGTTTAATTCTAATACAATGCCAGATGGTAATGAGATGAAATAGTCTCCTACAGCAACAGCAGCAACCCGTGCCCCGTTTCCAACGC
The DNA here is from genome assembly GCA_027563935.2 of Costus lasius. Taxonomy (NCBI): domain Eukaryota; kingdom Viridiplantae; phylum Streptophyta; class Magnoliopsida; order Zingiberales; family Costaceae; genus Costus; species Costus lasius. The sequence goes on along the minus strand of CM050448.1, from coordinate 64,043,169 downwards.
GTAGGTCCACCTCATGCTGTCCCACCTGTCTTCTTCTCTTGAGTTCCTGTACATTTGAACAAATGTGAACTCCACATGCAGTGTCCAACACCCATGAAACAGAAGAAGATGATATGATGACCTCAGTCACAAATATACCTGAGCCAGAAGCAATGCTTCCCCTCTTGTCTCCTTGGAGCGCTTTACAGTCCTTTTTCCAGTGACCCAACTGGCCACAGTGGAAACACCTGTTGTCTTTCGACCGCTTCACCTTTTGTTTCAGCGCCTTACTGTAGTTCTTGACAGGGGCTTTGCCCTTCTTCCCCTTCTTCTTGTTCCTTGAAGGAATCATTAAGACAGAGGTTGAAGGCTTTCCCTTCAGAGTTTCCTCAGTAGTCAAGAGCATATTCAGCAGCTCTGCCGGAGTACAATCGATTTTGTTCATATTAAAGTTAATAATGAACGCATCGAAAGAAGGCGGGAGAGACTGCAGAATAATATCTACAGCAAGCTCCTGGTTGATGGTATGCCCCAGTTTCTCCAGAGCCTCCTTGTGCCCAATCATCTTGAGCACGTGAGCTCCCACTGGGCTCCCTTCAGCCAGTTTGCTCTGAAAGAAAAGCTTTGTCAGATTATAGCGTTCTGTCCTCGCCTGTGCAGCATACAGCATCTTGAGGTTCGCTATAATCTCTATAGCCGACATATCCTCTTGCTGACGCTGCAGCGGTGGCGTCATAGACGCTAGCATCAGGCAAGCGACATCAATGCTATCATTGACGTGCTTTTCATAGGCATCACGAACCGCCCTTGCGGCGTTCGCAGCGGGTTGAGGCGGCACAGCCGTCTCGAGGACATACAGTTTCCTCTCTGCCTTAAGAACGATCTTAAGGTGTCCGAACCAGTCTGAGAAGTTTGGCCCAGCAAACTTCTCCCTTTCCAGTAGGGATCGCACATTGAAGCTCATGGTGTTCGTTGCTGCAGGAATCTACAACAATGCAAGAACAGCAAGGTCAGTATTAATGTTCAGAATCAATCCAGGACTTAAGAAAGATTCTTTTTCTCACTATTTTATCTGGCTGAAAAATCCAGCAAAACAGCCCGAAAGAGTAACACTCTTTTAGTGAGATGGGATCCAGATTTCATACTTGGTCTCCGCGTCCCGTTCTGACGAGATAAGATGCACAGAGAGTACAAGCACTAATCTCTGGTAGGCTATCCCAGCCAATCGCCAACCCGTGCGATTCCCCTTCACCTGGGCAATCCAGCAGACTGTGCCAACTGAGTTGGTACAACACAGTCTCTGATCCCACAGATGGCTGCCTCCATGTGCTCCCATATGCGCCACATATGTAGCCTACATGGTCAAGCTGACCCGACCTACTCCCTGGACCACCACGTGCTATGCTGAGCAACGAGAAGCGATAAATCCCTTCTCTGTAACACGCAGGTGTAATCCAGCACCGTCTGAAGATAGATGGACGTGCCCACTGAGTGGGTACAACACGGCTCCAACGATAGTCAGAACAGTGAGGTTTCGCGTCAGAAGGCTTACGAGCTTGATATTTCAGCGTTTGGATTTTAACGGTCTTTTATCTTCTTCACTATCATGCAATTCCTATGGTGATAGCAGAAGATAAATAAATCATGCTGTTCTACTTATTTAAACAATAAAAGAAAGCATGCATCTTATGTGGTAAAAGCCCATATCCTAAGTAAGACCTTAATTTATCTTAAGTCTTCACTTGCTTTTCTTTATGGGTTTTTAGCTGCTCATCTGGCCCAACCCAGGGCCCCGGCGCTCAATGCAGCTCAGGTGCGCCCACCAGCTGTATGCGCCTCTGCGATGTGTGCTTTTGTGCTCTTGTCTAATCAAAATACATTTTGATCTATCTAGACAAGCTTGACTCGCAGGTCAAATATACAATAAATTAATGAACAATGTGATTCACAGATCACAATAAAATTAATTTACAAGTTAAATCCAGGCTCGCAGGCCCCAGCACAGCACACATTTAACATGGGCAGCCCACATAAGAATAAACAAACAAGCATAGGCATCAAACAACATGTGATCCAATTAAAAGAAAATAAATTTTGAAAACCCCATTGGCATCAATTTTAATTTTCTTATGAGTCCTACAACCTTACAATGGTCCATTGGTAGGGATCCACTCATCCATCTAGTCAGATCCTCTGCCCCTTGCATGCACCAAGTCCTAACTGACTCGAGTTGACCTAATGGTCAACCATGCATGCGTCAAGGGCTGAACAACCCTCATGAGTTCTGGCAAGCGGGTGTGACCCCGGGCCTAACTCATGTGTGTTCAATGGTCGTCTCAACCAGACCTCGCTACACGCCCTTGATGCAGTCAACCTATAGCCACCTCTTGCTTGCGCACAGGTGCTATCTGGTCGACCCATCTAGGCTGTCAGATGGTCTGATCAGACTTGGATCTATTCTAGATGATGCTTTCAACCCCATCAACCCATCTAAGGGATTATAGTAGGCGCATTAGATCTAATGGGCGCGCAAGGTAAGTTTTTTTTCCTTTTGAAAACATTAACAAGCGCTAACCAAAAACATTATACATGCGCAAATCAAGATAAACTTACATCTAAGAGCTTAAACTAGCATGTAGTTTATTTCGGCATGTACATAGATCTATACTTTGCAAGCGCAAACAAGGATCACTCAAAGCAACCATATGATTCATGCATAAACCATAAGCTCTGATACCATTTGAAAGTCCCCTTCAAGGGGGAGCGCAAAGGGGATGAAACCCTAACGAAGGGGGCGCATGAAATTTTATAGGGTTTCATGTAGATCGTTTGCATGAATACGTATATGATCAACTTTTAAGGATGAGAAGTATTTCATACCAAAGCCATGTGTTGGATGGCGTCTTGGAAGAGAGAGAGCAAAAGAGATCTCCTCCAAAGAAGACACACACCAAATGATGAAGGCTTCCTTCTTGCGCACCTCTTGTGCTAGCAAAAGTGCCAAGATGTTCTTGTTCGAATGGTAGGGATGATGAGATGATGCTTGGCCGAGAGTTCTCCCCTTGTCGTCAACACCTTCACCACACGAATATCGCAAAAACCACGTCAAAGACAAGAGAGCAAAAACATTTAGGCGATATCAAGAGTGGTGTTACATGACTTCCCAAAATGGAAAGTCATGAAGCCATTCGCCAACGCCAAAACGCTTTCCTTCATGAACCATGCGTTCACATAGTGAACCGGTTCATTCTTTGGTTCAATTCGATTTGGTTCAAAGACCAAAATCAAACCAAGCCAAGCCAAGACATGGTCTAGACCTTCTATGAACCAAATGGCTCATGATCTAACCGTTCATCTCCTGATGCTCTTGATCTCACCGATCTAGCATCCATTCTCTCGATCAAAGCTTACCGATCTCAAGCCCTAATCAATCAAACATGATCAGACCAGATCTCACTTATAATCAGAGATTAAATCCCTTCAAACTAAATCCAAACAATTCAGTCCACACGATCTGACTTAAAGAAGCCATATCATCAAATTGTGCGACCCTAAGGGTTTCCTTTAAATGTCGGTAACGATAACTTGCGTTATCACGATCAGTGAGGGGTATCTAGCAACACATCACTGTCTCCCGATATAAAGGAAAGAGTCTTCCAAGACTACTCCCAAACCATAGCACAAGGGTGAATGCACTTCACTAGGCATACATATATCCTTTGCCACTGGATGTTCTTATTGGACAAGCGTGTCAAGCCTGTGACTCTAATATGATGAGCATGATTAGATCAGATGAACATAGTCATCTGGGTATGGCCATACACTTTCTCAATCATCTCATATAGGGGGGGCCCTTTTAGAACATCACACTCCTTAAACAAAGAGACGGCAATCCTTTATCTATCACTAGTGCCCTAACCTGACTCATGATCATTATCCAAGATAGTCTATGATCATTATGTTTCAAATGATATTGAACTACCTCAAAACAATGACAATCATCATTTAGAAACACAAGTGATCTCAAGTCAGAGGACATGTGCCACTTGTAGCAAACAAGGAATATTCACATCGTGACAAGCAATTGAATATCCTAATAGGGTCTGTCCAGTACATCTAATGTACCCATGAGTCTACATCTTATTCCATGCTCGAAGCATCCTATAAGATTAGAACACACATTAGTCTCAATCATATCAAGGCTGTCTCATGTTCACCAAGATATCTCGACTAAGGACTTAACTGCATGTCAGCCTAGCTGAACAGCTTTGAGACATTATTCAGTAGTACACTTATTACAGTAGACAAGGTAACAACCTGAATAACAACCATTGCCTTTATAAACAAAAGAGTTTATATACATGATACTCATGGAATCCCAAGGCCTCAAACATTAGCCTTAAGGGCATACCCCAACAGTTTATCCAGTATCGAGAGGGCAATCAACAGAGAGGCAGCTAGGGTTTGGACTCACGCCGAGAGGCGTAGAGGGCACCTCAGGATGTGATTTTCATTAAGAAGCTTCGGCTAGAGGAGAGGAAGACACCACAGAAGTTTCAGAGCGTTTGGAGTCCGATCGGAGGAGGAATCAATAAAATAGCGGTGACAGCGCTGTTCATCACGAAATTACGGGTGTAATTTACATTACACAGTGTTGTAACGTTGTTTTTTCTCCTTCTCTGATTTCTAATTGTTCTAGTCTATGATTCATTGTATTTTTTCCTCCATGCAAGCTTAACACTCTTTTGGGACATGGAGTGTAATCCCCTTGATTCTTAATGATTAGATAACTCTTCTATTTTCGTCATGATAATTTTTGTTATGATAATTTTACTTTTGTTATGGATTGTGCTTAGAATCTCTATAAGTCCATGTTACTAATTATGTTTTTAGAGTTTTCGCAATGAGACTGAAAGGTGATTTGCTTGAGAACTTGGAACCCTAGAATTGCATGTTAGGATCCCTTCCCTAGGTTAGATCTAATTTTTTCTGTTCTAGTAAATTAATTGTCATGATTATAACATGAATCTATAGATCGAGCCTATTTGTCAAACATGGGGATCTTGTGCGAAAGAAAGGATCGGAACGTTGGAGATCCATGAGTAAAACTAGTGTAGAGACTCGGATGCACGAAAGTGATCCTTGAGACTCCACTAGAGATTATCAACCTAGAATTTGGATGCACGAAAGTGATCTTTGAATTCTCTGATTGATGATTTACTTATCTTTAGCCTGGGATAAATCTTGCGCGAAAGTGAGGATTTATCTCTGCGTGGTTATCTGCACGAAAGTGAAATAATCTTTTTATGAAGTAAATTAGGTCTTTATTTTAGCAAGATTTGATTGACGAACCTTTTATATATCTAATCATTGAAGTTAAGGTGGATGAAACCCTAGTCCCATGTATCTCCCTTTGATTATCTCTTATTTTGCGTGCTTTCGTATTGTTTACTTCGCATCATACTTGATTGCTTAACTAGTGAGAATACAACTATTTGGTACTTAACACGTAGGTCTCTATGGATCAATATTTTTATTACTTCGATAATTCCGTGCACTTGCGGAATCCTATCAAGTTTTTGGCGCCGTTGCCGGGGATTAGTCCTAGGTACACGCCAAATAACTTTGGTCCTATCAACGGTATCCACCACAATGATAATCTTTAATCGCACAAGAAAGATATTAATTATTTGGTTTATTGGTTTTGCACAAGGAGTCTAGCCCTAGGGTACAAGATGCCCTCTCTCGAGTGTACACCCCGGTGTTCGTCTTAGACCGACCTCCTACTCTCACGGTGGATCATTCTAAGACAAACCCAATGAGTTCTATGGCAGACTATGAGATCCTCGAGCGAACACCAAGCACTCTCGTGTCTAGGTCTTGCAAGTTTTACTAAGAGATTCCACCCTTACGATCCTTCTCTCGATATGAATCGTAACGGCTAACACGTGAAATTACTCGGCCAAGGTAAAATCATGGAATAAATACATCAAAGTAAAATATGCTCACAATTCATTCCACATAACGAATATAGATACAAAGTTTGTGATCAGACTCATCAAAGGGCTTCAACCAAGCCCCGAAATAGGGTTTACACTACAATCATCATTGAAACACTCAAAATCTCTCTTTTAATGAAAGGAAAAGTACACGGAAATGAATCTAAGAGGAAGGAGACGATGAACTGAAGGAATCCTGAAGAAATCGTGATGATCTTGTGTCTCAATCTCCGAAAATCTCTAAAAATTGCCTCATCGCCGTGTTCTTCCACCCGCGTCGCTTCCTTGCATGATTACTTGATAATTAGGGTAGGAAAATTTTGGGCTTTTATATCCCATGCCTCTGAAAGAGCTTTCCATAGACACCTCACTTGCCAAATTCGGACTCCAAACGGGTGAGAAATCATGGAAAAACTGAGTAAAGGTCGGTCTCGCGCGTGAGCCTGGATTAGAATCACGGGTGAACCCCGCTGGGTTCACCTGGCCGTGATTCATTCTGTGAGTTCGGCTAAAAAAAGCGCGGTGAACCCCGCCGGGTTCACCTGGCTGTGATGTCCTCTGGACTGTTTTCGGCCTGAAGGAATTCTAGTGAACCCCGCTGGGTTCACCTGGCCGTGATGCTCTCTATGAGTTTCGCTGGCTGGTGACTGGGATGGTGAACCCTGTGGGGTTCACCTAGCCGTGATTCTCAGGCAAACTCCGAATGAGCTCAAATTTGACGGGCGACTTCGTTTTCACACAAGAAATCGTCCCATGGTCTCAGAATCATCAAAATATGTCAAAAAAGGGTGTTTTTACCTAAAATTCCATAAAGTGCCAAAAAGTAAAGATTCCGAAGATATGAAGGAAATAAAGAAATAAGGCTATAATGAGTATAAAAGTGTTAAAATAAGCCTAGATTTGACACGAAATACAACGAAAAAAAGCTATCAAAATGCGATCCATCAAAATACTCCAGACTTAAATCTTTGCTTGTCCTCAAGCAATAAAATAAGATGAAATACATGTTTGGTTTAAGAGTAATCTTTCATGTCAAGATATACATCCAAGTTAGAAAAACATTTAATAACAATCCAATATCTAATCAGGAGAAATTAAGTAAATGGTTGCCTCGAGTGTTCAACAGTTTGATCCCACAATAACTAGATGTCAAACAACCTAGTAAGCAGCAAACATAGGATTCAATCAAGCTTACACAAAACACTCATGTGATTCCAATCCTTCCTAGTCAAATCGTTGGGGTTAACTCAAATGTTACACTGATTATTGCGATAGACTTCAATTCATAACCTTATGTACCATTGCCAATTTTTCGCAATGCCAAGTAGAGGAGTCTTTTTATTGATTTCAACTTCACTTCCCTTAGATTTCAACTCATGTCCTTCGGTACCACTGCCAATTTTTCGCAGTGCTAAGTAGAGGAATCTAAGGGTGAGAAATTTTTTTTTTTTAAATATGCTCACAGTTGATAACATAACATTTCTAACAAATGCAGTGTCTCCCCAACAATAGAAAGGAATTCAAAGAATAACTAAGCGAATATGCATCTCAATACGATTCTTATGTAAGTTGCAAGCTTGAGTTGATTAAGCAGTCATATAAATGTTTGACCCACTAATGAACATCTCAAAATCAATCCAAATCACAAAATTTCTAAATCATAGAACATATGGATATGATCAAACAGTATTTCTAACAAGGAGGTATCACTCCACACTTAATTCTTCGATTATTCCTACCCAATTATGCATTCAACTCAAAATACGCAAAATTTTAAAATAGCCTTGAGAGGACAAGACTCATACACATACAAATGCAAACTCATGGAAAAATTTACACAACATGAATGAAAAGCATAATAACCATAACAAAGTGCGGACGCAAGCAAGAAAAATAATGTCATACAAGTCTGTCACAAAGTGGGGCCTGAAGAAGTGGACCAGGCCCACGAATAAAATGGCATATAAGATACAATGCCAGAATATCCATCACAGAATAGAAGTATCCATCCAAACATAGGAAAGTCAAGCGATCACAGTCAAATAGCCACATGCAACAAGAAAATAGAAACCGGAGTATAGAAAGCTCACCCACTCTAAAAATTTGCATAGTCCTCTATGCAATACCATGATGAGAGAGGAGTGGATGATGATGCCGATGCTGATGGGGAGGGGGGGGCTACCTCCTCTTGCACGAGCGAGAGCCAGATGCTCGGGAGCTCTTGCTCTTCCCGCATGCGCTATAGTCGGGCTCGGCCTCCTCGTCGGAAGAAATGTTCATGCGAGCTATTGTTTCCTCGGAGAGTGCGGATAGCCGGTCGTCCATGATCGATATCTTCTCCCAGATGGATCCCATCATCTTCTGTTGTCTCTGCATGTGTGCTTCCATGGACTCCCAATGCGAAGATTGGTTCTGCTGGATGTGGGTAACAGTGGTGTCCAGGTTATCAATCATCTCCCATTGATGGAGTTGCTCCTCCCTGATTTCCTGCAACACAGACATCATATAATCATGACAGGAGGTGCCACCAAAGGAAAATGCTCCAGCTGCTGGAGGTGTAGTGTCAACTGGATCGGGCTGTGCATCCTCAACTGGGTGGATGCGCCAGTTTCCACGGACTCTAACTGATATGCGCTCCGGGTTTGGCAAAGGCAGGCAAAAAGGGTTTCCCTTGAATGTCATACAATAAGAATCTCCCTTGCGTAAAATCAGCTTCATGGCAACACAAGACTCAATGTCTAGCCTATTGTTGCTGGTAGCTTCCAATGTGCCGTAGGGAATGATGCCTAAGGAAACTGCCAAATGTGTGATCAAACCGCCAATTACTATCGCCCCCCTCAAAGAACGGGCAACGCGGCTGAAATGTTTCGCCAGATAATACCCATAGTCGACTCTAAAACTATGGAGCATGCACCAGATATAGAATAACTCAGTCTGTCGTACCATACCATCACTTTCACCGCGGCCAAAGTGGGTGTGGGCCAATACGCGGTGAATGTACTTGATCACTGGGTTGCACAGACTGGAAGCACGAGCTACACGAGCAGAGTAGATGTGCTCATTAGTGATAGCGCCCCAGAAGTTCTACTCACTGTACTCAATGGGGACTCGCGTGCACAAGGTTCTAGAAAACTATAAATGCTGTGAAACTATGAAAGAGTGAGGATGTGTTCAATATTACCCAAGCGGAAAGATAGACTCCCTGGATCGTCATCAATGATAGGATCTGCCTTTACTTCCAATTAACTCATAAATTCCAGTGTGGTGCCAATGTAAGTGGGTGAGAATAGCCGCTAGAATTGCTCCCACCCTATAGCTGCATACATCAAATCAACGTCTCCTAGCATCCCTAGCATCTGTAGTGTTGTTCGGTCAAGACACCTCGTATTGAGCACGCGGCGTTGTCACAATATCTGATACCGTGCTTCTTGCGCGGTATTCCAGAAGATAATCCTGAACTCGTTTAGGGGAGATACATAGGGTTGTGGTCGGCTGGCAGGTGTGCGACCGTGGTGAGACGAAGAGGAGCCTGGTGTAACCAAGGATGGTCGGTAGGATGGGGGAGTCGGCGTTGGCTCATACTCCTCGTCGTCAGTGGCGGACGAATGTGAGAGTGCTTGCTGCGTGCGTGAGGTCCTCTTGCTAGCCATGGCTTTCGTCCTTGGAGGCATGTTGGCTAGGGAATGTCAGAAAGAGGTCAGCGAGCTTCGGTGAAAAAATCTGGCCGGTGGTGCTGAGAGATCGCCTTTGAGTGTTAAGAAGGAAAGAAGGCGGCGCGATCCGGTCGGTTTCGTCGAAATCGGATGGCGGCGGCGGATATACATGAAATCTTGCGATGCAAAAATCAGGGATGAAGTTGAAACAAAATCTGACCCACTTGCAAAGAAACTCAGATCTGACCTGGAGATATCTTCTTTGTGTTTGGAAGGAAGGAAGAATACCGAAATCAGTGGAATCTTGGCAAAAGAGGAAGACGGCGGTGGAAGCCCTCGCGTGTGTGCCCTAAGTTCGGGCGAACACAGATTGAAATTCTAGTGAACCCGCCGGGTTCACTCACCCATGAAGTATGCTGAGTAGGGCAGTTGCAATCAGAAGCACGGGTGAACCCGCTGGGGTTCACCGACCCGTGAAGTATTCTAGTAGTTTTCTGGTCTTCGGAAAGATGGTGAACCCTGTGGGGTTCACCTGCCTGTGAAGCTCACTGGAGGGTTCCTGGACGTGCTGAAATTCTGGTGAACCTCGTGCTGTGAAACACTTTGGTCACAAAGTCTGGGCGCTTGTACAGTGCACTTCACGGTTGAAACACCAGGCCGTGATTTGCATTGATCGTCTTGAAAAATTCTGGAAAAATCTAGAAAAATTTCTATGCCCTACATCTTCATCCTACATCATAAAGAGATATCAAATTAGTAACAATCCCCTCTAGAATATCCAAAAATTAAATGAAGAATAAATTAATAGTGTAAAACAACGTCTGAATCAATGCATGAAGACTAAAATCAAACAAAAACTTGGGTTGCCTCCCAAGAGCGCTAGTTTAGGGTCCGTAGCTCGACCATAAGAGTTTTCAGAGTTGTGAATTTGTGGGGTCTGAGAGAGTAAGAACTTCCTCTCTTTCAACCCCCTCGTCTTCAAAGTAGTGCTTGAGGCGGTGCCCATTAACTATGAAACTTCCAGTTCGTCCTGTCCAAATTATGATGGCACCATAAAGCTGAACTTTCTGAACTGTAAAACGGCCGGACCACCTCATTCAAAGCTTTCCTGGAAATAGCCGAAGTCTAGAATTAAACAGAAGTACTTTGTCTCTCTCATGAAATTCCTTCTTTGCAATGCGCTTGTTATGCCAGAACTTGGTGCGTGCTTTGTAGCTCTTGGCATTTTCGGTGGGGTTTGTCATGGTGGGTCCCAGTGATTCCATTTCTCTTCTGTAGGGCTCAACGTTTTGTGTGCCTTTTTCCACAATGTCAATACTGTAGCATGTGCTTTAACAGGTACGTCCTCTAAAATACCAACTGGGTGGCGTACAGATCTGTCTGTAAGCTGTATGGAAATACTAGCTGGTTGCAAATCTCCTAAGTCTAGCCTTTTACAAAGTGAAAGTGGCATGAGGCTAACGCTTGCTCCTAGATCGCACAAAGCTCTCTGAAAAGATATCTCCCCAATCTGGCAGGGTATGGAGAAAATGCCTGGGTCCTTAAGTTTCTGAGGGAGCTTATTCTGAATGATGGCGCTGCACTCCTCAGGAAGTACAATAGTCCCTTGATCCTCTAGCTTCCTCTTGTTTGATAAGATGTCTTTTAGGAATTTTGCATAAGTCGGTATCTACGAAAGAGCATCAACGAAAGGGATGTTAATGTAAAGTTTCTTTAAAACCTCTAAAAACTTACCAAACTGCTTGTCCAATTTAGCCTTGATAAGCCTCTGCAGAAAAGGAATCGGTGTCTTGTATGCGGGCGGTCCCACATATGGCTGCTCCTCTTCAACTGGTTCAGGTGCTACTGATGATTCATTTGAATGCGGTTCCATAGGTTCCGGTATCACCTCATCTATCCTGTCATCGGTCGGCATCTTTGGATCTTCAAGTTGCTTGCCGCTCCGAGTGGAGATTGCATTGCAATGCTCCCTCGGGTTTACCTCTCGCTGGGATGGTAACTTCCCTGGTGCTCTCGAATACGAGCTAGCTTGCTGGGCTAGCTAGCTCTCTAACATTTTATTGTGTGTTTCCAGGGAGTCCATCCTTGTCATCATCATCTTCATCATGTCTGTAAGTCCTTCAAGTTGCTTGCTCAAATTTGAATCATTATTGGGCCTTGGCTGTGGTGGTGGTGCATTGAAGTTCCTAGCCTGAAATCCTGGTGGTCTAAAATTGTTCTGTTGGAGCTGCCTAAAGTTTCCTTGCGGGGCCTGGGCTTGTTGTGGTGGAATTTGTCTAGGCTGAATCGGCTGAGTTGTCCGGTAAGAGAAATTTGGGTGGTTGCGCCACCCTGGATTGAATGTGCTTGAGTATGGATTGTTGTTCGGGTTAAAATTTACAACAACATTCAATTGCTCAGAGTTGATCGCACCCATCTATCCATCTCCTGCCTGGCAATCTGCCCCTGCATGACCTACAACTCCACAGACCTCACAAGAAATAGCGTTAACTTCCATTAAATTAACAGACCAAGAACCAAGCTTCCTAGTCAAATTATCAACTTTAGCCGTGAGTGCAGTGAAAGAGTCAAGGTCATACTTACCTGACTTCTTGGTAGAAGTACCTCTTTCAGATGTCCATTGGTGATGGTTAATCATCATGTCCTCGAGAAGGTTCATAGCATCCTCAACTCTCCTATTCATCAAAGTGCTTTCTGCTGCAGCGTCCACTGTAAGTCTTGTGTTGTAATCCAAACCACTGTAGAATGTTTGGATCAAAACCCAAGTCTCAACTCCATGATGTGGACTCATCCTTTGGAGCTCTTTAAACCTCTCCCAAGCTTCATATAGAGACTCTCCATCCTTTTGCATGAAACTCGTTATCTGATTTCGCAATTGAATTATCTTTGATGGAGGGAAGTACTTGGAGAGAAAGGCTTGAGAATGCTCTGCCCATGTTCTTATCGAAGCTGCAGGTAGTGTGTGCAGCCAAGCTCTCGCTCTGTCCCTCAAAGAGAAGGGAAATAGTCGCAACCTGATTGCATCAGCAGACACACCATTAATTTTCAACATATCGCAGTATTCTAGAAAAATAGAGAGGTGCATGTTGCGGTCCTCAAGAGGGGAACCACCAAATTAGTTTTGTTGCACCATAGAAAGAAGAGCAGGTTTTATTTCGAAGTTATTGGCCTCAACAGCGGGCCTAGCAATTCCTGATTGAAAACCATAAGCATAGGGAGCAGAATAATCTTTCAATGTCCTATTATTGTAGTTGTTGTTCATTGCTGGAGGTATCTGATCATTGTTCACTTAAAGCTGAATTTGATCCATCTGATTTTCTCCTCCTGGATGGTTCATGATTTCTTTCTTCATAATTTGATTTTGCTTCCTTCTTGTCCTGAAGGAGCGCTCGATCTCTAGATCAATGTCAAAGAATATACCTGCCCTAAAACTTTTTCGCATAAAATGGTCAGTCAAAAATTATAAAGTTCTAAGAGAACGAGTAAGTAAAAAGAAAAAGAAAATAGCAGTGCAGTAAAGGAAAAATAACCTAAAGCCTAGTCTACCAATTCTCAGAAGTATACTAATATCAACCGTTGTTCCCCGGCAACGGCGCCAAAAACTTGACACACTCCGCAAGTGCACAGTTATGTCGAAGTAATATAAAAGATATCGAATCCCACAGGGAACAAGGTTGAATACCAAAAAATCCGAGTCCTAATAGCTAGGCGAATCGAAATTGGGTTTTGAAGATAGAAATCGAAAACAAGCAATTGCAACTACGTCGGTAGAGGTCAAATATGAGAGAGATATCACGGCTACGGTTTCCACCACAATGATAATCTTTAATCGCACAAGAAAGATATTAATTATTTGGTTTATTGGTTTTGCACAAGGAGTCTAGCCCTAGGGTACAAGATGCTCTCTCTCGAGTGTACACCCTGGTGTTCATCTTAGACCGACCTCCTACTCTCGTGGTGGATCGTTCTAAGATGAACCCAATGAGTTCTATGGCATACTGTGAGATCCTCGAGCGAAGACCAAGCACTCTCGTGCCGAGGTCTTGCAAGTTTTACTAAGAGATTCCACCCTTACGATCCTTCTCTCAATATGAATCATAACGGCTAACACGTAAAAATACTCAGCCAAGGTAAAATCATGAAATAAATACGTCAAAGTAAAATATGCTCTCAATTCATTCCAAATAACGAAAATAGATACAAAGTTTGCGATTAGAATCATCAAAGGGCTTCAACCAAGCCCCGAAATAGGGTTTACGCTACAATCATCATTGAAACGCTCAAAATCTCTTTTTTAATGAAAGGAAAAGTACAAGGAAATGAATCTAAGAGGAAGGAGATGATGAACCGAAGGAATCCTAAAGAAATCGTGATGATCTTGTGTCTCAATCTCCAAAAGTCACCTCGTCGCCGTGTTCTTCCGCCCATGCTGATTCCTTGCATGATTACTCGATAATTAGGTAGAAAAATTTAGGGATTATATATCCCATGCGTTCGCCTCTGAAAGAGCTTTCCATAGACACCTCACTAGCCAAATTCGGACTCCAAACGGGTGATAAATCTTGGAAAAACCGAGTCAAGGTCGGTCTCGCGCATGAGCCTGGATTAGAATCATGGGTGAACCCCGCCGGGTTCACCTGGCCGTGATTCATTCTATGAGTTTGGCTGAAAGAACCGCGGTGAACCCCGCCGGGTTCACCTGGCTGTGATATCATCTGGACTGTTTTCGGCCTGAAGGAATTCTGGTGAACCCCGCTAGGTTCACCTGGCCGTGATGCTCTCTGTGAGTTTCACTAGCTGGTGACTGGGATGGTGAACCCCGTGGGGTTCACCTGGCCATGATTCTCAGGCAAACTCCGAATGAGCTCAAATTTGACGGGCGGCTTTGTTTTCACACAAGAAATCGTCCCATGGCCTCAGAATCTTCAAAATATGTCAAAAAATGGTGTTTTTATCTGAAATTCCATAAAAGTGCCAAAAAGTGAAGATTCCAAAGATATGAAGGAAATAAGGCTATAATGAGTATAAAAGTGTTAAAATAGGCCTAGATTTGACATGAAATACAACGGAAAAACACTACCAAAATGCGATGCATCAAATAGCAAGTCATGAGAGTGAAGGTTGTTTTGTGTAAATTGTTCGTCCAAGAGGAGGCAATTTCTTTATAAGTAAATTTCATCTTTGTCATAACAAGAATAACTGACAAACACTTATTTATGTCTAGTTATAGAAACTAAGAAGGATGAAACCCTAGTCCTGAATTTCTATCTCTGATAATCTGTGATAATTTCCGATCGTTCGCTTACGACTTATTTCATTATACGCCGTTTGTTTAGCTATTGAGAACACAATTATTTGGTATTTAACACGTAGGTCTCTATGGGTTCAATATCTTTTATTACTTCTAGTATCTGTGCCCTTGCAAACCTCAGTTTTGTCAATATCAAAATAGTTGATAGTATTGCTAGACTAAGCTTTGTTTTTTGTTTTGTTTTTTGTTTTTGCTAGTTTTGAATTTTCATAAGTTGTGATTTTTGAATTTGGAACATTATTCTGTTTTCTGCTATTTTTTGAAATTATGAGTTTATTTGATTTTTCTATTTGTTTATGCGCAGGACCCTTAGGTTAGGACCACTAGTTCCATTAGATCCTAAAATTAATAAAACTTTGAGATTGCCTAGGAAACTCAGGTTTGAAGAAAGGAAGGAAGAAGAATTGATCATGGCAGAAAGAAGATGACTTAGGGATTATGCAGCCCCAAATCCACAAGGGATACACTCTAGCATAGCTAGGCCAGCGATAGAGGCTAACAACTTTGAAATTAAGCTGGCCTTGCTTTCTATGATATAGCAGAATCAGTTTAGAGGATCACCACTTGAGGATCCTAATCAGCATCTCTCTCTTTTTCTTGAATATTGTGACACCATTAAGATTAGTGGTGTATCTAGTGATGCTTTGAAACTGAGATTATTTCCTTTCTCTCTCAGGGACAGAGCATGTGCCTGGCTATAGTCTCAGCCGACTGGAACATTCACCACATGGGATCAAGTTTCAAATGCTTTCTTAATGAAGTACTTCCCACCAAGTAAAACGATCTAGTTGAGAAATCAGATCACCAGTTTTGCACAAAGGGATGGCGAGTCATTGAGTGAGGCATGGGAGCGTTTTAATGGATTACAACGGAACTGCGCTCACCGTGGCTTGGAAAAATGGATTTTGATTCATACTTTCTATAATAATTTACTTTATAGTACTCACCTCATTGTTGATGCTACTGCAGGTGGAGCTCTTATGAATAAGAGCATTGATGATGCTTTCACTTTGATTGAGGAGATGTCTCCAAACCACAACCAGTGGACCACTGAAAGAGGAGTGCTATATTGTACACCACATGGAAAGAATGAAAGTGATGCTTGGCGTTCTTTAGCAGAGAAGGTAGATTAGTTAGTAAATTTGATTCTTATCATATGCAAACTACTATGGCTTCCTCATCTGTTACTTGTGATATATGTGGAAATCAAGGGCATTATTCAGAAGAGTGTAGAGTCATTGCTGAATAGGGTGTAGAACAAGTGAATGCTGTAGGGGGCTTACAATCAAGGTAGAAATAATGACCCTTACTCTACTACATACAACCTTGGATGGAGGAATCATCCAAATTTGTCTTGGAAAAATAACAATAATGCAAGGGGGACAGGGAGAGAACAAAGGGTATCAACAGAGGCAAAATTAGCCCCAGAACTCTAGTCTAGAATATGTACTTGAAAAACTCAGTAGGGATTTTGGCGATCTTAAAGGAGAGATTAAACAACAAAGAGATGAGATTACGCAGCAAAGGGATGAGATTATGCAGCAGAAGGATACTATTAATCAACTTACTTCTCGGGTAGGATCTTTAACTACACACAATAAAATTCTAGGGAACCAAATAGCACAACAAGCTAGTACATCTTATGGAGCCCTAGGGAAATTTCCTGGTATACCTGAACTGAACCCTAGGGAACATTGTAATGCTACAACTACAAGGAGTGGAAAATAGTTAGATGAACCAAGGGGTAGACCTGAGAATGATGATGAGGAAGAGCCTGACATTGAACCAAGTAGTGAGCCAGCCTTAGAGACACCACCTGCACAAGCATAGCTCCACCCTAGTTCACCACCTCATCAGTGTGTTGAGCTTTCACAGAGTGGTGATGAGCCATGTCAGCCTGATATTCCCAGACCTAGCTCACCTACTCCATATAGGCCTCCTATACCCTTCCCCTAGAGACTTGTTCAAGCTAAGTTAGATAAGCAGTTTGGGAAGTTTTTAGATGTTTTGAAAAAGCTTTACATTAATATTCCATTTACTGGTGCATTGTCTCAAATGCCCACTTATGCTAAATTTTTGAAAGAAATTCTATCTAATAAAAGAAAAATAAAGGACTACGGCACTGTGGCATTGACTGAGGAGTGTAGTGTCATTATTCAAAATAAGTTGCCATCGAAATTAATGGATCCAGGTAGCTTCTCTATACCTTGCTTGATTGGAGGTATGGCTTTTGATCGAGCCTTATGTGATCTTGGGGCAAGTGTCAACCTAATGCCTTTATCTATTTGCAAGAAACTTGCCATGGGACAGCCAAAGCCAACTTCTATTTCTTTGTAGCTCGCTGACCATTCGGTTAAGTATCTCATAGGAATTCTTGAGGATGTTCCCATTCAGGTTGGTAAGTATTTTGTTCCAGCAGACATTGTAGTTTTAGAGATGGAGGAGGATGCTAAAATTCCCATCATTCTTGGTAGACCGTTCTAAGCTATAGTAGGGGCAATCATTGATGTAAAGAATGATAAACTCACTCTTAATATTGGTGAAAACATAATTGAATTTGATTTAGCTGAGTCTATGAAAAAACCATCATATGTTGGATCTTGTTATAATATTCATGCTGTAGATGATATTATTTATGATCTTCATACTTTGTTTGATGAACCTTCTGAATCTGAAACTCATGGTTTATTGGACTGTATTTCGCATGATAATCAACAAAATCAGGAGGAGAAATTTCCAAAAGTTGAACTAAAATCTCTACCAAATAATCTTCGTTATGAATTTCTTGGGTTCAATTCTACTTACCCTGCTATTGTTGATGCACAGCTTAATGCAAGGGAGACAGAGTTGCTTCTAAGGGAATTGAGAATTCATACGAAGGTAATTGGGTATTCTATTGATGATTTGAAAGGAATTAACCCCTCTTTTTATATGCATAGGATACTTACGGAGGAGGAACACAAACCGCATGCAGATTTTCAAAGAAGGCTTAACCCCTCTATGAAAGAAGTTGTGAAGAAGGAGGTTCTGAAATTACTTGATGCAGGTATTGATGTGGGGTGGAGACACGTGTTGTGCAAACTAGAAAATCATATAAAGATCAATATTTATAACAGCCAGAAATCCAGGCAAGAAAATTAATCAATTACGATAAGTTGCTATGCCTTGTAGGAAAATCCATAAATCCAAAATAAGAACCAATTAAACCAAGATGTAGAACAAGATTAGTTCTTTTGAATCATGTAAGAATAATAGTGTGAAGAGCTGTCAGGCATTTACAATAATTGCAGCAATATAGCTATTCAGACCGGTAAATTAACATAGCACAAAAATGTTTCAAATTGCAAATTTTGCAATGCCTGCTAGATTGAACCGTTGGAGCTACGCTTGTATCAACTAGTCCAAATGAAAGAGCAAGATGTGTGCTTCATTATTTGACCAAAGTTTGAGATCTTCGTTTCACCGATTGCTTAAGGTACCTACATAAGAAAGGCTAGTCAGCTTAGTTTTCTTAAACAAGTGCAGGAGTAATTCAGATATGAAAAGTTGTTATTGTTTTCAGGTTGATCCATTGTGGCTTCAGTTCGATCAACTCATCCACCTAGTAGAGCAAGATGAGTTGTTCGTATTTGTTGGGGTATGCCCTTAAGGCTAATGTTTGAGGCCTTTGGGATTGTATAAGTATCATGTAATAAACTCTTGTGTTTATAAAAGGCATGGTTATTATTCAGGTTGTTACCTTGTCTGCTGTAATAAGTGTACTTCTGAATAATGTCTCAAAGCTGTTCAGCTAGGCTGACAGGCTATATGTCCTTAGTCGAGATATCTTGGTGAACATGAGACAGCCTTGATATGATTGAGACTAATATGAGTGCTAATCTTATAGGATGCTTCGAGCATGGAATAAGATGTAGACTCATGGGTACATTGGATGTACTGGACAGACCCTACTCGGATATTCCATTGCTTGTCACAATGTGAATGATCCTTGTGAGCACTAAGTGGCACATGTCCTTTGACTTGAGATCACTTGTGTTTCTAAATGATGATTGTCATTGTTTTGAGGTAGTTCAATATCATTTGAAACATAATGATTATAGACTATCTTGGATGGTGAGCTTGAATCAGGTTAGAGCACTAGTGATAGACATAGGATTGCCGTCTCCTTGTTTAAGGAGTGTGATGTTCTAATGGGCCCCCTATATGAGATGATTGAGATAGTGTATGGCCATGCCCAGATGACAATGTGCATCTGATCTAATCATGCTCATCGTATTGGAGTTACAAGCTTGACCCGCTTGTCCAATAAGAACATCCAGTGGCAAAGGACACATGTATGCCTTGTGAATGGAGTCACACTTGTGCAATGGTTTGGGAGTAGTCTTGGAAGACTCTTTCCTTTATATCGGGAGACAGTGATGTGTTGCTAGATACCCCTCACTGATCGTGATAACGTAAGTTATCGTTACCGACATTTAGAGGAAACCCTCAGGGTCGCACAATTTGATGATATGGCTTACTTGAGTCAGATCGAATGGACTGGATTCTTTGAGTTCAGATTAAAGGGATTTTATCTCTGATTGTAAGTGAGATCTGGTCTGATCATGTTTGATTGATTAAGGCTTGAGATCGGTAAGCTTCGATCAAGAGAGATGATGCTAGATCGGAAAGATCAGGGGCATCAGGTGATGAATGGTTAGATCATGAGCCTTGGGGTTCAATATGGTCTAGACCACATGGCTTGAGCCATTTCGGTTTGGTTCATGAACCAAAGTTGAATCGAACGGTTTAGCTTGAACCGGTTCACAATTGTGAACGCATGGTTCAATGCTCAAATGCGTTTGGGTTATGGCTTGAGCGCATGCTTTGATGAGCTTCCATTTATGGAAAGTCATCAAAGGGGGCCGGTTTCACTTAACGCCAAAAACGCTTATGCGTTGGAACTCTTCTCATCAACGCCTTGGACATTGGTTGAGGTGTGTTTGACGACGAGAAGGAGAGCTTGGGCAAAGAGGAACTCTCGGCAACAAGGAAGTTCATCATCCCTTCCATTCGACAAGTGAAGATTCCTTGAGTGACTTGCTAGCACAAGCGACCCCAAGGAGTGAGCCAACTTCATCTTGTGTGTGGCACACTTTGGAGGAGACCTATCTTGATCTCTTCTTCCAAGCCGAGATCCAAGTCCATGGCATTGGTATGATTTCTAGTTTCAAGTTGATCATATTGTTTCATATCCGATCTTGACTTGAAGCCCTCTTTCCGCTATGCATGATAGATGAGCATGCTTAGGGTTTCTTCCCCCTTAGTTAGGGGTTCCTTCAATTGGTATCAAAGCTAGGCTCATGATATGATCGATATGATTGCTTTAAGTATTGGTGATCCATACATGATGTTGCGCTTACTGTTTCCTTGAGGCATGCTTTGTTTTCATGATGTTGCGCTTATATGTTCATGATGTTGCGCTTGTATCATATGTTCATGATGTTGCGCTTATATGTTCATGATGTTGCGCTTGTATCATATGTTCCTGAAGTATGCGCTCCCCCTTGAAGGGGACCTCCTAAAGTATGCGCTCCCCCTTGAAGGGGACCCCCTTAGATCTAAGGGTTATCAAGCATGTTGTTTGTTTGTAACATTGCGCATGTTATAAAAGTTTTCTAAAACTTACCTCTTGCGCGCTTCATTAGATCTAAGGAGCCACTACATTAAACCCTTAGATGGGTTGATGAGGTTGAAGTCACCACTAGGTTGGATCCAAGTCTGATCAGACCATCTGACAGCTCAGATGGGTTGACCCAATAGCACCTATGCGCAAGCACAAGGTGGCTATAGGTTGACTGCATCTAGGGCGTGTAGCGAGGTCTGGTTGAGACAACTACTGAACACACTTGAGTTAGGCCCGGGGTCACACCCGCTTGCCAAAACTCATGGGGTGGTTCAGCCCTTGGGGCATGCATGGTTGACCATTAGGTCAACTCGGGTCAGTTAGGACTCGGTGCATGCAAGGGCAAAGGATCTAGCTAGATGGATGAGTGGATCCCCATCAATGGACCATTGTAAGGTTGTAGGGCTCATAAGGAAATTAAATTGATGCCATGGGTTTTTCCAAAATTTAATTTCTTGAATGGATCACATGTTGATTGAATCATATGCTTGTTTATTTAGTCTTATGTGGGTTGCCCTATTGTGTGCTGTGCTGGGGCCTGCGTGCCTGGATAAGTTGTAAATTAATTTGTGATCTGCGAATCACATTGTACTTAATTTATAATATGTAGTTGACCTGCGAGTCAACCTTGTCTAGATAGATCAAATGTACTTTGATTAGACAAGTGCACACATCCAAGAGGGGCATTCATCTGGTGGTGCACCTGAGGTGCTCTTGGCGCTAGGGCACTGGGTTGGACCAGATGAGATGCAAGGAGCTCAAGTGAAGACTTAAGTAAATTAAGGTCTTACTAGGGTTCATGGGCTTTTACCACATAAGATCATGCTTTCTTCTTATTGCTTATAATTAGAATTGCATGTTTAAGTTTATCTTCTGCTATCACCATAGGACTTGTATGATAGTTAAGAAGATAAAAGACCGATAAAATCCAACGCTAACATATCAAGCTCGTAAGCCTTCTGACGCGAAACCTCACCTTTCTGATTATCGTTGGAGCCGTGTTGAACCCACTCAGTGGGCACGTCCACCTATCTTCAGACGGTGCTGGATTTCACCTGCGTGTTACAGAGTTGGGATTTATCCCCTCTCGTTGCTCAGCATAGCACGTGGTGGTCCAGGGAGTAGGTCAGGTCAGCTTGACCATGTTGGCTACATATGTGGCGCATATGGTAGCACATGGAGGCAGCCATCTCTGGGATCAGAGACTGTGTTGTACCAACTCAGTTGGCACAGTCTGCTGGATTGCCAAGATGAAGGGGAATCGCACGGGTTGGCGATTGGCTGGCACAGCCTACCAGAAATTAGTACTTGTCATCTCTGTGCATCTTATCTCGCCTGAGCGGGACGCGGAGACCAAGTATGAAATCTGGATCCCATCTCACTAAAAGAGTGTTACTCTTTCGGACTGTTTACTGGATTTTTCAGTCAGACAAAATAGTGAGAAAAGAATCTTTCTTAAGTCCTGGATTGATTCTGAAACATTGATACTAACCTTGCTGTTCTTGCTTGTTGTAGATTCCTGCAGCAACGAACACCATGAGCTTCAATGTGCGATCCCTACTGGAAAGGGAGAAGTTTGCTGGGCCGAACTTCTCTGACTGGTTCGGACACCTTAAGATTGTTCTTAAGGCAGAGAGGAAACTGTATGTCCTCGAGACGGCGATACCGCCGCAGCCCGCTCCGAACGCCGCAAGGGCGGTTCGGGATGCCTACGAAAGGCACGTCAATGATAGCATTGATGTCGCTTGCCTGATGCTAGCGTCTATGACGCCACCGCTGCAGCGTCAGCATGAGGATATGTCAGCTATAGAGATTATAGCAAACCTCAAAATGCTGTATGCTGCACAGGCGAGGACTGAACGCTATAATCTGACGAAGCTCTTCTTTCAGAGCAAACTGGCTGAGGGGAGCCCAGTGGGAGCTCACGTGCTCAAGATGATTGGGCACAAGGAGGCTCTGGAGAAACTGGGGCATACCATCAACCAGGAGCTTGCTGTGGATATTATTCTGCAGTCTCTCCCGCCTTCTTTCGATGCGTTCATTATTAACTTTAATATGAACAAGATCGATTGTACGCCGGCAGAGCTGCTGAATATGCTCTTGACAACTGAGGAAACTCTGAAGGGTAAGCCTTCAACCTCTGTCTTGATGGTTCCTTCTAGGAACAAGAAGAAGGGGAAGAAGGGCAAGGCCCCTGTCAAGAATTACAGTAAGGCCCTGAAACAGAAGGTGAAGCGGTCGAAGGACAACAGGTGTTTCCACTGTGGCCAGCTGGGTCACTGGAAAAAGGACTGTAAAGCGCTCCAAGGAGATAAGAGGGGAAGCATTGCTTCTGGCTCAGGTATATACGTGACGGAAGTCATGGTTTCATCTTCTTCTATATCATGGGTGTTAGACACTGCATGTGGAGTTCACATTTGTTCAAATGTGCAGGAACTCAAGAGAAGAAGGCAGGTGGGACAGCATGAGGTAGACCTACGAGTTGGAAACGGGGCACGGGTTGCTGCTGTTGCTGTAGGAGACTATTTCATTACTTTACCATCTGGCATTGTATTAGAATTAAACAATTGTTATTTTGTACCCAGTATTACCAAGAATATTATCTCCATTCCTGCTCTTGTCAGGAAAGGATTTGCCTTTGAATGCAAGATTTCAAAGTGTGTTTTAACTTATGATAATATTGTGTATGCAACTGGTTCAATTAACAATGGGTTATACATGTTGGACATGGAAAATTCTATACAAAACATTGATAATAAGAAAGCCAAGTATGCTGATGACAGCACCTTGCTATGGCATAGTCGTTTAGGCCATATAAACGAGAAGCGCATTAAGCGGTTGCATGAACATGGACTGCTGGGATCATTCTCCTATGAGGAGATTGAGACATGCAAAGCTTGTTTAATGGGTAAAATGACGAAGTCTCCTTTTCCTCACAAAGGTCAAAGGACTTCAGGTTTACTGGACCTTATACACAGTGATGTGTGTGGGCCATTTAGTAAACAAGCCAGAGGTGGCTATCAGTACTTCATTACCTTTACTGATGATTTCAGTAGGTATGGGTATGTCTATTTAATGAGACATAAAAGTGAATCTTTTGACAAGTTCAAAGAGTTCAAAAATGAAGTACAAAATCAGTTAGGCCGAAATATCAAGGCACTTCGTTCTGATCGAGGTGGTGAATACCTGAGTCATGCGTTTACTGACTATCTGAAGGAGTGTGGGATTATCTCACAGCTCACTCCGCCAGGAACACCGCAATGGAATGGTGTGTCCGAGAGGAGAAATAGAACGCTACTTGATATGGTTCGTTCTATGATGAGTCAGGCTACTCTTCCATATTCCTTTTGGGGTTTTGCACTGGAAACAGCTGCAAAGGTACTAAACCGAGTGCCATCCAAGGCAGTTTTAAAGACGCCATATGAGTTATGGTATGGGAAACAGCCTAGCTTGACATTTATCAAAATCTGGGGTTGCGAGGCTTATGTCAAAAAGCTCGCCTCTGGGAAACTAGAGAGCAGATCTGACAAATGTATCTTTGTCGGTTACCCTAAGGAAACTAAGGGTTATTATTTCTACGATCCCAAAGAGAACAAGGTTTTTGTTGCTCGGACGGCCATATTTCTTGAGAAGGAGTTTCTTCTGCAAGAGGCCAGTGGGAGAGAAATAAAGCTGGATGAAAATCCAGAGGAAGGACAAAGTAGTCAAGCACAGTTGGATGTGCCTGAGCCAGTAGATCAGGTTATTGAACAACCTGAGGCTCAGATATCACGGGAACCGCGAAGATCGGGTAGGATCCGTCGACAGCCTGAGCGCTATGACGGAGTCTACATCATTGATAATGATGAACCCCTAACTTATGCGGATGCGGTCAGTGGACCGGAGTCAGCTAGATGGCTTGAAGCTATGCGAGCCGAGATGGACTCCATGTCAGATAACCAAGTCTGGGATTTGGTTGATCCGCCTTCGGGAGTAATCCCTATAGGCTGTAAATGGATCTTCAAGAAGAAGATTGACATGGATGGTAACGTGGTTACCTATAAAGGCAGGCTAGTTGCGAAAGGTTTCAAACAAATCTACGGGATAGATTATGATGAAACTTTCTCTCCTGTAGCCATGTTTAAGTCTATTCGGATTCTTTTCGCGATAGCTGCATATTACGACTATGAGATCTGGCAGATGGATGTGAAGACAGCTTTCCTCAATGGAAATCTGGATGAGGATGTGTATATGACACAACCTGAGGGTTTCACTAATCCATCAGATCGTCATAAAATATGCAAGTTAAAGAAATCCATTTATGGATTGAAGCAAGCATCAAGAAGCTGGAATATTCGTTTTGATGAATCAATCTCTGAGTTTGGTTTCATCAAGAACGAAGATGACCCGTGTGTATATAAGAGGTTTAGTGGGAGCGTGATTACATTCCTAATCCTCTACGTCGATGATATCTTGATCATTGGAAACGATATTCCTGAACTGCATGCTGTTAAGGCATGGTTAGGAAAATGTTTTCAGATGAAAGATCTAGGAGAAGCAGCCTATGTATTAGGTGTGAAGATCTACCGGGATAGATCTAAGAGGCTTCTCGGGTTGTGCCAGAGTACCTACATCGATAAGGTCCTGGAGAGATTCCATTTAGAGAATTCTAAACGTGGATATCTTCCAGTCAGACATGGTCTGAATCTTTCGAAGAGTCAGTGTCCACAAACACAGACTGAGAAAGATGAAATGGACAATACGCCTTATGCTTCGGCTATTGGGTCCATTATGTATGCGATGTTGTGTACTCGCCCAGACGTCGCTTACGGGTTAAGCGTGACCAGTCGATTCCAAAGTAATCCAGGTTTGGCGCACTGGATTGCGGTCAAGAACATCTTAAAATATCTGCGGAGGACCAAAGATATGTTCTTGATATATGGTGGTCAGGAAGAACTCAGTATAGAGGGATATACTGACGCTTCGTTCCAGTCGGACCAGGATGATTTCCGATCGCAATCAGGCTATGTTTTTAGCTTGAATGGAGGTGCTGTGGTGTGGAAAAGTTTCAAACAGTCAACTGTTGCTGATTCCACAACAGAAGCCGAGTATGTTGCAGCCTCGGAAGCATCCAAGGAGGCAGTGTGGATTCGTAAGTTCGTGAGAGAACTTGGTGTCGTTCCTTCGAGTGCAGATCCTTTGGTTATCTTCTGTGATAACACTGGAGCTATAGCACAAGCAAAGGAACCGCGGTCACACCAGAAGTCCAAGCACATACAAAGACGTTTTCACTTGATCCGGGAGATCATTGATCGTGGCGAGATCAAAATATGCAAGGTTCATACAGATGACAATCTGGCAGACCCGCTTACCAAGCCTCTGGCGCAGCAGAAGCATGAGAAGCACTGTAATAATATGGGTTTGAGATTTCTCAACCATTAGATTAAGTGCAAGTGGGAGATGACCCGCTTGTCCAATAAGAACATCCAGTGGCAAAGGACACATGTATGCCTTGTGAATGGAGTCACACTTGTGCAATGGTTTGGGAGTAGTCTTGGAAGACTCTTTCCTTTATATCGGGAGACAGTGATGTGTTGCTAGATACCCCTCACTGATCGTGATAACGTAAGTTATCGTTACCGACATTTAGAGGAAACCCTCAGGGTCGCACAATTTGATGATATGGCTTACTTGAGTCAGATCGAATGGACTGGATTCTTTGAGTTCAGATTAAAGGGATTTTATCTCTGATTGTAAGTGAGATCTGGTCTGATCATGTTTGATTGATTAAGGCTTGAGATCGGTAAGCTTCGATCAAGAGAGATGATGCTAGATCGGAAAGATCAGGGGCATCAGGTGATGAATGGTTAGATCATGAGCCTTGGGGTTCAATATGGTCTAGACCACATGGCTTGAGCCATTTCGGTTTGGTTCATGAACCAAAGTTGAATCGAACGGTTTAGCTTGAACCGGTTCACAATTGTGAACGCATGGTTCAATGCTCAAATGCGTTTGGGTTATGGCTTGAGCGCATGCTTTGATGAGCTTCCATTTATGGAAAGTCATCAAAGGGGGCCGGTTTCACTTAACGCCAAAAACGCTTATGCGTTGGAACTCTTCTCATCAACGCCTTGGACATTGGTTGAGGTGTGGTTGACGACGAGAAGGAGAGCTTGGGCAAAGAGGAACTCTCGGCAACAAGGAAGTTCATCATCCCTTCCATTCGACAAGTGAAGATTCCTTGAGTGACTTGCTAGCACAAGCGACCCCAAGGAGTGAGCCAACTTCATCTTGTGTGTGGCACACTTTGGAGGAGACCTATCTTGATCTCTTCTTCCAAGCCGAGATCCAAGTCCATGGCATTGGTATGATTTCTAGTTTCAAGTTGATCATATTGTTTCATATCCGATCTTGACTTGAAGCCCTCTTTCCGCTATGCATGATAGATGAGCATGCTTAGGGTTTCTTCCCCCTTAGTTAGGGGTTCCTTCAGTATTGGCATCAAAGTTCAAGGTTTTGGTTGCGCCGACTGCTTAAGATATCTACAAGAAAAAGCCAAGTCAGATTAGACTTAACAGCAAACAGAAGCTTGAAACAGGAAAACTAGGAAACTGAAAGTACCCCATAGTATGGGGGGTCCCCTTCTAGGGGGAGCGCAAACCCTAATACCATGCACTTTAAAACTTTGCATGAGCGGAAGTAGGGTTAAGGATCGCATGTATGATTGAATGATCAACTTAAAACTATGATTGAATGAAAGATGCGATTCATACCAATGCCATTTGAAGATGACGCCTTGGATCTAAGAGAGCAACGAAGATCTCCTCCTTAGGACGCGCACACAAGATGAGGAAGCGCTTACTATCTTGGTGCTCCTTGTGCTAGCAAGGCTCCAAGAGTGTCTTTGATCGATTGCAAAGGGAAAGGAGAGATTTCTTCTTGGCGTTTTTCTCTTGTCGCCTTGGACTTTCTCCACACGAGAATGCCACTTCCAAACCAACCCCCAGAGGCGAGAAAGGCGTGAAGAGACCAAAGAGGAGCGACGTGAGATCATGGCAACGTTCGAGAGGTGCTATCCAAAAATAGCATGCCACATCTCTACGTGCGATCTTAGGATTCACCCCAATCGCAAATGCCACATCAGCATTGAACCATGCGCTCATTCAAGAGCTGGTTCAAAGCGATTTGGTCCGCTAACCAAATAAACCAAGAAATAAGTGCAGATCAAAATAAACCCTAAGGCTCTCAATCTGACCGTCAATCTCTCAATGCTTCTGATCTGACTGATCTAGCATTCATTCTCTCGATCGAAGCTTACCGATCTCAAGCCCTAATCAATCAAACATGATCAGACCAGATCTCACTCACAATCAGAGATTTAATCCCATTAAACTGAACCCAAACAATTCAGTCCACACGATCTGACTTAAGTAAGCCATATCATCAAATTGTGCGACCCTGAGGGTTTCCTTTAAATGTCGGTAACGATAACTCACGTTATCACGACCAGTGAGGGGTATCTAGCAACACATCACTGTCTCCCGATATAAAGGAAAGAGTCTTCCAAGACTTCACCCAAAAACAGCACAAGTGTGAATCAATTCACAAAGCATACATATTTCCTTTGCCACTGGATGTTCTTATTGGACAAGCCTGTCAAGCTTGTAGCTCCAATATGATGAGCATGATTAGATCAGATGAACACTGTCACCTGGGTATGGCCATACACTCTCTCAATCATCTCATCCAGGGGGCCCCTTTAGAACATCACACTCCTTCAATAAGGAGACGGCAATCCTATGTCTATCACTAGTGCTCTAACCTGACTCAAGCTCACCATCCAAGATAGTCTATAATCATTATGTTTCAAATGATATTGAACTACCTCAAAACAATGACAATCATCATTTAGAAAACACAAGTGATCTCAAGTCAGAGGAAATGTGCCACTTGTCATATCCAAGGAATATTCACATTGTGACAAACAATTGAACATCCTCGTAGGGTCTGTCCAGTACATCCAATGTACCCATGAGTCTACATCTTATTCCATGCTCGAAGCATCCTATAAGATTAGAACACATATTAGTCTTAACCATATCAAGGCTGTCTCATGTTCACCAAGATATATCGACTAAGGACATAATAGCTTGTCAGCCCAGCTGAACAGCTTTGAGACATTATTCAGAAGAACATATATTGCAGCAGACAATGTAGCTAACTGAATAACAACCATGCCTTTATAAACTTAAGAGTTTATTACATGATACAGATACATTCCCACAGGCCTCAAACATTAGCCTTAAGGGCATACCCCAACAATCTCCCACTTGCACTTAATCTAATGGTTGAGAAATCTCAAACCCATATTATTACAGTGCTTCTCATGCTTCTGCTGCGCCAGAGGCTTGGTAAGCGGGTCTGCCAGATTGTCATCTGTATGAACCTTGCAGATTTTGATCTCGCCACGATCTATGATCTCCCTGATCAAATGAAACCGTCTCTGTATGTGCTTGGACTTCTGGTGCGACCGTGGTTCCTTTGCTTGTGCGATTGCTCCAGTGTTATCACAAAAGATAACCAAAGGATCTGCACTCGAAGGAACAACACCAAGTTCTCTCACGAACTTACGAATCCACACTGCCTCCTTGGATGCTTCCGAGGCTGCAACATACTCGGCTTCTGTTGTGGAATCAGCAACAGTTGACTGTTTGAAACTTTTCCACACCACTGCACCTCCATTCAAGCTAAAAACATAGCCTGATTGCGATCGGAAATCATCCTGGTCAGACTGGAACGAAGCGTCAGTATATCCTTCAATACTGAGTTCTTCCTGACCACCATATATCAAGAACATATCTTTGGTCCTCCGCAGATATTTTAAAATGTTCTTGACTGCAATCCAGTGCGCCATACCTGGATTACTCTGGTAACGACTGGTCACGCTTAACCCGTAAGCGACGTCTGGGCGAGTACACAACATCGCATACATAATGGATCCAATAGCCGAAGCATAAGGCGTATTGTCCATTTCATCTTTCTCAGTCTGTGTTTGTGGACACTGACTCTTCGAAAGATTCAGACCATGTCTGACTGGAAGATATCCTCGTTTAGAATTCTCTAAATGAAATCTCTCCAGGACCTTATCGATGTAAGTACTCTGGCACAGCCCGAGAAGCCTCTTAGATCTATCCCTGTAGATCTTCACACCTAACACATAGGCTGCTTCTCCTAAATCTTTCATCTGGAAACATTTCCTCAGCCATGCCTTAACAGCATGCATTTCAGGAATGTCGTTTCCAATGATCAAGATGTCATCGACGTAGAGGACTAGGAAAGTAATCACGCTCCCACTAAACCTCTTATACACACACGGGTCATCCTCGTTCTTGATGAAACCAAATTCAGTAACTGATTCATCAAAACGAATATTCCAGCTTCTCGATGCTTGTTTAAGTCCATAAATAGACTTCTTTAACTTGCATATCTTATGACGATCTGCTGGATTAGTGAAACCTTCTGGTTGTGTCATATACACATCCTCATCCAGATTTCCATTAAGGAAAGCTGTTTTCACATCCATTTGCCAAATCTCATAATCGTAATATGCAGCTATCGCGAAAAGAATCCGAATAGACTTAAACATGGCTACTGGTGAAAAAGTTTCATCATAATCTATACCATAGATTTGTTTGAAACCTTTCGCAACTAGCCTGCCTTTATAGGTAACCACGTTACCATCCATGTCAATCTTCTTCTTGAAGATCCATTTACAGCCTATAGGGATAACTCCCGGAGGCGGATCAACCAAATCCCAAACTTGGTTATCTGACATGGAGTCCATCTCGGCGCGCATAGCTTCAAGCCATCTCGCTGACTCCGGTCCACTGACCGCATCCGCATAAGTAAGGGGTTCATCATTGTCAATGATGTAGACTCCGTCATAGCGCTCAGGCTGTCGACGAATCCTTCCCGATCTTCGCGGTTCCCGTGATATCTGAGCCTCAGGTTGTTCAATAACCTGTTCTACCGGCTCAGGCTCATCCAACTGTGCTTGACTACTTTGTCCTTCGTCTGGATTCTCATCCAGCTTTATTTCTCTCCCACTGGCCTCTTGCAGAAGAAACTCCTTCTCAAGAAATATGGCCGTCCGAGCAACAAAAACCTTGTTCTCCTTGGGATCGAAGAAATAATAACCCTTAGTTTCCTTAGGGTAACCGACAAAGATACATTTGTCAGATCTGCTCTCTAGTTTCCCAGAGGCGAGCTTTTTAACATAAGCCTCGCAACCCCAGATCCTGATAAATGTCAAACTTGGCTGTTTCCCATACCATAATTCATATGGCGTCTTTGAAAC
Organism: Costus lasius; assembly: GCA_027563935.2. NCBI lineage: Eukaryota > Viridiplantae > Streptophyta > Magnoliopsida > Zingiberales > Costaceae > Costus > Costus lasius. Next base: position 64,012,226 of record CM050448.1, on the reverse strand, counting down.
TGCCTTGGATGGCACTCGGTTTAGTACCTTTGCAGCTGTTTCCAGTGCAAAAACCCCAAAAGGAGTAAGGAAGAGTAGCCTGACTCATCATAGAACGAACCATATCAAGTAACGTTCTATTTCTCCTCTCGGACACACCATTCCATTGCGGTGTTCCTGGTGGAGTGAGCTGTGAGATAATCCCACACTCCCTTAGATAGTCAGTAAATGCATGACTTAGGTATTCACCACCTCGATCAGAACGAAGTGCCTTGATATTTCGGCCTAGCTGATTTTGTACTTCATTTTTGAACTCTTTGAACTTGTCAAAAGATTCACTTTTATGTCTCATTAAATAGACATACCCATATCTATTGAAATCATCAGTAAAGGTAATGAAGTACTGATAGCCACCTCTGGCATGTTTACTAAAAGGCCCACACACATCACTGTGTATAAGGTCAAGTAAACCTGAAGCCCTTTGACCTTTGTGAGGAAAAGGTGACTTCGTCATTTTACCCATTAAACAAGCTTTGCATGTATCAATCCCCTTGTAGGAGAAAGATCCCAGCAGTCCATTATCATGCAACCGCTTAATGCGTTTCTCGTTAATATGGCCCAAACGACTATGCCATCGCAAGGTGCTGTCATCAGCAAACTTGGCTTTCTTAATATCAACATTTTGTATAGAACTTTCCATGTCCAACATGAATAACCCATTATTAATTGAACCAGTTGCATAAACAATATTATCATATGACAAAACACACTTTGAAATATTGCATTCAAAGGAAAATCCCTTCCTGACAAGAGCAGGAATGGAGATAATATTTTTAGTTATACTGGGAACAAAGTAACAACTGTTTAGTTCCAATACAAGTCCAGATGGTAAAGAAATAAAGTAGTCTCCTACAGCAACAGCAGCAACCCGTGCCCCGTTTCCAACTCGTAGGTCCACCTCATGCTGTCCCACCTGCCTTCTTCTCTTGAGTTCCTGTACATTTGAACAAATGTGAACTCCACATGCAGTGTCCAACACCCATGATATAGAAGAAGAAAACATGACCTCAGTCACGAATATACCTGAGCCAGAAGCAAAGCTTCCCCTCTTATCTCCTTGGAGCGCTTTACAGTCCCTTTTCCAGTGACCCAGCTGGCCACAGTGGAAACACCTGTATTCCTTGGACCGCTTCACCTTTTGCTTCAGAGCCTTGCTGTAGCTCTTGACAGTGGCCTTTCCCTTCTTCCCCTTCTTCTTGTTCCTGGAAGGAACCATCAAGACAGAGGTTGAAGGCTTACCCTTCAGAGTTTCCTCAGTGGTCAAGAGCATATTCAGCAGCTCTGCCGGAGTACAATCGATTTTGTTCATATTAAAATTAATAATGAACGCGTCGAATGAAGGCGGGAGAGACTGCAGAATAATATCCACAGCAAGCTCCTGGTTGATGGTATGCCCCAGTTTCTCTAGAGCCTCCTTGTGCCCAATCATCTTGAGCACGTGAGCTCCCACTGGGCTCCCTTCAGCCAGTTTGCTCTGAAAGAAGAGCTTTGTCAAATTGTAGCGCTCAGTCCTTGCCTGTGCAGCATACAGCATCTTGAGGTTTGTGATCATGTCTATAGCCGACATGTCCTCATGCTGACGCTGCAGCGGTGGCGTCATAGACGCTAGCATCAGGCAAGCGACATCAATGCTATCATTGACGTGCTTTTCATAGGCTTCCCGAACCGCCCTTGCGGCGTTCGGAGCGGGCTGCGGCGGTATCGCCGTCTCGAGGACATACAGTTTCCTCTCTGCCTTAAGAACAATCTTAAGGTGTCCAAACCAGTCAGAGAAGTTCGTCCCAGCAAACTTCTCCCTTTCCAGTAGGGATCGCACATTGAAGTTCATGGTGTTCGTTGCTGCAGGTATCTACAACAATGCAAGAACAGCAAGGTCAGTATCAATGTATAAGAATCAATCAGGACTTAAGAAAGATTCTTTTTCTCACTATTTTATCAGGCGTGAAAAATCCAGCAAAACAACCCGAAAGAGTAGAACTCTTTTAGTGAGATGGGATCCAGATTTCATACTTGGTCTCCGCGTCCCGCTCAGGCGAGATAAGATGCACAGAGAGTACAAGCACTAGTTTCTGGTAGGCAGTCCCTGCCGATCGCCAACCCGTGCGATTCCCCTTCATCCGGGCAGTCCAGCAGACTGTGCCAACTGAGTTGGTACAACACAATCTCTGACCCCACAGATGGCTGCCTCCATGTGCTACCATATGCGCCACATATGTAGCCTACATGGTCAAGCTGACCCGACCTACTCCCTGGACCACCACGTGCTATGCTGAGCAACGAGAAGGGATAAATCCCTACTCTGTAACACGCAGGTGTAATCCCGCACCGTCTGAAGATAGATGGACGTGCCCACTGAGTGGGTACAACACGGCTCCAACGATAATCAGAACAGTGAGGTTTCGCGTCAGAAGGCTTACGAGCTTGATATTTAAGCGTTGGATTTTAACGGTCTTTTATCTTCTTGCCTATCATGCAATTCCTATGGTGATAGCAGAAGATAATTTAATCATGCAATTCTAATATTAAGCAATAAAAGAAAGCATGTATCTTATGTGGTAAAAGCCCATAGCCCTAGAAGACCTTAACCTAACTTAAGTCTTCATTTGCTCTTCATGGGTCTTTTGCTGCTCATCTGGCCCAAACCTGGGCCCAAGCGCCAATTACAGCACAGGTGCGCCCACCAGGGAAAATGCGCCTGGTCCTAGGGTCGAACCCTAGACCTCCCACCTGGTCCAGCCACTTGCTGCATGCGCCTCTGCCAAGTGTGCACTGTGCTCTTGTCTAATTAAATTACAAATTTAACTATCTAGACAAGAGTGACACGCAGGTCACTTACATTTATAAATTAAAACACAGTGATGCGCAGATCACAATAATTAATTTACAATTTTAATACAGGCACGCAGGCCCCAGCACAGCACACAATTAATATGGGCAGCCACATAAGACTAAATAGACAAACATATGCATCAATCAAGAACCACGTGATCCATAAAAATTAAAATTTTCGAAAACCCCATAGGATCAATTTTAATTTTTCCTTATTTCCCCTACAACCTTACAACGGTCCATTACTAGGGATCCACTCATCCAACCTAGTCAGATCCACTGCCCTTGCATGCACCAAGTCCTAACTGACTTGCGTCGACCATAAGGTCAACTATGCATGCGCCAGGGCTGAACAACCACACTGAGGTCTGGCAAACGGGCGTGACCCCGGGCCTAACTCAGGTGCGTTCATTAATCGTCACAATCAGACATCGCTACACACCTGTCTGCAGTCGACCTATAGCCACCATAGACTTGCGCCAAGGTGCTATCTGATCGACCCATTCAGGTTGTCAGATGATCTGATCAGACATTCTGGATCTAACCTAGGGGGTGACTTCAACCCTAATAACCCGTCTAAGGGTTTACAGTAGGCGGCTTAGATCTAAGGTGATACGCGCAAGAGATATAAGTTTTTGATAAAAACTCTAAAGCAAGCGCCAAGGCATCATACATGCGTAACACATAAACATACATCAAAAACCTTAAGCTAGCATGTAGTTTACCGCATGTTATTAGATCTATTCATAGGATGCGCAAACATGGATCACAAAGAAGCAATCATAACAAACATACATCATAACGCAGGCTCTGATACCAAATGAAAGTACCCCATAGTATGGGGGGTCCCCTTCTAGGGGGAGCGCAAACCCTAATACCATGCACTTTAAAACTTTGCATGAGCGGAAGTAGGGTTAAGGATCGCATGTATGATTGAATGATCAACTTAAAACTATGATTGAATGAAAGATGCGATTCATACCAATGCCATTTGAAGATGACGCCTTGGATCTAAGAGAGCAACGAAGATCTCCTCCTTAGGACGCGCACACAAGATGAGGAAGCGCTTACTATCTTGGTGCTCCTTGTGCTAGCAAGGCTCCAAGAGTGTCTTTGATCGATTGCAAAGGGAAAGGAGAGATTTCTTCTTGGCGTTTTTCTCTTGTCGCCTTGGACTTTCTCCACACGAGAATGCCACTTCCAAACCAACCCCCAGAGGCGAGAAAGGCGTGAAGAGACCAAAGAGGAGTGACGTGAGATCATGGCAACGTTCGAGAGGTGCTATCCAAAAATAGCATGCCACATCTCTACGTGCGATCTTAGGATTCACCCCAATCGCAAATGCCACATCAGCATTGAACCATGCGCTCATTCAAGAGCTGGTTCAAAGCGATTTGGTCCGCTAACCAAATAAACCAAGAAATAAGTGCAGATCAAAATAAACCCTAAGGCTCTCAATCTGACCGTCAATCTCTCAATGCTTCTGATCTGACTGATCTAGCATTCATTCTCTCGATCGAAGCTTACCGATCTCAAGCCCTAATCAATCAAACATGATCAGACCAGATCTCACTCACAATCAGAGATTTAATCCCATTAAACTGAACCCAAACAATTCAGTCCACACGATCTGACTTAAGTAAGCCATATCATCAAATTGTGCGACCCTGAGGGTTTCCTTTAAATGTCGGTAACGATAACTCACGTTATCACGACCAGTGAGGGGTATCTAGCAACACATCACTGTCTCCCGATATAAAGGAAAGAGTCTTCCAAGACTTCACCCAAAAACAGCACAAGTGTGAATCAATTCACAAAGCATACATATTTCCTTTGCCACTGGATGTTCTTATTGGACAAGCCTGTCAAGCTTGTAGCTCCAATATGATGAGCATGATTAGATCAGATGAACACTGTCACCTGGGTATGGCCATACACTCTCTCAATCATCTCATCCAGGGGGCCCCTTTAGAACATCACACTCCTTCAATAAGGAGACGGCAATCCTATGTCTATCACTAGTGCTCTAACCTGACTCAAGCTCACCATCCAAGATAGTCTATAATCATTATGTTTCAAATGATATTGAACTACCTCAAAACAATGACAATCATCATTTAGAAAACACAAGTGATCTCAAGTCAGAGGAAATGTGCCACTTGTCATATCCAAGGAATATTCACATTGTGACAAACAATTGAACATCCTCGTAGGGTCTGTCCAGTACATCCAATGTACCCATGAGTCTACATCTTATTCCATGCTCGAAGCATCCTATAAGATTAGAACACATATTAGTCTTAACCATATCAAGGCTGTCTCATGTTCACCAAGATATATCGACTAAGGACATAATAGCTTGTCAGCCCAGCTGAACAGCTTTGAGACATTATTCAGAAGAACATATATTGCAGCAGACAATGTAGCTAACTGAATAACAACCATGCCTTTATAAACTTAAGAGTTTATTACATGATACAGATACATTCCCACAGGCCTCAAACATTAGCCTTAAGGGCATACCCCAACAGAAACAGGGGAAGTCGCGTGGATGAGCAGGGTTCGTCGGCAGTCGTCTGGTGGTGCACAATCACCGGACCTGTTACGACTGTAGGTCGTTATGATGACGGAGAAGAGCTGGCGGGAGTTTGGAAGTGAAAGATAGCCGGACGGAGGAGATCGATGAAGAAAGGCAGAACTAGGGCGAAAGGCTGGCGAGAACAGGGGGATTCGAATGGATGTTCAATTCCAGTGATCGGACGGGAGGATTGGCGGATGCCAGCGGCTGAAGACCCATCCAGGAAAGGCAACGTGGTGACTGAAGTTCTGTGGGGATCCGATGGCTGGATCGCCGGCAGGAAGTGCAAGAGGTTTCAGAATTCTGGGTGAAATTGCAGGTGAAGCAGAGGACGAGTTGGCGGAAGCTGGGCATGACGGTGATTCTTCCAATTCCGGCAATCGGAGAGGTGGATGGGCAGATGCCGGTGGCTGTGGCTTCGTCTTGGAGAGGAGAAGTGATGTTCGATATCTTGTGAGGATCAGACCGGCGGATCGTCGGCGGCGTGCTCACAAAGATTCAGAAATCCTGGGAACACTCGTTACTGGCTGGTTTGATTGCGGGAAGAAGGAAAGGTTAGGGAAGGAGGAAGAAGGGAAAGCTAGGTGACACAAGCACCTCAGAGGGGAAGAGGATGGGAAACATCCGATTCCATTGGAAGAAAAACTATTTCATTCATCAAATTCACTCTCTGATTACAATGATGCGTGCCATACATATAGCGAGAGAAATTTAGAGACGTTGCCGAACGTTGTTGTTTCCATTCCTGAATAGCAAGGAGACGTTGAGGAGCTTTGAGCGATGACAGCTGCAAAGAGACGTTGGAGTCTCCATTTTTGCAGCCATGAAAATGAATGTTGACGCGCGTTGGATGGAATCCTCTTGGCTGGCAGCTGGTTAAACATTATCGTAATATTGGTTTCCTTCTTGCGTGAGTGTTTGTGGAATGTGTTTGCAGTAGCTTACTCTTTTGTAATTGGCCTTGAGAATATGTGACAACTTCATGGGCTTGAATGTCTTGTGCCACACTTAAATGGGTTGAAATAATTCTTTCCATTATTTTGAGCTAGCTTTATGAGTGAGCATGCTAGCTTATTCGTGAAGCTTCCAGGCCTTCATCTAGGGTAGTCATAGGCTCCACTTGTACCTTCGAGGCTTGTGGTCTCTACCCCCATCAATTCTCCCCGGGTGAAAAAAATTCTTCCCCGAAGAATTGTGATTGCGCTTGTGGAGAAGTTCTGGAGAGGAAAGAGATAGTTGTTCGTTCTGGATCCGAATCTTCAAAATGTTGTCAGCATCACAGCTTCTTGCCTTGTTGTTCCTTGTCCATGGTTCAAGCTGTAAGTTAGGGACACCTGCATTGAATTCCCTTTCTCGACCATATTCATTAGTAAACTTGCAGTAAGGAATTTTAGCATCTAAGTGTACTGGAATAATGAAATCAATATGCTCAACAACTTCAAAGGTAGACAAAGTAACTTTGTTTTCAATTATTTCAAGCTGAGTTGACCCTAAAGGTGGTTTAATAGTGTGAGTAGAAGGACTAAGAGACAAGACTGAGAGTCGAATGGGTCATGGTGCAAGTCTACTATGTCAATAGGTTGAGGTTGACCTAAGAGTTGAGGTTTATGGTTGTCTATAGCTTGAGGTATATTATCTCCTAAGTATTGGTCAAACCCAATGAAGTCTATAGGATTAGGTTCATGGCTATCTAGAGACACAGTTCCTATGTCTTTGGATTGGGTATGTGGGTGAACTTTTATGGACTCACTATAATCAAGTTGGTTCAGGCCTAAGTTTTCATCGTCTATGGTTTGAGTAGGCTCAAATTGCTCAAGGAGTTCAAGTTCTATAGGTTGAGGATAACTTGTTTCACAGGGAATTAAGGGTTGAGTTCCTAGAGGCATTTGTTCTAAGGGTTCATGTTGTTCTTTTATATCCTCTATGTTTAAGTCTAGCATAATGTCTTTAGGTTCAAGTTCTATCTTAGGCTCAAATTGGGTTGTCCCTATGTGTTCGTAGTATGAGGTGTCATCTTGTTTATTGGTGTCTTCTAGGTTCAAGTCACCTAAAGGGTTGAGCGGAATCTTAGTCTCGGTGTGTGGTTGGGTTAATTCTATGGTTTGATTGTACTCTTGTTGTAGGCACCGGTCACGAATTCTTTCTAAGAGCTGTTGCATATCATCAAATTGTTTATTCATATTATCAACAAAGGCATCAAATTGTTTATTCATATTGTCACGAATAGCTTTAGTAGTGCTAGCTTGTATTGACTCCAGACTTCTAGGATAGATGATGTGTTTTAACCCTCTAAAGTTGACACTATAGGACCAAGGTTCTTTATGGTGATAGGCTTGAACACTACGAAGGAATTCATTACCTAGCAAGATATCAAAACCTTCTAAGCTGAGAACATCACACCAAATGTTGAATTTCATACCATCCAGTTGAATAGGGATGAGACATTGAAAGTTAACTAAGGTGGTAACTCTATATTCTTCGCATAATATGGTATATGGCTATTTGTGTTTTTCTAAGATAAGACCAAACTTATCAGTAGCCCTAGCAGATATAGCATTAAAACTAACTAGATGGTCTAACACGGTTCTACCCTTATGTTTATTACACCAAACAAAGGTAGTAAAACTTTCAGGTCTAAGGGTGATTATTCTGCAAGCTTTCCAATGAAAAATTAATTCCCTTGTGTTAAAATAGCACATGATGATAAAATAAACTTCATAAGCTAAAAATTGAATATTGTTGCAGTGCAGGATTACAAGCAAAAACTCAGCACTAAATCAAAATTGATTGCGACAAAATGCAGCATGTTTACTGGCTGAAAGTTCAAATAAGTTGAGGTTGTGCTAACTGCAGTTCGATGGAACTCAAGTGCAGCAAACAAGCCAAGAATTCAGATTCAGAAAGCTAAAAAACTAGATTTTAGTTGGGCAAAACTTGATGTAGGGCGGGGAACTAAAGCATTCAAACGATGCCTTTGAAAACTGGTTTTGATAAATAGCTAAATAATAAGGGAAAACCGATGTTATGCTAACGAGGTTTGAGAAACTAATTTTTTTGTATTTTATATATAGAGGGAAAAATCGAGTTTAAACTAAGAACTGTAAATAATAATTACACTAGAAAGCAGTAAATGCAGGAAGTAAGCTTACAGTGCAGCCCTTGAGGATCGAAGGACTGTGCTTCCCGTTCTTCACGGGTCCTACTCTGATGGAAGGTGTAGGGTGGAGCTTACAAACATTCATAGAAAGATCTGTACAGGTCACGGATTTTAATACAAAAATAAAGGTGGTCAAAGGGGAGGTTAAGCCTCACAAGTTCCTTTGCTAGTCCTAAGTTATCTAGAGAGCAAGGGGAGGAGAAAGGAGGGAAGCGCCCCTCCTAGATCCACACCAAGTGCAAGCTACAAAGTTAGAAAACCAAGGATTAGTGTAGGGAAATGTATTAGTTAACCTAGTTAACAAGCGACTAAAACAAACTTGCATCGGAAAAACTAGGAATCCCAAGAATCGCTTATCACGAGCATATGATCAACCTTTTTGCCTTGTATAGAACAAGTAAAAGCATTACCTGTGCCATGATATGAGAGGCGGCTTGGAAGAAAAAGGGGCGAGTGCCTCTTCTCCAAAGAAATCACACACAAGATGAAGTAGACTTCCTCCCTTGCGTCCCTTGTGCTAGCAAAGATACCAAGGAGTCCTGATCATCCCTTGCAAGGAAGATGTGCGTCTTGGCTAGAGTTTTTGGATGGAGACGATCCACTTAAGAGGAAGAAGATGAGTCCTCACTTTCTCTCTCTCGAATCCGTGGGTGATTAAGGAGAGGTATATTCGGCCACCAAAATAGTGAAACCGAAAAACATAACTACCTCCACAACTCCCACTTAAACCATCGAAACCTCCATCTTAAATTGAACCATGCGTTCACAAGTGAACCGGTTCAAACACCATTTGGTCCAAACACAAAATTGAACCAACCCTGGCTAAAATCTCTTTGAACCGAATGGCTCAAGATCTAACCACACATCACATTGAACCCCTGATCAACACGATCAAGAATCAATCCCCCCGATCAAAGCTTACCGATCACATGCCCTAATCAATCAAACATGATTAGACTAGATCTCACTTCCAATCAGAGTTTAAATTCCATTAAACTGAACTAGAATAATTCCAGTCCACACGATCTGACATAAGTAAGCCATATCATCAAATTGTGCGACCCTAAGGGTTTCCTTCAATGTCGGTAACGATAACTTACGTTATCATGATCAGAGAGAGGTATCTAGCAACACATCACTGTCTCCTGATATGAAGGAAAGAGTCTTCCAAGACTACTCCCAAACCACAGCACAAGTGCGAATCTAATTCACTTGGTATACATGTTTCCCTTTACCACTGGATGTTCCCGTTGGACAAGCGTGTCAAGCCTGCGATTCCAACATGATGAAAATGGTTAGATCAGATGAACATAGTCGTCTGGGTATGGCCATACACATTCTCAACCATTTCATCCAAGGGCCCCCTTAGAACATCACACTCCAATCAGGAGAGGCAATCCTATATCTATCACAAGTGCCCTAGCATGACTCATGCCCACTATCCAAGATAATCTTTAACCATTATCTTTAAAATGATATTGAACTACCTCAAGACAATGCCAATCATCACTTAGAAACACAAGTGATCTCAAGTCAGAGGGAATATACCACTTGCTTGCATACAAGGATTATTCACATTGTGACAAACAATTGAATATCCACAGAAGGGTCAGTCCAGTACATCCAATGCACCTATGTGTCTAATCTTATTCCACGCTCGAAGCATCCCACAAGATTAGAACACACATTAGTCTCAATCATATCAAGGCTGTCTCATGTTCACCGAGATATCTCGACTAAGGACAATACTGAATGTCAGCTAAGCTGAACATCATTGAGACATTACTCAGAAGTATACATACAGCAGCAGATAATAGAACAATCTGAATAATAACAATTTCCTTTATAAAACATATATATATTTATACATGATACTGAAAATAGCCCAAAGCCTCAAACATTGGCCTTAAGGGCATACCCCAACAATCTCCCACTTGCACTTAAACTAATGGTTGAGGTATCTCAAACCCATATTGTTACAGTGCTTCTCATGCTTCTGCTGCGCCAGAGGCTTTGTAATCGGGTCAGCTAGATTGTCATTTGTATAAACCTTGCAGAGCTTGATGTCTCCTCGATTACTGATCTCACGAATCAGGTGAAACCTTCTCTGTATGTGCTTGGACTTCTGGTGTGACCGTGGTTCCTTCGCTTGTGCAATCGCTCCAGTGTTATCACAGAAGATAACCAATGGATCTGCACTCGAAGGAACGACACCAAGTTCCTGAACGAATTTACAAATCCAAACTACCTCCTTTGATGCCTCTGAGGCTGCAACATACTTGGCTTCTGTTGTGGAATCAGCAACAGTTGATTGCTTGAAACTCTTCCACACCACTGCTCCTCCATTCAAGCTAAAAACATAGCCTGATTGCGATCGAAAATCATCTTGGTCAGACAGGAATGAAGCATCAGTATATCCTTCGATACTGAGCTCTTCCTGACCTCCATAAATCAAGAACATATTTTTGGTTCTGCGAAGATATTTCAAAATGTTCTTGACTGCAATCTAGTGTGCCTTCCCTAGATTACCTTGGAACCAACTGGTCACGCTTAACCCGTAAGCGACGTCTGGGCGAGTACACAACATCGCATACATGATGGACCCAATAGCCGAAGCATAAGGCGTATTGTCCATCTCATCTTTCTCAGACTGTCTTTGAGGACACTGGCTCTTTGAAAGATTCAGACCATGTCTGACTGGAAGATAACCTCTTTTAGAATTTTCTAAATGGAATCTTTCCAGGACCTTATCGATGTAAGTACGCTGGCACAGCCCGAGAAGCCTATTAGATCTATCTCTATAGATCTCCACGCCTAGTATATAGGCTGCTTCTCCCAAATCTTTCATTTGGAAACATTTTCTTAACCATGCTTTGACTGCATGCAGTTCAGGAATATCGTTTCCAATGATTAATATATCATCGACGTAGAGGACTAGGAAAGTAATCACGCTCCCACTAAACCTTTTATATACACACGGGTCATCTTCATTTTTGATGAAACCAAATTCAGAAACTGATTCATCAAAACGAATATTCCAGCTTCTCGATGCTTGTTTTAGTCCATAAATGGACTTCTTTAATTTGCATATTTTATGACCTTCTGACGGGTTGATGAAACCTTCAGGTTGTGTCATATACACATCCTCTTCCAGTTTTTCGTTAAGGAAAGCGGTTTTCACATCCATTTGCCAGATCTCATAATCAAAATATGCTGCTATCGCGAGAATAATTCGAATGGACTTGAACATGGCTACAGGAGAGAAAGTTTCATCATAATCTATCCCGTAGATTTGTTTGAAACCTTTCGCAACTAGTCTGCCCTTATAGGTAACTACGTTACCATCCATGTCTTTCTTCTTTTTGAAGATCCACTTACAGGCTACAGGGATTACCCCCGGAGGCGGATCAACCAAATCCCAGACTTGGTTATCTGACATGGAGTCCATCTCGTCTCGCATAGCTTCAATCCATTTTGTTGACTCCGGTCCACTGACCGCATCCGCATAGGTGAGGGGTTCATCATTAATGATGTAGACTCCGTCTTAGCGCTCAGGCTGACGATGAATCCTTCCCGATCTACGCGGTTCCCGTGATGTCTGAGCCTCAGGTTGAACATTAACCTGATCTATTGGCTCAGGCTTATCCAAGTGTGCTTGACTATTTTGTCCATCTTCTGGAATTTCATATAGTTTTATTTCTTTCCCACTGGCCTCTTGCAGAAGGAACTCCTTCTCAAGAAAAATAGCCGTTCGAGCAATAAATACTTTATTCTCCTTGGGATTGTAGAAATAATAACCCTTAGTTTCTTTAGGGTATCCGACAAATATGCATTTATCAGATCTGCTGTCCAGTTTCCCTGAGGCGAGCTTTTTGACATAAGCCTCGCAACCCCAGATTTTGATAAATGTCAAGCTCGGCTGTTTCCCATACCATAACTCATATGGTGTCTTTGAAACGGCCTTGGATGGCACTCGGTTTAGTATCTTTATAGCTGTTTCCAGTGCAAATCCCCAAAAGGAGTAAGGTAGAGTAGCCTAACTCATCATAGAACGAACCATATCCAATAAGGTTCGATTCCTCCTCTCGGACACACCATTCCATTGCGGTGTTCCTGGCGGAGTGAGCTGTGAGATAATCCCACACTCCTTCAGATAGTCAGTAAACTCACGACTCAAGTATTCTCCACCGCGATCTGATCGAAGTGCTTTGATATTTCGGCCTAACTGATTCTGTATTTCATTTTTGAATTCTTTGAACTTGTCAAAAGATTCACTCTTATGTCTCATTAAATAGACATAACCATACCTACTGAAATCATCAGTAAAAGTAATGAAATATGAATAGCCACCTCTGGCATGTTTACTAAATGGCCCACACACATCACTGTGAATAAGGTCAAGTAAACCTGAAGCCCTTTCTCCTTTATTAGTAAAAGGAGTCTTCGTCATCTTACCCATTAAACAAGCTTTGCATGTGTCAAGCTCCTCATAGGAGAATGATCCCGCAGTCCATGGTCATGCAACCGCTTAATGCGCTTCTTGTTAATATGGCCTAGACGACTATGCCATAACAAGGTGCTGTCATCAGTATGTTTGGCTTTCTTACTATCAATTTGTTGTACAGAACATTCCATGTTTAACATGTATAACCCATTGATAATCGACCTAGTTGCATAAACAATACTATCAAATGAAATACAGCACTGTGAAGGTCCGCATTCAAATAAAAAACCTTTCCTGACAAGAGCAGGAATAGAGATAATATTCTTTGTTATGCTTGGTACGAAATAACAATTGTCATGTTCTAATACAAATCCAGATGGTAAAGAGATGTGATATTCTCCTACAGCTGTTGGAACCCCTTTCTAGAGGGGGGCGAAACCCAGCATGGCGCATATTCAGATTTCAAGCAGCGGATAGGGTCTCTAAGAATCGCATGCACCTTATATAATCAACTTAAAGAAAACCCGAATGCATAAGAGGTGATTCGATCCATACCATTGCCATTTCTTGATGGCGGCTTGGAAGCAAAGATCAAACGAGATCTTCTCCTTGTCGTCACACACAAGATGATGTCGCTATCTCTCTTGGTGCTCCTTGTGCTAGCAAGGTTCCAAGAGGTCCTTTGACGAGTGAAGGGAAAATGAGATGTCAATCTTTCTTGGCCGAATCCTCCTCAAGCGTCAAGCGTCAAGCGTCGCCACACTCACACAATAATCTCGAGAGGAATATGGGCGAGAGGAAAAATCAGTTGAAGTGGCGAAAAAATAGAGAATACTCTATTCGGACGAGAGCACCCACCAAGTGGAGATCATGGTTACTAAAAATAGTAACCACTCCTCACCCCAACGTTCACGCCAAGTGAACTTGTCGCCAACTCCTCTCCCCTTGAACCATGCGCTCATCAAGTGAGCCGGTTCACTTTGGTTCGGTTTAAGAACCAATCAAGCCAATGATCTAGTCTAGATCTTAAATAAACCCTAAGGTTCCCGATCTAACCGTCGATCTCCTCGATGCTCCTGATCTGACCGATCTGGCATCTATTCTCTCGATCGAAGCTTACCGATCTTAAGCCCTAATCAATCAAACATGATCAGACCAGATCTCACTTACAATCAGAGACTAATTCCCTTTAAATTGAACCCAAACAATTCAGTCCACACGATCTGACTTAAGTAAGCCATATCATCAAATTGTGCGACCCTAAGGGTTTCCTTTAAATGTCGGTAACGATAATTCTCATTATCACGATCAGTGAGGGGTATCTAGCAACACATCACTATCTCCCGATATAAAGAAATGAGTCTTCCAAGACTACACCCAAAAACAGCACAAGTGTGAATCAAATCACAAAGCATACATATTTCCTTTGCCACTGGATGTTCTTATTGGACAAGCCTGTCAAGCTTGTAACTCCAATATGATAAGCATGATTAGAACAGATGAACACTGTCACCTGGGTATGGCCATACACTTTCTCAATCATCTCATCCAGGGGGCCCCTTTAGAACATCACACTCCTTAAACAAGGAGACGGCAATCCTATGTCTATCACTAGTGCTCTAACCTGACTCAAGCTCACCATCCAAGATAGTCTATAATCATTATGTTTCAAATGATATTGAACCATCTCAAAACAATGACAATCATCATTCAGAAAACACAAGTGATCTCAAGTCAGAGGAAATGTGCCACTTGTCTTAATCAAGGAATATTCACATTGTGACAAACAATTGAACATCCTAGTAGGGTCTGTCCAGTACATCCAATGTACCCATGAGTCTACATCTTATTCCATGCTCGAAGCATCCTATAAGATTAGAACACATATTAGTCTCAATCATATCAAGGCTGTCTCATGTTCACCAAGATATATCGACTAAGGACATAATAGCATGTCAGCCGAGCTGAACAGCTTTGAGACATTATTCAGAAGAACATATATTGCAGCAGACAATGTAGCTAACTGAATAACAACCATGCCTTTATAAACATAACAGTTTATTACATGATACAAATACATTCCCATAGGCCTCAAACAATAGCCTTAAGGGCATACCCCAACAATCTCCCACTTGCACTTAATCTAATGGTTGAGAAATCTCAAACCCATATTATTACAGTGCTTCTCATGCTTCTGCTGCGCCAGAGGCTTGGTAAGCGGGTCTGCCAGATTGTCATCTGTATGAACCTTGCAGATTTTGATCTCGCCACGATCTATGATCTCCCTGATCAAGTGAAACCGTCTCAGTATGTGCTTGGACTTCTGGTGCGACCGTGGTTCCTTTGCTTGTGCGATTGCTCCAGTGTTATCACAGAAGATAACCAAAGGATCGACACTCGAAGGAACAACACCAAGTTCTCTCACGAACTTACGAATCCAGACTGCCTCCTTGGATGCTTCCGAGGCTGCAACATACTCGGCTTCTGTTGTGGAATCAGCAACAGTTGACTGTTTGAAACTCTTCCACACCACTGCACCTCCATTCAAGCTAAAAACATAGCCTGATTGCGATCGGAAATCATCCTGGTCCGACTGGAACGAAGCGTCAGTATATCCCTCTATACTGAGTTCTTCCTGACCACCATATATCAAGAACATATCTTTGGTCCTCCGCAGATATTTTAAAATGTTCTTGACTGCAATCCAGTGCGCCATACCTGGATTACTTTGGAAACGACTGGTTACGCTTAACCCGTAAGCGACGTCTGGGCGAGTACACAACATCGCATACATAATGGAACCAATAGCCGAAGCATAAGGCGTATTGTCCATTTCATCTTTCTCAGTCTGTGTTTGTGGACACTGACTCTTCGAAAGACTCAGACCATGTCTGACTAGAAGATATCCACGTTTAGAATTCTCTAAATGAAATCTCTCCAGGACCTTATCGATGTAAGTACTCTGGCACAGCCCGAGAAGCCTCTTAGATCTATCCCTGTAGATCTTCACACCTAACACATAGGCTGCTTCTCCTAGATCTTTCATCTGGAAACACTTCCTCAGCCATGCTTTAACAGCATGCATTTCAGGAATGTCATTTCCAATGATCAAGATGTCATCGACGTAGAGGACTAGGAAAGTAATCACGCTCCCACTAAACCTCTTATATACACACAGGTCATCCTCGTTCTTGATGAAACCAAATTCAGTGACTGATTCATCAAAACGAATATTCCAGCTTCTAGATGCTTACTTAAGTCCATAAATGGACTTCTTTAACTTGCATATCTTATGACGATCTGATGGATTAGTGAAACCCTCAGGTTGTGTCATATACACATCCTCATCCAGATTTCCATTAAGGAAAGCTGTTTTCACATCCATCTGCCAAATCTCATAATCATAATATGCAGCTATCGCGAAAAGAATCTGAATAGACTTAAACATGGCTACAGGTGAGAAAGTTTCATCATAATCTATCCCGTAGATTTGTTTGAAACCTTTCGCAACTAGCCTGCCTTTATAGGTAACCACGTTACCATCCATGTCAATCTTCTTCTTGAAGATCCATTTACAGCCTATAGGGATAACTCCCGAAGGCGGATCAACCAAATCCCAGACTTGGTTATCTGACATGGAGTCCATCTCGGCGCGCATAGCCTCAAGCCATCTCGCTGACTCCGGTCCACTGACCGCATCCGCATAAGTGAGGGGTTCATCATTGTCAATGATGTAGACTCCGTCATAGCGCTCAGGCTGTCGACGGATCCTACCCGATCTTCGCGGTTCCCGTGATATTTGAGCCTCAGGTTGTTCAATAACCTGTTCTACCGGCTCAGGCTCATCCAACTGTGCTTGACTACTTTGTCCTTCGACTGGATTCTCATCCAGCTTTATTTCTCTCCCACTGGCCTCTTGCAGAAGAAACTCCTTCTCAAGAAATATGGCCGTCCGAGCAACAAAAACCTTGTTCTCTTTGGGATCGTAGAAATAATAACCCTTAGTTTCCTTAGGGTAACCGACAAAGATACATTTGTCAGATCTGCTCTCTAGTTTCCCAGAGGCGAGCTTTTTGACATAAGCCTCGCAGCCCCAGATCCTGATAAATGTCAAGCTTGGCTGTTTCCCATACCATAACTCATATGGAGTTTTAGAAACTGCTTTGGATGGCACTCGGTTTAGTACCTTTGCAGCTGTTTCCAGCGCAAAACCCCAAAAGGAGTATGGAAGAGTAGCCTGACTCATCATAGAACGAACCATATCAAGTAGCGTTCTATTTCTCCTCTCGGACACACCATTCCATTGCGGTGTTCCTGGCGGAGTGAGCTGTGAGATAATCCCACACTCCTTTAGATAGTCAGTAAACGTATGACTTAGGTATTCACCACCTCGATCTGAGCGAAGTGCCTTGATATTTCGGCCTAGCTGATTTTGTATTTCATTCTTGAACTCTTTGAACTTGTCAAAAGATTCACTTTTATGTCTCATCAGATAGACATACCCGTATCTACTGAAATCATCAGTAAAGGTAATGAAGTACTGATAGCCACCTCTGGCATGTTTACTAAATGGCCCACACACATCACTGTGTATAAGGTCAAGTAAACCTGAAGCCCTTTGACCTTTGTGAGGAAAAGGTGACTTCGTCATTTTACCCATCAAACAAGCTTTGCATGTATCAATCTCCTTATAGGAGAATGATCCCAGCAGTCCATGATCATGCAACCGCTTAATGCGTTTCTCGTTTATATGGCCTAAACGACTATGCCACAGCAAGGTGCTGTCATCAGCATACTTGGCTTTCTTAATATCAACATTTTGTATAGAACTTTCCATGTCCAACATGAATAACCCATTGTTAATTGAACCAGTTGCATAAACAATATTATCATAAGACAAAATACACTTTGAAATATTGCATTCAAAGGAAAACCCCTTCCTGACAAGAGCAGGAATGGAGATAATATTTTTAGTTATACTGGGAACAAAATAACAATTGTCTAGTTCCAATACAATGCCAGATGGTAAAGGAATGAAGTAGTCTCCTACAGCAACAGCAGCAACCCGTGCCCCGTTTCCAACTCGTAGGTCCACCTCATGCTGTCCCACCTGCCTTCTTCTCTTGAGTTCCTGTACATTTGAACAAATGTGAACTCCACATGCAGTGTCCAACACCCATGATATAGAAGAAGAAAACATGACCTCAGTCACGAATATACCTGAGCCAGAAGCGAAGCTTCCCCTCTTATCTCCTTGGAGCGCTTTGCAGTCCTTTTTCCAGTGACCCAGCTAGCCACAGTGGAAACACCTGTATTCCTTGGACCGCTTGACCTTTTGCTTCAGAGCCTTGCTGTAGTTCTTGACTGGGGCCTTGCCCTTCTTCCCCTTCTTCTTGTTCCTGGAAGGAACCATTAAGACAGAGGTTGAAGGCTTACCCTTCAGAGTTTCCTCAGTGGTCAAGAGCATATTCAGCAGCTCTGCCGGAGTACAATCGATTTTGTTCATATTAAAATTAATAATGAACGCGTCGAATGAAGGCGGGAGAGACTGCAGAATAATGTCCACAGCAAGCTCCTGGTTAATGGTATGCCCCAGTTTCTCTAGAGCCTCCTTGTGCCCAATCATCTTGAGCACGTGAGCTCCCACTGGGCTCCCTTCAGCCAGTTTGCTCTGAAAGAAGAGCTTTGTCAGATTATAGCGTTCTGTCCTCGCCTGTGCAGCATACAACATCTTGAGGTTTGTAATCATGTCTATAGCCGACATGTCCTCATGCTGACGCTGCAGCGGTGGCGTCATAGACGCTAGCATCAGGCAAGCGACATCAATGCTATCATTGACGTGCTTTTCATAGGCTTCCCGAACCGCCCTTGCGGCGTTCGGAGCGGGCTACGGCGGTATCGCCGTCTCGAGGACATACAGTTTCCTCTCTGCCTTAAGAATGATCTTAAGGTGTCCAAACCAGTCAGAGAAGTTCGGCCCAGCAAACTTCTCCCTTTCCAGTAGGGATCGCACATTGAAGTTCATGGTGTTCGTTGCTGCAGGTATCTACAACAATGCAAGAACAGCAAGGTCAGTATCAATGTATAAGAATCGATCAGGACTTAAGAAAGATTCTTTTTCTCACTATTTTATCTGGCTGAAAAATCCAGCAAAACAGCCCGAAAGAGTAGCACTCTTTTAGTGAGATGGGATCCAGATTTCATACTTGGTCTCCGCGTCCCGCTCAGGCGAGATAAGATGCACAGAGAGTACAAGCACTAGTTTCTGGTAGGCATCCCAGCCAATCGCCAACCCGTGCGATTCCCCTTCATCTGGGCAATCCAGTAGACTGTGCCAACTGAGTTGGTACAACACAGTCTCTGATCCCACAGATGGCTGCCTCCATGTGCTACCATATGCGCCACATATGTAGCCTACACGGTCAAGTTGACCCGACCTACTCCCTGGACCACCACGTGCTATGCTGAGCAACGAGAAGGGATAAATCCCTACTCTGTAACACGCAGGTGTAATCCCGCACCGTCTGAAGATAGATGGACGTGCCCACTGAGTGGGTACAACACGGCTCCAACGATAATCAGAACAGTGAGGTTTCGCGTCAGAAGGCTTACGAGCTTGATATTTTAGCGTTGGATTTTAACGGTCTTTTATCTTCTTCACTATCATGCAATTCCTATGGTGATAGCAGAAGATAAACTTAAACATGCAATTCTAATATTATACAATAAAAGAAAGCATGTATCTTATGTGGTAAAAGCCCATAGCCCTAGAAGACCTTAACCTAACTTAAGTCTTCATTTGCTCTTCATGGGTCTTTTGCTGCTCATCTGGCCCAAACCTGGGCCCAAGCGCCATCTGCAGCACAGGTGCGCCCACCAGGAATATGCGCCAGGTCCTAGGGTCGAACCCTAGACCTCCCACCTGGTCCAGCCACTTGCTGCATGCGCCTCTGCCAAGTGTGCACTGTGCTCTTGTCAAATTAAATTACAAATTTAACTATCTAGACAAGAGTGACACGCAGGTCACTTACATTTTATAAATTAAAACAATGTGATGCGCAGATCACAATAATTAATTTACAATTTTTAAATCCAGGCACGCAGGCCCCAGCACAGCACAGATTTAACCTGGGCAGCCCACATAAGACTAAATAGACAAACACATGCATCCCATCAGCAATCAAGTGATCCATCATAAAAATTAAAATTTTCGAAAACCCCTTGGGATCAATTTTAATTTTTCCTTATTTGCCCTACAACCTTACAACGATCCATTACTAGGGATCCACTCATCCAACCTAGTCAAATCCACTGCCCTTGCATGCACCAAGTCCTAACTGACTTGAGTCGACCATAAGGTCAACCATGCATGCGTCAGGGCTGAACGACCACACTGAGGTCTGGCAAGCGGGCGTGACCCCGGGCCTAACTCAGGTGCGTTCATTAATCGTCTCAATCAGACTTCGCTACACACCTGTCTGCAGTCGACCTATAGCCACCATAGGCTTGCGCCAAGGTGCTATCTGGTCGACCCATTCAGGCTGTCAGATAGTCTGATCAGACTGTTGGATCTAAACTAGGGGTGACTTCAACCCTAATAACCCGTTTAAGGGTTTATAGTAGAGCCTTAGATCTAGAGTGAGTCGCGCATGTTAATTAGGGTTTTTAAGAAAAACACTAAGCATGCGCCAATGATAACATACTTCAAGTTTCGCATGTACAAAAACTTAAAAAAAAAACGCATGTTAACTAGATCTAAGCTTGTACACGCAAACATGGATCACATAAGCTTAAGCAATCATACAAAGATGCATAGAAAACTGCTCTGATACCAGTTGTTGGAACCCCTTTCTAGAGGGGGGCGAAACCCAGCATGGCGCATATTCAGATTTCAAGCAGCGGATAGGGTCTCTAAGAATCGCATGCACCTTATATAATCAACTTAAAGAAAACCCGAATGCATAAGAGGTGATTCGATCCATACCATTGCCATTTCTTGATGGCGGCTTGGAAGCAAAGATCAAACGAGATCTTCTCCTTGTCGTCACACACAAGATGATGTCGCTATCTCTCTTGGTGCTCCTTGTGCTAGCAAGGTTCCAAGAGGTCCTTTGACGAGTGAAGGGAAAATGAGATGTCAATCTTTCTTGGCCGAATCCTCCTCAAGCGTCAAGCGTCAAGCGTCGCCACACTCACACAATAATCTCGAGAGGAATATGGGCGAGAGGAAAAATCAGTTGAAGTGGCGAAAAAATAGAGAATACTCTATTCGGACGAGAGCACCCACCAAGTGGAGATCATGGTTACTAAAAATAGTAACCACTCCTCACCCCAACGTTCACGCCAAGTGAACTTGTCGCCAACTCCTCTCCCCTTGAACCATGCGCTCATCAAGTGAGCCGGTTCACTTTGGTTCGGTTTAAGAACCAATCAAGCCAATGATCTAGTCTAGATCTTAAATAAACCCTAAGGTTCCCGATCTAACCGTCGATCTCCTCGATGCTCCTGATCTGACCGATCTGGCATCTATTCTCTCGATCGAAGCTTACCGATCTTAAGCCCTAATCAATCAAACATGATCAGACCAGATCTCACTTACAATCAGAGACTAATTCCCTTTAAACTGAACCCAAACAATTCAGTCCACACGATCTGACTTAAGTAAGCCATATCATCAAATTGTGCGACCCTAAGGGTTTCCTTTAAATGTCGGTAACGATAATTCTCATTATCACGATCAGTGAGGGGTATCTAGCAACACATCACTATCTCCCGATATAAAGAAATGAGTCTTCCAAGACTACACCCAAAAACAGCACAAGTGTGAATCAAATCACAAAGCATACATATTTCCTTTGCCACTGGATGTTCTTATTGGACAAGCCTGTCAAGCTTGTAACTCCAATATGATGAGCATGATTAGAACAGATGAACACTGTCACCTGGGTATGGCCATACACTTTCTCAATCATCTCATCCAGGGGGCCCCTTTAGAACATCACACTCCTTAAACAAGGAGACGGCAATCCTATGTCTATCACTAGTGCTCTAACCTGACTCAAGCTCACCATCCAAGATAGTCTATAATCATTATGTTTCAAATGATATTGAACCATCTCAAAACAATGACAATCATCATTCAGAAAACACAAGTGATCTCAAGTCAGAGGAAATGTGCCACTTGTCTTAATCAAGGAATATTCACATTGTGACAAACAATTGAACATCCTAGTAGGGTCTGTCCAGTACATCCAATGTACCCATGAGTCTACATCTTATTCCATGCTCGAAGCATCCTATAAGATTAGAACACATATTAGTCTCAATCATATCAAGGCTGTCTCATGTTCACCAAGATATATCGACTAAGGACATAATAGCATGTCAGCCGAGCTGAACAGCTTTGAGACATTATTCAGAAGAACATATATTGCAGCAGACAATGTAGCTAACTGAATAACAACCATGCCTTTATAAACATAACAGTTTATTACATGATACAAATACATTCCCATAGGCCTCAAACATTAGCCTTAAGGGCATACCCCAACAACAGCAACAGCAGCAACTCGTGCCCTGTTTCCAACTCGTAGGTTCACCTCATGCTGTCCCACCTGTCTTCTTCTCTTGAGTTCCTGCACATTTGAACAAATGTGAACTCCACATGCAGTGTCCAACACCCATGAAATAGAAGAAGCAACCATGACTTCAGTCACGAAAATACCTGAGCCAGAAGTGGAAGGCTTGCTTCCCTTCTTCTCTCCTCGGAGCACTCTACAGTCCTTCTTCCAGTGACCCAGCTGACCACAATGGAAGCATCTGTTGTCCTTTGACCGCTGCACCTTTTGTTTCAAAGCCTTGTTGTAGCTCTTGATAGGGGTTTTGCCCTTCTTCCCCTTCTTCTTATTCCCAGAAGGAACCATCAAGACAGAGGATGAAGGCTTTCCCTTCTCAAGAGTCTGCTCTGTAGTACAGAGCATATTCAATAATTCTGCCGGGGTACAGTCGATTTTGTTCATATTGAAATTAATGATGAACACATCGAAAGAAGCCGGAAGAGACTGCAAGATGATGTCTACAACAAGTTCTTGATTGATGGTATGACCCAGTTTCTCTAGAGCTTCTTTGTACCCTATCATTTTGAGTACGTGAGCTCCGACTGGACTCCCTTCAGCCAGCTTGCTATGAAAGAAAAGTTTCGTCAAGTTATAGCGTTCTGTCCTTTCCAGAGCAGCAAATAGCAATTTCAGATTTGCTATAATATCAATAGCAGATAAATCCTCATGTTGACGCTGGAGCTCGGGCGTCATTGACGCAAGCATAAGGAAAGCGACATCAGTACTATCACTGACGTGCTTTTCATAAGCATCTCGAACCGCCCTTACGGCGTTCGTAGCGGGTTGAGCCGGTATTGCCGACTCAAGGACGTACAGCTTCCTCTCAGCTTTAAGGACAATCCTCAGCTGTCTGTACCAGTCTGAGAAGTTTGGATAGCAAACTTCTCTTTTTCCAATATGGATCGCAAGTTGAGCCCTGTGGTGTTCGTTGCTGCAGGAATCTACAACATAGCAAGAACAAAAGGTCAGCAACCATGTTAGAATCATTCCAGGACTTAAGAGTGATTCCTTTTTCTCACTATTTTATCTGACTGAAAATCCAATAAAAAGCCCGAAAGAGTGAAACTCTTTTAGTGAGATGGGATCTAGATTTCACACTTGATCTCCGCGTCCCGCTCAGGCGAGATAAGATGCACAGAGAGCCCAAGCACTAATCACTGGTAGGCAATCCATGCCACTCGCCAACCCGTGCGATTCCCCTTCATCAGGTAATCCAGAAGACTGTGCCAACTGAGTTGGTACAACACAATCTCTGATTCCTCAGATGGCTGCCTCCATATAGCTATCATATGCTCAACATGTAGCCTATATGGTCAAGCTGACCTGACCGACTTCCTGGACCACCACGTGCTATGCTGAGCAACGAGAAGCGATAAATCCCTTCTCTGTAGCATGTAGGTGTAATCTCGTACCGTCTGAAGATAGCTGGGCGTGCCCACTGAGTGGGTACAACATGGCCCCAACGATAGTCAGAACAGTGAGGTTTCGCGTCAGAAGGCAATTGAAAGCTTGATATTGACGTTGGATTTTATCAGTCTTTTATCTTCTTACTATCATGCAAAGTCTATAGTGATAGCAGAAGAATAAAACATACATGTGCTAATATTACTTAAAACAGTAAATAGAAAGCACAATTATCTTATGTGGTAAACGCCCATAAAATTATAAGTAAAACCCTAGTTTGACTTTCAGATGTTGGGGTATGCCCTTAAGGCTAATGTTTGAGGCCTTGAGTTATTATCAGTATCATGTATAAACTATGTTTATAAAGGCAATGGTTGTTATTCAGGTTGTTACATTATCTGCTGCTGTTATGTATACTTCTGAATAATGTCTCAATGGTGTTCAGCTTGGCTGACATGCAGTATAGTCCTTAGTCGAGATATCTTGGTGAACATGAGACAGCCTTGATATGATTGAGACTAATATGTGTTCTAATCTTATAGGATGCTTTGAGCATGGAATAAGATGTAGACTCATAGGTGCATTGGATGTACTGGACAGACCCTACTTAGGATATTCAATTGCTTGTCACAATGTGAATAATCCTTATATGCAAACAAGTGGCATATTTCCTCTGACTTGAGATCACTTGTGTTTCTAAATGATGATTGGCATTGTCTTGAGGTAGTTCAATATCATTTGAAATATAATGGTTATAGACTATCTTGGATAATGGGCATGAGTCATGTTAGGGCGCTAGTGATAGATATAGGATTGCCTTCTCCTTGTTTGGAGTGTGATGTTCTAAAGGGGCCCCCTGTATGAGATGGTTGAGAAAGTGTATGGCCATACCCAGATGACTATGTTCATCTGATCTAACCACTCTCATCATGTTGGAGTTACAGGCTTGACACGCTTGTCCAACGAGAACATCCAGTGGCAAAGGAAACACATATGTCAAGTGACTTGGGTTCACACTTGTGCTATGGTTTGGGAGTAGTCTTGGAAGACACTTTCCTTTATATCGGGAGGCAGTGATGTGTTGCTAGATACCCCTCTCTGATCGTGATAACGTAAGTTATCGTTACCGACATTTAAAGGAAACCCTTAGGGTCGCACAATTTGATGATATGGCTTACTTATGTCAGATCGTGTGGACTGAATTATTTTGGTTCAGTTTAAAGGAGTTTAAACTCTGATTGTAAGTGAGATCTGGTCTGATCATGTTTGATTGATTAGGGCTTGAGATCGGTAAGCTTCGATCGAGAGAATTGATGCTTGATCGATGAGATCAAGAGCATCAAGAGATGTGTGGTTAGATCTTGAGCCTTTTTGGTTTAATGGGATCTAGACCATGTCTTGGTTTGATTTGGTCTTTGAACCAAAGTCAATTGAACCGGTTCACTTATGTGAACGCATGGTTCAATTAAAGGGGGCGTTTTGATTGGTTCACTAAGCGTGAACGTATGAAGTCATGACTTACTATTTTTGGAAGCCATGACACTTCCCCACGAATAGAGAACGCCTCAACGCCTCTCTCGCCAAAAGCTCTCTCGTGTGTCTCGTCTCCACGAGGGTGATAGAGGGTATTCGGCCAGCCAAGAAAACATCTGATCTTCTTCATGCGACTAGGACACTTTTGGAGAGCTTTGCTAGCACAAGGTTCACGCCAAGGAGGAAGCCATCGCCATCTTGTGTGCGTCCACTTTGGAGGAGAGCCGCATCGCCCTCTTGCTTCCAAGTCGCCATCCAAACAATGGCAACGGTAAGATCACAAAATGATCTTTGCAAGTTTAAAGTTGATCATATATTCATGCCACATGCGATCCACATGAAACCTAAAGTTTCCGCCCATGCAAAATTTTAGAAGTGCATGCGTTTAGGGTTTCACCCCCACTTTCAATTGGTATCAGAGCATAGTTTCGGTATGATCTATATGATTGCTTTTTGTGTGATCCATGTATGCGTTGAATAGATCTAAACCTAAACATCATGCGAAAAATACATGCTAGTCTTTAGATGTATGTTTTTTTATTGTTGCGCATGATGTATGTTGGCGCATGTTGAAAGTTGTTTTTACCAAAAACTTAACATCTTGCGCGCCATCCACTTAGATCTATAAGCGCCTACTTGAAATACTTAGACGGGTTACTAGGGTTGAAGTCATCAGTCTAGTCTAGACCCAACAGTCTGATCAGACCATCTGACAGCCTAGATGGGTCGACCAGATAGCACCTATGCGCAAGCATTAGGTGGCTATAGGTCGACTGCAGAAAGGTGTGTAGCGATGTCTGATTGAGGCGACCAGTGAACGATCATGATTAAGGCCCGGGGTCACACCCGCTTGCCAGAAATCATGTGGGACGTTCAGCCCTTAAGGCATGCATTGTTGACCATGAGGTCAACGCAAGTCAGTTATGACTTGGTGCATGCAAGGGCAGTGGGTCTGACTTGGTCTGATGAGTGGATCCCTATTAATGGACCGTTGTAATGTAGTAGGGCACATAAGGAAATAAAATTGATGCCATGGGGTTTTTTCAAAATTTTATTTTCCTGTTATGGTTCACAAATTGCTTGTTTAACCTGATTAGGTGTCTATTTCATCTTATGTGGGCTGCCCTATTTGTGTGCTGTGTTGGGGCCTGCGTGCCTGGATTAATTAATTGTAAATTATTATTGTGATCTGCGAATCACATTTCAATTTATGTTAATGTGTAATTGACCTGCGAGTCAAATCATGTCTAGATAGATTAAAATGTAAATTAATCAGACATGAGCACAGAGCACACATGGCAGAGGCGCTTGCAGCAAGTGGCTTCACCAGGTGGGAGGTCTAGAGTTCGACTCTAGAACAAGCGCAACCAGTCTGGTGGGCGCATTTGGACTGCAGAGGGCGCTTGGGCCCGGGCTAGGCCAGATGAAATGCAAAAGACCCATGAAGAGCTCAAGTGAAGACTTGTGTAAAACTAGGGTTTTACTTAGGCTTAATGGGCGTTTACCACATAAGATCATTGTGCTTTCTATTTACTGTTTAAGTAATATTAGCACCTGCTTGAGTTAATCTTCTGCTATCACCATAGGATATGCATGTTAGTAAGAAGATAAAAGGACCGTTAAAATCCAACGTTAAATATCAAGCACGTAAGCCTTCTGACGCGAAACCTCACTGTTCTGACTATCGTTGGGGCCGTGTTGTACCCACTCAGTGGGCACGCCCAGCTATCTTCAGACGGTGTGTGATTACACCTACGTGTTACAGAGAAGGGATTTATCGCTTCTCGTTGCTCAGCATAGCACGTGGTGGTCCAGGGAGTAGGTCAGGTCAGCTTGGCCATGTAGGCTACATATTGAGCATATGTTAGCTATATGGAGGCAGCCATCTGTGGAATCAAAACTGTGTTGTACCAACTCAGTTGGCACAGTCTTCTGGATTGCCTAGATGAAGGGGAATCGCACGGGTTGGCGATTGGCATGGATAGCCTACTAGTGATTAGTGCTTGAACTCTCTGTGCATCTTATCTCGCCTGAGCGGGACGCGGAGACCAAGTATGAAATCTGGATCCCATCTCACTAAAAGAGTTTTACTCTTTCGGACTGTTTTATTGGATTTTTCAGTCAGATAAAATAGTGAGAAAAGAATCATTCTTAAGTCCTGGATTGATTCTAACATCGATACTGACCTTGTTGTTCTTGCTTTGTTGTAGATTTCTGCAGCAATGAACACCACAGGGTTCAATGTGCGATCCTTACTGGAAAGGGAGAAGTTTGCTGGGCCAAACTTCTCAGACTGGTACGGACACCTTAAGATTGTTCTTAAGGCTGAGAGGAAGCTGTATGCCCTTGAGACGGCAATACCGCCTCAACCCGCTGCGAACGCCGCAAGGGCGGTTCGGGATGCTTATGAGAAGCATGTCAATGATAGCATTGATGTCGCTTGCCTTATGCTTGCGTCTATGACGCCAGAGCTACAGCGTCAGCATGAGGATTTATCTGCTATTGAAATTATAGCAAATCTCAAGATGCTGTATGCTGCACAGGCAAGGACAGAACGCTATAACTTGACAAAACTTTTCTTTCAGAGCAAAATGACTGAAGGAAGTCCAGTGGGAGCTCACGTACTCAAGATGATTGGGTACAAAGAGGCTCTAGAGAAACTGGGACATACCGTCAATCAGGAGCTTGTTGTAGACATCATCTTGCAGTCTCTCCCGGCCTCTTTCGATCCGTTCATCATTAATTTTAATATGAACAAGATCGACTGTACACCGGCAGAGTTACAGAACATGCTCTGTACTACAGAGCAGACTCTTGAGAAGGGAAAGCCTTCATCTTCTGTCTTGATGGTTCCTTCAAGGAACAAGAAGAAGGGGAAGAAGGGCAAAGCCCCTATCAAGAGCTATAACAAGGCTCTGAAACAAAAGGTGAAGCGGTCAAAGGAATACAGATGTTTCCATTGTGGCCAGTTGGGTCACTGGAAAAAGGACTGTAAAGCGCTCCATGGAGATAAGAAGGGAAGCAAGGCTTTCGCTTCTGGCTCAGGTATTTTCGTGACTGAAGTCATGGTATCTTCTTCTATTTCATGGGTGTTGGACACTGCATGTGGAGTTCACATTTGTTCAAATGTACAGGAACTCAAGAGAAGAAGACAGGTGGGACAGCATGAGGTGGACCTACGAGTTGGAAACGGGGCACGGGTTGCTGCTGTTGCTGTAGGACAATATAACATCTCTTTACCATCTGGTCTTGTATTTGAACTGGACAATTGTTATTTTGTACCGAGCATAACTAAGAATATTATCTCTATTCCTGCTCTTGTCAGGAAAGGGTTTTCCTTTGAATGCAAAACTTTAAAGTGTTGTATTTCATTTGATAATATTGTTTATGCTACTGGGTCGATTAACAATGGGTTATTCATGTTGGACATGGAATGTTCTGTACAACAAATTGATAATAAGAAAGCCAAGTATGCTGATGACAGCACCTTGCTATGGCATGGTCGTTTAGGCCATATTAACAAGAAGCGCATTAAGCGGTTGCATGACCATGGACTACTGGGATCATTCTCCTATGAGGAGCTTGATACATGCAAAGCTTGTTTAATGGGCAAAATGACGAAGACTCCTTTTTCCAACAAAGGTCAAAGGGCTTCAGGTTTACTTGACCTCATTCACAGTGATGTGTGTGGGCCATTTAGTAAACATGCCAGAGGTGGCTATTCATACTTCATTACCTTTACTGATGATTTCAGTAGATATGGTTATGTCTATCTAATGAGACATAAGAGTGAATCTTTTGACAAGTTCAAAGAGTTCAAAAATGAAGTACAGAATCAGTTAGGCCGGAATATCAAGGCACTTCGATCAGATCGAGGTGGAGAGTACTTGAGTCGAGAGTTTACTAACTATCTGAAGGAGTGTGGGATTATCTCACAGCTCACCCCGCCAGGAACACCGCAATGGAATGGTGTGTCTGAGAGGAGAAATAGAACCTTATTGGATATGGTTCGTTCAATGATGAGTCAGGCTACTCTACCTTACTCCTTTTGGGGATTTGCACTGGAAACAGCTGCAAAGGTACTAAACCGAGTGCCATCCAAGGCCGTTTCAAAGACTCCATATGAGTTATGGTATGGGAAACAGCCGAGCTTGACATTTATTAAAATCTGGGGTTGCGAGGCTTATGTCAAAAAGCTCGCCTCTGGGAAACTGGAGAGCAGACCTGATAAATGTATCTTTGTCGGTTACCCTAAAGAAACTAAGGGTTATTATTTCTACGATCCCAAAGAGAACAAAGTATTTGTTGCTCGTACGGCTATTTTTCTTGAGAAGGAATTTCTTCTGCAAGAGGCCAGTGGGAGAGAAATAAAGCTGGATGAGAATCCAGAAGAAGGACAAAGTAGTCAAGCTCAGTTGGATGTGCCTGAGCCAATAGAACAGGTTACTGAACAACTTGAGGCTCAGATATCACGGGAACCGCGAAGATCGGGAAGGATCCATCGACAGCCTGAGCGCTATGACGGAGTCTACATCATTGATGATGAACCCCTCACTTATGCGGATGCGGTCAGTGGACCGGATTCAGCAAGATGGCGTGAAGCTATGCGAGCCGAGATGGACTCCATGTCAGATTACCAAGTCTGGGATTTGGTTGATCCGCCTCTGGGAGTAATCCCTATAGGCTGTAAGTGGATCTTCAAGAAGAAGATTGACATGGATGGTAACGTGGTTACCTATAAAGGCAGGCTAGTTGCGAAAGGTTTCAAACAAATCTACGGAATAGATTATGATGAAACTTTCTCTCCTGTAGCTATGTTCAAGTCTATTCGGATTATTCTTGCGATAGCAGCATATTATGATTATGAGATCTGGCAAATGGATGTGAAGACCGCTTTCCTTAATGGAAAACTAGAAGAGGATGTGTATATGACACAACCTGAAGGTTTCATCAATCCATCAGATCGTCATAAAATATGCAAATTAAAGAAGTCCATTTATGGACTAAAACAAGCATCGAGAAGCTGGAATATTCGTTTTGATGAATCAATCTGTGAATTTGGTTTCATCAAAAATGAAGATGACCCGTGTGTATATAAGAGGTTTAGTGGGAGCGTGATTACTTTCCTAGTCCTCTACGTCGATGATATCTTGATCATTGGAAACGATATTCCTGAACTGCATGCCGTCAAAGCATGGTTAAGAAAATGTTTCCAGATGAAAGATTTAGGAGAAGCAGCCTATGTATTAGGTGTGAAGATCTACAAAGATAGATCTAAGAGGCTTCTCAGGCTGTGCCAGAGTACTTACATCGATATAGTCCTGGAGAGATTCCATTTAGAAAATTCTAAAAGAGGATATCTTCCAGTCAGACATGGTCTGAATCTTTCTAAGAGCCAGTGTCCTCAAACACAGTCTGAGAAAGATGAAATGGACAATACGCCTTATGCTTCGGCTATTGGATCCATTATGTATGCGATGTTGTGTACTCGCCCAGACGTCGCTTACGGGTTAAGCGTGACCAGTCGATTCCAAAGTAATCCAGGTAAGGCACACTGGATTGCAGTCAAGAACATTTTGAAATATCTTCGGAGGACAAAAGATATGTTCTTGATTTATGGAGGTCAGGAAGAACTCAATATTGAAGGATATACTGACGCTTCGTTCCAATCTGACCAGGA
Source organism: Costus lasius (assembly GCA_027563935.2). Lineage (NCBI taxonomy): Eukaryota > Viridiplantae > Streptophyta > Magnoliopsida > Zingiberales > Costaceae > Costus > Costus lasius. Next base: position 63,980,945 of record CM050448.1, on the reverse strand, counting down.
TGATTTCCGATCGCAATCAGGCTATGTTTTTAGCTTGAATGGAGGAGCAGTGGTGTGGAAAAGTTTCAAACAATCAATTGTTGCTGATTCCACAACAGAAGCCGAGTATGTTGCAGCCTCAGAAGCATCAAAGGAGGCAGTGTGGATTCGTAAGTTCGTTCAAGAACTTGGTGTTGTTCCTTCGAGTGTAGATCCATTGGTTATCTTCTGTGATAACACTGGAGCAATAGCACAAGCAAAGGAACCACGGTCACACCAGAAGTCCAAGCACATATAGAGAAGGTTTCATTTGATCCGTGAGATCATAGATCGTGGAGAGATCAAGATCTGCAAGGTTCATACAGATGACAATCTAGCTGACCCGCTTACAAAGCCTCTGGCGCAGCAGAAGCATGAGAAGCACTGTAATAATATAGGTTTGAGATTTCTCAACCATTAGATTAAGTGCAAGTGGGAGATTGTTGGGGTATGCCCTTAAGGCTAATGTTTGAGGCCTTGAGTTATTATCAGTATCATGTATAAACTATGTTTATAAAGGCAATGGTTGTTATTCAGGTTGTTACATTATCTGCTGCTGTTATGTATACTTCTGAATAATGTCTCAATGGTGTTCAGCTTGGCTGACATGCAGTATAGTCCTTAGTCGAGATATCTTGGTGAACATGAGACAGCCTTGATATGATTGAGACTAATATGTGTTCTAATCTTATAGGATGCTTCGAGCATGGAATAAGATGTAGACTCATAGGTGCATTGGATGTACTGGACAGACCCTACTTAGGATATTCAATTGCTTGTCACAATGTGAATAATCCTTATATGCAAACAAGTGGCATATTTCCTCTGACTTGAGATCACTTGTGTTTCTAAATGATGATTGGCATTGTCTTGAGGTAGTTCAATATCATTTGAAATATAATGGTTATAGACTATCTTGGATAATGGGCATGAGTCATGTTAGGGCGCTAGTGATAGATATAGGATTGCCTTCTCCTTGTTTGGAGTGTGATGTTCTAAAGGGGCCCCCTGTATGAGATGGTTGAGAAAGTGTATGGCCATACCCAGATGACTATGTTCATCTGATCTAACCACTCTCATCATGTTGGAGTTACAGGCTTGACACGCTTGTCCAACGAGAACATCCAGTGGCAAAGGAAACACATATGTCAAGTGACTTGGGTTCACACTTGTGCTATGGTTTGGGAGTAGCCTTGGAAGACACTTTCCTTTATATCGGGAGGCAGTGATGTGTTGCTAGATACCCCTCTCTGATCGTGATAACGTAAGTTATCGTTACCGACATTTAAAGGAAACCCTTAGGGTCGCACAATTTGATGATATGGCTTACTTATGTCAGATCGTGTGGACTGAATTGTTTTGGTTCAGTTTAAAGGAGTTTAAACTCTGATTGTAAGTGAGATCTGGTCTGATCATGTTTGATTGATTAGGGCTTGAGATCGGTAAGCTTCGATCGAGAGAATTGATGCTTGATCGATGAGATCAAGAGCATCAAGAGATGTGTGGTTAGATCTTGAGCCTTTTTGGTTTAATGGGATCTAGACCATGTCTTGGTTTGATTTGGTCTTTGAACCAAAGTCAATTGAACCGGTTCACTTATGTGAACGCATGGTTCAATTAAAGGGGGCGTTTTGATTGGTTCACTAAGCGTGAACGTATGAAGTCATGACTTACTATTTTTGGAAGCCATGACACTTCCCCACGAATAGAGAACGCCTCAATGCCTCTCTCGCCAAAAGCTCTCTCGTGTGTCTCGTCTCCACGAGGGTGATAGTGGGTATTCGGCCAGCCAAGAAAACATCTGATCTCCTTCATGTGACTAGGACACTTTTGGAGAGCTTTGCTAGCACAAGGTTCACGCCAAGGAGGAAGCCATCGCCATCTTGTGTGCGTCCACTTTGGAGGAGAGCCGCATCGCCCTCTTGCTTCCAAGTCGCCATCCAAACAATGGCAACGGTAAGATTACAAAATGATCTTTGCAAGTTTAAAGTTGATCATATATTCATACCACATGCGATCCACATGAAACCTAAAGTTTCCGCCCATGCAAAATTTTAGAAGTGCATGCGTTTAGGGTTTCACCCCCAGTTTCAATTGGTATCAGAGCATAGTTTCGGTATGATCTATATGATTGCTTTTTGTGTGATCCATGTATGCGTTGAATAGATCTAAACCTAAACATCATGCGAAAAATACATGCTAGTCTTTAGATGTATGTTTTTTTATTGTTGCGCATGATGTATGTTGGCGCATGTTGAAAGTTGTTTTTACCAAAAACTTAACATCTTGCGCGCCATCCACTTAGATCTATAAGCGCCTACTTGAAATACTTAGACGGGTTACTAGGGTTGAAGTCATCAGTCTAGTCTAGACCCAACAGTCTGATCAGACCATCTGACAGCCTAGATGGGTCGACCAGATAGCACCTATGTGCAAGCATTAGGTGGCTATAGGTCGACTGCAGAAAGGAGTGTAGCGATGTCTGATTGAGGCGACCAGTGAACGATCATGATTAAGGCCCGGGGTCACACCCGCTTGCCAGAAATCATGTGGGACGTTCAGCCCTTAAGGCATGCATTGTTGACCATGAGGTCAACGCAAGTCAGTTATGACTTGGTGCATGCAAGGGCAGTGGGTCTGACTTGGTCTGATCAGTGGATCCCTATTAATGGACCGTTGTAAGGTAGTAGGGCACATAAGGAAATAAAATTGATGCCATGGGGTTTTTTCAAAATTTTATTTTCCTGTTATGGTTCACAAATTGCTTGTTTAACCTGATTAGGTGTCTATTTCATCTTATGTGGGCTGCCCTATTTGTGTGCTGTGTTGGGGCCTACGTGCCTGGATTAATTAATTGTAAATTATTATTGTGATCTGCGAATCACATTTCAATTTATGTTAATGTGTAATTGACCTGCGAGTCAAATCATGTCTAGATAGATTAAAATGTAAATTAATCAGACATGAGCACAGAGCACACATGGCAGAGGCGCTTGCAGCAAGTGGCTTCACTAGGTGGGAGGTCTAGAGTTCGACTCTAGAACAGGCGCAACCAGTCTGGTGGGTGCATTTGGACTGCAGAGGGCGCTTGGGCCCGGGCTGGGCCAGATGAAATGCAAAAGACCCATGAAGAGCTCAAGTGAAGACTTGTGTAAAACTAGGGTTTTACTAAGGCTTAATGGGCGTTTACCACATAAGATCATTGTGCTTTCTATTTACTGTTTAAGTAATATTAGCACCTGCTTGAGTTAATCTTCTGCTATCACCATAGGATATGCATGTTAGTAAGAAGATAAAAGGACCGTTAAAATCCAACGTTAAATATCAAGCACGTAAGCCTTCTGACGCGAAACCTCACTGTTCTGACTATCGTTGGGGCCGTGTTGTACCCACTCAGTGGGCACGCCCAGCTATCTTCAGACGGTGTGTGATTACACCTACGTGTTACAGAGAAGGGATTTATCGCTTCTCGTTGCTCAACATAGCACGTGGTGGTCCAGGGAGTAGGTCAGGTCAGCTTGGCCATGTAGGCTACATATTGAGCATATGTTAGCTATATGGAGGCAGCCATCTGTGGAATCAAAAACTGTGTTGTACCAACTCAGTTGGCACAGTCTTCTGGATTGCCTAGATGAAGGGGAATCGCATGGGTTGGCGATTGGCATGGATAGCCTACCAGTGATTAGTGCTTGAACTCTCTGTGCATCTTATCTCGCCTGAGCGGGACGCGGAGACCAAGTATGAAATCTGGATCCCATCTCACTAAAAGAGTTTTACTCTTTCGGACTGTTTTATTGGATTTTTCAGTCAGATAAAATAGTGAGAAAAGAATCATTCTTAAGTCCTGGATTGATTCTAACATCGATACTGACCTTGTTGTTCTTGCTTTGTTGTAGATTCCTGCAGCAACGAACACAACAGGGTTCAATGTGCGATCCTTACTGGAAAGGGAGAAGTTTGCTGGGCCAAACTTCTCAAACTGGTACGGACACCTTAAGATTGTTCTTAAGGCTGAGAGGAAGCTGTATGCCCTTGAGACGGCAATACCGCCTCAACCCGCTGCGAACGCCGCAAGGGCGGTTCGGGATGCTTATGAGAAGCATGTCAATGATAGCATTGATGTCGCTTGCCTTATGCTTGCGTCTATGACGCCAGAGCTACAGCGTCAGCATGAGGATTTATCTGCTATTGAAATTATAGCAAATCTCAAGATGCTGTATGCTGCACAGGCAAGGACAGAACGCTATAACTTGACAAAACTTTTCTTTCAGAGCAAACTGACTGAAGGAAGTCCAGTGGGAGCTCACGTACTCAAGATGATTGGGTACAAAGAGGCTCTAGAGAAACTGGGACATACCGTCAATCAGGAGCTTGTTGTAGACATCATCTTGCAGTCTCTCCCGGCCTCTTTCGATCCGTTCATCATTAATTTTAATATGAACAAGATCGATTGTACACCGGCAGAGTTACTGAACATGCTCTGTACTACAGAGCAGACTCTTGAGAAGGGAAAGCCTTCATCTTCTGTCTTGATGGTTCCTTCAAGGAACAAGAAGAAGGGGAAGAAGGGCAAAGCCCCTATCAAGAGCTATAACAAGGCTCTGAAACAAAAGATGAAGCGGTCAAAGGAATACAGATGTTTCCATTGTGGCCAGTTGGGTCACTGGAAAAAAGGACTGTAAAGCGCTCCAAGGAGATAAGAAGGGAAGCAAGGCTTTCGCTTCTGGCTCAGGTATTTTCGTGACTGAAGTCATGGTATCTTCTTCTATTTCATGGGTGTTGGACACTGCATGTGGAGTTCACATTTGTTCAAATGTACAGGAACTCAAGAGAAGAAGACAGGTGGGACAGCATGAGGTGGACCTACGAGTTGGAAACGGGGCACGGGTTGCTGCCGTTGCTGTAGGACAATATAACATCTCTTTACCATCTGGTCTTGTATTTGAACTGGACAATTGTTATTTTGTACCGAGCATAACTAAGAATATTATCTCTATTCCTGCTCTTGTCAGGAAAGGGTTTTCCTTTGAATGCAAAACTTTAAAGTGTTGTATTTCATTTGATAATATTGTTTATGCTACTGGGTCGATTAACAATGGGTTATTCATGTTGGACATGGAATGTTCTGTACAACAAATTGATAATAAGAAAGCCAAGTATGCTGATGACAGCACCTTGCTATGGCATAGTCGTTTAGGCCATATTAACAAGAAGCGCATTAAGCGGTTGCATGACCATGGACTGCTGGGATCATTCTCCTATGAGGAGCTTGATACATGCAAAGCTTGTTTAATGGGCAAAATGACGAAGACTCCTTTTTCCAACAAAGGTCAAAGGGCTTCAGGTTTACTTGACCTCATTCACAGTGATGTGTGTGGGCCATTTAGTAAACATGCCAGAGGTGGCTATTCATACTTCATTACCTTTACTGATGATTTCAGTAGATATGGTTATGTCTATCTAATGAGACATAAGAGTGAATATTTTGACAAGTTCAAAGAGTTCAAAAATGAAGTACAGAATCAGTTAGGCCGGAATATCAAGGCACTTCGATCAGATCGAGGTGGAGAATACTTGAGTCGAGAGTTTACTGACTATCTGAAGGAGTGTGGGATTATCTCACAGCTCACTCCGCCAGGAACACCGCAATGGAATGGTGTGTCTGAGAGGAGAAATAGAACCTTATTGGATATGGTTCGTTCAATGATGAGTCAGGCTACTCTACCTTACTCCTTTTGGGGATTTGCACTGGAAACAGCTGCAAAGGTACTAATCCGAGTGCCATCCAAGGCCGTTTCAAAGACTCCATATGAGTTATGGTATGGGAAACAGCCGAGCTTGACATTTATTAAAATCTGGGGTTGCGAGGCTTATGTCAAAAAGCTCGCCTCTGGGAAACTGGAGAGCAGACCTGATAAATGTATCTTTGTCGGTTACCCTAAAGAAACTAAGGGTTATTATTTCTACGATCCCAAAGAGAACAAAGTATTTGTTGCTCGTACGACTATTTTTCTTGAGAAGGAATTTCTTCTGCAAGAGGCCAGTGGGAGAGAAATAAAGCTGGATGAGAATCCAGAAGAAGGACAAAGTAGTCAAGCTCAGTTGGATGTGCCTGAGCCAATAGAACAGGTTACTGAACAACCTGAGGCTCAGATATCACGGGAACCGCGAAGATCGGGAAGGATCCGTCGACAGCGTGAGCGCTATGACGGAGTCTACATCATTGATGATGAACCCCTCACTTATGCGGATGCGGTCAGTAGACCGGATTCAGCAAGATGGCGTGAAGCTATGCGAGCCGAGATGGACTCCATGTCAGATAACCAAGTCTGGGATTTGGTTGATCCGCATCAGGGAGTAATCCCTATAGGCTGTAAGTGGATCTTCAAGAAGAAGATTGACATGGATGGTAACGTGGTTACCTATAAAGGCAGGCTAGTTGCGAAAGGTTTCAAACAAATCTACGGAATAGATTATGATGAAACTTTCTCTCCTGTAGCTATGTTCAAGTCTATTCGGATTATTCTCGCGATAGCAGCATATTATGATTATGATATCTGGCAAATGGATGTGAAGACCGCTTTCCTTAATGGAAAACTAGAAGAGGATGTGTATATGACACAACCTGAAGGTTTCATCAATCCATCAGATCGTCATAAAATATGCAAATTAAAGAAGTCCATTTATGGACTAAAACAAGCATCGAGAAGCTGGAATATTCGTTTTGATGAATCAATCTGTGAATTTAGTTTCATCAAAAATGAAGATGACCCGTGTGTATATAAGAGGTTTAGTGGAGCGTGATTACTTTCCTAGTCCTCTACGTCGATGATATCTTGATCATTGGAAACGATATTCCTGAACTGCATGCCGTCAAAGCATGGTTAAGAAAATGTTTCCAGATGAAAGATTTAGGAGAAGCAGCCTATGTATTAGGTGTGAAGATCTACAGAGATAGATCTAAGAGGCTTCTCAGGCTGTGCCAGAGTACTTACATCGATATAGTCCTGGAGAGATTCCATTTAGAAAATTCTAAAAGAGGATATCTTCCAGTCAGACATGGTCTGAATCTTTCTAAGAGCCAGTGTCCTCAAACACAGTCTGAGAAAGATGAAATGGACAATACGCCTTATGCTTCGGCTATTGGATCCATTATGTATGCGATGTTGTGTACTCGCCCAGACGTCGCTTACGGGTTAAGCGTGACCAGTCGATTCCAAAGTAATCCAGGTAAGGCACACTGGATTGCAGTCAAGAACATTTTGAAATATCTTCGGAGGACCAAAGATATGTTCTTGATTTATGGAGGTCAGGAAGAACTCAGTATTGAAGGATATACTGACGCTTCGTTCCAATCTGACCAGGATGATTTTCGATCGCAATCAGGCTATGTTTTTAGCTTGAATGGAGGAGCAGTGGTGTGGAAAAGTTTCAAACAATCAATTGTTGCTGATTCCACAACAGAAGCCGAGTATGTTACAGCCTCAGAAGCATTAAAGGAGGCAGTGTGGATTCGTAAGTTCGTTCAAGAACTTGGTGTTGTTCCTTCGAGTGCAGATCCATTGGTTATCTTCTGTGATAACACTAGAGCAATAGCACAAGCAAAGGAACCACGGTCACACCAGAAGTCCAAGCACATACAGAGAAGGTTTCATTTGATCCGTGAGATCATAGATCGTGGAGAGATCAAGATCTGCAAGGTTCATACAGATGACAATCTAGCTGACCCACTTACAAAGCCTCTGGCGCAGCAGAAGCATGAGAAGCACTGTAATAATATAGGTTTGAGATTTCTCAACCATTAGATTAAGTGCAAGTGGGAGATTGTTGGGGTATGCCCTTAAGGCTAATGTTTGAGGCCTTGAGTTATTATCAGTATCATGTATAAACTATGTTTATAAAGGCAATGGTTGTTATTCAGGTTGTTACATTATCTGCTGCTGTTATGTATACTTCTGAATAATGTCTCAATGGTGTTCAGCTTGGCTGACATGCAGTATAGTCCTTAGTCGAGATATCTTGGTGAACATGAGACAGCCTTGATATGATTGAGACTAATATGTGTTCTAATCTTATAGGATCCTTCGAGCATGGAATAAGATGTAGACTCATAGGTGCATTGGATGTACTGGACAGACCCTACTTAGGATATTCAATTGCTTGTCACAATGTGAATAATCCTTATATGCAAACAAGTGGCATATTTCCTCTGACTTGAGATCACTTGTGTTTCTAAATGATGATTGGCATTGTCTTGAGGTAGTTCAATATCATTTGAAATATAATGGTTGTAGACTATCTTGGATAATGGGCATGAGTCATGTTAGGGCGCTAGTGATAGATATAGGATTGCCTTCTCCTTGTTTGGAGTGTGATGTTCTAAAGGGGCCCCATGTATGAGATGGTTGAGAAAGTGTATGGCCATACCCAGATGACTATGTTCATCTGATCTAACCACTCTCATCATGTTGGAGTTACAGGCTTGACACGCTTTTCCAACGAGAACATCCAGTGGCAAAGGAAACACATATGTCAAGTGACTTGGGTTCACACTTGTGCTATGGTTTGGGAGTAGTCTTGGAAGACTCTTTCCTTTATATCGGGAGGCAGTGATGTGTTGCTAGATACCCCTCTCTGATTGTGATAACGTAAGTTATCGTTACCGACATTTAAAGGAAACCCTTAGGGTCGCTCAATTTGATGATATGGCTTACTTATGTCAGATCGTGTGGACTGAATTGTTTTGGTTCAGTTTAAAGGAGTTTAAACTCTGATTGTAAGTGAGATCTGGTCTGATCATGTTTGATTGATTAGGGCTTGAGATCGGTAAGCTTCAATCGAGAGAATTGATGCTTGATCGATGAGATCAAGAGCATCAAGAGATGTGTGGTTAGATCTTGAGCCTTTTTGGTTTAATGGGATCTAGACCATGTCTTGGTTTGATTTGGTCTTTGAACCAAAGTCAATTGAACCGGTTCACTTATGTGAACGCATGGTTCAATTAAAGGGGGCGTTTTGATTGGTTCACTAAGCGTGAACGTATGAAGTCATGACTTACTATTTTTGGAAGCCATGACACTTCCCCACGAATAGAGAACGCCTCAACGCCTCTCTCGCCAAATGCTCTCTCGTGTGTCTCATCTCCACGAGGGTGATAGAGGGTATTCGGCCAGCCAAGAAAACATCTGATCTCCTTCATGCGACTAGGACACTTTTGGAGAGCTTTGCTAGCACAAGGTTCACGCCAAGGAGGAAGCCATCGCCATCTTGTGTGCGTCCACTTTGGAGGAGAGCCGCATCGCCCTCTTGCTTCCAAGTCGCCATCCAAACAATGGCAACGGTAAGATCACAAAATGATCTTTGCAAGTTTAAAGTTGATCATATATTCATGCCACATGCGATCCACATGAAACCTAAAGTTTCCGCCCATGCAAAATTTTAGAAGTGCATGCGTTTAGGGTTTCACCCCCACTTTCATTAGAAACAAGCAAAAGTCTTCACTCGAGCTCTTTATGGCATTCTTGTACCTCATGCGGCCCAAACGCCATCTGTAGCCTAAATGCGCCCACCAGACAGAATGCGCCTGTTCTAGAGTCGAACTCTAGACCACCCACTTAGTGAAACCAATTGCTGCAAACGCTTCTGCCATATGTGTTGTGTGCTCATGTCTGATAAAATTACATTTAAAACTATCTAGACATGTATTGACACGCAGGTCATTTATACATTATTCAAATAAATCAAATGTGACTCGCAGATCACATCAAAAATATTAATTTCCAGGCACGTAGGCCCCAGCACAGCATACAAAAAGGGCAGCCCAAATAAGATTAAATAAACACTCAAACTTACTCGACTCGAGTTCAATCATTCATGGCAACATGTAAAACATGTACAACACGTGAAGGAAAAGAAAAAAAAAATATGGCATCAATTTTGTTTCCTTATGTGCCCTACTACCTTACAACGGTCCATTAATAGGTATCCACTCGTCAGAACAAGTCAGACCCACTGTCCTTGCATGTACCCAGTCATAACTGACTAGCGTCGACCCAATGATCGACTATGCATGCCTTAAGGACTGAACGTCCTACATGAATCCCGGCAAGCGGGTGCGACCCCGGGCCAGTATCATGATCGTTCATCTTTTTGCCTCAAACAGACATCACTACACGCCCTTCCGCAGTCGGCTTATAGCCACCTGTACGTCTTGCGCACAAGTGCTATCTAGTCGCCCATCTAGGCTGTCAGATAGTCTGGTTAGGCTGTTGGGTTCAGACTTGACAAACGATTTCAAACCTGCTAACCCGTCTAAGTATTTAAAATAGGCGCACAGAAAAATCTAATGAAGTCGCGCATGAAGGTAAGTTTTTGTGAAAACAACTATAATATGCGCATGTAAACATACATCTAACACAAGGTATGAATTACATTGCATCATTTAGTCGCATGAGAACAGAGACATGCGCATCAATATTAGATCTACTCAAGCATGGGCAATCATATGCATCAAGCCAAAACCTGGCTCTGATACCACTATTAGTTAACCTAGTTAACAAGCGACTAAAACAAACTTGCATCAGAAAAACTAGGAATCCCAAGAATCGCTTATCACGAGCATATGATCAACCTTTTTGCCTTGTATAGAACAAGTAAAAGCATTACCTGTGCCATGATATGAGAGGCGGCTTGGAAGAAAAAGGGGCGAGTGCCTCTTCTCCAAAGAAATCACACACAAGATGAAGTAGACTTCCTCCCTTGCGTCCCTTGTGCTAGCAAAGATACCAAGGAGTCCTGATCGTCCCTTGCAAGGAAGATGTGCGTCTTGGCTAGAGTTTTTGGATGGAGACGATCCACTTAAGAGGAAGAAGACGAGTCCTCATTTTCTCTCTCTCGAATCCATGGGTGATTAAGGAGAGGTATATTCGGCCACCAAAATAGTGAAACCGAAAAACATAACTACCTCCACAACTCCCACTTAAACCATCAAAACCTCCATCTTAAATTGAACCATGCGTTCACAAGTGAACCGGTTCAAACACCATTTGGTCCAAACACAAAATTGAACCAACCCTGGCTAAAATCTCTTTGAACCGAATGGCTCAAGATCTAACCACACATCACATTGAACCCCTGATCAACACCATCAAGAATCAATCCCCCCGATCAAAGCTTACCGATCACATGCCCTAATAAATCAAACATGATTAGACTAGATCTCACTTCCAATCAGAGTTTAAATTCCTTTAAACTGAACTAGAATAATTCCAGTCCACACGATCTGACATAAGTAAGCCATATCATCAAATTGTGCGACCCTAAGGGTTTCCTTCAATGTCGGTAACGATAACTTACGTTGTCACGATCAGAGAGAGGTATCTAGCAACACATCACTGTCTCCCGATATGAAGGAAAGAGTCTTCCAAGACTACTCCCAAACCACAGCACAAGTGCGAATCTAATTCACTTGGTATACATGTTTCCCTTTACCACTGGATGTTCCCGTTGGACAAGCGTGTCAAGCCTGCGATTCCAACATGATGAAAATGGTTAAATCAGATGAACATAGTCGTCTGGGTATGGCCATACACATTCTCAACCATTTCATCCAAGGGCCCCCTTATAACATCACACTCCAATCAGGAGAGGCAATCCTATATCTATCACAAGTGCCCTAGCATGAGTCATGCCCACTATCCAAGATAATCTTTAACCATTATCTTTCAAATGATATTGAACTACCTCAAGACAATGCCAATCATCACTTAGAAACATAAGTGATCTCAAGTCAGAGGGAATATACCACTTGCTTGCATACAAGGATTATTCACATTGTGACAAACAATTGAATATCCACAGAAGGGTCAGTCCAGTACATCCAATGCACCTATGTGTCTAATCTTATTCCACGCTCGAAGCATCCCACAAGATTAGAACACACATTAGTCTCAATCATATCAAGGCTGTCTCATGTTCACCGAGATATCTCGACTAAGGACAATACTGAATGTCAGCTAAGCTGAACATCATTGAGACATTACTCAGAAGTATACATACAGCAGCAGATAATAGAACAATCTGAATAATAACAATTTCCTTTATAAAACATATATATATTTATACATGATACTGAAAATAGCCCAAAGCCTCAAACATTGGCCTTAAGGGCATACCCCAACAATCTCCCACTTGCACTTAAACTAATGGTTGAGGTATCTCAAACCCATATTGTTACAGTGCTTCTCATGCTTCTGCTGCGCCAGAGGCTTTGTAAGCGGGTCAGCTATATTGTCATCTGTATAAACCTTGCAGAGCTTGATGTCTCCTCGATTACTGATCTCACGAATCAGGTGAAACCTTCTCTATATGTGCTTGGACTTCTGGTGTGACCGTGGTTCCTTCGCTTGTGCAATCGCTCTAGTGTTATCACAGAAGATAACCAATGGATCTACACTCGAAGGAATGACACCAAGTTCCTGAACGAATTTACGAATCCAAACTGCCTCCTTTGATGCCTCTGAGGCTGCAACATACTCGGCTTCTGTTGTGGAATCAGCAACAGTTGATTGCTTAAAACTCTTCCACACCACTGCTCCTCCATTCAAGCTAAAAACATAGCCTGATTGCGATCGGAAATCATCTTGGTCAGACTGGAACGAAGCATCAGTATATCCTTCGATACTGATCTATTCCTAACCTCCATAAATCAAGAACATATTTTTGGTTCTGCGAAGATATTTCAAAATGTTCTTGACTGCAATCCAGTGTGCCTTCCCTGGATTACCTTGGAACCGACTGGTCACGCTTAACCCGTAAGCGACGTCTGGGCGAGTACACAACATCGCATACATGATGGACCCAATAGCCGAAGCATAAGGCGTATTGTCCATCTCATCTTTCTCAGACTGTCTTTGTTGGGGTATGCCCTTAAGGCTAATGTTTGAGGCCTTGGGATTGTATCAGTATCATGTATAAACTCTTATGTTTATAAAGGCAATGGTTGTTATTCAGGTTGTTACATTGTCTGCTGCAATAATTGTACTTCTGACTAATGTCTCAATGCTGTTCAGCTAGGCTGACATGCTACAAAGTCCTTAGTCGAGATATCTTGGTGAACATGAGACAGCCTTGATATGATTGAGACTAATATGTGTTCTAATCTTATAGGATGCTTCGAGCATGGAATAAGATGTAGACTCATGGGTACATTGGATGTACTAGACAGACCCTACTAGGATATTCAATTGCTTGTCACAATGTGAATAATCCTTGTTTTGCTTCAAGTGGCACATGTCCTCTGACTTGAGATCACTTGTGTTTCTAAATGATGATTGTCATTGTTTTGAGGTAGTTCAATATCATTTGAAACATAATGGTTATAGACTATCTTGGATAATGATCATGAGTCAGGTTAGGGCACTAGTGATAGATAAAGGATTGCCGTCTCCTTAATTGGAGTGTGATGTTCTAATGGGCCCCCCCCCCTTAAATGAGATGATTGAGAAAGTGTATGGCCATACCCAGGTGACTATGTTCATCTGATCTATTCATGCTCATCATATTGGAGCTACAAGCTTGACACGCTTGTCCAATAAGAACATCCAGTGGCAAAGGAAATATGTATGCCTAGTGAGTTGATTCACACTTGTGCTGTGGTTTGGGTGTAGTCTTGGAAGACTCTTTCCTCTATATCGGGAGACAGTGATGTGTTGCTAGATACCCCTCACTGATCGTGATAACGTAAGTTATCGTTACCGACAATTAAAGGAAACCCTCAGGGTCGCACAATTTGATGATATGGCTTACTTAAGTCAGATCGTGTGGACTGAATTGTTTAGTTCAGTTTAAAGGGATTTAAACTCTGATTATAAGTGAGATCTGGTCTGATCATGTTTGATTGATTAGGGCTTGAGATCGGTAAGCTTCGATCGAGAGTGTTGATGCTAGATCGGTGAGATCAGAAGCATCAGGAGATGAATGGTCAGATCTGGAACCTTAGGGTTTAATTCGATCTGGACTAAAAGCTTGGGCTGATTTGGTTTGGTCATTGAACCAAATACATTGAACCGGCTCATGTGTGAGCGCATGGTTCATATGGGAGAAGGGATATGCGTTTGGTTCACTTCAAGTGAACGCATAACGCATGAAATCAAGTAGTTGCTATTTTTGGAATTTCGGTTTTCCAAAATGGGAACGTCTCCACGTTCGAAGGCAATGCTTCTCAATTCTCATATCTCGCCCCTTTGCTCTTGACGACTCACGGCTTGCGTTGTGAAGGTTGACGACAAGAGAGGATTCGGCCAAGCAAAGAGTAGATCTCTTCCCTTCCATTCGACAAGGACCCTTGAAGCCTTGCTAGCACAAGGAACACAAGGAGTAGCCATCATCCTCTTGTGTGCGCCACCTTTGGAGGAGAGCCCCTTTCGCCCTCTTGCTTCCAAGGCACCATCCAAGCGATGGCTATGGTAAGATCACATCTTGATCTTAGTAAAACTTAAGTTGATCATATGGTTATACCACATGCGATCTTATGAAGCCCTAGAAAATTTCTTGAATGCGCATGCTTTAGGGTTTCGCCCCCCTCTTGAAAGGGGTACTTACAATTGGTATCAGAGCTTATGTTTTCGGTATAATTCATATGATTGCTTGATACTTTGTGTGATCCATGTTTACTCTCATGCTTAGATCTATGGCTGATTACATGCGCAAGTTCATGAAAGTTCATGATGCGAAAACAACATGTATGATGTTTATTGCTCTTTGGCGCATGTATTGGTGCTTGTTGTTGTTTTGTCATAGAAAAACTTAACTTGCGCGCCCCTCTTTAGACTAAGCGCCTGCTATAAACCCTTAGACGGGTTGATGGGGTTGAAGTCATCTTCTAGAGTAGATCCAACCAGTCTGATCAGACCATCTGACAGCCTAGATGGATCGACCAGATGGCACCTGTGCGCAAGCACGAGGTGGCTATAGGTCGATTGCATCACAGGCGTGTAGCGAGGTCTGGTTGAGACAACCATTGAACGCACATGAGTTAGGCCCGGGGTCACACCCGCTTGCCAGAACTCATGATGGTTGTTCAGCCCTTGGCGCATGCATGGTTGACCATTAGGTCAACTCAAGTCAGTTAGGACTTGGTGCATGCAAGGGCAATGGATCTAACTAGAAATGATGAGTGGATCCCTATCAATGGACCTTTGTTAGGTTGTAGGGCATATAAGAAAATTAAAATTGATGCCAATGGGTTTTCAAAATTTTATTTTCTTATTATTATTGGATCACATGTTTGATTGGATGCCATGTGCTTGTTTATTTCATCTTATGTGGGTTGCCCTTTATTGTGTGCTGTGCTGGGGCCTACGAGCCTGGTTAATTGTAAATTAATATTTAATTGTGATCTGCGAATCACATTGTATTTAATTTATAAGTGTAATTGACCTGCGTGTCAATCTTGTCTAGATAGATTAATTTGTAATTTAATCAGACAAGAGCACAAAGCACACATGGCAGAGGCGCATGCAGCAGTGGCTTGACCAGGTGGGAGGTCTAGGGTTCGACCCTAGGACAGGCGCATTTTCCTGGTGGGCGCACCTGAGCTGCAATTGGCCCTTGGGCCCTAGGTTGGGCCAGATATGAAGAAAAAGCCCCATGAAGAAAGCAAGTGAAGACTTAATTTAGGTTAAGCTCTTACTTAGGCTTAATGGGCTTTTACCACATAAGATCCATGCTTTCTTTTATTGTTTAATAATTAGAATTGCATGAGTTATTTATCTTCTGCTATAGCCATAAGATTTGCCTGATAGTAAGAAGATAAAAGACCGTTAAAATCCAACGCTAAATATCAAGCACGTAATGCCTTCTGGCGCGAAACCTCACTGTTCTGACTATCGTTGGGGCCGTGTTGTACCCACTCAGTGGGCACGCCCATCTATCTTCAAACGGTGTGTGATTTCACCTGCGTGTTACAGAGAAGGGATTTATCGCTTCTCGTTGCTCAGCATAGCACGTGGTGGTCCAGGGAGTAGGTCAGGTCAGCTTGACCATGTAGGCTACATATGGGGCCTATGTTAGCTATATGGAGGCAGCCATCTGTGGGATCAGAGACTGTGTTGTACCAACTCAGTTGGCACAGTCAGCTGGATTGCCCAGATGAAGGGGAATCGCATGGGTTGGCGATTGGCAGGGACTGCCTACCAGAGATTAGTGCTTGTACTCTCTGTGCATCTTATCTCGCCTGAGCGGGACGCGGAGACCAAGTATGAAATCTGGATCCCATCTCACTAAAAGAGTCTTACTCTTTCGGACTGTTTTACTGGATTTTTCAGTCAGATAAAATAGTGAGAAAAGAATCATTCTTAAGTCCTGGATTGATTCTAAACATTGATACTAACCTTGCTGTTCTTGCATTGTTGTAGATTCCTGCAGCAACGAACACCATGAACTTCAATGTGCGATCCTTACTGGAAAGGGAGAAGTTTGCTGGGCCAAACTTCTCAGACTGGTACGGACACCTTAAGATTGTTCTTAAGGCAGAGAGGAAACTGTATGTCCTCGAGATGGCAATACCGCCTCAACCCGCAGCGAACGCCGCAAGGGCGGTTCGTGAAGCCTATGAAAAGCATGTCAATGATAGCATTGATGTCGCTTGCCTGATGCTAGCGTCTATGACGCCACCGCTGCAGCGACAGCATGAGGATATGTCTGCTATAGAAATTATAGCAAACCTCAAAATGTTGTATGCTGCACAGGCGAGGACTGAGCGCTATAATTTGACCAAGCTTTTCTTTCAGAGCAAACTGGCTGAAGGGAGCCCAGTGGGAGCTCACGTGCTCAAGATGATTGGGCACAAAGAGGCTCTAGAGAAACTGGGGCATACCATCAATCAGGAGCTTGCTGTAGACATTATTCTGCAGTCTCTCCCGCCCTCTTTCGATGCGTTCATTATTAACTTTAATATGAACAAAATCGATTGTACCCCGACAGAGTTGCTGAATATGCTCTTGACTACTGAGGAGACTCTGAAGGGAAAGCCTTCAACCTCTGTCTTAATGGTTCCTTCTAGGAACAAGAAGAAGGGGAAGAAGGGCAAAAGCCCCAGTCAAGAACTACAATAAGGCTCTGAAACAGAAGGTTAAGCGGTCGAAGGAATACAGATGTTTCCACTGTGGCCAGCTGGGTCACTGGAAAAAGGACTGTAAAGCGCTCCAAGGAGAAAAGAAGGGAAGCATCGCTTCTGGCTCAGGTATATTTGTGACTGAAGTCATGATATCCTCTTCTTCTATTTCATGGGTGTTGGACACTGCATGTGGAGTTCACATTTGTTCAAATGTACAGGAACTCAAGAGAAGAAGACAGGTGGGACAGCATGAGGTGGACCTACGAGTTGGAAACGGGGCACGGGTTGCTGCTGTTGCTGTAGGAGACTATTACATCTCATTACCATCTGGACTTGTATTGGAATTAAACAATTGTTATTTTGTACCTAGCATTACCAAAAATATTATCTCTATTCCTGCTCTTGTCAGGAAAGGATTTTCCTTTGAATGCAATATTTCAAAGTGTGTTATTTCTTTAGATAATATTGTTTATGCTACTGGATCAATTAACAATGGGTTATTCATGTTGGACATGGAATATTCTATACAAAACATTGATAATAAGAAAGCCAAGTATGCTGATGACAGCACCTTGTTATGGCATAGTCGTTTAGGCCATATTAACAAGAAACGCATTAAGCGGTTGCATGATCATGGACTGCTGGGATCATTCTCCTATGAGGAGATTGATACATGCAAAGCTTGTTTATTGGGTAAAATGAAGAAGTCTCCTTTTCCTAACAAAGGTCAAAGGGCTTCAGGTTTACTTGACCTTATACACAGTGATGTGTGTGGGCCATTTAGTAAACATGCCAGAGGTGGCTATTCATACTTCATTACCTTTACTGATGATTTCAGTAGGTATGGATATGTCTATTTAATGAGACATAAAAGTGAATCTTTTAACAAGTTCAAAGAGTTCAAAAATGAAGTACAAAATCAGCTAGGCCGAAATATCAAGGCACTTTGTTCTGATCGAGGTGGAGAATACTTGAGTCATGCGTTTACTGACTATCTGAAGGAGTGTGGGATTATCTCACAGCTCACTCCGCCAGGAACACCGCAATGGAATGGTGTATCCGAGAGGAGAAATAGAACATTACTTGATATGGTTCGTTCTATGATGAGTCAGGTTGCTCTACCTTACTCCTTTTGGGGATTTGCACTGGAAACAGCTGCAAAGGTACTAAACCGAGTGCCATCCAAGGCAGTTTCAAAGACTCCATATGAATTATGGTATGGGAAACAGCCGAGCTTGACATTTATCAGGATCTGGGGTTGCGAGGCTTATGTCAAAAAGCTCGCCTCTGGGAAACTGGAGAGCAGATCTGAGAAATGTATCTTTGTCGGATACCCTAAGGAAACTAAGGGTTATTATTTCTACGATCCCAAAGAGAACAAGGTATTTGTTGCTCGGACGGCTATTTTTCTTGAGAAGGAGTTTCTTCTGCAAGAAGCCAGTGGGAGAGATATAAAACTGGATAAGAATCCAGAGGAAGGACAAAGTAGTCAAGCACAGTTGGATGAGCCTGAGCCGGTAGAACAGGTTACTGAACAACCTGAGGCTCAGATATCACGGGAACCGCGTAGATCGGGAAGGATCCGTCGACAGCCTGAGCGCTATGACGGAGTCTACATCATTGATAATGATGAACCCCTCACTTATGCGGATGCGGTCAGTGGACCAGAGTCAGCTAGATGGCTTGAAGCTATGCGAGCCGAGATGGACTCCATGTCAGATAACCAAGTTTGGGATTTGGTTGATCCGCCTCCGGGAGTAATCCCTATTGGCTGTAAATGGATCTTCAAGAAGAAGATTGACATGGATGGTAACGTGGTTACCTATAAAGGCAGGCTAGTTGCGAAAGGTTTCAAACAAATCTACGGGATAGATTATGATGAAACTTTCTCACCTGTAGCTATGTTTAAGTCTATTCCGATTCTTTTCGCGATAGCAGCATATTACGATTATGAGATCTGGCAGATGGATGTGAAGACTGCTTTCCTTAATGGAAAATTGGATGAGGATGTGTATATGACACAACCTGAAGGTTTCACTAATCTATCAGATCATCATAAAATATGCAAGTTAAAGAAGTCCATTTATGGACTTAAACAAGCATCTAGAAGCTAGAATGTTCGTTTTGATGAATCAATCAGTGAATTTGGTTTCATCAAGAATGAAGATGACCCGTGTGTATATAAGAGGTTTAGTGGGAGCGTAATTACTTTCCTAGTCCTCTACGTCGATGATATCTTAATCATTGGAAACGATATTCCTGAACTGCATGCTGTCAAAGCATGGTTAAGGAAATGTTTCCAGATGAAAGATCTAGGAGAAGCAGCCTATGTATTAGGTGTGAAGATCTACAGGGATAGATCTAAGAGGCTTCTCGGGCTGTGCCAGAGTACTTACATCGATAAAGTCCTGGAGAGATTTCATTTAGAGAATTCTAAAAGAGGATATCTTCCAGTCAGACATGGTCTGAATCTTTCAAAGAGTCAGTGTCCACAAACACAGACTGAGAAAGATGAAATGGACAATACGCCTTATGCTTCGGCTATTGGGTCCATTATGTATGCGATGTTGTGTACTCGCCCAGACGTCGCTTACAGGTTAAGCGTGACCAGTCGATTCCAAAGTAATCCAGGTCAGGCGCACTGGATTGCAGTCAAGAACTTCTTGAAATATCTGCGGAGGACCAAAGATATGTTCTTGATATATGGTGGTCAGGAAGAACTCAGTATTGAAGGATATACTGACGCTTCATTCCAATCGGACCAGGATGATTTCCGATCGCAATCAGGCTATGTTTTTAGCTTGAATGGAGGTGCAGTGGTGTGGAAAAGTTTCAAACAGTCTATTGTTGCTGATTCCACAACAGAAGCCGAGTATGTTGCAGCCTCAGAAGCATCTAAGGAGGCAGTGTGGATTCGTAAGTTCATTCAGGAACTTGGTGTTATTCCTTCGAGTGCAGATCCTTTGGTTATCTTCTGTGATAACACTGGAGCAATCGCACAAGCAAAGGAACCACGGTCGCACCAGAAGTCCAAGCACATACAGAGACGGTTTCACTTGATCCGGGAGATCATTGATCGTGGCGAGATCAAAATCTGCAAGGTTCATACAGATGACAATCTGGCAGACCCACTTACCAAGCCTCTGGCGCAGTAGAAGCATGAGAAGCACTGTAATAATATGGGTTTGAGATTCCTCAACCATTAGATTAAGTGCAAGTGGGAGATTGTTGGGGTATGCCCTTAAGGCTAATGTTTGAGGCCTTGGGATTGTATCAGTATCATGTATAAACTCTTATGTTTATAAAGGCAATGGTTGTTATTCAGGTTGTTACATTATCTGCTGCAATAATTGTACTTCTGAATAATGTCTCAATGCTGTTCAGCTAGGCTGACATGTTATAAAGTCCTTAGTCGAGATATCTTGGTGAACATGAGACAGCCTTGATATGATTGAGACTAATATGTGTTCTAATCTTATAGGATGCTTCGAGCATGGAATAAGATGTAGACTCATGGGTACATTGGATGTACTGGACAGACCCTACTAGGATATTCAATTGCTTGTCACAATGTGAATAATCCTTGTTTTGCTTCAAGTGGCACATGTCCTCTGACTTGAGATCACTTGTGTTTCTAAATGATGATTGTCATTGTTTTGAGGTAGTTCAATATCATTTGAAACATAATGGTTATAGACTATCTTGGATAATGATCATGAGTCAGGTTAGGGCACTAGTGATAGATAAAGGATTGCCGTCTCCTTAATTGGAGTGTGATGTTCTAATGGGGCCCCCCCTTAAATGAGATGATTGAGAAAGTGTATGGCCATACCCAGGTGACTATGTTCATCTGATCTAATCATGCTCATCATATTGGAGCTACAAGCTTGACACGCTTGTCCAATAAGAACATCTAGTGGCAAAGGAAATATGTATGCCTAGTGAGTTGATTCACACTTGTGCTGTGGTTTGGGTGTAGTCTTGGAAGACTCTTTCCTCTATATCGGGAGACAGTGATGTGTTGCTAGATACCCCTCACTGATCGTGATAACGTAAGTTATCGTTACCGACATTTAAAGGAAACCCTCAGGGTCGCACAATTTGATGATATGGCTTACTTAAGTCAGATCGTGTGGACTGAATTGTTTAGTTCAGTTTAAAGGGATTTAAACTCTGATTATAAGTGAGATCTGGTCTGATCATGTTTGATTGATTAGGGCTTGAGATCGGTAAGCTTCGATCGAGAGTGTTGATGCTAGATCGGTGAGATCAGAAGCATCAGGAGATGAATGGTCAGATCTGGAACCTTAGGGTTTAATTCGATCTGGACTAAAAGCTTGGGCTGATTTGGTTTGGTCATTGAACCAAATACATTGAACCGGCTCATGTGTGAGCGCATGGTTCATATGGGAGAAGGGATATGCGTTTGGTTCACTTCAAGTGAACGTATAACGCATGAAATCAAGTAGTTGCTATTTTTGGAATTTCGGTTTTCCAAAATGGGAACGTCTCCACGTTCGAAGGCAATGCTTCTCGATTCTCATCTCTCGCCCCTTTGCTCTTGACGACTCACGGCTTGCGTTGTGAAGGTTGACGACAAGAGAGGATTCGGCCAAGCAAAGAGTAGATCTCTTCCCTTCCATTCGACAAGGACCCTTGAAGCCTTGCTAGCACAAGGAACACAAGGAGTAGCCATCATCCTCTTGTGTGCGCCACCTTTGGAGGAGAGCCCCTTTCGCCCTCTTGCTTCCAAGGCACCATCCAAGCGATGGCTATGGTAAGATCACATCTTGATCTTAGTAAAACTTAAGTTGATCATATGGTTATACCACATGCGATCTTATGAAGCCCTAGAAAATTTCTTGAATGCGCATGCTTTAGGGTTTCGCCCCCCTCATGAAAGGGGTACTTACAGTCTTTGAGGACACTGGCTCTTTGAAAGATTCAGACCATGTCTGACTGGAAGATAAGCTCTTTTAGAATTTTCTAAATGGAATCTTTCCAGGACCTTATCGATATAAGTACGCTGGCACAGCCCGAGAAGCCTATTAGATCTATTTCATCAAAAGCTAATCGAAATACAAGGTGGAGACTATGTTTTTATAGGCGAGATGGGGGCTAGGGCAGGATAGTCATTAGCTTCCATGCGCCTATTACAATGATGGATAGAGTTTGAATTACAAAATTAAGAGGATGTTGGCGCAAATCCTCTTTGGGAGCTTCTTTATTTGGTGATCTCCTTTTGGCAATTCTTTAAATGCTTGGGCTGGTAAAAGGTGTCTTCTTATCCTTATGTTGGCGAGATGCTTGTTGGCGCATGGATAAGAGATTCAAAATTTGAATCCTTTCCATAAGAGCATGGGCAGCAACAAGAGATGGCAATTTCTCATAAATGTCTTCATAAATGCCCTCCTTTGATTTTGGATCTTGATGGATAATTCCTTTGATTTTGGATCTTGATGGATGAGGGATTTGAATTCATTCCTTGCTTGGACTAGTGGTTGGCGCATATCCCTTAGATGGATGATGAGGTGGCTGATTGCTCTATTGGAGAGGCGCCCAACAAATATAGCAAGTGAGCTAATACATGGCTTGAAGTGAGCTAATACATGGCTTGAAGTGAGCTTGGGCTTTGAAGTCTTCTTTTCCTTTTCTGGAGCTGAACTTGATGAGTGGACCTTGAGTGACATTGAGCTGAAACTTGAGCTGCTCCTTACTTGAATGACCTACCGAAAATGATCCTGATGCATGCATGCACTACCCTACTATGATGCAAGAGTACATAAAGTTTCATGACTTACAAGTGGACTTGCCATAAGTGACTACATGATGCATGGCTTTATTGAAAAGCAAATTACCCTAAATGCAATGCAAGAAAGGGGACTCTAAGGGAACACATATCGAAGAGGTACCCTACGAGTCCGAGCAGATCTCCTCAGAGCAGGGCTACTGCCTCCATTAGCTCTCCCCGGGTTGAAAGAATTCTCCTATGGAGAATTATCCTTGTATCCTTGGAGTAACTCAGGGGCGGCTATAGCTAGCTCTGACTCAGGAAGCCATACCTCTTCACCATTAATGAGTCTAACTCGATAAAACATTTGTACCTCATCAGTGGTGAATCTGGTTTGGTCTTCGAGAATAGCCTCAATCTCCATCTTGTAGGTGTCATCTAGATCTGATATGGAGAGGGGCTCATGATAGAGGGTGAGATCCTCCACGTTGACGGTGGTGGGGATCCCCAGTTCAGGTGGCAGGTCGAGGACATAGGCATTGTCATTGATTTTGTCTACAATGGTGAAGGGGCCTAGTCCTTTTGCTTCCAACTTGTGCCCTGTCCTGTGGATGCGCTCCTCACGTGCTCGTAGAATCACTTTATCACCTGTGGAAAATAAACTTTCTCGGCGATGTTTGTTAACAGCTTCGCGATAATGATTAACAGATTCTAGCATTTTAGAAAATATTTCAGCATGCATTTGCGAAGTATGTAAAGCAAAGTCACGAGCAGGTAAAGAAGTCCTAAAGTGTCTGGGTAGAGGGAAGAGATCTATAGGTTTGTTGGGTTGATACCCTAGGTTGGCTTGGAAAAGGGAGAGACCTGTGGTCTTGTTGACTGTACTGTTGTAGGAGAACTCGGCAGTGGGTAGGAGTTTATCCCAGTTGCCAGGATGTTCACTTACCAAACTCCTAAGGATACTCCCAAGTGATCGGTTGACCACTTCAGTCTGCCCATCCGTCTGGGGATGGTAGGCTGTGGAGAACTTGAGTTTTGTTCCTAGAAGGGTCCATAGGGTTCTCCAAAAATGGCTTACAAACCTAGGGTCTCTATCAGACACTATAGTTAAGGGTGTCCCACAAAGCCTGACAACTTCTCTGAAGAAGAGTTTAGCAACATGGGAGGCATCAGTGGTTTTGGTGCAAGCTATGAAATGGGCCATCTTAGTAAATCTATCAACTACCACAAATATAGAATCATGTTTAGCTGAGGTTTGGGGTAGTCCTAAAATGAAATCCATACTAAGGTCTTGCCAAGGGGCTTGGGGAATAGGTAAGGGAGTATACAGGCCAGGGCTGTGCTTATGGACTTTGGTGAGATGACAAGTCCTACAATGCCTCACAACCTTAGCTACATCCTGGTAAAGGTTGGGCCAGTAGAACCGTTCCTCTACAAGGGCTTGGGTCTTATCTCGACCGTGGTGCCCGGCAGACCCGCCTCCGTGTAATTCCCAAACAAGGAATTCTCGGATGGATGTCTTGGGCACACAAAGGGTTGGTCCAAGAAAGAGATACCCATCCCTAAGGGTGTAGAGAGGGTGACTTAATGGATCTTGACTAAGGTCAGCATATAAGGTAGAAAAAATCAGGACATTCAAGATAAGCATCTTCATGGAATCAAAGCAAGTAACTTCAACATGCATTTTGTTCAAAAGTAAAGTTACTCTACTAAGGGCATCTGCTACTTTATTCTCAGATCCTGATTTATGTCTAAGCACAAAAGTGTATTGTTGTAAATATTCGACCCACTTAGCATGCCTTGAGTTTAACTTATTCTGAGCACTTAGATAGGAGAGGGCCTGGTGGTCACTATTAAGAGTAAACTCCCTATGGATGAGATAATGTCTCCAATACCTTAGAGCTTGGTCTATAGCATAAAACTCTTTGTCATAGGTAGAGTATTTTTGTTTTGCCTCGTTGAGTTTTTCACTAAAGAAGGCTATGGGATGACCTTCTTGGCTTAGGGTTCCCCCTATGCCAACTCCAGAGGCATCACAATCTACCTCAAAGACTTTATTGAAGTCAGGAAGTCTAAGGACCGGGGCAGTGGTCATCTTATCCTTAAGTTCTTGGAAGGCTTTGCTAGCAGATTTAGTCCAGGAGAATTCACCTTGTTTTAGGCAACTAGTGATAGGTGCCACTATAGAGCTGAAGTTCCTTATGAATCTCCTATAGAAGGTAGCTAGGCCATGGAAGCTTCTGACTTCAGTGATGGTCTTAGGTTCAGGCCAATCTATGATGGCTTGGATCTTGGATGGGTCGGCTTGAAGGCCATGCTCAGACACTATGAATCCTAAGAAGATCACACTATGGGACAAAAAGGAGCACTTCTTGAGATTGATATAGAGTTGCTCTTCCTTAAGAAGGTCAAGGGTCTTCCTAAGGTGCTCTAGGTGTTCCTCTTTAGTCTTACTATAGATCAGGATATCATCAAAGTAGACTACAAGGAATCTTCCAATGAAAGGGTTTAAGACTTGGGTCATGAGTCTCATGAATGTGGAAGGAGCATTAGTCAAGCCAAAAGGCATGACTAACCATTCATAGAGACCATCCTTGGTCTTGAAAGCTGTCTTCCATTCATCACCTAGCCTTATCCTGACCTGGTGGTATCCACTTCTTAAGTCAAGCTTGCTAAACCACTTAGAGCCAACTAACATGTCTAGCATCTCATCAAGTCTAGGAATAGGAAACCTATACTTGACTGTGATTTTGTTTATGGCTCTACAGTCTATACACATGCGCCAACTGCCATCCTTTTTAGGGGTGAGCAGAGCAAGCACGGCGCATGGGCTAAAGCTTTCTCTGATGTGTCCTTTCTCTAATAGGTCATCTACTTGCCTCTTAAGTTCTTGATGCTCGGTGGGGTTCATCCTATAGTGGGGCAGATTGGGTAGGGTTGAACCTGGGACAAGATCTATTGCATGTTGGATGTCCCTAAGAGGTGGAAGTCCTGTGGGTAGTTCTTCAGGGGTAAGCTCACTATATTGTTCTAAGAGGGCTTCTACTTCAGGGGGTGGCTTACTTTCTTCTTCTTGGTTGACTTCCTTGAGGACTAAGGTAAATAAAGGTTGGTCAGGCCTATAATCCTTAGGTCTCATGAGCTAAAGGGTTGGTTGTATGGTTTTGGTCTCTTCTATTTTTCCCTTATTGGTTGAGGCTTTGAGCTCTCTAGGCATAGAAGGTTTCAGCTTGATCTTTTGACCTGAATGACTAAAGACATAGGTATTAGTCCGACTGTCGTGGACTACATCCATGTCATATAGCCATGGTCTGCGTAGAAGGACTTGAGCGATGTCCATAGTGATAACGTCACACCAAATTTGTCCTTCATAAGTACCAAACTGTATGGGAACTAGACTCCTATGGGTTACTGGCACACTAGACTGGTTGACCCATGAGATGCTATAAGAGGTTGGGTGAGCTTCTATCTTAAGTTTAAACTTGGTAACAGCAGAGTGGGAGACAGTGTTCAGACTACTACCCCCATCTATCACTACTTTGCACATGTTTCCATTGCATTTCGTGTAAGTATGGAAGATACTAGTTCTTCGCCAATCATCCGTGGGTGAGGGTTTGATCAAGGTACACCTAACAACTCCTAAGGTGTTTTGGGTAGGCTCCTCACTACTATCATATTCTTTGTCTTCTAGGATTTGGTAGTCAGAATCTGGGTCATTAATGTCTTCAAGTCTAGGGGTTTGGTTTTCCTCACCTAAGTATAAGACCCTTTTAGGACAGTCTTTCATATAGTGTCTATATTGTTGGCAACCATGGCATTTGACCCTAGATGGTTCTGGATAACTAGAGGGCTTGGGTTTAGGAGTACTAGAGCTTTGGGGTTGGGTTGGTCTAGGACTTGGTCTAGAGGCACTAAACTCTTTCCTAAAGGCAACCTTAAGTTCTTGCTCTATCTCCTTGGCTCTAAGATGGGCAACCTCTATGGAGTCTATCTGGTAGTAGGTAAGGCCCTTTCTAATCTCAGATCGGAGACCATTTTTATACCTGCTAAGGGTGAATAGAGGGTTTTCTCCTGGGTTTCCCCTAAGCAGGAATTCCTCAAAGCTAGCAGTGTATTGATCAACAGTCATAGATCCTTGGGTTAAGCTAGAGGCTTGGTCAAACAACTTACTCTGAAAATATGAGGGGACATATTTCAGTTTAAGTTGTTGGCGCATTTCTAGCCAAGTGTCTATGGGAGGTAGGTTGAGTCTCTCTTGGTTGTTCTCTGCATTGGTCTAATACAACCTAGCATTTCCCTCAGGAAGGCACTTTGCAAGTCGGACTTTGCTGTGCTCAGGGATCATGCTCCACTCGAAATATTGTTCGAGCTTGGTTGTCCAATCCAAGAAGTCTCGGGGTTCTAAAGAGCCATTGAAGGTTGGGGGATTGAGTTTGATGGCGCGGTGCACATCATCCTCCCTAAATCTGGGTTGAGGTGGGGTTTGAGTAGGAGGTCCATTCCACATAGTTGGTTGGTGGGTTCCCGCATGGTTTGGATTGGGGTATCCATTCCATGTCGGTTGAGGATCGGTTCCTACATGGTTTGGATTAGGATATCCATTCCACATAGGTTGGGTGCCTGCACGGGTTGGGGTTTCATGCCCGTTCCACGCAGGTGGTTGTTGGGTGTCTACATGATGAGGGCTAGGTGGTGGTTCACAAGCATGGTTAGAAGACCTTTCCCTAAAATCATGGAACTCAGTGGTAAGTTGGTTAAGGCTTCGGGTAAGGGTCCCTATTTTCTCAGTCAAGAACTCAAAATTCTCATTCATGGCAGTATGATCCATTGTGGGATTTTGTTCCTGTTGTTGAGTTTTAGACCGAGTTTGCATGGGTGTTTTGAAAAATACAGGTTTTGAAAATAGAGCAAATGATAGATAAGTACGTAGTCAAGTTCTTTCAAACACCTAGTTCCAAAGACCGCTTAGAAGTAGAAAATTAAGTTTTAAGGCTTAAAAAATCTAGTATAAGAGCCTAAGCTCTGATACCAAGCTGATGTAGGACGAGGAACTAAAGCATTCAAACAACGCCTTTGAAAACTGGTTTTGATAAATAGCTAAATAATAAGGGAAAACCGATGTTATGCTAACAAGGTTTGAGAAACTAATTTTTTTGTATTTTAT
Source organism: Costus lasius (assembly GCA_027563935.2). Lineage (NCBI taxonomy): Eukaryota > Viridiplantae > Streptophyta > Magnoliopsida > Zingiberales > Costaceae > Costus > Costus lasius. The sequence continues at coordinate 63,952,916 of CM050448.1, read as the reverse complement.
ATATAGAGGGAAAAACCGAGTTTAAACTAAGAACTGAAAATAAGAATTACACTAGAAAGCAGTAAATGCAGGAAGTAAGCTTACAGTGCAGCCCTTGAGAATCGAAGGACTGTGCTTCCCGTTCTTCACCGGTCCTACTCTGATGGAAGGTGTAGGGTGGAGCTTACAAACATTCACAGAAAGATCCGTACAGGTCACGGATTTTAATACAAAAATAAAGGTGGTCAAAGGGGAGGTTAAGCCTCATAAGTTCCTTTGCTAGTCCTAAGTTATCTAGAGAGAAAGGGGAGGAGAAAGGAGGGAAGCGCCCCTCCTAGATCCACACCAAGCGCAAGCTACAAAGTTAGAAAACCAAGGATTAGTGTAGGGAAATGTTCTTTAAGCAAAGAGAAGAAGCTAGAGAAAGAAACTTAGCCGCATTGGATGAAGACTTCATGTTGCCGAAAAGTGGTGACTTCCACTTTTTGCTCCAATCCGAGGATGAAGGAAGGGCCTCCTTGAAGTTGTGCACTCAAGGGAGGGAAGAAACCTTCTTAGGGGTTCGGTGGAAGAGTTGAGAGAGGATGGAAAATCGGCTAATGGAAGAACTCTAACACCAACACAATTACTTAACCTAGGAAACTATTAGACAATATTATTTCATCAAAAGCTAATCGAAATACAAGGTGGAGACTATGTTTTTCTAGGCGAGATGGGGGCTAGGGCAGGATAGTCATTAGCTTCCATGCGCCTATTACAAAGATGGATAGAGTTTGAATTACAAAATTAAGAGGATGTTGGCGCAAATCCTCTTTGGGAGCTTCCTTATTTGGTGATCTCCTTTTGGCAATTCTTTAAATGCTTGGGCTGGTAAAAGGTGTCTTCTTATCCTTATGTTGGCGAGATGCTTGTTGGCGCATGGATAAGAGATTCAAAATTTGAATCCTTTACATAAGAGCATGGGCGGCAACAAGAGATGGCAATTTCTCATAAATGTCTTCATAAATGCCCTCCTTTGATTTTGGATCTTGATGGATAATTCCTTTGATTTTGGATCTTGATGGATGAGGGATATGAATTCATTCCTTGCTTGGACTAGTGGTTGGCGCATATCCCTTAGATGGATGATGAGGTGGCTGATTGCTCTATTGGAAAGGCGCCCAACAAATATAGCAAGTGAGCTAATACATGGCTTGAAGTGAGCTTGGGCTTTGAAGTCTTCTTTTCCTTTTCTGGAGCTGAACTTGATAAGTGGACCTTGAGTGACATTGAGCTGAAACTTGATCTACTCCTTACTTGAATGACCTGCCAAAAATGATCCTGATGCATGCATGCACTACCCCACTATGATGCAAGAGTACATAAAGTTTCACGACTTACAATGCACGACCTACTACAAGTGGACTTGCCATAAGTGACTACATGATGCATGGCTTTATTGAAAAGCAAATTACCCTAAATGCAATGCAAGAAAGGGGACTCTAAGGGAACCCATATCGAAGAGGTACCTATGAGTCCGAGCAGATCTCCTCAGAGCAGGGCTACTGCTTCCATCAAAACTTAGAACGGAATTCAGCATGCAGGAAATCAAATCAGAGAACCAAAACCAGGCACTTAAAGGTTCTAAGCAGGTTTAAACATTGATAATAGCTGCAAGTTCAAAAAAGTCATTCAACAATATCCAGAATTTTGAATCAACTCAGAGATCTTAGTTGTGCAGAATTAAGAAAGGCTGATCAAAACTTGCGAGAAGATGAGTAGCGTGCAGAATTGATTGAGCTTTGCAAAAATTCAAATGCAGTTTTCTTTGGCAAATTGTTCAATGCAAGCAGATTTTTTTTTTCTATTCAATAAAGAGTAAATAACTTAACTAACATGGAAAAGCAACGAAACATGAAAACTAACAATTTTTTCTTTTTTTTTTATACAAAGAGCAAAGCAAGGATCGTGTGGGTAGACAAGAGTTGCTCACAACTTTTGCTCTGATACCAAACTGATGTGGGGTGGAGACATGTGTTGTGAAAACTAGAAAATCATATAAAGATCAATATTCATAATAGCTAGAAATCCAAGCAAGAAAATTAATCAATTACGATAAGTTGCTATGCCTTGTAGGAAAATCCATAAATCCAAAATAATAACCAATTAAACCAAGATGTAGAACAAGATTAGTTCTTTTGAATCGTGTAAGAATAATAGCGTGAAGAGCTGTCAGGCATTTATAATAATTGCAGCAATATAGCTATTCAGATCGGTAAATTAACATAGCACAGAAATGTTTCAGATTGCAAATTTTGCAATGCCTGCTAGATTGAACCGTTGGAGCTGCGCTTGTATCAACTAGTCCAAATGAAAGAGCAAGATGTATGCGTCATTATCTGACCAAAGTTTGAGATCTTCATTTCACCGATTGCTTAAGGTACCTACATAAGAAAGGCTAATCATATTAGTTTTCTTAAACAAGTGCAGGAGTAAATCAGATATGAAAAGTTGTTATTGTTTTCAGGTTGATCCATTGTGGCTTCAGTTCGATCAACTCATCCAACTAGTAGAGCAAGACGAGTTCTTCGTATTGGCATCAAAGTTCAAGGTTTTGGTTGCGCTGACTACTTAAGATAGCTGCAAGAAAAAGCCAAGTCAGATTAGAAATAACAGCAAACAAAAGCTTGAATCAGGAAAACTGGGAAATAGGGGAAGTCGCGCGGATGAGCAGGGTTCGTCGGTGGTCGTCCGGTGGTGAACGATGGCCAGACCTGTTCCGACTGTAGGTCATTATGATGACGGAGAAGAGCTGGCAGGAGTTTGGAAGTGAAAGATGGCCGGACGGAGGAGATCAACGAAGAAAGGCGGAACTGGGGTGGATGGCTTGTGAGAACAGGGGGATTCGAACAGACGTTCAATTCCGGTGATCGGACGGGAGGATTGGCGGATGCCAGCGGCTGAAGACTCATCCAGGAAAGGCGAGGTGGTGACTGAAGCTCTGTGGGGATCCAACGGCTGGATCGCCGGCGGGAAGTGCAAGAGGTTTCAGAATTCTTGGTGAAATTGCAGGTGAAGCACAGGATGTGTTGGCGGAAGCGGGGCGTGACGGTGATTCTTCCGATTCTGGCGATCAGAGAGGTGGATGGGCAGATGCCGGTGGCTGTGGCTTCGTCTTGGAGAGGAGGAGTGATGTTCGAAATCTTGTGAGGATCAGACCGGCGGATCGTCGGCGGCGTGCTCACAAAGATTCAGAAATCCTGGGAACACTCGTTACTGGCTGGTTTGATTGCGGGAGGAAGGAAAGGTTAGGGAAGGAGGAAGAAGGGAAAGCTAGGTGACACAAGCACCTCAGAGGGGAAGAGGATGGGAAACATCCGATACCATTGGAAGAAAAACTATTTCATTCATCAAATTCACTCTCTGATTACAATGATGCATGCCATACATATAGCGAGAGAAATTTAGAGACGTTGCCGAACGTTGTTGTTTCCATTCCTGAACAGTAAGGAGACGTTGAGGAGCTTTGAGCGATGATAGCTGCAAAGAGACGTTGGAGTTTCCATTTTTGCAGCCATGAAGATGAATGTTGACGCGCGTTGGACGGAATCCTCTTGGCTGGCAGTTGGTTAAACATTATCGCAATGTTTGTTTCCTTCTTGCGTGAGTGTTTGTGGAATGTGTTTGCAGCAGCTTACTCTTTTGTAATTGGCCTTGAGAATATGTGACAGCTTCATGGGCTTGAATGTCTTGAGCCACACTTAAATGGGTTGAAATAATTCTTTCCATTATTTTGAGCTAGCCTTATGAGTGAGCATGCTAGCTTATTCATGAAGCTTCCAGGCCTTCATCTAGGGTAGTCGTAGGCTCCACTTGTACCTTCGAGGCTTGTGGTCTCTACCCCCATCAGGTATTATCTATCCCATCTTCGATAGTAAATGGGTAATTCCTGTTCATTGTATTCCTAAGAAAGGGGGTGTGACTGTAATGAAAAGTAAACATGATGAACTAATTCCTGTTATGACTGTGGCTAGTTGGTGCATGTGTATTGATTATAGGAAATTAAATACAGCCACTAGGAAAGATCATTTCCCCTTACCTTTTATTGATCAAATGGTTGAAAAACATGCTAATCACTCTTATTTTTGTTTTTTAGATGGGTATTCTAGAATTTTCCAAATTCCCATCCATCCTGCTGACCAAGATAAGACCACTTTTACATGCTCATATAGTACTTTTGCTTATAGAAAAATGCCTTTCGGTCTATGGTTTTTCTTTTGATGATTGTTTGGCTAACCTATCTCGAGTTTTGTAGAGGTGTGAAGAAACGAATCTTGTGCTTAATTAGGAAAAATGTCACTTCATGGTTAGGCGGGAAATAGTTTTGGACACTTAGTTTTAGAGAGAGGGATAGAGGTTGACAAGGCCAAAATTGAAGTAATTGAGAAGCTAGCGCCGCCCACAATAGTCAAGGAGATCAGAAGTTTTTTGGGACATGCCGAATTCTACCGCCGCTTCATTAAGGACTTTTCTAAACTTGCTAGACTGCTTACTAATTTACTTTGTAAAGATGTTAAATTTTCTTTTGGTAAAGGATGTTTGTCTGCTTTTTAGGATTTGAAGAAGGCTCTGATATCTACGCCCATCATGCAGCCGCAAGACTGGAGTTTACCTATTGAGCTTATGTGTGACGCTAGTGACTATGCAGTAGGAGTAGTACTCTATTAGAGAATAGAAAAGAATCCCTATGTTATCTACTATGCCAGCCGAACCTTAGATGAAACACAGATAAATTATATTACCACTGAAAAAGAACTATTGGCCATTGTTTTTGCTTTTGATAAATTCAAGTCATACTTGATTAATTCTAAGGTTGTGGTGTATACAGATCATGCAGTAGTAAAGTATTTGATGCAGAAGAAAGACAGTAAACTGCGCCTCCTCAGATAGATTTTTCTTTTGCAAGAGTTTGATATGGAAACCAAAGATAAAAAGGGACCAGAAAATTTTGTTGCATATCACCTTTCTAGGATAATGATAGATGCAGATAAGGGTGACATAGTTAATTAGCCCTTTCCTGATGATCAACTCTTAGCCATTGTGCAGATAAAGTTGAGATTTCAACATGAAGAATGCGTGGGAAAAAATGAAGGTTACAATTAAACGAAGGTTACAATTAGACACTCCGTTTATGAGAATGCAAGAATTTATAAAGAGAGGACAACAAGGTAGCATGATCAACATATTCTCATAAAGGAATTTCAACCAGGTGACTTTGTTCTTTTATTTAATACAAGATTAAAACTTTTTCCTGGTAAACTTAAGTCACGATGGTCTGACCCTTTTTCAAGTTCAAAAAACTTATCCCTATGGAGCTGTGGACATATGGATCGAAAAAATAGGAGAATTTAAAGTTAATGGTTAGAAGTTGAAACATTATTACAAAGAGGAACACAACGAATAAAGGATGAAATTGCAACTCAAGGAACCTCGATCAAATTTGAGTGCGGAACGATTAAGCTAGTGACCTAAAAATTAGCGCTTCTTGGGAGGCAACCCAAGCACTCTTACTGTAGTTTATTTTTATTTTTATTTATATATATTTGCATACTAATTTTTCTTTTTTGTAGGTGAGTCTTGAAAGTGGGGCGAAACCCTAAACATGCACATATAAAATTTTGCATGGGCGGAAGCTGGGGTTTCTAAGGATCGCATGTGGCATGATCTTATGATTAACCTATTAACTTGCAAAGATCAGATTAAGATTTTACCATAGCCATTGTTTGGATGGCGACTTGGAAGGGAAAGAGGCGAGTGCTTCTTCTCCAAAGTAGACGCACACAAGATGGTGAGGGCTTCCTTCTTGGCGTGAACCTTGTGCTAGTAAAGACCTCCAAGGATTCCTGATCGTGTAAGGAGATGAGATGCACTCTTGGTGTTGTCCAACTTCCTTCTTTTCGTCTAGTCTCTCACAAGACGAGAGGGATGTCGAGAGGAGAAGATGGCGACGAGAGAAGCGTTTTTACGATTGAAAACGTGGGGCGTTTTCCAAATGAAAACATGGCTTCTAAAAATAGTAAGCATTTAATCTCTCATGCGTTCACTCCAAGTGAACCTATCGCATCCTTCATCTCCCTTTGAACCAAGCGTTCATTTGATGAACCGGTTCAATTGAATTTGGTTCAAAGACCAAATTAAACCAAGCCTTGGTCTAGACCTTATTAAACCGAAAGGCTCAAGATCTAACCACACATCTCTTGATGCTCCGGATCTCATCGATCAAGCATCAATTCTCTCGATCGAAGCTTACCAATCTCAAGCCCTAATCAATCAAACATGATCAGACCATATCTCACTTCCAATCAGAGTTTAAACTCCTTTAAACTGAACCAAAACAATTCAGTCCACACGATCTGACATAAGTAAGCCATATCATCAAATTGTGCGACCCTAAGGGTTTCCTTTAATGTCGGTAACGATAACTTACGTTATCACGAACAGAGAGGGGTATCTAGCAACACATCACTGTCTCCCGATATAAAGGAAAGAGTCTTCCAAGACTACACCCAAACACAGCACAAGTGTGAATTCAATTCATTAGGCATACATGTTTCCTTTGCCACTGGATGTTCTCGTTGGACAAGCGTGTCAAGCCTGTAACTCCAACATGATGAGAATGATTAGATCAGATGAACATAGTCATCTGGGTATGGCCATACACTTTCTCAATCATCTCATCCAGGGGGCCCCTTTAGAACATCACACTCCAAACAAGGAGAAGGCAATCCTATATCTATCACTAGTGCCCTAACATGACTCATGTTCATTATCCAAGATAGTCTATAACCATTATATTTCAAATGATATTGAACTACCTCAAGACAATGCCAATCCTCATTTAGAAACACAAGTGATCTCAAGTCAGAGGAAATATGCCACTTGTTTGCAATTATTCACATTGTGACAAGCAATTGAATATCCTAAGTAGGGTCTGTCCAGTACATCCAATGTACCTATGAGTCTACATCTTATTCCATGCTCGAAGCATCCTATAAGATTAGAACACATATTAGTCTTAATCATATCAAGGTTGTCTCATGTTCACCAAGATATCTCGACTAAGGACAATACTGCATGTCAGCCAAGCTGAACACCATTGAGACATTATTCAGAAGTATACATATAGCAGCAGATAATGCAACAACCTGAATAACAACCATTGCCTTTATAAACATAGAGTTTATACATGATACTGATAACAACCCAAGGCCTCAAACATTAGCCTTAAGGGCATACCCCAACAAGTCTAAGTAAATTTTTCTTTTATAATGACGTAGGTGAATTTTGGAAATTATGCATATATTACGGTAGTGCCGTATTTTATTACGGACTATAATTTTGCATTATTTATGACCAGAGAGTTTTATGGCACAACTGTAATAATTTTTTCGTCCGTAATTTTTGGTTGATTCTTTACAAAAGCTTTTACGGTAACGGTGTGCAATATTTCACACCCGTGATTTTAATCCTTGATTAAAAAAACAAAACATTTTTATAGTGGCACCGTGATTTTTATCACTACTGTATTTTGGGACATTTTATCTTATAGAACAAATTATGGCAGGGCTGTAATGAATTGCACGAGCGTAATTTTGTCTTGAAGTTTTTCCATGAAATTTTTACCAAGGTGCCAAGAGTTTTATTATGGCCATAATTTGAAGCAATTTTGTTGCAGACTCTTTCACGGCAGTGCCGTAATTTATATTACAGCCGTAATTCTGTCAGGGGCTATATAAGTTTGCTGCCGTATTTTTGGGTTTTTCGCCCTTGGATTTCTCGATTCAGTGCCCACTCTTTGATTCTAGCCCACTCTTGCTTTCCAAACCCTCCGTCCACCCTCTCCGACCAATTTCCGATCGTCTCCAACCCACATTCTGGTGATTTAAAGCTTCGATTAGGTCCAGATAGTGTTCATCAGCCGAGCTTCTGCCTTCTTCGTTCTTCATCAACCGAGCCTCACTAGAGTTGTTTCCTGCTTCCAAAGGTTTCGCCAAAGAGAAACACTGTCCTGAAGAGTTTGGAGGATTAATTTCAACCAGAAATTCAGATTTAGAGCTGCATTTGGATTCCACTCTCGGCTCTGTTTCAACGCAGATGACCAGTTCTATTTCCAAATTTCGTTTCAATCTTCCGTTACACTATTTGAATCTAAATGGCACAAAGGAAACAAGTGGTATCCAAGAAAAAGGGAAAGGCTCCAACTGAATCTTCCACATCACCTCCACCTCCAAATCCCTATGGGATTATGTTTAGAGATACAGAACATGAAGAGAGATACAATCAGTTGCTTACCAAACATATTGTCAATACTATATATGCCGATAAACGCACCCTGGAGATTCTTGGGCTTTATGAGGATGTGTTCTGAATGTTCGATCAGATTCTGGCCAAGAAGTTTTTCTAGATTTCGCCACAGATGTATCTTCCCCTAGTTTTCGAATTCTTTAGTAGCTTGGATGTTGAGCTTCATGAGTATCATGAACATGAAGCAAAAGGGCAGCTCACCTTCCACTTTGCAAATGTTGAGAGGACCCTCATGCTCCGAGTCATCAGGGCCATTTTTCACATACCAGGAGGAGGATGCACATATCCGCTAGTAGGATTCATTGAACAAGCATTCTGGAATCAGATTACCTCGGAATTAAGTTTTTCACCTTCATCAGCTAGAGCGACCAGCATCTCGAACCCCTGCATATGATATGCGCACCGAGTTCTAGCACACACCTTCTTTGGACGAGGAGATAGTGACGGTATGGTCTGTCAATCTGAACTTTATTTCCTTTGGTGCATGCTGAAAGTGGGGCGAAACCCTAAGCAGGCGCATATAAAAATTTTTCTAGGGTTTCATGAAGATCGCATAAGGCATGAATATATGATCAACTTAAAACTTGCAAAGATCAAGTTGTGATCTTACCATAGCCATTGCTTGGATGGCGTCTTGGAAGCAAGAGGGCGAGCGGCTCTCCTCCAAAGCAATCACACACAAGATGGTGGTGGCTTCCTCCCTTGGTGTGAGCCTTGTTCTAGCAAAGCTCTCCAAAGTGTCCTAGTCGCATGAAGGAGATCAGATGTTTTCTTGGCTGGCCGAATACCTTCTTTTTCACCCTCGTGGAGACGAGACACACGAGAGAGATTAAGGCGATAGAGGCGTTGAGGCGGTTTCTATTCGTGGGAAGTGTCATGGCTTCCAAAAATAGTAAGTCATGACTTCATACGTTCACGCTTAGTGAACCAATCAAAACGCCCCCTTAATTGAACCATGCGTTCACATAAGTGAACCGGTTCAATTGACTTTGGTTCAAAGACCAAATCAAACCAAGACATGGTCTAGATCTCATTAAACCAAAAGGCTCAAGATCTAATCACACATCTCTTGATGCTCTTGATCTCACTGATCAAGCATCAATTCTCTCGATCGAAGCTTACCGATCTCAAGCCCTAATCAATCAAACATGATCAGACCAGATCTCACTTCCAATCAGAGTTTAAACTCCTATTAAACTGAATCAGAACAATTCAGTCCACACGATCTGACATAAGTAAGCCATATCATCAAATTGTGCGACCCTAAGGGTTTCCTTTAAATGTCGGTAACGATAACTTACGTTATCACGAACAGAGAGGGGTATCTAGCAACACATCACTGTCTCCCGATATAAAGGAAAGAGTCTTCCAAGACTACACCCAAACCATAGCACAAGTGTGAACCCAAGTCACATGACATATGTGTTTCCTTTGCCACTGGATGTTCTTATTAGACAAGCCTGTCAAGCCTGTAATTCCAATATGATGAGAGTGGTTAGATCATATGAACATAGTCATCTGGGTATGGCCATACACTTTCTCAACCATCTCATCCAGGGGGCCCCTTTAGAACATCACACTCCAAACAAGGAGAAGGCAATCCTATATCTATCACTAGTGCCCTAACATGACTCATGTTCATTATCCAAGATAATTTATAACCATTATATTTCAAATGATATTGAACTACCTCAAGACAATGCCAATCATCATTTAGAAACACAAGTGATCTCAAGTGAGAGGAAATATGCCACTTGTTTGCATACAAGGATTATTCACATTGTGACAAACAATTGAATATCCTAAGTAGGGTCAGTCCAGTACATCCAATGTACCTATGAGTCTACATCCTATTCCATGCTCGAAGCATCCTGTAAGATTAGAACACATATTAGTCTCAATCATATCAAGGCTGTCTCATGTTCACCAAGATATCTCGACTAAGGACAATACTGCATGTCAGCCAAGCTGAACACCATTGAGACATTATTCAGAAGTATACATATAGCAGCAGATAATGCAACAACCTGAATAACAACCATTGCCTTTATAAACATAGAGTTTATACATGATACTGATAACAACCCAAGGCCTCAAACATTAGCCTTAAGGGCATACCCCAACAATCTCCCACTTGCACTTAATCTAATGGTTGAGAAATCTCAAACCCATATTATTACAGTGCTTCTCATGCTTCTGCTGCGCCAGAGGCTTTGTAAGCGGGTTAGCTAGATTGTCATCTGTATGAACCTTGCAGATCTTGATCTCTCCTCGATCAATGATCTCCCGGATCAAGTGAAACCTTCTCTGTATGTGCTTGGACTTCTGGTGCGACCGTGGTTCCTTTGCTTGTGCTATTGCTCCAGTGTTATCACAGAAGATAACCAAAGGATCTGCACTCGAAGGAATAACACCAAGTTCCTGAATGAACTTACGAATCCATACTGCCTCCTTGGATGCTTCCGAGGCTGCAACATACTCGGCTTCTGTTGTGGAATCAGCAACAATTGATTGTTTGAAACTTTTCCACACCACTGCTCCTCCATTCAAGCTAAAAACATAGCCTGATTGCGATCAAAAATCATCCTGGTCAGAATGGAACGAAGCGTCAGTATATCCTTCAATACTGAGTTCTTCCTGACCTCCATAAATCAAGAACATATCTTTGGTCCTCCGAAGATATTTTAAAATGTTCTTGACCGTAATCCAGTGTGCCTTACCTGGATTACTTTGGAATCGAGTGGTCACGCTTAACCCGTAAGCGACGTCTGGGCGAGTACACAACATCGCATACATAATGGACCCAATAGCCGAAGCATAAGGCATATTGTCCATTTCATCTTTCTCAGATTATGTTTGAGGACACTGGCTCTTAGAAAGATTCAGACCATGTCTGACTGGAAGATATCCTCTTTTAGAATTTTCTAAATGGAATCTCTCCAGGACTTTATCGATGTAAGTACTTTGGCACAGCCCGAGAAGCCTCTGAGATCTATCTCTGTAGATCTTCACACCTAATACATAGGCTGCTTCTCCTAAATCTTTCATCTGGAAACATTTTCTTAACCATGCTTTGACGGCATGCAGTTCAGGAATATCGTTTCCAATGATCAAGATATCATCGACGTAGAGGACTAGGAAAGTAATCACGCTCCCACTAAACCTCTTATATACACACGGGTCATCTTCATTTTTGATGAAACCAAATTCACAGATTGATTCATCAAAACGAATATTCCAGCTTCTCGATGCTTGTTTAAGTCCATAAATGGACTTCTTTAATTTGCATATTTTATGACGATCTGATGGATTGATGAAACCTTCAAGTTGTGTCATATACACATCCTCTTCTAGTTTTCCATTAAGGAAAGCGGTCTTCACATCCATCTGCCAGATCTCATAATCATAATATGCAGCTATCGCGAGAATAATCCGAATAGACTTGAACATGGCTACAGGAGAGAAAGTTTCATCATAATCTATCCCGTAGATTTGTTTGAAACCTTTCGCAACTAGCCTGCCTTTATAGGTAACCACGTTACCATCCATGTCAATCTTCTTTTTGAAGATCCACTTACAGCCTATAGGGATTACTCCCGGAGGCGGATCAACCAAATCCCAGACTTGGTTATCTGACATGGAGTCCATCTCGGCTCGCATAGCTTCAAGCCATCTCGCTGATTCCGGTCCACTGACCGCATCCGCATAAGTGAGGGGTTCATCATCAATGATGTAGACTCCGTCATAGCGCTCAGGCTGTCGACGGATACTTCCCGATCTATGCGGTTCCCGTGATATCTGAGCCTCTGGTTGTTCAATAACCTGTTCTATTGGCTCAGGCTAATCCAACTGAGTTTGACTACTTTGTCCTTCTTCTGGATTTTCATCCAGCTTTATTTCTCTCCCACTGGCCTCTTGCAGAAGAAATTCCTTCTCAAGAAAAATAGCCGTACGAGCAACAAATACTTTGTTCTCTTTGGGATCGTAGAAATAATAACCCTTAGTTTCTTTAGGGTAACCGACAAAGATACATTTATCAGATCTGCTCTCCAGTTTCCCAGAGGCGAGCTTTTTGACATAAGCCTCGCAACCCCAGATTTTGATAAATGTCAAGCTCGGCTGTTTCCCATACCATAACTCATATGGAGTCTTTGAAACGGCCTTGGATGGCACTCGGTTTAGTACCTTTGCAGCTGTTTCCAGTGCAAATCCCCAAAAGGAGTAAGGTAGAGTAGTCTGACTCATCATTGAACGAACCATATCCAATAAGGTTCTATTTCTCCTCTCGGACACACCATTCCATTGCGGTGTTCCTGGCGGAGTGAGCTGTGAGATAATCCCACACTCCTTCAGATAGTCAGTAAACTCATGACTCAAGTATTCTCCACCTCGATCTGATCGAAGTGCCTTGATATTTCGGCCTAACTGATTCTGTACTTCATTTTTGAACTCTTTGAACTTGTCAAAAGATTCACTCTTATGTCTCATAAGATAGACATAACCGTATCTACTGAAATCATCAGTAAAAGTAATGAAGTATAAGTAGCCACCTCTGGCATGTTTACTAAATGGCCCACACACATCACTGTGAATGAGGTCAAGTAAACCTGAAGCCCTTTGTCCTTTATTAGAAAAAGGAGACTTCGTCATTTTACCCATTAAACAAGCTTTGCATGTATCAAGCTCCTCATAGGAGAATGATCCCAGCAGTCCATGGTCATGCAACCGCTTAATGCGCTTCTTGTTAATGTGGCCTAAACGACTATGCCATAGCAAGGTGCTATCATCAGCATACTTGGCTTTCTTATTATCACTTTGTTGTACAGAACATTCCATGTCCAACATGAATAACCCATTGTTAATTGACCCAGTAGCATAAACAATATTATCTAATGAAATACAACACTTTAAAGTTTTGCATTCAAAGGAAAACCCTTTCCTGACAAGAGCAGGAATAGAGATAATATTCTAAGTTATGCTCGGTACAAAATAACAATTGTCCAGTTCTAATACATAACCAGATGGTAAAGAGATGTAATATTGTCCTACAGCAACAGCAGCAACCCGTGCCCCGTTTCCAACTCGTAGGTCCACCTCATGCTGTCCCACCTGTCTTCTTCTCTTGAGTTCCTGTACATTTGAACAAATGTGAACTCCACATGCAGTGTCCAACACCCATGAAATAGAAGAAGAAGAAGATATCATGACTTCAGTCACAAAAATACCTGAGCTAGAAGTGAAAGGCTTGCTTCCCTTCTTATCTCCTTGGAGCGCTTTACAGTCCTTCTTCCAGTGACCCTGCTGGCCACAATGGAAACATCTGTATTCCTTCGACCGCTTGATCTTTTGTTTCAGAGCCTTGTTGTAGCTCTTGACAGGGGCTTTGCCCTTCTTCCCCTTCTTCTTGTTCCTTGAAGGAATCATCAAGACAGAGGATGATGGCTTTCCCTTTTCAAGAGTCTGCTCTGTAGTATAGAGCATGTTCAGTAACTCTGCCGGGGTACAGTCGATCTTGTTCATATTAAAATTAATGATGAACGGATCGAAAGAGGCCGGGAGAGACTGCAGGATAATGTCTACAACAAGCTCCTGATTGATGGTGTGTCCCAGTTTCTCTAGAGCCTCTTTGTACCCAATCATCTTGAGTACGTGAGCTCCCACTGGACTCCCTTCAGTTAGTTTGCTCTGAAAGAAAAGTTTTGTCAAGTTATAGCGTTCAGTCCTTGCCTGTACAGCATACAGCATCTTGATATTTGCTATAATTTCAATAGCAGATAAATCCTCATGCTGACGCTGAAGCTCTGGCGTCATAGACGCAAGCATAAGGCAAGCGACATCAATGCTATCATTGACATGCTTCTCATAAGCATCCCGAACCGCCCTTGCGGCGTTCGCAGCGGGTTGAGGCGGTATTGCCGTCTCAAGGACATACAGTTTCCTCTCAGCCTTAAGAACAATCTTAAGGTGTCCGTACCAGTCTGAGAAGTTTGGCCCAGCAAACTTCTCCCTTTCCAGTAAGGATCGCACATTGAACGCTGTGGTGTTCTTTGCTGCAGTAATCTACAACATTACAAGAACAACAAGGTCAGTATCAATGTTAGAATCAATCCAGGACTTAAGAATGATTCTTTTCTCACTATTTTATCTGACTGAAAAATCCATTAAAACAGTCCGAAAGAGTAACACTCTTTTAGTGAGATGGGATCCAGATTTCATACTTGGTCTCCGCGTCCCGCTCAGGCGAGATAAGATGCACAGAGAGTACAAGCACTAATCACCGGTAGGCTATCCATGCCAATCGCCAACCCGTGCGATTCCCCTTCATCTAGGCAATCCAGAAGACTGTGCCAACTGAGTTGGTACAACACAGTCTCTGATTCCACAGATGGCTGCCTCCATATAGCTAACATATGCTCAATATATAGCCCACATGGTCAAGCTGACCTGACCTACTCCCTGGACCACCACGTGCTATGCTGAGCAACGAGAAGCGATAAATCCCTTCTCTGTAACACGCAGGTGTAATCACACACCGTCTGAAGATAGCTGGGCGTGCCCACTGAGTGGGTACAACACGGCCCCAACGATAGTCAGAACAGTGAGGTTTCGCATCAGAAGGCTTTCGTGCTTGATATTTAACGTTGGATTTTAACGGTCCTTTTATCTTCTTACTACCATGCATATCCTATGGTGATAGCAGAAGATTAACTCATGCAGGTGCTAATATTACTTAAACAGTAAATTGAAAGCACAATGATCTTATGTGGTAAACGCCCATTAAGCCTAAGTAAGACCTTAGTTTAATATAAGTCTTCACTTGAGCTCTTCATGGGTCTTTTGCACTTCATCTGGCCCAGCCCGGGCCCAAGCGCCCTCTGCAGCTCAAATGCGCCCACCAGGTAGCATGCGCCTGTACTAGAGTCGAACTCTAGGCCTCCCACTGGTGAAGCCACTTGCTGCATGCGCCTCTGCCATGTATGCTCTGTACTCATGTCTGATTAATTTACATTTAAATCTATCTAGACGTGATTTGACTCGCAGGTCAATTACACATTAATATAAATTGAAATGTGATTCGCAGATCACAAAAATAATTTACAATTAATCCAGGCACGCAGGCCCCAGCACAGCATACAATTAGGGCAGCCCACATAAGATGAAATAGACACCCAACATGGTTAGACAAGCAACATGTGATCCAAACAAGAAAATAAAATTTTTGAAAATCCCATTGGCAACAATTTTATTTCCTTATGTGCCCTACTACCTTACAACGGTCCATTAATAGGGATCCACTCATTAGACCTAGTCAGACCCACTTGCCCTTGCATGCACCAAGTCATAACCGACTTGAGTCGACCTCATGGCCAACAATGCATGCCTTAAGGGCTGAACGTCCCACATGATTTCTGGCAAGCGGGTGTGACCCCGGGCCTTAATCATGAGCGTTCATTGGTTGCCTCTGTTGGGGTATTCCCTTAAGGCTAATGTTTGAGGCCTTGGGATTGTATCAGTATCATGTATAAACTCTTATGTTTATAAAGGCATGGTTGTTATTCAGTTTGTTACATTGTCTGCTGCAATAATTGTACTTCTGAATAATGTCTCAAAGCTGTTCAGCTGGGCTGACATGCTATAAAGGGATATAATCTCTGATTGTAAGTGAGATCTGGTCTGATCATGTTTGATTGATTAGGGCTTGAGATCGGTAAGCTTCGATCGAGAGAAGTGATGCTAGATCGGTGAGATCAGAAGCATCAGGAGATCAACGGTTAGATCTTGAACCGTTTGGTTCAGAGAGATCTAGACCATGGCTTGGGCTGGTTTCATGCGGTCTTTGGACCAGATTGATTGAACCAAAGTGAACCAAATTCGAACCGGTTCACTCATGTGAACGCTTGGTTCGAATGGTGATGGCGTTTTGTTTGTTGATGAGCGCATACTTCCAATTAAGGAAAGTGATCAAAGCCTCTCTTCATAATGCCTAACGCCAAGCCGTTGATGTGTGTGACTTCACTTCGCTTGGCTTTGATCATATCGAAAGGTGTGAAAAAACAAAACGAAGGTGGAGCTCTCGGAAAGAGATTGATCTCTCATCATCCTCACGCGACAAGTACCTTTGAAGCTCTTTGCTAGCACAAGGATCTCAAAGAGTAGTCCTTGATCATCTTGTGTGTGACGACAAGGAGGAGGCCTCTTTTGTTCTCTTGATTCCAAGGCACCATCTAATCCGATGGCTATGGTATGAACTCCCTCTTGTTCCATTCAATCGTCTGAAGTTGATCATGAAAACATATTACATGCGATTGGTAAAACCCTAGCATCTTCATGCAAGAATGAATTATGCGCCAACCTTACTTAGGGTTTCGGCCCCCCCTCAAGAAAGGGGTTTTATCCGCTTGCGCTCCCCCTTGAAGGGGACTCTTCAATTGGTATCAGAGCTAGGTCTTATATGTTCTTATGATTGCTTTGTGTGATCCATGTATGTTTGATGCTTAGATCTATGTTTTCTCTTCATGCGATTGTACTAGTTGATAGTATGTTGCGCATGTATGAGAGTTATTTTGGCGCTTGCTTAAGTTTCCATGCAAGTTTCCTTGTTGCGCATATGTTGGTGCTTGTGTAGTTTTTCTTACAAAACAAATGAACTTGCGCGCCTATCTAGATCTAAGGCCCTACTCTAAACCCTTAGATGGGTTGATGGGGTTGAAGTCACCTCTAGATTAGATCCAATAGTCTGATCAGACCATCTGACAGCCTAGATGGATCGACCAGATGGCACCTGTGCGTAAGCATGAGGTGGCCATAGGTCGATTGCACCTTAGGCGTGTAGCGAGGTCTGGTTCAGACAACAAGTGAACACACATGAGCTAGGCCCGGGGTCACACCCGCTTGCCAGAACTCATGAGGGTTGTTCAGCCCTTGGCGCATGCATGGTTGACCATTAGGTCAACACGGGTCAGTTAGGACTCGGTGCATGCAAGGGCAGAGGATCTGATCAGATGGATGAGTGGATCCCTATCAATGGACCATTGTAAGGTTGTAGGGGCACATAAGGAAATTAAAATTGATGCCATGGGGTTTTCAAAAATTTAATTTCATGATTGGATCACATGTTGATTGATGCCATGATGCTTGTCTATTTATTCTTATGTGGGCTGCCCATGTTAAATGTGTGCTGTGCTGGGGCCTGCGAGCCTGGAATTAAACTTGTAAATTAATTTGTGATCTGCGAATCACATTTGTACTTAATTTATAATGTATTATTGACCTGCGAGTCAAACTTGTCTAGATAGATCAAATTGTATTTGATTAGACAAGAGCACTAAGGCACACATCTAAGAGGGGCATTCAACTGGTGGCGCACCTGAGGTGCTCTTGGCGCAAGGGCCCTGGGTTGGACCAGAAGAGATGCAAAAGTCCCAAGAAAAGCAAGTGAAGACTTAAGATAATTTAAGGTCTTACTTAGGCTATGGGCTTTTACCACATAAGATCCGCATGCTTTCTACTTATTGCTTATTTATAATTAGAATTGCATGTTTAGTTATCTTCTGCTATAGCCATAGGATTTGCCTGATAGTAAGAAGATAAAAGACCGTTAAAATCCAAACGCTAACATATCAAGCTCGTAAGCCTTCTGACGCGAAACCTCACCGTTCTGACTATCGTTGGAGCCGTGTTGTACCCACTCAGTGGGCACGTCCATCTATCTTCAGACGGTGCGGGATTACACCTGCGTGTTACAGAGAAGGGATTTATCGCTTCTCGTTGCTCAGCATAGCACGTGGTGGTCCAGGGAGTAGGTCGGGTCAGCTTGACCATGTAGGCTACATATGTGGCGCATATGGTAGCACATGGAGGCAGCCATCTGTGGGATCAGAGACTGTGTTGTACCAACTCAGTTGGCACAGTCTGCTGGATTGCCCAGATGAAGGGGAATCGCACGGGTTGGCGATTGGCTGGGACAGCCTACCAGAAATTAGTACTTGTCATCTCTGTGCATCTTATCTCGCCTGAGCGGGACGCGGAGACCAAGTATGAAATCTGGATCCCATCTCACTAAAAGAGTGTTACTCTTTCGGACTGTTTACTGGATTTTTCAGTCAGACAAAAATAGTGAGAAAAGAATCTTTCTCAAGTCCTGGATTGATTCTGAACATTGATACTGACCTTGCTGTTCTTGCATTGTTGTAGATCCCTGCAGCAACGAACACCATGAGCTTCAATGTGCGATCCCTACTGGAAAGGGAGAAGTTTGCTGGGCCGAACTTCTCTGACTGGTTCGGACACCTTAAGATCGTTCTTAAGGCAGAGAGGAAACTGTATGTCCTCGAGACGGCTGTGCCGCCTCAACCCGCTCCGAACGCCGCAAGGGCGGTTCGGGATGCCTATGAAAAGCATGTCAATGATAGCATTGATGTCGCTTGCCTGATGCTAGCATCTATGACGCCACCGCTGCAGCGTCAGCATGAGGATATGTCGGCTATAGAAATTATAGCGAACCTCAAGATGCTGTATGCTGCACAGGCGAGGACAGAACGCTATAATCTGACGAAGCTCTTCTTTCAGAGCAAACTGGCTGAAGGGAGCCCAGTGGGAGCTCACGTGCTCAAGATGATTGGGCACAAGGAGGCTCTGGAGAAACTGGGGCATACCATCAACCAGGAGCTTGCTGTAGATATTATTCTGCAGTCTCTCCCGCCTTCTTTCGATGCGTTCATTATTAACTTTAATATGAACAAAATCGATTGTACTCCGGCAGAGCTGCTGAATATGCTCTTGACTACTGAGGAAACTCTGAAGGGAAAGCCTTCAACCTCTGTCTTGATGGTTCCTTCGAGGAACAAGAAGAAGGGGAAGAAGGGCAAGGCCCCTGTCAAGAACTACAGTAAGGCGCTGAAACAAAAGGTAAAGCGGGCGAAGGACAACAGGTGTTTCCACTGTGGCCAGCTGGGTCACTGGAAAAAGGACTGTAAAGCGCTCCAAGGAGATAAGAGGGGAAGCATCGCTTCTGGCTCAGGTATATTTGTGACTGAGGTCATGTTATCTTCTTCTTCTATTTCATGGGTGTTGGACACTGCATGTGGAGTTCACATTTGTTCAAATGTACAGGAACTCAAGAGAAGAAGGCAGGTGGGACAGCATGAGGTAGACCTACGAGTTGGAAACGGGGCACGGGTTGCTGCTGTTGCTGTAGGAGACTATTTCATTTCTTTACCATCTGGCATTGTATTGGAATTAAACAATTGTTATTTTGTACCGAGTATTACCAAGAATATTATCTCTATTCCTGCTCTTGTCAGGAAAGGATTTGCCTTTGAATGCAAGACTTCAAAGTGTGTTTTATCTTATGATAATATTGTGTATGCAACTGGTTCAATTAACAATGGGTTATTCATGTTGGACATGGAATATTCTATACAAAACATTGATAATAAGAAAGCCAAGTATGCTGATGACAGCACCTTGCTATGGCATAGTCGTTTAGGCCATATTAACGAGAAGCGCATTAAGCGGTTGCATGATCATGGACTGCTGGGATCATTCTCCTACAAGGAGATTGATACATGCAAAGCTTGTTTAATGGGTAAAATGATGAAGTCACCTTTTCTTAATAAAGGTCAAAGGGCTTCAGGTTTACTTGACCTTATACACAGTGATGTGTGTGGGCCTTTTAGTATACATGCCAGAGGTGGCTATCAGTACTTCATTACCTTTACTGATGATTTCAGTAGGTATGGGTATGTCTATCTGATGAGACATAAAAGTGAATCTTTTGACAAGTTCAAAGAGTTCAAGAATGAAGTACAAAATCAGCTAGGCCGAAATATCAAAACACTTCGTTCTGATCGAGGTGGAGAATACTTGAGTCATGCGTTTACTGACTATCTGAAGGAGTGTGGGATTATCTCACAGCTCACTCCGCCAGGAACACCGCAATGGAATGGTGTGTCCGAGAGGAGAAATAGAACGTTACTTGATATGGTTCGTTCTATGATGAGTCAGGCTACTCTACCTTACTCCTTTTGGGGTTTTGCACTGGAAACAGCTGCAAAGGTACTAAACCGAGTGCCATCCAAGGCAGTTCCAAAGACGCCATATGAGTTATGGTGTGGGAAACAGCCGAGCTTGACATTTATCAGGATCTGGGGCTGCGAGGCTTATGTCAAAAAGCTCGCCTCTGGGAAACTAGAGAGCAGATCTGAGAAATGCATTTTTGTCGGATACCCTAAGGAAACTAAGGGTTATTATTTCTACGATCCCAAAGAGAACAAAGTTTTTGTTGCTCGGACGGCAATATTTCTTGAGAAGGAGTTTCTTCTGCAAGAAGCCAGTGGGAGAGAAATAAAGCTGGATGAGAATCCAGAGGAAGGACAAAGTGGTCAAGCGCAGTTGGATGAGCCTGAGCCGGTAGATCAGGTTATTGAACAACCTGAGGTTCAAATATCACGGGAACCGCGAAGATCGGGAAGGATCCGTCGACAGCCTGAGCGCTATGACGGAGTCTACATCATTGATAATGATGAACCCCTCACTTATGCGGATGCGGTCAGTGGACCGGAGTCAGCGAGATGGCTTGAGGCTATGCGAGCCGAAATGGACTCCATGTCAGATAACCAAGTCTGGGATTTGGTTGATCCGCCTCCGGGAGTAATCCCTATAGGCTGCAAATGGATCTTCAAGAAGAAGGTTGACATGGATGGTAACGTGGTTACCTATAAAGGCAGGCTGGTTGCGAAAGGTTTCAAACAAGTCTACGGGATAGATTATGATGAAACTTTCTCTCCTGTAGCCATGTTTAAGTCTATTCGGATTCTTTTCGCGATAGCAGCATATTTTGATTATGAGATCTGGCAGATGGATGTGAAGACAGCTTTCCTTAATGGAAATCTGGATGAGGATGTGTATATGACACAACCTGAGGGTTTCACTAATCCATCAGATCGTCATAAAATATGCAAGTTAAAGAAGTCCATTTATGGACTTAAGCAAGCATCAAGAAGCTGGAATATTCGTTTTGATGAATCAATCTCTGAGTTTGGTTTCATCAAGAACGAAGATGACCCGTGTGTATATAATGTTGGGGTATGCCCTTAAGGCTAATGTTTGAGGCCTTGGGATTGTAAAAGTATCATGTAATAAACTCTTATGTTTATAAAAGGCATGGTTATTATTCAGGTTGTTACCTTGTCTGCTGTAATAAGTGTACTTCTGAATAATGTCTCAAAGCTGTTCAGCTAGGCTGACAGGCTATAAGTCCTTAGTCGAGATATCTTGGTGAACATGAGACAGCCTTGATATGATTGAGACTGATATGAGTGCTAATCTTATAGGATGCTTCGAGCATGGAATAAGATGTAGACTCATGGGTACATTGGATGTACTGGACAGACCCTACTGGGATATTCCATTGCTTGTCACAATGTGAATGATCCTTGTATGCAGCAAGTGGCACATGTCCTCTGACTTGAGATCACTTGTGTTTCTGAATGATGATTGTCATTGTCTTGAGGTAGTTCAATATCATTTGAAACATAATGATTATAGACTATCTTGGATGGTGAGCTTGAATCAGGTTAGGGCACTAGTGATAGATAAAGGATTGCCGTCTCCTTGTTCAAGGAGTGTGATGTTCTAAAGGGCCCCCCTTATATGAGATGATTGAGGAAGTGTATGGCCATACCCAGATGACTATGTGCATCTGATCTAATCATGCTCATCGTATTGGAGTTACAAGCTTGACCCGCTTGTCCAATAAGAACATCCAGTGGCAAAGGACACATGTATGCCTTGTGAATTGAGTCACACTTGTGCCATGGTTTGGGTGTAGTCTTGGAAGACTTTTTCCTTTATATCGGGAGACAGTGATGTGTTGCTAGATACCCCTCACTGGTCGTGATAACGAAAGTTATCGTTACCGACATTTAAAGGAAACCCTTAGGGTCGCACAATTTGGTGATATGGCTTGCTTAAGTCAGATCGTGTGGACTGAATTGTTTCGGTTCAGTTTAAAGGGATTTAATCTCTGATTGTAAGTGAGATCTGGTCTGATCATGTTTGATTGATTAGGGCTTGAGATCGGTAAGCTTCGATCGAGAGAGATGATGCTAGATCGGTGAGATCAAAAGCATTGTGAGATGAACGGTTAGATTGGAAACCTTAGGGTTTGGTTGATCTAGACCGATTTGGCTTGGGCCGGTTTGGTTTGGCTTTTTGTCCAAACACATTTGCTTTGAACCGGTTCAAGGGCTTGAACGCATGGTTCATTGTTTAAGGCGTTTTGTGGAGTTTAAGATCGGTTTAGAGATCTTAAACGCATGGCTTAATGTTTTTCCTAATTTGGAAAGTCATAAGCGCATGTCTCCTTGAACGCAAATGACAAGTGAACGCTCCATTCACTCTCGGCCTTCGCTTGCTCTCGTGACGAGACATTGGTGAAGGAGACGACATCTTGGAGAAAGGATCGGCCAAGCAAAGAAGTCTTCATCTCTTTCCTATACTCGATCAAAGACATCTTGGCATTCTTGCTAGCACAAGAGGTGCGCAAGTGAGGAGTCTTCATCACCTTTGTGTGTGAACTTTCGGAGGAGATCAAGTTTGCTCTCTTCTTCCAAGCCGACCTCCAACCTTATGGCTATGGTATAGATCTCAACTCATAGCTTCATGTTGATTATATAGTTCATATGCGATCTACTTGAAGCCCTTTTTCCGCTATGCATGCTAGATGCGCATGTTTAGGGTTTCAACCCCTAATGTTTAGGGTTTCCTTCAATTGGTATCAGAGCAAGGCTCTCCATATGATCTATATGATTGCTAGAAGTGTTATGTGATCCATGCTTGTTGCGCTTACTTGATGCTTTGCTTTCATGATGCATGGTTACATGTACTTGTAGATTGCGCTTGTATCATGCTAACATGCAGCTTGCGCTTGTGTCATGGGCTATGTATGCGCTCCCCCTTGAAGGGGACCCCCTCAAGTTTGCGCTCCCCCTAGAAGGGGACCCCCTTAGATCTAAGGGTTATCAACTTTGTTTGATGTTAGCGCATGTTCTAAGGTTTTTCTAAAACTTACATCTTGTGCGCTTGATTAGATCTAAGGTGCCACTACATTAAACCCTTAGATGGGTTGATGGGGTTGAAGTCACCACTAGGTTAGATCCAAGTCTGATCAGACCATCTGACAGCTCAGATGGGTTAACCTGATAGCACCTATGCGCAAGCACAAGGTGGCTATAGGTTGACTGCATCTAGGGCGTGTAGCGAGGTCTGGTTGAGACACTACTGAACACACTTGAGTTAGGCCCGGGGTCACACCCGCTTGCCAAAACTCATGGGGGTAGTTCAGCCCTTGGCGCATGCATGGTTGACCATTAGGTCAACTCGGGTCAGTTAGGACTCGGTGCATGCAAGGGCAAAGGATCTAACTAGATGGATGAGTGGATCCCCATCAATGGACCATTGTAAGGTTGTAGGGCTCATAAGGAAATTAAAATTGATGCCATGGGGTTTTCAAAACTTTTAATTTCAAGATGATTGGATCACATGTTGATTGAACCATATGCTTGTTTATTTAGTCTTGTGTGGGTTGCCCAATTGTGTGCTGTGCTGGGGCCTGCGTGCCTGGACTTAAAAATTGTAAATTAATTTGTGATCTGCGAATCACATTGTACTTAATTTATAATATGTTGTTGACCTGCGAGTCAACCTTGTCTAAATAGATCAAATGTACTTTGATTAGACAAGAACAAAGGCACACATCCAAGAGGGGCATTCACCTGGTGGTGCACCTGAGGTGCTCTTGGCGCTAGGGCACTGGGTTGGACCAGATGAGATGCAATGAAGCTCAAGTGAAGACTTAAGTAATCTTAAGGTCTTACTAGGGTTCATGGGCTTTTACCACATAAGATCATGCTTTCTACTTATTGCTAATAATTAGAATTGCATATTTATGTTTATCTTCTGCTATAGCCATAGGACATGCCTGATAGTAAGAAGATAAAAGACCGTTAAAATCCAACGCTAACATATCAAGCTCGTAAGCCTTCTGACGCGAAACCTCATCTTTCTGACTATCGTTGGAGCCGTGTTGAACCCACTCAGTGGGCACGTCCATCTATCTTCAGACGGTGCTGGATTTCACCTGCGTGTTACAGAGTTGGGATTTATCCCCTCTCGTTGCTCAGCATAGCACGTGGTGGTCCAGGGAGTAGGTCAGGTCAGCTTGACCATGTAGGCTACATATGTGGCGCATATGGTAGCACATGGAGGCAGCCATCTCTGGGATCAGAGACTGTGTTGTACCAACTCAGTTGGCACAGTCTGCTGGATTGCCAAGATGAAGGGGAATCGCACGGGTTGGCGATTGGCTGGGACAGCCTACCAGAAACTAGTGCTTGTCATCTCTGTGCATCTTATCTCGCCTGAGCGGGACGCGGAGACCAAGTATGAAATCTGGATCCCATCTCACTAAAAGAGTGTTACTCTTTCGGACTGTTTACTGGATTTTTCAGTCAGACAAAATAGTGAGAAAAGAATCTTTCTTAAGTCCTGGATTGATTCTGAAACATTGATACTGACCTTGCTGTTCTTGCTTGTTGTAGATTCCTGCAGCAACGAACACCATGAGCTTCAATGTGCGATCCCTACTGGAAAGGGAGAAGTTTGCTGGGCCGAACTTCTCTGACTGGTTCGGACACCTTAAGATTGTTCTTAAGGCAGAGAGGAAACTGTATGTCCTCGAGACGGCGATACCGCCGCAGCCCGCTCCGAACGCCGCAAGGGCGGTTCGGGATGCCTACGAAAAGCACGTCAATGATAGCATTGATGTCGCTTGCCTGATGCTAGCGTCTATGACGCCACCGCTGCAGCGTCAGCATGAGGATATGTCAGCTATAGAGATTATAGCGAACCTCAAGATGCTGTATGCTGCACAGGCGAGGACTGAGCGCTATAATCTGACGAAGCTCTTCTTTCAGAGCAAACTGGCTGAGGGGAGCCCAGTGGGAGCTCACGTGCTCAAGATGATTGGGCACAAGGAGGCTCTGGAGAAACTGGGGCATACCATCAACCAGGAGCTTGCTGTGGACATTATTCTGCAGTCTCTTCCGCCCTCTTTCGATGCGTTCATTATTAACTTTAATATGAACAAGATCGATTGTACGCTGGCAGAGTTGCTGAATATGCTCTTGACAACTGAGGAAACTCTGAAGGGTAAGCCTTCAACCTCTGTCTTAATGGTTCCTTTTAGGAACAAGAAGAAGGGGAAGAAGGGCAAGGCCCCTGTCAAGAATTACAGCAAGGCCCTGAAACAGAAGGTGAAGCGGTCGAAGGATAACAGGTGTTTCCACTGTGGCCAGCTGGGTCACTGGAAAAAGGACTGCAAAGCGCTCCAAGGAGATAAGAGGGGAAGCATTGCTTCTGGCTCAGGTATATATGTGACTGAGGTCATGTTATCTTCTTCTACCATTTCATGGGTGTTGGACACTGCATGTGGAGTTCACATTTGTTCAAATGTACAGGAACTCAAGAGAAGAAGGCAGGTGGGACAGCATGAGGTAGACCTACGAGTTGGAAACGGGGCACGGGTTGCTGCTGTTGCTGTAGGAGACTATTTCATTACTTTACCATCTGGCATTGTATTAGAATTGAACAATTGTTATTTTGTACCGAGTATCACAAAGAATATTATCTCTATTCCTGCTCTTGTCAGGAAAGGATTTGCCTTTGAATGCAAGACTTCAAAGTGTGTTTTATCTCATGATAATATTGTGTATGCAACTGGTTCAATTAACAATGGGTTATACATGTTGGACATGGAAAATTCTATACAAAACATTGATAATAAGAAAGCCAAGTATGCTGATGACAGCACCTTGCTATGGCATAGTCGTTTAGGCCATATAAACGAGAAGCGCATTAAGCGGTTGCATGAACATGGACTGCTGGGATCATTCTCCTGTGAGGAGATTGATACATGCAAAGCTTGTTTGATGGGTAAAATGACGAAGTCTCCTTTTCTTCACAAAGGTCAGAGGACTTCAGGTTTACTTGACCTTATACACAGTGATGTGTGTGGGCCTTTTAGTAAACATGCCAGAGGTGGCTATCAGTACTTCATTACCTTTACTGATGATTTCAGTAGGTATGGATATGTCTATTTAATGAGACATAAAAGTGAATCTTTTGACAAGTTCAAAGAGTTCAAAAATGAAGTACAAAATCAGTTAGGCCGAAATATCAAGGCACTTCGTTCTGATCGAGGTGGTGAATACCTGAGTCATGCGTTTACTGACTATCTGAAGGAGTGTGGGATTATCTCACAGCTCACTCCGCCAGGAACACCGCAGTGGAATGGTGTGTCCGAGAGGAGAAATAGAACGTTACTTGATATGGTTCGTTCTATGATGAGTCAGGCTACTCTTCCATACTCCTTTTGGGGTTTTGCACTGGAAACAGCTGCAAAGGTACTAAACCGAGTGCCATCCAAGGCAGTTTCAAAGACGCCATATGAACTATGGTACGGGAAACAGCCTAGCTTGACGTTTATCAGGATCTGGGGTTGCGAGGCTTATGTCAAAAAGCTCGCCTCTGGGAAACTAGAGAGCAGATCTGATAAATGTATCTTTGTCGGTTACCCTAAGGAAACTAAGGGTTATTATTTCTACGATCCCAAAGAGAACAAGGTTTTTGTTGCTCGGACGGCCATATTTCTTGAGAAGGAGTTTCTTCTGCAAGAGGCCAGTGGGAGAGAAATAAAGCTGGATGAGAATCCAGAGGAAGGACAAAGTAGTCAAGCACAGTTGGATGAGCCTGAGCCGGTAGATCAGGTTATTGAGCAACCTGAGGCTCAAATATCACGGGAACCGCGAAGATCGGGTAGGATCCGTCGACAGCCTGAGCGCTATGACGGAGTCTACATCATTGATAATGATGAACCCCTCACTTATGCGGATGCGGTCAGTGGACCGGAGTCAGCTAGATGGCTTGAAGCTATGCGAGCCGAAATGGACTCCATGTCAGATAACCAGGTCTGGGATTTGGTTGATCCGCCTCCGGGAGTAATCCCTATAGGCTGTAAATGGATCTTCAAGAAGAAGATTGACATGGATGGTAACGTAGTTACCTATAAAGGCAGGCTAGTAGCGAAAGGTTTCAAACAAATCTACGGGTTAGATTATGATGAAACTTTCTCTCCTGTAGCCATGTTTAAGTCTATTCGGATTCTTTTCGCGATAGCAGCATATTACGATTATGAGATCTGGCAGATGGATGTGAAAACAGCTTTCCTTAATGGAAATCTGGATGAGGATGTGTATATGACACAACCTGAGGGTTTCACTAATCCATCAGATCGTCATAAAATATGCAAGTTAAAGAAGTCCATTTATGGACTGAAACAAGCATCAAGAAGCTGGAACATTCGTTTTGATGAATCAATCTCTGAGTTTGGTTTCATCAAGAACGAGGATGACCCGTGTGTATATAAGAGGTTTAGTGGGAGCGTAATTACATTCCTAATCCTCTACGTCGATGATATCTTAATCATTGGAAATGATATTCCTGAACTGCATGCTGTTAAGGCATGGTTAGGAAAATGTTTCCAGATGAAAGATTTAGGAGAAGCAGCCTATGTACTAGGTGTGAAGATCTACCGGGATAGATCTAAGAGGCTTCTCGGGCTGTGCCAGAGTACTTACATCGATAAAGTCCTGGAGAGATTCCATTTAGAGAATTCTAAACGTGGATATCTTCCAGTCAGACATGGTCTGAATCTTTCAAAGAGTCAGTGTCCACAAACACAGACTGAGAAAGATGAAATGGACAATACGCCTTATGCTTCGGCTATTGGATCCATTATGTATGCGATGTTGTGTACTCGCCCAGACGTCGCTTACGGGTTAAGCGTAACCAGTCGATTCCAAAGTAATCCAGGTTTGGCGCACTGGATTGCGGTCAAGAACATTTTAAAATATCTGCGGAGGACCAAAGATATGTTCTTGATATATGGTGGTCAGGAAGAACTCAGTATAGAGGGATATACTGACGCTTCGTTCCAGTCGGACCAGGATGATTTCCGATCGCAATCAGGCTATGTTTTTAGCTTGAATGGTGGAGCAGTGGTGTGGAAAAGTTTCAAACAGTCAACTGTTGCTGATTCCACAACAGAAGCCGAGTATGTTGCAGCCTCGGAAGCATCTAAGGAGGCAGTGTGGATTCGTAAGTTCGTGAGAGAACTTGGTGTCGTTCCTTCGAGTGCTGATCCTTTGGTTATCTTCTGTGATAACACTGGAGCCATCGCACAAGCAAAGGAACCGCGGTCGCACCAGAAGTCCAAGCACATACAAAGACGGTTTCACTTGATCCGGGAGATCATTGATCGAGGCGAGATCAAAATATGCAAGGTTCATACAGATGACAATCTGGCAGACCCGCTTACCAAGCCTCTGGCGCAGCAGAAGCATGAGAAGCACTGTAATAATATGGGTTTGAGATTTCTCAACCATTAGATTAAGTGCAAGTGGGAGATTGTTGGGGTATGCCCTTAAGGCTAATGTTTGAGGCCTTGGGATTGTAAAAGTATCATGTAATAAACTCTTATGTTTATAAAAGGCATGGTTATTATTCAGGTTGTTACCTTGTCTGCTGTAATAAGTGTACTTCTGAATAATGTCTCAAAGCTGTTCAGCTAGGCTGACAGGCTATAAGTCCTTAGTCGAGATATCTTGGTGAACATGAGACAGCCTTGATATGATTGAGACTGATATGAGTGCTAATCTTATAGGATGCTTCGAGCATGGAATAAGATGTAGACTCATGGGTACATTGGATGTACTGGACAGACCCTACTGGGATATTCCATTGCTTGTCACAATGTGAATGATCCTTGTATGCAGCAAGTGGCACATGTCCTCTGACTTGAGATCACTTGTGTTTCTGAATGATGATTGTCATTGTCTTGAGGTAGTTCAATATCATTTGAAACATAATGATTATAGACTATCTTGGATGGTGAGCTTGAATCAGGTTAGGGCACTAGTGATAGATAAAGGATTGCCGTCTCCTTGTTCAAGGAGTGTGATGTTCTAAAGGGCCCCCCTTATATGAGATGATTGAGGAAGTGTATGGCCATACCCAGATGACTATGTGCATCTGATCTAATCATGCTCATCGTATTGGAGTTACAAGCTTGACCCGCTTGTCCAATAAGAACATCCAGTGGCAAAGGACACATGTATGCCTTGTGAATTGAGTCACACTTGTGCCATGGTTTGGGTGTAGTCTTGGAAGACTTTTTCCTTTATATCGGGAGACAGTGATGTGTTGCTAGATACCCCTCACTGGTCGTGATAACGAAAGTTATCGTTACCGACATTTAAAGGAAACCCTTAGGGTCGCACAATTTGGTGATATGGCTTGCTTAAGTCAGATCGTGTGGACTGAATTGTTTCGGTTCAGTTTAAAGGGATTTAATCTCTGATTGTAAGTGAGATCTGGTCTGATCATGTTTGATTGATTAGGGCTTGAGATCGGTAAGCTTCGATCGAGAGAGATGATGCTAGATCGGTGAGATCAAAAGCATTGTGAGATGAACGGTTAGATTGGAAACCTTAGGGTTTGGTTGATCTAGACCGATTTGGCTTGGGCCGGTTTGGTTTGGCTTTTGGTCCAAACACATTTGCTTTGAACCGGTTCAAGGGCTTGAACGCATGGTTCATTGTTTAAGGCGTTTTGTGGAGTTTAAGATCGGTTTAGAGATCTTAAACGCATGGCTTAATGTTTTTCCTAATTTGGAAAGTCATAAGCGCATGTCTCCTTGAACGCAAATGACAAGTGAACGCTCCATTCACTCTCGGCCTTCGCTTGCTCTCGTGACGAGACATTGGTGAAGGAGACGACATCTTGGAGAAAGGATCGGCCAAGCAAAGAAGTCTTCATCTCTTTCCTATACTCGATCAAAGACATCTTGGCATTCTTGCTAGCACAAGAGGTGCGCAAGTGAGGAGTCTTCATCACCTTTGTGTGTGAACTTTCGGAGGAGATCAAGTTTGCTCTCTTCTTCCAAGCCGACCTCCAACCTTATGGCTATGGTATAGATCTCAACTCATAGCTTCATGTTGATTATATAGTTCATATGCGATCTACTTGAAGCCCTTTTTCCGCTATGCATGCTAGATGCGCATGTTTAGGGTTTCAACCCCTAATGTTTAGGGTTTCCTTCATATAAGAGGTTTAGTGGGAGCGTGATTACTTTCCTAGTCCTCTACGTCGATGATATCTTGATCATTGGAAATGATATTCCTGAACTGCATGCTGTTAAAGCATGGTTAGGAAAATGTTTCCAGATGAAAGATTTAGGAGAAGCAGCCTATGTACTAGGTGTGAAGATCTACAGGGATAGATCTAAGAGGCTTCTCGGGCTGTGTCAGAGTACTTACATCGATAAAGTCCTGGAGAGATTTCATTTAGAGAATTCTAAACGTGGATATCTTCCAGTCAGACATGGTCTGAATCTTTCAAAGAGTCAGTGTCCACAAACACAGACTAAGAAAGATGAAATGGACAATACGCCTTATGCTTCGGCTATTGGATCCATTATGTATGCGATGTTGTGTACTCGCCCAGACGTCGTTTACGGGTTAAGCGTAACCAGTCGGTTCCAAAGTAATCCAGGTGTGGCACACTGGATTGCAGTCAAGAACATTTTAAAATATCTGCGGAGGACCAAAGATATGTTCTTGATATATGGTGGTCAGGAAGAACTCAGTATTGAAGGATATACTGACGCTTCGTTCCAGTCGGACCAGGATGATTTCCGATCGCAATCAGGCTATGTTTTTAGCTTGAATGGTGGAGCAGTGGTATGGAAGAGTTTCAAACAGTCAACTGTTGCTGATTCCACAACAGAAGCCGAGTATGTTGCAGCCTCGGAAGCATCCAAGGAGGCAGTGTGGATTCGTAAGTTCGTGAGAGAACTTGGTGTTGTTCCTTCGAGTGTCGATCCTTTGGTTATCTTCTGTGATAACACTGGAGCCATCGCACAAGCAAAGGAACCACGGTCGCACCAGAAATCCAAGCACATACAGAGACGGTTTCACTTGATCCGGGAGATCATTGATCGAGGCGAGATCAAAATATGCAAGGTTCATACAGATGACAATCTGGCAGACCCACTTACCAAGCCTCTGGCGCAGCAGAAGCATGAGAAGCACTGTAATAATATGGGTTTGAGATTTCTCAACCATTAGATTAAGTGCAAGTGGGAGATTGTTGGGGTATGCCCTTAAGGCTAATGTTTGAGGCCTTGGGATTGTATGAGTATCATGTAATAAACTCTTATGTTTATAAAGGCATGGTTATTATTCAGGTTGCTACCTTGTCTGCTGTAATAAGTGTACTTCTGAATAATGTCTCAAAGCTGTTCAGCTAGGCTGACATGCATATGTCCTTAGTCAAGATATCTTGGTGAACATGAGACAGCCTTGATATGATTGAGACTAATATGTGTGCTAATCTTATAGGATGCTTCGAGCATGGAATAAAATGTAGACTCATGGGTACATTGGATGTACTGGACAGACCCTACTAGGATATTCAATTGCTTGTCACAATATGAATGATCCTTGTTTGCACTAAGTGGCACATGTCCTTTGACTTGAGATCACTTGTGTTTCTAAATGATGATTGTCATTGTTTTGAGGTAGTTCAATATCATTTGAAACATAATGATTATAAACTATCTTGGATAATGATCATGAGTCAGGTTAGAACGCTAGTGATAGATAAAGGATTGCCGTCTCCTTGTTCAAGGAGTGTGATGTTCTAAAGGGCCCCCCTGTATGAGATGATTGAGATAGTGTATGGCCATACCCAGATGACTATGTTCATCTGATCTAATCATGCTCATCATATTGGAGCTACAGGCTTGACATGCTTGTCCAATAAGAACATCCAGTGGCAAAGGAATCATGTAAGCCTTGTGAAATGGATTCACACTTGTGCTGTGTTTTGGGTGTAGTCTTGGAAGACTCTTTCCTCTATATCGGGAGACAGTGATGTGTTACTAGATACCCCTCACTGGTCGTGATAACGTAAGTTGTCGTTACCGACATTTAAAGGAAACCCTTAGGGTCACACAAGTTGATGATATGGCTTACTTAAGTCAGATCGTGTGGACTGAATTATTTGGGTTCAGTTTAAAGGGATATAATCTCTGATTGTAAGTGAGATCTGGTCTGATCATGTTTGATTGATTAGGGCTTGAGATCGGTAAGCTTCGATCGAGAGAAGTGATGCTAGATCGGTGAGATCAGAAGCATCAGGAGATCAACGGTTAGATCTTGAACCGTTTGGTTCAGAGAGATCTAGACCATGGCTTGGGCTGGTTTCATGCGGTCTTTGGACCAGATTGATTGAACCAAAGTGAACCAAATTCGAACCGGTTCACTCATGTGAACGCTTGGTTCGAATGGTGATGGCGTTTTGTTTGTTGATGAGCGCATACTTCCAATTAAGGAAAGTGATCAAAGCCTCTCTTCATAACGCCTAACGCCAAGCCGTTGATGTGTGTGACTTCACTTCGCTTGGCTTTGATCATATCGAAAGGTGTGAAAAAACAAAACGAAGGTGGAGCTCTCGGAAAGAGATTGATCTCTCATCATCCTCACGCGACAAGTACCTTTGAAGCTCTTTGCTAGCACAAGGATCTCAAAGAGTAGTCCTTGATCATCTTGTGTGTGACGACAAGGAGGAGGCCTCTTTTGTTCTCTTGATTCCAAGGCACCATCTAATCCGATGGCTATGGTATGAACTCCCTCTTGTTCCATTCAATCGTCTGAAGTTGATCATGAAAACATATTACATGCGATTGGTAAAACCCTAGCATCTTCATGCAAGAATGAATTATGCGCCAACCTTACTTAGGGTTTCGGCCCCCCCTCAAGAAAGGGGTTTTATCCGCTTGCGCTCCCCCTTGAAGGGGACTCTTCAGTCCTTAGTCGATATATCTTGGTGAACATGAGACAGCCTTGATATGATTGAGACTAATATGTGTTCTAATCTTATAGGATGCTTCGAGCATGGAATATGATGTAGACTCATGGGTACATTGGATGTACTGGACAGACCCTACTAGGATATTCAATTGCTTGTCACAATGTGAATAATCCTTGATTGCGACAAGTGGCACATTTCCTCTGACTTGAGATCACTTGTGTTTTCTAAATGATGATTGTCATTGTTTTGAGGTAGTTCAATATCATTTGAAACATAATGATTATAGACTATCTTGGATGGTGAGCTTGAATCAGGTTAGGGCACTAGTGATAGACAAAGGATTGCCGTCTCCTTGTTTAAGGAGTGTGATGTTCTAAAGGGGCCCCCTGGATGAGATGATTGAGAAAAGAGTATGGCCATACCCAGGTGACTATGTTCATCTGATCTAATCATGCTCATCATATTGGAGTTACAAGCTTGACACGCTTGTCCAATAAGAACATCCAGTGGCAAAGGAAACATGCATGCCTTGTGAGTTGGATTCACACTTGTGCTGTGGTTTGGGTGTAGTCTTGGAAGACTCTTTTCTTTATATCGGGAGACAGTGATGTGTTGCTAGATACCCCTCACTGATCGTGATAACGTGAGTTATCGTTACCGACATTTAAAGGAAACCCTCAGGGTCGCACAATTTGATGATATGGCTTACTTAAGTCAGATCGTGTGGACTGAATTATTCAGGTTCAGTTTAAAGGGATTTAATCTCTGATTGTAAGTGAGATCTGGTCTGATCATGTTTGATTGATTAGGGCTTGAGATCGGTAAGCTTCGATCGAGAGATTGGATGCTAGATCAGTGAGATCAGCAGCATCAAGAGATCGACGGTCAGATCAAGAGCCTTAGGGTTTAATGTGATCTGGACTAATGGCTTGGGTCGATTGGTCTATGAACCAGACCAAATTGAACCAGCTCATTGAGTGAGCGTGTGGTTCAAATTGAGAGGAGTTTGCGCATGGGGTAAACCCATGATCGCATGTGAGTGAGTGGCTTTCTATTTTTAGAAAGCATGATCACATACGTGACCATTACTCACGTTCACGCCTAAGGCGTTCTACTCTCTCGCCTCTCCTCCTCTCTCGTCGCCAACTTGGGCATTCGGCACTTGCACTCTCGTGTGGAGAAGTGTAGACGAAAAGGAGGAAGTGTTCGGCCAAGCAAGGTGATCTCCCCTTCCATTCGACAACGACTTCTTGGAACCTTGCTAGCACAAGGAGCACCAAATAAGAGTAGGCGACACCAATTGTGTGCGTCACCTTTGGAGAAGGAGCACTTGCGCCTTTCCTTCCAAGACACCATCTAAGCGATGGCAATGGTGAGAATCCCTTTCTCATGCAAGTTGAACATATTACATGCATAGATCCTTGAAACCCCTTCCGCTGCGTCAAAATTTTCATATGCGCCTCCTATAGGGTTTCGCCCCCTTTGTTCTAGGGGACTTTCAATTGGTATCAGAGCAGTTATTGCATGCTAATATGTTTCCTTTCTATGTGATCCTATGCAATGATCTATATGTTACATGCGCTAGTTGAGATAGGCGAATTTTACATGCTTGTTAGAGATGTTTTTATTTCTCCTAGGCGCATGTTTTCTTGTTGGCGCATATGTATGTTTTCTCAAAACTTCTTATGACATGCGCGACTCATTATAGATCTAAGGCCCTGCATTAAACCCTTAGATGGGTTATTAGGGTTGAAGTCATCCCCTAGGTTAGATCCAGACAGTCTGATCAGACCATCTGACAGCCTTGATGGGTTGACCAGATAGCACCTGTGCGCAAGCATCTGGTGGCTATAGGTCGACTGCAGACAGGCGTGTAGCGATGTCTGATTGAGACGACTAGCGAACACACATGAGTTAGGCCCGGGGTCACACCCGCTTGCCAGATCTCATGAGGGTTGTTCGGCCCTGGCGCATGCATGGTTGACCTTTTGGTCGACTCAAGTCAGTTAGGACTTGGTGCATGCAAGGGCAGTGGATCTGACTAGGTTGGATGAGTGGATCCCTAGTAATGGACCGTTGTAAGGTTGTAAGGCAAATAAGGAAATTAAAATTGATGCCTATGGGGTTTTCGAAATTTAATTTTCATGACTGGATCACATGTTGCTTGATGCCTATGTTTGTTTATTTAATTCTTATGTGGGCTGCCCATGTTAAATGTGTGCTGTGCTGGGGCCTGCGTGCCTGGAATTTAAAGTTGTAAATTAATTATTGTGATCTGCGTATCACATTGTATTTAATTTATAAAATGTAATTGACCTGCGTGTCAATCTTGTCTAGATAGATTAATTTGTAAATTAATCAGACAAGAGCACAGAGCACACTTGGCAGAGGCGCATGCAGCAGTGGCTTGACCAGGTGGGAGGTCCAGGGTTCGACTCTGGGACCAGGCGCATTTTCCCTGGTAGGCGCACCTGAGCTGCAGATGGCGCTTGGGCCCTGGGTTGGGCCAAATGAGCAGCAAAAGACCCATGAAGAAAAGCAAGTGAAGACTTAAGTTAATTAAGGTCTTACTTAGGCTATGGGCTTTTACCACATAAGATCCATGCTTTCTTTTATTGTTTAAATAAGTAGAACAGCATGATTTATTTATCTTCTGCTATCACCATAGGAATTGCATGATAGTGAAGAAGATAAAAGACCGTTAAAATCCAACGCTAAAATATCAAGCTCGTATGCCTTCTGACGCGAAACCTCACTGTTCTGATTATCGTTGGAGCCGTGTTGTACCCACTCAGTGGGCACGTCCATCTATGTTCAGACGGTGCGTGATTACACCTGCGTGTTACAGAGAAGGGATTTATCGCTTCTCGTTGCTCAGCATAGCACGTGGTGGTCCAGGGAGTAGGTCGGGTCAGCTTGACCATGTAGGCTACATATGTGGCGCATATGGTAGCGCATGGAGGCAGCCATCTGTGGGGTCAGAGACTGTGTTGTACCAACTCAGTTGGCACAGTCTGCTGGATTGCCCAGATGAAGGGGAATCGCACGGGTTGGCGATTGGCTGGGACAGCCTACCAGAAATTAGTGCTTGTACTCTCTGTGCATCTTATCTCGCCTAAGCGGGACGCGGAGACCAAGTATGAAATCTGGATCCCATCTCACTAAAAGAGTTCTACTCTTTCGGGCTGTTTTGCTGGATTTTTCAGCCAGATAAAATAGTGATAAAAAGAATCATTCTTAAGTCCTGAATTGATTCTTTACATTGATACTGACCTTGCTGTTCTTGCATTGTTGTAGATACCTGCAGCAACGAACACCATGAGCTTCAATGTGCGATCCCTACTGGAAAGAGAGAAGTTTGCTGGGCCGAACTTCTCAGACTGGTTCGGACACCTTAAGATTGTTCTTAAGGCAAAGAGGAAACTGTATGTCCTCGAGACGGCGATACCGCCTCAGCCCGCTCCGAACGCCGCAAGGGCGGTTCGGGAAGCTTATGAAAAGCACGTCAATGATAGCATTGATGTCGCTTGCCTGATGCTAGCATCTATGACTCCACCGCTGCAGCGTCAGCATGAGGATATGTCTGCAATAGACATGATAGCAAACCTCAAGATGCTGTATGCTGCACAGGCGAGGACAGAACGCTATAATCTGACAAAGCTGTTCTTTCAGAGCAAACTGGCTGAAGGGAGCCCAGTGGGAGCTCACGTGCTCAAGATGATTGGGCACAAAGAGGCTCTAGAGAAACTGGGGCATACCATCAACTAGGAGCTTGCTGTAGACATTATTCTGCAGTCTCTCCCGCCCTCTTTCGATGCGTTCATTATTAACTTTAATATGAACAAAATCGATTGTACTCCGGCAGAGCTGCTGAATATGCTCTTGACTACTGAGGAAACTCTGAAGGGAAAGCCTTCAACCTCTGTCTTAATGGTTCCTTCAAGGAACAACAAGAAGAAGGGGAAGAAGGGCAAGACCCCTGTCAAGAGTTACAGCAAGGCACTGAAGCAAAAAGTTAAGCGGTCAAAGGAATATAGATGTTTCCACTGTGGCCAGTTAGGTCACTGGAAAAAGGACTGTAAAGCGCTCCAAGTAGGAGATTGATACATGCAAGGCTTGTTTAATGGGTAAAATGATGAAGTCACCTTTTCCTAACAAAGGTCAAAGGGCTTCAGGTTTACTTGACCTTATACACAGTGATGTGTGTGGGCCATTTAGTAAACATGCCAGAGGTGGCTATCAGTACATCATTACCTTTACTGATGATTTCAGTAGATATGGGTATGTCTATTTAATGAGACATAAAAGTGAATCTTTTGACAAGTTCAAAGAGTTCAAGAATGAAGTACATAATCAGCTAGGCCGAAGTATCAAGGCACTTCGTTCTGATCGAGGTGGAGAATACCTAAGTCATGCGTTTACTGACTATCTAAAGGAGTGTGGGATTATCTCACAGCTCACTCCGCCAGGAACACCGCAATGGAATGGTGTGTCCGAGAGGAGAAATAGAACGTTACTTGATATGGTTCGTTCTATGATGAGTCAGGCTACTCTTCCATATTCCTTTTGGGGTTTTGCACTGGAAACAGCTGCAAAGGTACTAAACCGAGTGCCATCCAAGGCAGTTTCTAAGACGCCATATGAGTTATGGTATGGGAAACAGCCGAGCTTGACATTTATCAGGATCTAGGGCTGCGAGGCTTATGTCAAAAAGCTCGCCTCTGGGAAACTAGAGAGCAGATCTGACAAATGTATCTTTGTCAGTTACCCTAAGGAAACTAAGGGTTATTATTTCTACGATCCCAAAGAGAACAAGGTATTTGTTGCTCGGACGGCCATATTTCTTGAGAAGGAGTTTCTTCTGCAAGAGGCCAGTGGGAGAGAAATAAAGCTGGATGAGAATCCAGAGGAAGGACAAAGTAGTCAAGCACAGTTGGATGAGCCTGAGCCGGTGGAACAGGTTATTGAACAACCTGAGGCTCAGATATCACGGGAACCGCGAAGATCGGGAAGGATCCGTCGACAGCCTGAGCGCTATGACGGAGTCTACATCATTGATAATGATGAACCCCTCACTTATGCGGATGCGGTCAGTGGACCGGAGTCAGCGAGATGGCTTGAAGCTATGCGCGCCGAGATGGACTCCATGTCAGATAACCAAGTCTGGGATTTGGTTGATCCGCCTCCGGGAGTTATCCCTATAGGCTATAAATGGATCTTCAAGAAGAAGATTGACATGGATGGTAATGTGGTTACCTATAAAGGCAGGCTAGTTGCGAAAGGTTTCAAACAAATCTACGGGATAGATTATGATGAAACTTTCTCACCTGTAGCTATGTTTAAGTCTATTCGGATTCTTTTCACGATAGCTGCATATTATGATTATGAGATCTGGCAAATGGATGTGAAGACAGCTTTTCTGAATGGAAATCTGGATGAGGATGTGTATATGACACAACCAGAAGGTTTCACTAATCCATCAGATCGTCATAAGATATGCAAGTTAAAGAAGTCTATTTATGGACTTAAACAAGCATCGAGAAGCTGGAATATTCATTTTGATGAATCAATCAGTGAATTTGGTTTCATCAAGAACGAGGATGACCCGTGTGTATATAAGAGGTTTAGTGGGAGCGTGATTACTTTTCTAGTCCTCTACGTCGATGATATCTTGATCATTGGAAATGACATTCCTGAAATGCATGCGGTTAAGGCATGGTTAAGGAAATGTTTCCAGATGAAAGATCTAGGAGAAGCAGCCTATGTATTAGGTGTGAAGATCTACAGGGATAGATCTAAGAGGCTTCTCGGGCTGTGCCAGAGTACTTACATCGATAAAGTCCTGGAGAGATTTCATTTAGAGAACTCTAAAAGAGGATATCTTCCAGTCAGACATGGTCTGAATCTTTCAAAGAGTCAGTGTCCACAAACACAGACTGAGAAAGATGAAATGGACAATACGCCTTATGCTTCGGCTATTGGGTCCATAATGTATGCGATGTTGTGTACTCGCCCAGACGTCGCTTACGGGTTAAGCGTGACCAGTCGGTTCCAAGGTAATCCAGGTATGGCGCACTGGATTGCAGTCAAGAACATTTTAAAATATCTGCGGAGGACCAAAGATATGTTCTTGATATATGGTGGTCAGGAAGAACTCAGTATTGAAGGATATACTGACGCTTCGTTCCAGTCTGACCAGGATGATTTCCGATCGCAATCAGGCTATGTTTTTAGCTTGAATGGAGGAGCAGTGGTGTGGAAGAGTTTCAAACAGTCAACTGTTGCTGATTCCACAACAGAAGCCGAGTATGTTGCAGCCTCGGAAGCATCCAAGGAGGCAGTGTGGAGTCGTAAGTTCGTGAGAGAACTTGGTGTTGTTCCTTCGAGTGCAGATCCTTTGGTTATCTTCTGTGATAACACTGGAGCAATCGCACAAGCAAAGGAACCACGGTCGCACCAGAAGTCCAAGCACATACAGAGACGGTTTCATTTGATCAGGGAGATCATAGATCGTGGCAAGATCAAAGTCTGCAAGGTTCATACAGATGACAATCTGGCAGACCCGCTTACCAAGCCTCTGGCGCAGCAGAAGCATGAGAAGCATTGTAATAATATGGGTTTGAGATTTCTCAACCATTAGATTAAGTGCAAGTGGGAGATTGTTGGGGTATGCCCTTAAGGCTAATGTTTGAGGCCTTGGGATTGTATCAGTATCATGTATAAACTCTTATGTTTATAAAGGCATGGTTGTTATTCAGTTTGTTACATTGTCTGCTGCAATAATTGTACTTCTGAATAATGTCTCAAAGCTGTTCAGCTGGGCTGACATGCTATAAAGTCCTTAGTCGATATATCTTGGTGAACATGAGACAGCCTTGATATGATTGAGACTAATATGTGTTCTAATCTTATAGGATGCTTCGAGCATGGAATAAGATGTAGACTCATGGGTACATTGGATGTACTGGACAGACCCTACTAGGATATTCAATTGCTTGTCACAATGTGAATAATCCTTGATTGCGACAAGTGGCACATTTCCTCTGACTTGAGATCACTTGTGTTTTCTAAATGATGATTGTCATTGTTTTGAGGTAGTTCAATATCATTTGAAACATAATGATTATAGACTATCTTGGATGGTGAGCTTGAATCAGGTTAGGGCACTAGTGATAGACAAAGGATTGCCGTCTCCTTGTTTAAGGAGTGTGATGTTCTAAAGGGGCCCCTTGGATGAGATGATTGAGAAAAGAGTATGGCCATACCCAGGTGACTATGTTCATCTGATCTAATCATGCTCATCATATTGGAGTTACAAGCTTGACACGCTTGTCCAATAAGAACATCCAGTGGCAAAGGAAACATGCATGCCTTGTGAGTTGGATTCACACTTGTGCTGTGGTTTGGGTGTAGTCTTGGAAGACTCTTTTCTTTATATCGGGAGACAGTGATGTGTTGCTAGATACCCCTCACTGATCGTGATAACGTGAGTTATCGTTACCGACATTTAAAGGAAACCCTCAGGGTCGCACAATTTGATGATATGGCTTACTTAAGTCAGATCGTGTGGACTGAATTATTCAGGTTCAGTTTAAAGGGATTTAATCTCTGATTGTAAGTGAGATCTGGTCTGATCATGTTTGATTGATTAGGGCTTGAGATCGGTAAGC
Organism: Costus lasius; assembly: GCA_027563935.2. NCBI lineage: Eukaryota > Viridiplantae > Streptophyta > Magnoliopsida > Zingiberales > Costaceae > Costus > Costus lasius. The sequence goes on along the minus strand of CM050448.1, from coordinate 63,911,931 downwards.
TTCGATCGAGAGATTGGATGCTAGATCAGTGAGATCAGCAGCATCAAGAGATCGACGGTCAGATCAAGAGCCTTAGGGTTTAATGTGATCTGGACTAATGGCTTGGGTCGATTGGTCTATGAACCAGACCAAATTGAACCAGCTCATTGAGTGAGCGTGTGGTTCAAATTGAGAGGAGTTTGTGCATGGGGTAAACCCATGATCGCATGTGAGTGAGTGGCTTTCTATTTTTAGAAAGCATGATCACATACGTGACCATTACTCACGTTCACGCCTAAGGCGTTCTACTCTCTCGCCTCTCCTCCTCTCTCGTCGCCAACTTGGGCATTCGGCACTTGCACTCTCGTGTGGAGAAGTGTAGACGAAAAGGAGGAAGTGTTCGGCCAAGCAAGGTGATCTCCCCTTCCATTCGACAACGACTTCTTGGAACCTTGCTAGCACAAGGAGCACCAAATAAGAGTAGGCGACACCAATTGTGTGCGTCACCTTTGGAGAAGGAGCACTTGCGCCTTTCCTTCCAAGACACCATCTAAGCGATGGCAATGGTGAGAATCCCTTTCTCATTGCAAGTTGAACATATTACATGCATAGATCCTTGAAACCCCTTCCGCTGCGTCAAAATTTTCATATGCGCCTCCTATAGGGTTTCGCCCCCTTTGTTCTAGGGGACTTTCAGCCTCAATCAGACATCGCTACACGCCTTTCTGCAGTCGACCTATAGCCACCTCATGCTTGCGCATAGGTGCTATCTGGTCGACCCATCTAGGCTGTCAGATGGTCTGATCAGGCTGTTGGGTCTAGACTAGACTGACGACTTCAACCCTAGTAACACGTCTAAGTATTACAAGTAGGCGCTTTTAGATCTAAGTGGAGTCGTGCAAGATTATGAGTTTTGACAAAAACCACTTCAACATGCGCCAACAAGCATCCTGCGCAAGCAAAAATAAGATTTAGATCTACTCAACGCAAGCATGGATCACACAAATTTTGCAATCATATAGATCATACCAGAACCTGCTCTGATACCAATTGAAAGTGGGGTGAAACCCTAAGCATGCGCATATAAAAATTTTTCTAGGGTTTCATGAAGATCGCATAAGGCATGAATATATGATCAACTTAAAACTTGCAAAGATCAAGTTGTGATCTTACCATAGCCATTGCTTGGATGGCGTCTTGGAAGCAAGAGGGCGAGCGGCTCTCCTCCAAAGCAATCACACACAAGATGGTGGTGGCTTCCTCCCTTGGTGTGAGCCTTGTGCTAGCAAAGCTCTCCAAAGTGTCCTAGTCGCATGAAGGAGATCAGATGTTTTCTTGGCTGGCCGAATACCTTCTTTTTCACCCTCGTGGAGACGAGACACACGAGAGAGATTAAGGCGATAGAGGCGGTTTCTATTCGTGGGAAGTGTCATGGCTTCCAAAAATAGTAAGTCATGACTTCATACGTTCACGCTTAGTGAACCAATCAAAATGCCCCCTTAATTGAACCATGCGTTCACATAAGTGAACCGGTTCAATTGACTTTGGTTCAAAGACCAAATCAAACCAAGACATGGTCTAGATCTCATTAAACCAAAAGGCTCAAGATCTAACCACACATCTCTTGATGCTCTTGATCTCACCGATCAAGCATCAATTCTCTCGATCGAAGCTTACCGATCTCAAGCCCTAATCAATCAAACATGATCAGACCAGATCTCACTTCCAATCAGAGTTTAAACTCCTATTAAACTGAATCAGAACAATTCAGTCCACACGATCTGACATAAGTAAGCCATATCATCAAATTGTGCGACCCTAAGGGTTTCCTTTAAATGTCGGTAACGATAACTTACGTTATCACGAACAGAGAGGGGTATCTAGCAACACATCACTGTCTCCCGATATAAAGGAAAGAGTCTTCCAAGACTACACCCAAACCATAGCACAAGTGTGAACCCAAGTCACATGACATATGTGTTTCCTTTGCCACTGGATGTTCTTATTAGACAAGCCTGTCAAGCCTGTAATTCCAATATGATGAGAGTGGTTAGATCATATGAACATAGTCATCTGGGTATGGCCATACACTTTCTCAACCATCTCATCCAGGGGGCCCCTTTAGAACATCACACTCCAAACAAGGAGAAGGCAATCCTATATCTATCACTAGTGCCCTAACATGACTCATGTTCATTATCCAAGATAATTTATAACCATTATATTTCAAATGATATTGAACTACCTCAAGACATTGCCAATCATCATTTAGAAACACAAGTGATCTCAAGTCAGAGGAAATATGCCACTTGTTTGCATACAAGGATTATTCACATTGTGACAAACAATTGAATATCCTAAGTAGGGCCAGTCCAGTACATCCAATGTACCTATGAGTCTACATCCTATTCCATGCTCGAAGCATCCTGTAAGATTAGAACACATATTAGTCTCAATCATATCAAGGCTGTCTCATGTTCACCAAGATATCTCGACTAAGGACAATACTGCATGTCAGCCAAGCTGAACACCATTGAGACATTATTCAGAAGTATACATATAGTAGCAGATAATGCAACAACCTGAATAACAACCATTGCCTTTATAAACATAGAGTTTATACATGATACTGATAACAACCCAAGGCCTCAAACATTAGCCTTAAGGGCATACCCCAACACATGCTCCATGGTTATCAAGTAGATTTAGCTTTTTCTCTTGATTAAGCATTTTGATAAAGTTGCATGGGCAAAAAGGGGTGCTATTGTTATAAGAGGTTTCCTTACTCCTATTCCACTCTCTTTGGGTGTGGGTGTGGAGCCTTATGGGGTTGAGATTGCTAGAGGTAATGCGAGAATAGATATAGAGTCATGCGTGGCTATGAAAATGATTGTCAGAGAGGGTGACAATTATTGTTTGATTCTTGGACCGAACTCTCGTACTTTACCATTACCCAACAAGGAGAGAACCACAGTCCAAAATCAGGCGAATTGGAAGCTTTCTCCAAGTGTTGCCGCCGATGCCACCCCTACACCATTAGATTTAGTACCACCACCACCACCCACCTAGGGTGGTAGTGATGACCCTTTTAGCATGAGCATGGACTCTCCACTACACAGAGCTGCCGAATCTTCATCACGCAGTGCTGCCCCTAATCAGAGAGAATGGTCAAGTGCCTAGGATCCCAGTTTTTAGGCCCTATCTGTAGAGGTATACTGTCTAGGTCGTCTCATGGAAAAGGTGCTTAAGGCAATTGGGCACATGCATGAAGACATTGAGGAGATGGGGGAATTTCTATGGAACTGTTTTGGCAGTGAAAATGAGGAAGGAGATCAGGACAAACGATGGGAGAGACTCCAGCTGGGGAAGATGATGAGGAAACAGATACCGACACTGATGATTATTGCTTTGTTAGTATCCCTTGACCTTTTCAATTATTCATTGCTTTATTACAATGAGAATGATGCATTCTCTTTCATAAGGAAAGATGGACCTTCAAGTTCCCATCTACGATTTTTTTATTCTCCTCGGATTTTTATATTGACTTTGATGCGATTGTATAATTTTAATACATTTGCACTGATGATGTGATTTGGCACCATATGTAGGTGCACTCTGATTTCTGGATTTTATAACTCGTAACTGGATCATTTGTTTCTTTTTGAAAGTATGCATCAATTTCTTATGATGATACGTGGTTTTACTTCTTGTGGAATTTTGATAGATATATTGCTATGCCGATATACTTATTTTTGTGATGAAGAATATCTATGCGTGTCAATGTCTGAGAATGGAGATATACCTCTTATGCTAAATTTATTTCTTCAATATATATCTTCTTGTTGAAATCCTTCATTGATTGATGCATAAGGTTTTGGGTAGATATATTGTTCAAGGAATGCAATTTGAGAGTGAAGCATATTACTTAAATAAAATGAGCATATGAGTGTAATTTTTAAATTTATGTTGATTGATTAACCTAGTTGATGTTTAATCTATTTTACTATTTGTTGGGAAGAAAGAATCCAAGATCCAAAAGAGAAAATGACTCCTCTACTTTGCACTGTGTAAAATTAGTAGTGGTACTGAAGATATGAGTTGAAGTCAAGATAAAAAAAAAGAGAAAGAGAATGACTCCTCTATTTGGCACTGCGTAAAATTGGCAGTAGTACCAAAGTTATGAGTTGAAATCCAAAGAGAAAGTGTGTATCCATGTGGGTACATGCCATGGAAAAATCATTTGACATTAACTCCGCTGTTTTAGGTAAGATTCATCCTACCAAAGAGATATGATTTCTATTACATCGGCTATGTTGTCAATGTACTCTAAATTTGTCACCAGAAAAAAGGTGGTAATAGATTTAGAGAATGTCAAAGAAGAAAAAGAGAGATAAAAAAGAGGATTTTAAGTGGAAAAAGATTTTGGAGATCCTATTCCTGTAAACAAAAGTATTATGGATTTAAAGTGAAACTTTGGTGAATTCATGAGACTGCGATTCTATTTATTATATAAGTTATGAAATTTTATTTGGTTAAGTTGTGAATCTTACAAATTAAATTCAAAAGATAATGTATTTATCTGAAATTTTATGTAGCATTTGGTAGAATTTTTCAAAAGTGATTATATTTTAAAAATTTATATTTTATAAGAAAGTATATTCCCCATATTCAACATTGCTCTCTATTTATTTGCTTGGGAACAAGCAAGGTTTGAGCCTTATGTATTTTGATGACTCAAAAATTCATAGTATAGTTTATATTGATTGTTTAGTCTTTTTGAGTCATATTTATGCTTTTTTGCTTGTTTTGAATCTTTATTTGACAAAAATTTTGGAATCTACACCTTTTCTCATTTTTTTATTAATTTCAGGCAAAAGGGCTTAATTTCGATGGATCTTGAGTAATCTGAATGCATGGACGAATTCCAGTCATCAAGAGGAAATTACTGGTCAATTTTCAAGCAAATTAGAGTTTTCAAAAAAAATTACGACCGTGGTTTTGCTGGAGCTTACAGAATAAATCACAGCACCACCATGTTTAATTTTCTCGACCGTGATTTCTAGAAATTTTTGCACAGAGAAGATTACGGCACTGCCGTAAATTTTATTAGGGTGAAATTGAAGCAATCATGGCACTACCGTAATAATTATCACCGCCTATAATAATTATCACCGGCCATAATTATCCCAGAGAATTACATAGAGCAAATCACGGTACTACTGTGATTATTATTACAAGCCGTAATTGTTCCATGATTTTGCACAGAGAAGATTATGGCACTGCCGTAATTTATTTCATGACCGTAATTCTGAAGTAACCAGCTGAGTTTGCCCGAGTCTTGCACGAGTTACTATTGCCGGAATTTGTGAAGCTAAATTTGGGAGATTTAGGACATGATTTCAAATTCGGAAAAAAGGGAAGTGATCTATAAGAGTAGGAGAATATTTCAAGATAGGGATCCCAAATTTTAATCGACAACACAAGGAGAAATTAGAGAGATTGCCGCCGCCTTAGGGTACTTCGCTAAAAGACATGCAGAGCATCTCAGATGACAAAATTTTTAGGGAAGGTGCGCCTCGTGGAGGAGAAGAGACACAAAAGTTTCAGATCAGAAGGAGCTCGATTGGAGGAGAGATCTACAAAACTCGAGAAGTGGCTACTATTCACTACATTTCATCATAGATATTACGGGCTATGAAATTTTTCACACTCCCGTGAACAGTAACATTATTTTCCCTTTCTTTTGAATTCTAAATTTTCTAAAATGACATATTATTGTACTACTTCCACCATGATAGCGTAAAACCTTTTTAGGATGGGAGGGGGGGGGGGGAGTAATCCTCTTAATTTATAAAATGATTGGATAATCTCTATTTTGTTAGTTGTTCTTCGATATGATATTTTTATTTCTATGATAATTGTCTTTTATCTTTTCTAGTTTCTAAGTATCAGCATATTTTAGAGTTTGTAACATGTACTGAGAAGTGACTTACAAGACTCGAAACCCTTAAATTTATGGTTTTAGGAACTTAAGCTCTGAGCATAGATTCGTTCTTAAATCATAATTTTTGAAGCATAAATTCTTGTTGATAATTTGATCTAGAATTTTTATTGAGTAAAATATGAAAATATGTACCAAGAGGTGATTTGGATTGTTGGAAGCCCTTAAGTAAAACCTGTGAAATTAAGATATGAGGATATTTAATTTTTTTCTTGAGATGTTGACACTAAGAATTAAGCCACGAAAGTGATTTTAACTTTCTTTGTCCAATTTACTTATTTTAAACATTGAATAGCAAGTCACAAGAGTGAATGTTGTTTTGTGTAAATTGTTCGTCCTAGAGGAGGGAATTTCTTTATTAGTAAATTTCATCTTTATCTTAACAAGAATAACTGACAAACACTTATATATGTCTAGTTATAGAAATTAAGAAGGATGAAACCCTAGTCCTGAATTTCTCTCTCTGATAATCCGTGATAGTTTCCGATCGTTCGCTTACGACTTATTTCATTATACACCATTTTTTTAGCTAGTGAGAACACAATTATTTAGTATTTAACACATAGGTCCCTGTGGTTTCGATATCTTTTATTACTTCGAGTTTCCGTGCACTTGCGGACACATCAGTAAGATATTGAGTAAAGCCGCGTGAATGAAGCACACTAAACTTAGTAGTCAAGGCGACATTGTAGACGTGAGGATCCTATTCTATTGAGCCTTCCCGCTTATCCTAAATCAACTCTGTCAGAAATTAAGAGAGAGGGACATGCTATCACCTCGACGTCACCTCGATGTTTTGAGCAAAATGTGGGATCTGACTATATGATCGACAAAAGAGGAAAACATAGAACTCTTCATGCTAGAATGGTTAGCTAGCGCATTCATCCAAAACTATGCAAACTATGTCAGTTCTATTAGAACGGGTTGCCTGCTCAAATATCGTAAGAGTGGTTTCGCGATCTGGTGGCAGAGGTGAGTGTTGTCCTAACACCTCTATGTTCAAGGACTGTGGCATGCCATTGATTTACTTCACAACTTTGGCTGTGGAAGTTGCAATGAAGGAAGAAAAAAGGGGCTAGGCGGACGGAGGTGATGAACTAAAATCGCAAAAAAAAAAAAAGCTATAAGAAAATGTGGTCGAAGAAGGGCTTACCGGTCTAAGCTAATCAAACAATGGATCAACCCAATCAAACTATGTTGAGCTCAGTTCAGCAAATATGACTATTGGGTGTTGTATAGTTCTTGTTGTCAACTTTCCAATTGGTTCAAAAAGAGTCTCCTTCTTCACTCAGGGGGCTTGACTTACTTAATTACACATGCTGCTAAAGACAAGATCTTTCAGCTTGCTCTCTTCCCTAATCGAAGATCATTCGCTCGTCAAGATCTGAAAACCTTTCTTCACTGACTCGAATCGAATGCAAAAGCCCTACATTCATCGCCTCTGCAAAAAAAAAAATCTGTAGATCCAGATCTCGCACCATCTTTTGTCTAATATGATAGCTGACGATGACTCCTTAGAAATCCGCTTACTGCTCTGACCTCTTCTTTAGATTCAAGTCACAAAATCACAGATCTGGCACCATCTTCTAAGAAGAAGACAGGAGTAGCCAAAGATTGCTCTCTTTCAGCCACCGACTCACTGCCTTGTTTTGCCCTAGAAAACAAGGGAGCCAACTCACTCGCCATCGACCTCACTCCACTTGATGAAGACGAAAAGCTTCGTCATTTGCAGATCTGCTAGACTGCTCACTCCACACGTCAGATGTTGCTCGCCTAGTTAACATGCCGAGATTCCTCGTCACCACCCCTCTCCAGCCCAAGCTAGATTCTTCTTTGAGTCGTCATTGCCAACTGCCAGCAACAAAGAAGATGTAGAGCAGTCACTCTCCTTTGTTTTGGTGAAGGAGCAATGGAGTTAATCGAAACTTGAATCGGCTCGAATTCAATGAAGTAGAGCGGTTGCTCTCCATCTTCGGTGTTCTCCGTCATCAAGCAACCTGTCGATGAAAATAGATGTTGACCCACGAATCATCGATTGAACATCAATCTTCACTAACATTGACTAGTTTCGATCAAACATCATTCAAGTGATGCCCTTTCAAATTTGGCACCTGAATCATAAATTTCTATATTGCTCCGACTGCTCGAGTCATGTAGTAGACAAACTAGAAGGTTTGACCCAATTGAATTTGAGCTAATTTAATTGAATATTATGATTCGGTCAAAATTAATTTGACCAAGGCACTAGTTCAAAGATGTTGAATAGAGGCATGTTCCCATTCCAATTTCCAAAACTTACCAAAGAAAATTATGATGTGTGCATGAGAATGAAAGCCTTGTTTGGATCCCAAGATGTGTGGGATATGGTTGAAAAAGACATTGAACAATCTGGGAAAATCGATGGTTTAACATAAGTGAAATAAGATGCATTACTCTCATCCACATGTGCTTAGATGAGACAATGTTTATAAAGGTGTCAAGCACCTAGATTGCTAAATAAGTATGAGAAATCCTACAAAACTCTTTCAGAAGTGTGGACCAAGTCGTAAAAATATGACTTTAATCCATAAGAGGACAATTCAAATCTCTTAAGATAAAAGCTTCTGAGTCTATATCTGATTATTTTACTAAAGTACTGGCTATAGTAAATCAATTGAGAAAATATGGTGAAAAACTAGAAGATGTACATGTAGTGGAAAAGATGCTATGTTCTCTTGATAAAAAATTTAATTATATTGTTGTGGCCATTGAAGAGGCCAAAGATTTAGACACAATGATTGTAGATCAGCTCATGGGTTCTCTACAAGCTCGGAAAGAATGAACGAGGAACTACAAAAGGAAGTTCTTTTATTTAGACTATCCATAGTAGAAAATGAAAGAAAATCTCAGTTTGGAAGAGGAAGAGGTTAAAGACAGACAAGAGGTTGTGTCCAATCTTATGAAAGAGGAAGAGGAAGAACAAACAAAAATTTCACCAACTCAGTAGTCTGAAGCTACACCAATTCAGCCGACATGAGAGTTAAATGTACCAGTAATAATAATATAGCATTATAATCTGATTTCAAATGTGGTAGAGAAAATTGGCATAATAGAAGAGGAGACACAACACAAGTACAATGCTATAATTGTAAAAAATATGGGCATTATGTCATCGAATGCAGACATGCGAATATAAGGACAAAAAATTCTTTCCGTACAAAAGTTGAGAACAAAGATGAAGAATAAGCATTTTTGCTAACTTGCAATGAAGGGAAGAAGGAACAAGAGGCATGGTTTCTACTTACAGCTACTAGTAAGCACATGATGGGTAAGAAAGATTTATTTGTTACTTTAAATGAATCTTTTAAAAAGAGAATTTCTTTTGGTGATGGGAGAAAAGTAGATGTTACTAGAATTGGAAATATTTTGATTATTTCTAAGAAAGGTCCACATCTTCTTATCAGTCAAATTTATTATGTATCTGCCTTGAAATCAAATATTCTGAGTTTAGGACAGTTGTTTGAGAAAAACTATGATATTCGTTTGACAGATGATTATATGATAATTAGAAACTCAAAAAATAAACTCCTGACAAATGTGAAAATGTCATAGAATATAATATTTTCTCTTGTACTCAAAAATGGCATGCCTAGATGTTTGAAAGCTTGCATATCTGATTCCACATGCTTGTGGCATCCCGAACGGGACACCTAAATTTTGATAGCTTGAAACAATTATTTAAGGACAAGATGGTTTATGGACTCCTACATATTTAGTGTCCAAATCAAGTGTCTGAAGTTGCCTTTATCGAAAACACTTCAAAAATAGTTTTCCAAAGGAATCACTCTCAAGGGCAACATAACCACTTTAATTGGTACATGCAGACATTTATGGTTCAATTGATCTAGATTCACTTGGTAAGAATAGGTATTTTTTACTATTTATTGATGACTTCTGTAGAAAAATCTGGGTTTACTTTTTAAAATAAAAGTTAGAAGCTTTTTATTCATTTTTAAAATTCAAGGCATTGGTTGAAAAAGAAAGTGGTTTCCCTGTTAAGGCTCTCCTCACTGATCGAGGAGGATAATTTACTTCTAATAATTTTTAATGAATTTTGTGAATCTCATCACATTAAAAGATTTTTAATAGTTCTCAAGTCACCTTAGCAGAATGCTGTAGTTGAGAAAAAGAACATAACTATATTGGACATGAAATAAAGCATGTTAAAAAGCAAGGATATGTCAAAGGAGTTTTGGGTATAAGTCGTAGCTTGCTTAGTTTATCTTTGCAAAAGATGTCCTACAAGAAGTCTATAAAAGGTTACACCTCAAGAGGTATAAACTAGTTGAAAACATTCTCTCTATCATTTAAGAGTTTTTGGTAGTGTTGCTTATTCACATGTTGATGATGAGATTAGAGGTAAGTTGGATGATAAAAGTCAAAATTTTGTTTTTATTGGGTATGATATGAAATCCAAAGGCTACAAATTATTAAATCCAAAGAACAGAAAATTTATGATTAGTAGGGATATGGATGTTGATGAAGAAGCACGCTAGAAATGGGAAATTCATGGAAATGATTACAATTTTATACATTTATTTCCTAAAAATTATGACCAAAATGATGTGTCTAAGTATGTTTTTACTCCATCTATGACACCATAACATGCACATGATGATTCTAGTTCTGCAGTTCATCTATAAGGCCTATATAGTTTGACTTTAGTCCTTTGAGTTCATCAACAAGGCCTATGAAAATGAGAAGACTTACAAATATTTGTACTCGTTGCAAGAATTCAAATAGTCAGGTTGATCATCACATTGACAGCACAACACAACAGGAAAATATGTTAGATGGATGCCAAATCTACTTTTCTAAATGGTTATCCATAAGAAGAAGTGTACATTGAGTAACCTCTAGGCTATGTTGTTAAAGGAAAAGAACACAAAGTCCTCAAGTTGAAGAAGATTTTGTATAGTTTAAAGCAAGCATCGAAGGCTTGGTATTCTCAAATTGATGAGTACATCAAGATGAAGGAATTCATAAAGATCCCACATGAATATGGCCTTTACGATGAAGGACAATAGTGAAATATGTTGGGAAACCCTGGAGATTTTAAAATTTTTACATAGACACAGCGGAAGCGAATCCCCGAAATGGGCCAGTCCCAAAAACCTAGATGATCGATGCTTGTGAGGGGGTCAACACAATGTAGAGAGAAAGTACCTAAGAGCAATGTAGACCGATGTCGATGTAGGCGCCCAAGTGTGCGCCCTCTGCAGTCTCACACACAACAGATCTTTGAGCTCTCTCTTTCTGCGCCTAGTGCTAGCCTCAGGAAGAAGATCCAAGCCTTAGGGAGCCCTTCTAGTCCACTTATGCCACCCTCAAGGTAGGATGCACCAAGGAGAAGGGTAGAAGATGAATGCCACCAAGCCCAAGAACTTCTTGCGCCAAGAGGAGAAGAAGAAGATGGCTTGCGGCTAGCTTGATGGAAGACTTGTGCCACTATCTCTTGCTCTTGCCTTTGGATGAAACTCTCGCCAATCCTTAGAAGTGCTCTCGCATGTAAATTAGTTGTTTGAAACAAGGGGCGACAAGAGAGGTATATAGCACAAATACAAGAAGAGGTATGCAGCAAGGGTAAGTGGGGAAGCCAATTAAGGCTTGATGTAAGGAAAGACTCCAAGCCCTTTCCATAAGCATCCACCCATTAGCCATATGCACCAAGGACTTGCCAAAGAAATCCATCAAGCCATATGTGCCCCAAGACTTGTCTTAGAGGCAAGCCTTCTATCTAAGGTAGAAGGGCCAAGCATCAAAAGCTTCCTAATGAAGCCTCATGCAGCACCTTCACCCCATTACACCCCTTAGGCGCCAATGGGGATGAATTTTCCCCATTATACCCTTATGCCCTCTTATCTCTTCATGACAACTTATTATTGGGCCACATTGGGTAATGGGCAAGCCCAAACTTCATTACACAAGTTGATTAAGCCATTGGATCCAATCCAATGCAACCCAAACTCAAATGTGGCCAACCATGATCAATTTTGGGTCAACTTGCCAAAAATGAAGTTTGGCTTTAATAAGTTTCTTCCATCTCATTAGGCCCATTGGTGCTGATGAAATCTCCTAAATAGATCCGAGCTATCCAATGACTCGATCATAAGGTTACCCGATCAAAATGAGAACTTGAGTATCAAGGTGTGTGACCCTATAAGATCCTCTGACATCGACAGTCATGAACTAAGGTCATCACAAGCAGTGAGTAGGAACTAGCAGTGCATCGCTGCTACCTAAGTCATCAGGATGGATATCGACATTGACATCCCCATCATCGCAATAAGGTACTAATGCATTACAATCTCTTTGCAAAACTGATATCCGATTGGATAAGTGTGTCACCACTTGTTTTCACCCAAGCTCATGGTCATGACTAAATTAGGCTTTCACCTAGGTATGGCCATACACATTCAGTCATGCTTCCATAGGGGGGGGTGGCTCATGGACATCAAACTTCCCTTAGGAAGGGACAAATCCTCTATCTGTCCATTGATCTTCTGGGTCGTGACATGCTCAATGACAACTGTTATGACCACCTAACTACAGTGAGGTGTAAGGTTGTATCAAAGCATGTCCCTAGCCATATAGAAGAGTCAATGACCTCAAGTCAAGGGATCAATGCATCTCCTATCACTTGTGAGGATAACTCATGACACCAAGTCATAGCCTCACGGCGGGTCGGTCCAATATATCCACCACTGATATACCCATATGTCTGCGTTAGCACCTCGTGTCTAACCAGCCCATAAACCAATCTCACATGTACCAGAGCTATCCCATATCCACTCTGTGTTGGTGTATATGCCCTGAGACCTATATTTAGTCAAACTGTGTACTACTTGATTTTGATATTTCTTATATCATCTTGGCATTGCATTATCAATGTTTGTCTACACCTGCGATTGTGTACTTACATGATAATGTCCCTGGAGATAGATTGGATCTGTGCTCAAATAATTCTCCCCAGTCGATGTACCTAAGTGGATATGGGACAACCCTGGTACTTGTGAGACTAGTATATGGGCTAGTTAGGCACGAGGTGCTAACGCAGACATATGGGTATATCAGTGGTAGATATACTGGATAAGACCCGCTGTGAGGCAATGACTTAGTGTCATGAGTTATCCTCTTAAGTGATAGGAGATGCATTAATCCTTAGACTTTAGGTCATTGACTCTTCTGTATGGTTAGTAACATACTTTGATGCAACCCAACACTTCGCCGTAATTGGGAGGTTATAACGGTTGTCATTGAGTATGTCACGACCCATATTAGAAGATCAATGTACAAACAAAAGGATTTGCCCCTTCCTGAGGGAAGTTTGATATCCATGAAACTCTTCTATGGTTCTATAACTGAAAGTGTATGGCCATACCCAGGTGAAGACCTAATTTAGTCATAGCCATGTGATTGGGTGAAAACAAGTGATGACACACTTGTCCAATCGGATATTAGTTTGGCAAAGGGACTATAATGTATCTGTACCTAGTCGCAATGATGGGGATGTCGATGTCGATATCCATTCCAAAGAACTGGTCAGCACTGCCAGCGTCAGAGGAACCTATAGGGTCGCACACCAAGATACTCGAGCTCTCGTATTGATCGGGAAGCCTTATGATCGAGTTATTGGATAACTGGGATCCATTTTGGAGATTTCATCAGCGCCAATGGCCTGATGAGATGGAATAAACTTATTGGAGCCAACTTCCATTTTGGCATATTGACCAATGTAACCATGGTTAGCATCATTTGACCTTGGGTTAAGTTGGATTGGATCCAATGACTTGGTTAACATGCATAATGGGCCTTGGGCTAGGCCCATTGCTATGTTGGGCTTGCTAATAAGTTGTCATGAAGAGATATGAGCCTAAAAGGGTATAATGGGGAGAATTTATCCATGAAGACGCCTAAGGGGCATAATGGGGTGATGCTTGGCGCCTTTCCTTCATTAGGAAGTAAAGGGCGCCTAGCCCTTCATCCTTTGATGGAATGAATGCCTCTAAGGCATGTCTTCGGCTGATATGGCTCTTGGGCAAATACGGATAGGTTGAATGAGGTTTATGGTAAAGTCTTGGAGACTTTCCTTGCCTCAAACCCTAATTGTCAACCCCTCATCCGAGCCGCCCACTTGTCATGATTATAGCCCTCCCCAAACCGCCTCTCCTTGTTATAAAAGAGACCCCTTGCCACCCCATATTGAGGTAATAATTCTCTTGGAGGTGTGAGCAAGCAAAGGGGCGAGAGAAAAGGAGGCATTGGCGCATTCTCTCTTCCATAGCCGCAAGTCTTCTTCCCTTCTTCCTCTTGGCGCAAGAAGGACTTCTCTTGGTGGCTTCTTCATCTCCTCTCCATCTTCATTGGCACATCTTCTCTTGGAGGAGGCGCAAGGATTGAAGAAGCAGTATAAAGGCTTGGATCTTCTTCCCGAAGCTAGCATCGGGTGAGGAAGAAGAGAGCTCGAGGCATCCGTGTGTGTGAGACTGCAGAGGGCAAATCATATAGTCATGACTAAATTAGGTTGTCACCTGGGTATGACCATACACTTTTAGTCCCTTTGCCAAACCTAATTTAGTCATGACCATATGATCTTGATTAGCCAGCTAGAAGGAGATAGTCCTGTCGTCATCATCATCATGGATATTGACATCGACCTCGAGGGATGACATGAATTCTAGAGTAATTAGCACATACATCGGTGGTGTCGTCTGGAACAACTTCTCCCATCCGATTTGCTGCAACATATAATATACGTCATCGGAGAGCCCTAGGGCGAAGAGTGTGATACGATCAAGATATTAGGTGTTGACAACTCATCGGGACTCCAAGAGATTATAGTGTGCCTTCTGCACGGCGTCACGAAAAACAATGTCGTACTGATTCCTCTCCTCATCCATGGCGGGACGCTTGGAGGACTTCCACGCCATTGTATTCTTACGGCCAGACATGGTATGGACCGATGAAGCATTGGCAGTCGGAGTTGGTAGCTAGAGTAAGTGAGCTGCTAGCAGCAGGATGTGAGGCTGAAGAGGTTGAAAAATGGTGGCGGCTTTGCATGAAGAAGTGGCAGCTGAAGGCTAGGAAGGAGCTGCCAGTCAGAGAGAGCTGAGAAGTTAGATCTAGGAGCGTGTGGTGAACGGTCAGCAGCAGCATTGATGAATAGATGGCGGCGGCGAAGGCAAAAAAAGGGCGGCGGCCAGATCTGGAAAAATAGGCAATGGCAGGAGACAAACACAGATCTAGGATCGAAAACCCTTAGATCTGGAAATCTGGAGGTGCCGGAAGGTCGAGGGGACTAGCGGCTGATGACACGAAAATTCATAGTATATTTTGCGTCATTTTATAGGTCTTTTCATGTCATATCCATGCTCTTTTGCTTATTTTTATGCCTTATTTATCAAATATTGCGGAATCTACACCTTTTTGTGTTTTTGATCATTTTCAGGTAAAAAGACCTTAATTTTAAGCATTTTCAAGCAATTCAAATGCATAGATGAATTTCCATCATCAAGAGAAGATTACATATCAAATTTCACGAAGATTGGGGCTTCAGACCAAAAATACGGTAGCGCCGTAATCAAAATTACGGTACCATGGTTTTACTGAATCTACGGAATAAACCATGGCACTGCCGTAATTTTTGAGCACTGCCGTATTTTAGGTCGATTTCTGTACAGAAAGTTTTCTAGATTTTATGGCACAATCGTGAAGCATATTACGGGCCGTAATTTAGGTTGATTTCCGACCAGAGAGTTTTGCAGCTTTTACGGCACGGCCGTAATTTCAGTAGATTTTCTTACAGAATATTTTGCACGATCACGGAACTGTTGTGGTTGTTTTCATGGCCCGTGTTTCTTTCCAGATTCTTCACAGAATGAAAATACGGCATTACCGTAACCAAAATCACGGCCGTAATTACAACCCAGGCGGCCGATTTTCCCGGACTTATTGAAGCCCAATTCTTGCGTGAGTAATGGCGGACGATCTACACTATCAATTGGAGATCCGTAAAAAGGAAAATACTTGTCAGATCGAGACGAGGAGACATAGATGAAAAGCCCTAATTTTCATCAGCATTCGAGAGAGAAATCACAGTTTTCACCATCGCCCTAGGTTTCACCGCCGGGAAGCGTACAATGCATCTCCAACCGTGAAATTTGAGGGGAAGCTGCGCATAGAGGAGGAGAACATACCCCAGAAGTTTTAGAGTGAAAGGAGATCGATTGTAGGAGAAATCAACAAAAGAGGCATCGCCGCTGCTGTTCATCACCCGAAATTACGGCTGTAATTTTCATTACAGTCGTGTTGTTAGTAGATTTTCTCTTCCTCTTTGATTTCTTACCCTTTGAAACTATGATTTATTGTAATTCTTCGACTATGCTAGCTTAAACTCTTTTTGGGACATGGGTGTGTAATCCCCTTAACTTCTTAAGGACTAGATGACTTTATTTCGTCAGGACAATTTTACTATGATAATTCTACTTATGTGATGATTGCCTTTAATTTTTTCTAGTTTTATTTTATCAGCATTATTTAGAGTTTTTGTGATATGGACTGAAAAGTGATTTGCAAAAACTTGGAACCCTAAAATTGAGATGTAGGAACTCATCGTAAGAAATTAGGTATGTTCTTATTTCTAGATTTTAGAAGTTTATTGCCATGTTGATAACCTGACCTAGGTTTGAGTTATTGAAATAAACATGATGATATTGTAAGAAATTAAATATCGGATCGTTGGAGAACCTTAAGCAGAACCTATGAAAATTAAAGTATGAAAGTATTTAGTTTTCACTTGAGATAATTGACTTAGAATTTGGATACATGAAAGTGATCTTTCAGTTCATTGTCAATGATTTACTTTTATTTAACATCGAATAAATCTTGTGCAAAAGTGAGGATTGGTTCTTTGTAAATTGTCTGCACGAAAGCGAGATGATTTCTTTATAAAGTAAATTTTATGTTTATCATAATAAAATTAAACTGACGAGCCCATATTTGGATCTAGTCATAGAAGTTAAGGTGGATGAAACCCCAGTCCATGTTTCTCTCTCTGACTTTTTCATGTAGTTTCTGATAGTTTGCTTTCATCATTTTCGATTGCCTAGCTAGTGAGAAATCTATTATTCGGTACTTGACAAACGAGGTCTCTGTGGTTCGATATCTTAATTATTACTTCAAGTATCCGTGCACTTGCGGACACAACAACGACTGTAAATAGGGAAGCCGAGAGAACTATCGGCGGCGAAATCTGGCAAAAAATGGCGAAGATCTGGCGATGGCGGCGAAGTCCAGTGAAGTGGTGAGAACACAACCAGAAAACCAGATCTATGGTTCACCGAGAAGCAGAGAAGGTCGCCGAAGCTAAGGATGCTAGCAGAGAAGAGATATGGAGAGTTTCGAGCCCAGAGACAAAGGAAAGAGGTGGCGGCGGCACTAGGAACGGGTGTGAACCCTAAGTTCCACCGTCGTCCCCTTTTATAAGTGGATTGGGCGAATACAGGCACGACCGTGATGGTCATCACTGCATTGCCGTGATGGCATCGGTGCAAAGACTGGTTCGCATGCGCGCTCATGATGAAGAACACGGCACAGCAGTGATAGCATCGGCCAAGGATCTGGAAGTTGTAATCACGGTTGTGACAGCGACACCCCCATGCCATGATTAGCTCGACAAAAATCTCCCATCTTTGATCACTGCCATGATGATGAACATGGCATGCCCGTGCCTGCTTCGGAAAACCACCTGTGACATCGACGAGGCAATCACGGCCGTGATGGTGAACATGGCTAGGCCGTGAACAGCTCGGCAGTGAGTAAAAATTACCTGAAAAAGGCCAAAAATTGCCATAATTAATAAGATGCTATTTAATATATAAAGAAGCAAAATAATGTTATGGGACATCACAAAAAAATATAAAAACAAAAACAATAGACCAATAGAACAAACAACCACAACAGTAAACAATATCAAAGTTTGTCTAAATAAATATAACACAATCAAAGATAAATCCTTGGGGTGCATCCCAAGAGCGCTGGTTTAAAGTCAGCAGCTTGACCAATGTCTGTGCTTCAGGGTACGTCCAGTGGATCGGAGGCAGAAGAAATGACATGTAAATGCCCCTTTCTTCGTCGCCTAAAATTTACACCTATAGATATGAGCATTAATAATAATAGGTGTACAACCAAAGTCAGGGTTTGCGTCAAATAAGTCTTCATGGATGGTCTGTTCCTCCGTCATCTGTGTGGCACCTACTTCCATATCAGTGAATAGGTGGGATGCTAGAAAAATCCTCTTGGTCCATGAACAACCAGCAAGTTCTGGCATTATCTCAAAGCTACAGCATGAGCCTGAAAAAGAAAATCCGGCATATCAATAGATAAATTAAAGTCTAAAATAGTATCACTAATGTTTAGAGATAGCTTCCCCTTCTTGACATCTATTACTGCCCCGGTGGTAGCTAGGAAAGGGCGACCCAAAATAAGTGGTAATCTTGAATTCTCTAACATATCCAAGACTACAAAGTCAACAGGGACAAAGAGTTCCCCGACTTTATTCGACACATCCTCTACTATTCCCACTAGGCAATGTATAGAGCCATTCACGAGCTGAAGAGCTATGGGTGTGGGTTCTAGGCCTCTCAAGTCCAAACTTTTGAACAGGGAGAGAGGCATGATACTCACACTGGCCCCCAAATCACAGTGCGCTCTCTTGATGGAAAAATTGCTGATACAATAAAAGATAGAAAAACTGCCAGGATCTTGAAGCTTCGCAGGCATCAGTGAGCTATACTGTCCTGTCAATGCCTTGGCCAACCTCTGAGGACAGGAGACAAGTGGTGTATGAGGTGGTGAAGGAATAAAGATCGGTTCTTACTTGACCTCCGACTTCTTGGGTATTTCCTCTGAATATGGTGCATTTGCGCTATCATCATCTGACTCTCCAACAATATAATCTCTAGGTGATATCTAGGGATCTACCTTCTATTGGGTGCTACCGCATACCAAAATCACATTGCAGTGCTCCCATGGATTTGCCTCAGGTTGAGAAGGAAGATTCCCTAATGGCCTAGAGGATGTACTGGCCTGTTGAGCAATCTAGTTCTCAAGCATTTTGGAATGGGTGATCAAGGCATCCACATTTGAGTTCAACTGTGATACGTCTGCAAGTGCACGGATTTATCGAAGTAATAAAATAAGATCGTTCCCACGAGGATCTGGTGATCAATTATCGACTACACGACTTGTCTATATTTAGGCTAATCGAATGGGTTGATTGTTTTAGGCTTTACGATCAAAAAGCAAACGGAAAACAGCCTTT
The DNA here is from genome assembly GCA_027563935.2 of Costus lasius. NCBI lineage: Eukaryota > Viridiplantae > Streptophyta > Magnoliopsida > Zingiberales > Costaceae > Costus > Costus lasius. The sequence continues at coordinate 63,892,591 of CM050448.1, read as the reverse complement.
AGAGAAATTCAAGTTTTTGAAAGATCGGGACTTAGGGTTTCACCACACTGACAATTAAGAGTCTTATAAAAATAACTCTTTGAATAGAAAATTTTGATCATGAAAAGGATTTTTCCTAAGATACGGATTACCTCCTCCCAAAGCGTAAGCCGGTATCTAACTATGTTAACTCCCTACTCTTGTGATAGTTCATGTACCTAGACCCATTAAGTTCTATGAAAAATCTAGTAAATCCTTCAAACGAATCCAAACTACTCTCATAATTGGATTCGTAGGTTTGATTAAAACAGATCTGACGTTGCGATTCTCCTCCCGGTACTTCTCACAACATCTAATATGCAATTATACGTGGCTAGTGTAAACTACGGATTAAGTACAATTTTAATCAAATCATGATAAAATAATCATATCAAAGGGTAAGAGAATACAATTTAACCCATAATCATCAGTGGGTTATGCCCTTAATCCCTAAACTTAAGTTATTCGCTCATGTTCATAAGAAACAACATGTGTATAAGCTGAACAAGCATAAGATCTTCTAGTAATCATAGGAAATTCACAAAGAAAATAATTAGAATAGCTTCCCCTTGATCTGACGATGAAGAAGAGGCGATCAAACTACTCTTTTGCGTGAAATCTCGTCGGAAATCTCCCTCGAAGTTGAATTTCGCCTTCACAGTCATCGCCTCTTGTTCTCATCCGAAAAAATCCGCCTCAACCCCCCAAAAATTGAACTTTTTATACTTTAATCGGTCTGAAACCCTTCAAGGAACAATTCTAGAGAGTTTGGTTCAAATCCGGTCTGATTTGGAGTCGAATCGAGTGAAATATTCGAAGGGGCAGAAATATTCACGGCCTGTAATGTGTTTACGGCCGAGGCCGTAATTGTTTCTGTGTCAACAGCTCTTTATACACAGAAAGTTTCACGGACCGTGAAGGATTCACGGCCTCACCCGTGAAAGTTTCTGTGAACTTTTTAACTTAGCCGTTTTTCGCCCATTCGAACACCAAAATTACTGCCAGCAAGATAATTACAGCCAAGGCCATAAATGTTGCATTTTTCACTGTTTTTACTCCAAATTTGACATGTAAGCTCGTAATCTTCTTCGGAATCGTGCTGTGACCTCAAAACTTGTGAAATCTGTCATTTTTAATGCCATTTTTTTGCATTTTCAATGAAACCAAGAAAAGTGAAGATTACATACAAAGTGAAGTAAAATCACTAAAAATTGTTATAAAATTATAAAATAAGCTCAAAATATCATATAAAATATAGGCAAAAATATGGTGTAAATGCAACTCATCAAATACCTTAGACTTTAAAGCTTGCTTGTCCTCAAGCAATATTCTAATATGTATGGAGAATGTAAAGATAAGGAACACTCTTTTTTTACCCTTTAATAATGTTTTTAGTCCACAATTTAAGCACTCAATCTATTAGAACTTAGGAAGTTTAAGAAATAACATGATAGAAATAAATTCTTAAGATTTTATGATCCAAGATAGATAAAATTCATAGTTCATGTCTTAACATTCAATTCTCACTTACTAAGCATCAAATACTCTCATCTTAATTAATCTACTTCACTTAACAGATAAAACTTTCACTTCAAGAATCTTAGTGATGTTAAAGATAAGGGACTTTTAATGCAATTTGGTCTTTAAACGGTTACGTGCCCTTTCCTGTTAGCATCATAACATTATTTAACGTATACCATAGAGCAGTATAATTTAACTCATAGTCTCAATCTTAAAATCAGCGGAGTTGTCCACTTGACCTACAACTTTCTATTTTTCTCCATTTTTATTCTCTCATTCAATTTTTTTTAATCATAGTACATTCCTGGAAAAAGCTGGTCAGTGGCATGGTATCTAAATCGTTAACGATCTTTCTACATGAGGGATAAATGTTTACTTTTAAGATTTTCCCTCCTTTACTTGATCGCAACAGATTTAAAGTATATCATACAACGATACAATATAACTCATGACTTAAGATTCCTCAACCAGAGGAGTTGGAGCAAGTCTCAATTAAAGAAATATCACTAATTTTCTATTCATAAAAAGTTCTCCATCAACCAAAGATAGATAGATTAAACTTCAAGTAAATTCTACTATGCAGGTGTCTCATGAATGTACAACAATTGACATATGTATTTTATCACTACCAGAATTGAATTTACTCAACAATCTAATTCTATATGGAATTTCAAAAATTCCTAAGTCATCAAATCAAACACTCAAAATGTTTTCTAAGTTCAGAATTAAAGACAAAACAAACTTGTGTAACCTTAAAAATCATAAACATTCAAATACATATCTATAAAGCTTTGAAGGAAAAAAGCAAAATATGAAGGGACACCCTAGACTTAAATTGTTGCATATGTATGAACATCAAATAAATAAATTAAGGATTTCAGAAAAATTTTGCAAGAGCTCCCTTTGTAATGTTGGCGAAAACCTATACAATTATATCAAAAGATAAAAACATGACCTAGAAAAATCCAGAAACTATGTCATATCGAAGATATTCATATTTTACATAGTAAACAAGTCTCAAATATCAAATACCGTCATGTTTCACTATCAAAATCACATTATAATATACTCACAATGAGATTGCCGCAAGAATCACAGTCCGTGAGTGACTCATGGCTACACCGTGAATGTCTCATTTGGTGCTTGTTCTTCATGTAAAAATTTTCAAATATTTCTTGCACATAAAACAACTTATTACAAAATTTTTCATTAATAAAAATTCTTCAAATCATGCTACAAAAATTCCTAAAAATTAAAAGAAATTCAAAAACTAAAACTAAGAGTAGCAAAAGTCAAAAACTTGGGTTGCCTTCCAAAAAGCGCTTGTTTAAAGTCATTAGCTTGACCAAAGCTAGGATTAAGGATGTTCTGATGGATTAGATAGAATCAAGTGCACATCTTCTTCAACTTGTTCATCTTCAAAATAATACTTCAAGCGTTGCCCATTCACTTTGAAACTTTCTTGTCCTTTCTTCGTTATCTCTACTGTGCCATATGGGAATACCCTCTAAACAACAAAGGGCCCTGACTAGCGACTCCTTAATTTTCCTGGAAATAATCTGAGATGCGAATTATACAACAAAACTTTGTCTCCTTCAAAAAATTCATTCTTTGAAATTCGCTGATCGTGCCACTTTTTGGCGCGCTCTTTATATATCCATGCACTCTCGTAGGCGGAATTCCTGATTTCATCAAGTTCATTTAACTAAAATTTTCTTTTCTCCTCAGCACTCTTCAGGTCATAATTTAGCTTCTTCACGGCCTAATAAGCCTTGTGCTCAAGTTCCACGGGTAAGTGACAAGATTTGCCATAAACAATTTGGAACGGAGGCATACCTAAGGGTGTTTTGAAAGCTATCCTATAGGCCCAAAGAGCATCATCAAGCTTCAGTGCCTAGTCCTTCCTTGCCCCTGACACAGTCTTCTCAAGAATTCTCTTTATCTCATGATTTGAGACCTCTGCTTGTCCACTCGTATATGGATGATACGGTTTAGCAACCTTATGATGTACCCCATATTTCTTTAACAATGACTCGAACTTGTGTTCTATGAAATGAGCGCCACTATCACTAATCAGAACCCTGGTGTTGGGAAACCCCGGGGATATTTTACAAAATTTTAGAGATGCAAATACATTGCGCAGCGGAAGAATACCCCCGAAACAGGCCAGTCCCAAAAACCCAGAGAAGATCGCATGCGAGGGAATCGACACGATGAGATAGAAAATACCTTATGAGCGATGCGAGGCTGATGTCGTAGTAGGTGCCCAAGAGTTCGCCCTCTGCAGTCTCACACACACGGATCACCTTGAGTCCTCTTCTTCCATGCCCGGTGCTAGCCTCGGGAAGAAGATCCAAGCCTTAGGTCACCTTCTTCTCAACTTGCGCCACCTCCAAGGTATATGCGCCAAGGTTGAAGAAGGAAGAGGGAGATGCCACCAAGCACAAGTCACACTTGCACCACCTTCAATAGAAGAAGCGCCAAGGATGAAGAAGAAGAAGTGCTTGCGGCTTGGATGATGAAGAGATGCGCCAACTCCTCTTGATCCTCTTGCTCTCGCCCCTCCTCTTGTTCTCACGCCTTCAATAAGTTGTGTCACATGAGAGGGGGCGGGTAGGGCTCATTATATAGAGCAAGGGGCGGTTAGAGTACTGGCTAGGAGAAGAAGTAGGAATAGGATCATTTTAATGATTTAATTAAGTCCTAATCCAATTAGGATTCTAATTAATCATTTAAATAATCAAGTCCTAATCCAATTAGGACTCTAATTAATAATTTAAATAATCAAGTCATAATCCAATTAGGACTCTAATTAATAATTTAAATAATCAGCCCTATTAAATAGGACTCCATACAATTATTTAAATTAATTAATTAAATAACCCACAAATAATTAATATCAACTTATATTAACCATATGTGCCGTAGGCGCCAACCCTAGTCTAACTAGGGTTAACCATGCGCCTACACATCCTTCTCCTTAAGCCCATTAAGCCCAACTTTTCAATGGGCCCAGCCCAATGTCCATAATGCATATTGACCAAGCCCTTGGATCCAATCCAATTTAACCCGAGGTCAAACTGGGCTAACCATGGTTAATATGCCGTAAATGGATGTTGGCTCCAATAAATCTCTTCCATCTCATCAGGCCCATTGGCGCTGATGGAATCTCCAAAATAGATTTGAGTTATCCAATAACGTGATCATAAGGCTTCTCGATCAATACGAGAACTCGAGTATCAAGGTGTGCGACCCTGTAGGTTCCTCTGACGTTGGCAGTGCTGACCTAAGGTCATCACAAGCAGTGAGTGGCACCTAGCAGTGCATCGCTGCTACCCAAGTCATCGGAATAGACGATGGTGGATTGCTTGAAGCTCTTCCAGCATACTGCGCCTCCATTCATTTTGAACACATAGCCGGCCAGCGATCTAAAGTCATCAGGGTCAGACTGGAATGACGCATCAGTGTAGCCCTGCATACTGAGCTCTTCTTGTCCCCCATAGACCAGGAACAGATCCTTAGTTCTTCTCAGATACTTTAGGATGTTCTTTACAGCCACCCAATGCTGCAAACCAGGATTGGATTGGTATCGGCTGGTTATGCTCACAGCATAAGCCACATCTGGTCTAGTACACAACATTGCATACATGATCGATCCTACTGCCGAAGCATAGGGCACTCGATTCATGTCATCCCTCTCAGCCTGTGTGGTGGGACACTGGCTCTTTGAGAGAGTAAGGCCATGTTGAAGGTACCCTTTCTTGGATTTCTCCAAGTTGAACCTCTCCAGGACCTTATCAATGTAGGTACTCTGACTAAGGGCTAGGAGCTTCTTGGATCTATCCCGGTAGATTCTCACGCCTAGGATACAGGCGGCCTCCCCTAAGTCCTTCATCTGAAAACACTTCCGTAACCATGTCTTCACAGCTTAAAGACTAGGGATGTCATTTCCGATGAGCAGTATGTCATCGACATACAAGACCAGAAAAGTCACCAAGCTCCCACTGAATTTTCTGTAAACACATGCATCATCTTCGCTTTTGATAAAGCCATAATCAGTCACAGCTTCGTCAAATCGAAGATTTCAACTTCGAGATGCTTGCTTTAATCCATAGATGGATCTTTTTAGTCTGCAGACCTTATTGGCCTCTGCAGGATGGATGAAGCCATCAGGTTGTGTCATATACACATCCTCAGCCAGCTTCCCATTAAGGAAAGTTGTCTTTACATCCATCTGTCATATCTCATAATCATGATATGCAGCTATAGCAAGCAGAATCCGAATGGATTTGAACATGGCAACTGGCGAAAAGGTTTCATCATAGTCCACCCCGTGGACTTGTTTGAATCCCTTAGCCACTAGTCTACCTTTATATGTAACTATGTTGCTATCCATGTCTGTCTTCCTTTTGAAGACCCATTTACACCCTATGGGTTTTACCCCATCAGGTAGCTCAACCAAATCTCAGACTTGGTTAGCTGACATGGAATCCATCTCAGATCGCATGGCATCAAGCCATCTCTCGGAGTCCGGTCCACTAACCGCCTCATCGTAAGTCCTAGGTTCATCCTCAATGATGAATATCCCATCGTGTTGGGTCGGCAGCGACCCATACCTCTCAGGTGCATGACGAGTCCTCCCAAACCTATGTGGGGCCTGTGTCTAAGCCTCAGGTTGCCAAACAACCGGTACAGGTGGCTCAGGTTCCATCTCTATGTCTTGTGGTTGCACTTGAACCTCGTCCAAGTCAAACTTCCTCCCACTAACTTCTTTCATGAGAAATTCTTTCTCTAGAAAGACAGCACCCCGAGCAACAAAACTTTGTTCTCGGTGGGAACATAGAAGTAGTAACCCTTAGTTTCCTTAGGGTACCCCACAAACACACACTTATCAGATCTAGGTTCTAGCTTGCTAGAATCCTGACGTTTGACATAAGCCTCACATCCCCAGATCCTGATAAAGGTGAGATTAGGGCGTCTCCCACTCCATACCTCGTATGGAATCTTTGAGACACTCTTAGATGGAACGTTATTCAGTATCAGAGAAGCTGTTTCTAGTGCATGTCCCCAGAATGAGGGAGGTAAAGTTGCATGACTCATCTACATCGAACCATGTCCAACAAAGTTTGATTTCTCCTTTCAGACACACCATTCCATTGGGGTGTTCCAGGAGGAGTGAGTTGGGATAAAATCTCACACTCTCTCAGATAGTTAAGAAACTCACCACTCAGGTACTCTCCACCACGATCTGATCGAAGAGCCTTAATGGATCTACCAAGCTAGTTTTCTACTTCATTCTTGAACTCCTTGAATTTCTCAAAGGATTCAGATTTATGTCTCATTAAGTAGACATAACCATATCTACTGAAATCATCAGTAAAGGTAATGAAGTAGTTGTGCCCTCCTCTGGCTTATTTATTGAATGGCCCACACACATCACTATGTATGAGATCCAACAAACCTCCTGCCCTCTCACCAATTTTGGTGAAGGGTGCCTTTGTCATTTTCCCTAATAAACAAGGCTCACATGTATCAAATTCCTCCAAGGAACTTGAATCTAACAACCCATTTGCATGGAGTTGTTGAATGCGATTCTTGTTTATATGGGCTAATCGACAATGCCATAGGAAAGCACCAACTGAACCACTAAGTTTGGTCCTTTTATTATTTATAATACAGATAGAGTTATCCATGTCTAACACATATAGACCATTGCACAAAGTACCCTTCCCATAGAACATATTTGCAAATGAAAAAGAACAAGAGTTCTTATTTATTTCAAACTTAAATCCCTTCTTTGCCAAGCAAGGAATGGATATAATGTTCTTAGTAAGCGAAGGTACATAATAGCAATTATCTAACTCTAATAGAAGTCTAGAAGGCAGGGAGAGAGTCAAAACTCCTACAGCAACAGCAGCAACCTGTGCCCCGTTTCCAACTCGTAGGTCAATCTCTACAGCCCGCACCATTCTACTTTTCTTGAGCCCCTGCATATTTGTACAAATATGAGCTCCACATGCGGTATCCAATACCCATGACATAGAAGTAGAAATATTGACTTCTGTAACATAAATACCTGAGTTTGAAGCTAAGGCCAAGCCTTTCTTCTCCTCATTCTGAAGTTGCTTGTAGTCCCTCCTCCAGTGACCCTGCTGGCCACAGTGGAAGCACCTCTGGTCCTTTGACTTCTTTGCCTTTTTCTTCAGTGTTTTGGTAGGACGCTTGGCACCGCCTTTGGCTTGTGTCTTTCCCTTTTTCTTCATCTTCTTGGCCGAAGGGACCAAAAGAACAGAATTAGGTTTGGTCTTTCCCATCTCACGCTCGGCTGTCTGGAGCATATTCAACAGTTCCTCCCGTGTGCACTCAATCCGGTTCATGTTGAAATTTATGATAAATGGACTGAAGTTAGGGGGCAGGGAATGCAGAATAAGATCCACAACCAGCTCATTATCTATGGCGTGTCCCAGTCTCCTGAGATGATCCACGTTCCCAATCAGCTTGAGAACATGGGGTCTCACTGGTGCACCCTCAGATAACTTACACCGAAAGACTGCTTTGGCCGTGTCAAATCTCTCAGTTCTGGCCTGAGCTTCGAACATCTGTTTCAAATGAGTTATCATCTGAAAAGCATTTTGTTCCTCATATTGCACATGAAGTTCAGGTGCTATAGTGGTCAGCATGAGACATGCTACCTCCATAGAGTCGTCCTGATGCTTTCTAAAAGCATCCTTGTCTGCCGCTCGAGCATTAGGAGTAGGAGCGGCAGGAAAAGGTTGCTCAAGGACATACAGCATCTTTTCGAGCTTGAGGACTATCCTCAATTTCCGATGCCAGTCCATAAAGTTGGTTCCAACCAACTTATCCTTATCAAGGAGTGATCGCAGTGACAATCCGCTATTGTTCGTTGCCATTGTTCTACAACAATCAAGAAATAGCAGATTAGTACTACTTTAAATCATTTAAACTAGACTTGTTTTAAATGATTATATCTCCCACTATTTTAATCGAATTGACAACTCATAAAGTCAATTGGGAAGTTTAAGACTTCCTATTGAGATGGGATCCTTATTCCACATGAGGCTTCGCATCCCACGAGGGTGGGATGAGATGCACAAAGTAACCCATGCTTCCTAAGGTGGGCACGCCGGCCGATTGCTCCAAGCAATTCCCCTTAATGAGACAGTCTAGGCATTTCATGTCCAGCGAGGGCTGGATACAACATGAAACCCTAACCTCTCAACGATGCCTCTAGAGCTCCACCATATGCCCAACATATGTGAAAATCTAGTCAAGTCCATTCCTAACCGTTATGCCTAGGGCCAATGAGTTTCCTTGCGAAGGCGCGCCCGATTAAAATGGACTGGGGAAACCATTGCCACCACGCACTTTCTAAAGATAAGTGGGTGTGTCCCACGAGGGTGGGAAACAGTTCACAACACCACTGATCGATAGCTTAGTGAGGGCTACGCGTTAGAAGGCTACTAGACTTGATATTTATTTATGTGGGTTTTTGAGGTCTCATCAGTTTTATCTTATGTCTAACATTACAGGCATGCAATCCTATAGTGATAACATAACGATAAAACAGGTATGCCTTAGCAGATATGGAAAGCAGTAAATGAATGATGTGATCATAGCCTATTCAAGACATTGAACCAACCCATGCCACAAGGAGGTTCAACTCTTGACCTAGGACTCAAGCCCAAAAGACAAGACCTAACCTAGCTGACCACTAATTTGATCTGCAAGGTTGGCTCCAAGGTCCTTCTTACCATGGTTTAGCTCCCAAACCCTAGAGGTGTCCCTCATGGGTTCGGCCAATGCCATGGGTCCTTCTACATAGATGATGCGCCACTATGCAAGGAGCCAAGATGGCTAGCTCTCAAACCCTAGGGTTCGGCCATGCCATCTTGCGCCTCTCCTTCATGCGCCATCAAGCATGCATGCGCCAGGGTTCCATGTGATTGCGCCCCTAATCTTCTTCTTCTTTTTACAAAAATAAAAGAAAAGAAAAGCGGCACGCAGGCCTCACAAAGATACATCACAGGCATGCAAAGGGGCTTGACTCATGATCACAACATTATGCACAAGCAAGGTATCTACACATGCAGTTCTACATGCTCATGAAAAACATAAAATCTGAAATTTTACTTTTTCATAAAACTAGTCTCTTTTCCTCATCTTCTTTTCACAAATCTCTTGGTTATTTGCAATTAATTTTCATGATGATTTCAAAGATCCTCTCGACTAGTAATTTTGTCAGATCAAGAGACCCGGCCAGTCCGAAGACACAATGCCCATCCTACTTGACAAAATCACATGCGCCTTTGATCCTTAAATCATGCTAGAAAAATAATCCAAAGATCCAAAAGAAATTGAAAAGATGATAGAAACAAGAAACCCTAATTTTTCCTACTTTAGAAAAATCGTTTGCCATAAGAATATGAAATTTGCGAAAATTGTAAATATGGCATGTGAGCATGGAAAAGCATGAAAATACATCGTTCGAGTCTCGCAAGTCGCTCTGATACCACTGTTGGGAAACCCCAGGGATATTTTACAAAATTTCAGAGATGCAAATACATTGCGCAACGGAAGAATACCCACGAAATAGGCCAGTCCCAAAAACCCAGTGAAGATCGCATGCGAGGGAATCGACACGATGAGATAGAAAATACCTTATGAGCAATGCAAGACTGATGTCGTAGTAGGCGCCCAAGCGTGCGCCCTCTGCAGTCTCACACACACGGATCACCTCGAGTCCTCTTCTTCCACGCCCGGTGCTAGCCTCGGGAAGAAGATCCAAGCCTTAGGTCACCTTCTTCTCAACTTGCACCACCTCCAAGGTATATGCGCCAAGGTTGAAGAAGGAAGAGGGAGATGCCGCCAAGCACAAGTCACACTTGCACCACCTTCAATAGAAGAAGCACCAAGGATGAAGAAGAATAAGTGCTTGCGGCTTGGTTGATGAAGAGATGCGCCAACTCCTCTTGATCCTCTTGCTCTCGCCCCTCCTCTTGTTCTCACGCCTTCAATAAGTTGTGTCACATGAGAGAGGGCGGCTAGGGCTCATTATATAGAGCAAGGGGCGGTTAGAGTACTGGCTAGGAGAATAACTAGGAATAGGATTATTTTAATGATTTAATTAAGTCCTAATCCAATTAGGATTCTAATTGATCATTTAAATAATCAAGTCCTAATCCAATTAGGACTCTAATTAATAATTTAAATAATCAAGTCCTAATCCAATTAGGACTCTAATTAATAATTTAAATAATCAGCCCTATTAAATAGGACTCCATACAATTATTTAAATTAATTAATTAAATAACACACAAATAATTAATATCAACTTATTAACCACATGTGCCGTAGGCGCCAACCCTAGTCTAACTAGGGTTAACCATGCGCCTACACATCCTTCTCCTTAAGCCCATTAAGCCCAACTTTTCAATGGGCCCAGCCCAATGTCCATTATGCATATTGACCAAGCCCTTGGATCCAATCCAATTTAACCCGAGGTCAAACTGGGCTAACCATGGTTAATATGCCGTAAATGGAAGTTGGCTCCAATAATCTCTTCCATCTCATCAGGCCCATTGGGGCTGATGGAATCTCCAAAATAGATCCGAGTTATCCAATAACTCGATCATAAGGCTTCTCGATCAATACGAGAACTCGAGCATCAAGGTGTGCGACCCTGTAGGTTCCTCTGACGTTGGCAGTGCTGACCTAAGGTCATCACAAGCAGTGAGTGGCACCTAACAGTGCATCGCTGCTACCCAAGTCATTGGAATGGATATCGACATCGAGATCCCCATTATTGCAAGTAGGTACCGATGCATTACAGTCTCTTTGCCGTACTGATATCCGATTGGACAAGTGTGTCACCACTTGTATTTCATTCAATCTCATGGCTATGACTAAATCAGGTCTAACCTGGGTATGGCCATACACTTTCAGTCATAGATCCATAGAGGAGCTCCATGGATATCAAGCTTCCCTTAGGAAGGCGCAAATCCTATGTCTGTCTATTGACCTTCTCATATGGGTCGTGACATGCTCAATGACAACCGTTATTACCCCCCAACTATGGTGAGGTGTTAGGTTGTATCAAAGCATGTCCCTAACCATATAGAATGGCCAATGACCTCTAGTCAAGGGATCAATGCATCTCCTATCACTTGAGAGGATAACTTGTGACACCAAGTCATTGCCTCACGGCGGGTCGGTCCAGTATATCCACCACTGATATACCTATATGTCTGCGTTAGCACCTCGTGCCTAACCAGCCCATATGCTAGTCTCACAAGTACCAGAGTTGTCCCATATCCACTCAGGTACATCGATTGGGGACAATCATTTGAGCACAGATCCAATCTGTCTCCAGGGACATTATCATATAAGTACATGTTCGCAGATGTAAACAAATAATGATAACGACAATGCCAGAATGATATATATATCAATGTTAAGTAGTACAAATAATGGACCAAAACTAGGTCCTAGGGCATATACACCAACACCTAGGAATGCCAAATCTAGGAAAAATTGTCTTCTTGCACATCTTGGCAACAATACGTGAATCATTAATGGCCTCAGCAGATGCCTCAACCCTTTTAGATACATAATCTACGCATAGACGAATGTATTTTTTCCACAAGAGGTAGGAAATGGACCCATAAAATCTATACCCCAAATGTCAAAAATCTCAACTTCTAAGATACTGTGTTGAGGAAGTTCATCCTTTCTAGTGATATTACCAGCTCGCTGGCATTTATCACAAGATTGGATAAATTTCCTGGCATCACGAAAGATTATCGGCCAATAAAATCCTGACTGGAGAATCTTGAATGCAGTTTTTGATGCATTAGCGTGCCCTCCATAAGGGGAAGAATGACAGTGAGAAAACACATGGGGGATCTCTTCCTCCAACAAACATGTCCTAAATAAGCTATCTGCACATCATCAATATAAATATGGTTCATCCCAGAAAAAATGCTTAACATCCGATTTGAACTTCTTCTTTACTTGTGATGTTAAATCAGGAGGCATAATATTAGACACGAGAAAATTTACAATATCTGCATACAATGGTGTCTCTTGTCTTATAATAGCAAAATGATACTCTTCTGGAAAAGAGTCATTGATTTCCAAATCGTCCTCCACGTCTTTTTCCTTGGTTAGTCTAGACAAATGATCTGCCACTAAATTCTCTACCCCTTTCTTGTCTCTTATCTCAAAATCAAATTCTTGCAGGAGCAATATCCATCGAATCAATCTGTGCTTTGCATCTTTTTTACTCACCAAGAAGTTCCTTTTCGGTCGTTGCATAATTAATTTGTGCTCTGTCTAAAGTCTTGCTGGCATAATAAATGGCATGAAGCTTGTTATCTTTTCACTATCCCAACACTGCTCCTACAGCTTGGTCACTTGCGTCGCACATCAACTCATATGGGAGTGTCCAGTCTAGTGGTTGCATAATTGGTGCGGAGACAAGGGTCTTATTTAGTTTTTCAAAAGCTTCAGTACAGTCCCTATCAAAAAGAAAATCAACATCTTTAGCCAATAAATTTGTGAGAGGCCTAGCAATTTTAGAAATATCTTTAATAAATCAGCGATAAAATCCAGCATGTCCGAAGAAACATTGAATTGCTTTGACTGAGGTAGGTGGAGGTAGTTTCTCGATAACTTCAATCTTGGCCTTATCCACTTTTATGCCTCTCTGTGAGATAAGATGTCTAGGTACAATTCCCTCTTGAACTATAAAGTGGCATTTCTCCCAATTAAGGACTATATTCGTCTCCTCACATCTCTGCAAAATGCGTGACAAGTTAGATAGACAATCATCAAAGGAAGAACCATAAACTGAAAAATCATCCATAAAAACATCCATAATATTTTCAATAAAATCAGAAAAAATGGCCATCATGCATCGTTGAAAAGTGGCATAAACCAAAAGGCATGCGCCTATATGCAAAAGTCCCATATGGACACAAAAAGGTAATCTTCTCTTGATCTCCAGGATGAATAGGTATCTGAAAGAATCCTGAAAAACCATCAAGAAAACTAAAGTAAGAATTATTGGCCAATCGTTCAAGCATTTGGTCAATAAAAGGAAGGGGAAAATGATTTTTCCGAGTGGCCTTATTTACTTTTCGGTAATCGATGCACATGCGCCACCCGGTTACCGTTCTCATCGGAATCAATTCGTTGTTCTCATTTCTTACTGCTATAACTCCTCCTTTCTTTGGAACCACATGAACGGGACTAACCCATTCACTATCAGAAATTGGATATATGACCCTAGCATCCAGTAACTTCAGGACTTCCTTCTTTACCACCTCCTTCATAATGGGATTCAATCGACGTTGGTACTCTATGGAGGGTTTGTAGTTTTCCTCAAGGAAAATCTTATGCATACACAATGAAGGGTTAATTCAATGTATATCATCCAATAAATATTCAATTACCTTTCTATGCTGTCGAAGCTCTTCAAGCAGTTTCTTCATTTGAAATTGATCTAAGGCTGCGCTGACAATCACTGGATATGTAGAATCCTCTCCCAAAAATTCAAACCTTAATTTTGGTGGGAGCGACTTGAGTTCTAATTTATTCGTCTATAGTGGTTTAGGCTTTACCAGGAGAAGTTTCTCAATTTTGGCTTTATTCATCACCCTTGAATCCATAATCCTTGTATAAACTTGAGCTTCTTCCCCAACATCCTCTTTATCTTCCTCTCTAATGAGGCACACCTCCAGAGGGTCTATTTCTCTATTCAGATCTTCTTCCTTTGCCTCTAGCTCAAAAGCATCAACAATAAAATAGGAATCTGCAAAAGAGGGCTTTATTAGAGAATAGGAAAGATCAAAATCAATATTGTTCTCACCGATATTTAGAGTCAATCTCCCTCTCTTCACTTCTATCACAGCACTCGTAGTAGCTAAAAATGTTCTTCCCAGAATAATAGGCAATTTCATGTCTTTCTTCATTTCCAATACCACAAAATCTGCAGGTATGAAAAATTGACCAACTTTAATAGGGACATCTTCCAAAATCCCCATAGGACGTCGAACAGATCGATCTGCTAGTTGTAGTGAGATAGTAGTTGGCTTCATGTCACCCATGTCGAGTTTCTTACAAATTGACAAGGGCATCAAACTCACGCTTGCACCCAAGTCACATAAAGCTCCTTCAAAAGACATGTCACTAATCTGGCAAGGAATTGAGAAGCTCTCAGGATCCTTCAACTTTTGAGGAATCTTGTTTTCAATTATTGCGCTACATTTCTCTGTCAGAGCCACAGTCCCATATTCTTCAATTTTGCACTTATTGGATACTATGTCTTTCAAAAACTTCACATATGTAGGCATCTATGACGAGGCATCTATGAAGGGAATGTTGATGTATAACTTTTTTAATACCTCTAGAAATTTTCCAAACTGTTACTTATCCAACTTTGCCTTGGCTAGTCTCTAAGGAAAAGGGACCGGTGGAACATATGCAGGTGGTCCCACATAAGTCTCCTCCTTCTACTTTCATTCTCTACAGGTTTCTTCTTATCAGACTGGGATTCTTCAAGTTGATTTTTGGCAACTTCAGGTGTGGGCTCTTCATCAGGCATCTGGGGCTCATTCAACTGCTTACCACTCCTTGTGGTTATTGCACTACACTACTCTTGAGAATTCTCCTCTGGTTGACTTGTAAATCTTCTCGTCAGCCGATTAGAGGCACTCGCCTACTGAACTATTTGGCTCTCCATCATCTCATTGTGGGTTGCCAGGGCATCCACACGAGATGTCAGATGCTTAATAGCATCAGAGATGTCCTGGTTATACTTCTTTTGATCTACAACAAATCCTTCCAAAAGGGTCACCAAGTTAGACTTCGAGGGCTGTCCATATTGCCTGGATTGAAAACCTGGTGGTGGCCTGTTATTCTGCTGACTGTACTGTGGAGGAGCTTGCCCTTAGTTGTTCTTCTATGACAGATTAGGGTGATTCCTCCAGCCTAGATTATAGGTTGCAGAATACGGGTCATTCACTGGTCTTTGATTGAAGTTTCCCAAGGCATTGACCTGCTCCAGACAAATGTCATCATGTGATGAAGCTATGAGTTGACAATCAGATGAATTATGCCCTGAAATACCACACACTTCACAAGAAACAGCATTAACGAAAATTGAGGGAAAAGTAAAAGAATCTAGTTTCTGCACTATAGAATCTACCTTTGCTGCTAGGGATGTTAAGGAGTCATTGCTATACTTACCAACACCGGTGGACAAGGTACCTCGCTCATTGGACCAGTGGTTATGGTACATAGCCATGTCCTCAAGCAAGGTAGCAGCATCCTCCACGCTGACAATTAAGAGTCTTATAAAAATAACTCTTTTCATAGAAAATTTTGATCATGAAAGGGATTTTTCCTAAGATATGGATTACCTCCTCCAGAAGCGTAACCCGGTATCTAACTACCTTAACTCTCTATTCTCGTGACAATTAACGTACCTAGACCCATTAAGTTCTGTGAAAAACCTAATAAATCCTTCAAACGAATCCAAACTACTCTCATGATTGGATTCGTAGGTTTGATTAAAACAAATCTAACGTTGTGATTCTCCTTCCGGTACTTCTCGCAACGTCTAATACGTAATTATACATGGCCAGTGTAAACTACGGATTAAGTATAATTTTAATCAAATCATGATAAAATAATCATATCAAAGGGTAAGAGAATACAATTTAACTCATAATCATTAGTGGGTTATGCCCTTAATCCCGAAACTAAAGTTACTCACTCATGTTCTTAAGAAACAGCATGTGTATAAGATGAACAAGCATAAGATCTTCTCATAATCACAAGAAATTGAAGAGTCCCCTTCAAGGGGGAGCGCAAGCGGATAAAACCCCTTTCAAGAGGGGGGCCGAAACCCTAAGGTAGGGGGCGCATGCAAGTTTGCTAGGGTTTCATCATATATGATCGCTTACATGCTCATATAATCAACTATGATAAATTGATTGAAGCAAGAGGGAGATTCATACCAACGCCATTGGCTTGGAGGTCGGCTTGGAAGAAGAGAGCAACTTAGATCTCCTCCAAAAGTTCACACACAAGATGAAGATCGCCTACCCCTTGTGATGCTTGTGCTAGCAAGAATCTTCAAGGGTCCTTGCCGTGTGTAAGGGGATGAAGAGACGATTTCCTTTTGGCCGAGAGCTCCACACGCAAAACCACTTCCCGTCGTCAACCTCTTGCCCAACCAAGTTCAAGGCGTTGAAGTGAAGACAAGAACGCATATGCGTTTTGGCGTTCAAGAGAAACCGGCCTTGATGACTTTCCATAAATGGATGATCATCAAGCCATGCGCTTACTCCAACCCAAAACGCATATTAGCATTGAACCAAGCGTTCACCTTTGTGAACCGGTTCAAGCCAACATGTTCCAATCGCATTTGGTTCATGAACCAAACCGAAATAGCTCAAGCCATGTGGTCTAGACCATATTGAACCCTAAGGCTCAAGATCTCACCATTCATCTCCTGATGCTCCTGATCTCACCGATCTAGCATCATCTCTCTCGATCGAAGCTTACCGATCTCAAGTCCTAATCAATCAAACATGATCAGACCAGATCTCACTTACAATCAGAGATTAAATCCCTTTAAACTGAATCCAAACAATTCAGTCCACACGATCTGACTCAAGTAAGCCATATCATCAATTGTGCGACCCTGAGGGTTTCCTTTAAATGTCGGTAACGATAACTCACGTTATCACGATCAGTGAGGGGTATCTAGCAACACATCACTATCTCCCGATATAAAGGAAAGAGTCTTCCAAGACTACTCCCAAACCACAGCACAAGTGTGAATCTATTCACAAGGCATGCATGTGTCCCTTGCCACTGGATGTTCTTATTGGACAAGCGTGTCAAGCCTGTGACTCCAATATGATGAGCATGATTAGATCAGATGAACATAGTCATCTGGGTATGGCCATACACTATCTCAATCATCTCATCTAGGGGGGCCCTTATAGAACATCACACTCCTTCAACAAGGAGACGGCAATCCTCTATCTATCACTAGTGCCCTAACCTGACTCAAGCTCATTATCCAAGATAGTCTATAACTATTATCTTTCAAATGATATTGAACTACCTCAAAACAATGACAATCATCATTCAGAGACACAAGTGATCTCAAGTCAAAGGACATGTGCCACTTGTAGCATACAAGGATTATTCACATTGTGACAAGCAATAAGAATATCCTAGTAGGGTCTGTCCAGTACATCCAATGTACCCATGAGTCTACATCTTATTCCATGCTCGAAGCATCCTATAAGATTAGAACACATATTAGTCTCAATCATATCAAGGCTGTCTCATGTTCACCAAGATATATCGACTAAGGACATTATAGCATGTCAGCCTAGCTGAACAGCTTTGAGACATTAATCAGAAGTACACTTATTACAGCAGATAAGGTAACAACCTGAATAATAACCATGCCTTTATAAACACAAGAGTTTATTACATGATACTGTTACAATCCCAAAGGCCTCAAACATTAGCCTTAAGGGCATACCCCAACAATCTCCCACTTGCACTTAATCTAATGGTTGAGAAACCTCAAACCCATATTATTACAGTGCTTCTCATGCTTCTGCTGCGCCATGTATGAACCTTGCAGATTTTGATCTCGCCACGATCAATGATCTCCCGGATCAAGTGAAACCGTCTCTGTATGTGCTTGGACTTCTGGTGCGACCGTGGTTCCTTTGCTTGTACGATGGCTCCAGTGTTATCACAGAAGATAACCAAAGGATCTGCACTCGAAGGAACAACACCAAGTTCTCTCACGAACTTACGAATCCACACTGCCTCCTTGGATGCTTCCGAGGCTGCAACATACTCGGCTTCTGTTGTGGAATCAGCAACAGTTGACTGTTTGAAACTTTTCCACACCACTGCTCCACCATTCAAGCTAAAAACATAGCCTGATTGCGATCGGAAATCATCCTGGTCCGACTGGAACGAAGCGTCAGTATATCCTTCAATACTGAGTTCTTCCTGACCACCATATATCAAGAACATATCTTTGGTCCTCCGCAGATATTTTAAAATGTTCTTGACCGCAATCCAGTGCGCCATACCTGGATTACTTTGGAACCGACTGGTCACGCTTAACCCGTAAGCGACGTCTGGGCGAGTACACAACATCGCATACATAATGGACCCAATAGCCGAAGCATAAGGCGTATTGTCCATTTCATCTTTCTCAGTCTGTGTTTGTGGACACTGACTCTTTGAAAGATTCAGACCATGTCTGACTGGCAGATATCCTCTTTTAGAATTCTCTAAATGGAATCTCTCCAGGACTTTATCGATGTACGTACTCTGGCACAGCCCGAGAAGCCTCTTAGATCTATCCCTGTAGATCTTCACACCTAACACATAGGCTGCTTCTCCTAGATCTTTCATCTGGAAACATTTTCCTAACCATGCTTTAACAGCATGCAGTTCAGGAATATCGTTTCCAATGATCAAGATATCGTCGACGTAGAGGACTAGGAAAGTAATCACGCTCCCACTAAACCTCTTATATACACACGGGTCATCTTCGTTCTTGATGAAACCAAACTCAGAGATTGATTCATCAAAACGAATATTCCAGCTTCTTGATGCTTGCTTAAGTCCATAAATAGACTTCTTTAACTTGCATATTTTATGACGATCTGATGGATTCGTGAAACCCTCAGGTTGTGTCATATACACATCCTCATCCAGATTTCCATTAAGGAAAGCTGTCTTCACATCCATCTGCCAGATCTCATAATCGTAATATGCAGCTATCGCGAAAAGAATCCGAATAGACTTAAACATAGCTACAGGTGAGAAAGTTTCATCATAATCTATCCCGTAGATTTGTTTGAAACCTTTCGCAACTAGCCTGCCTTTATAGGTAACTACGTTACCATCCATGTCAATCTTCTTCTTGAAGATCCATTTACAGCCTATAGGGATTACTCCCGGAGGCGGATCAACCAAATCCCAGACTTGGTTATCTGACATGGAGTCCATTTCGGCTCGCATAGCATCAAGCCATCTAGCTGACTCCGGTCCACTGACCGCATCCGCATAAGTGAGGGGTTCATCATTATCAATGATGTAGACTCCGTCATAGCGCTCAGGCTGTCGACGGATCCTTCCCGATCTTCGCGGTTCCCGTGATATTTGAGCCTCAGGTTGTTCAATAACCTGATCCACCGGCTCAGGCACATCCAACTGTGCTTGACTACTTTGTCCATCCTCTGGATTCTCATCCAGCTTTATTTCTCTCCCACTGGCCTCTTGCAGAAGAAACTCCTTCTCAAGAAATATGGCCGTCCGAGCAACAAATATTTTGTTCTCTTTGGGATCGTAGAAATAATAACCCTTAGTTTCCTTAGGGTAACCGACAAATATACATTTCTCAGATCTGCTCTCCAGTTTCCCAGAGGCGAGCTTTTTGACATAAGCCTCGCAACCCCAGATCCTGATAAATGTCAAGCTTGGCTGTTTCCCATACCATAACTCATATGGTGTCTTAGAAACTGCCTTGGATGGCACTCGGTTTAGTACCTTTGCAGCTGTTTCCAGTGCAAATCCCCAAAAGGAGTATGGAAGAGTAGCCTGACTCATCATAGAACGAACCATATCAAGTAACGTTCTATTTCTCCTCTCGGACACACCATTCCATTGCGGTGTTCTTGGCGGAGTGAGCTGTGAGATAATCCCACACTCTTTTAGATAGTCAGTAAACGCATGACTTAGGTATTCACCACCTCGATCAGAACGAAGTGCCTTGATATTTCGGCCTAACTGATTTTGTACTTCATTTTTGAACTCTTTGAACCTGTCAAAAGATTCACTTTTATGTCTCATAAGATAGACATAACCATACCTACTGAAATCATCAGTAAAGGTAATGAAGTACTGATAGCCACCTCTGGCATGTTTACTAAAAGGCCCACACACATCACTGTGTATAAGGTCAAGTAAACCTGAAGCCCTTTGACCTTTGTTAGGAAAAGGTGACTTCGTCATTTTACCCATCAAACAAGCTTTGCATGTATCAATCTCCTCATAGGAGAATGATCCCAGCAGTCCATGATCATGCAACCGCTTAATGCGCTTCTCGTTAATATGGCCTAAACGACTATGCCATAGCAAGGTGCTGTCATCAGCATACTTGGCTTTCTTAACATCAACACTTTGTATAGAACTTTCCATGTCCAACATGTATAACCCATTGTTAATTGAACCAGTTGCATAAACAATATTATCTAAAGATAAAACACACTTTGAAATATTGCATTCAAAGGCAAATCCTTTCCTGACAAGAGCAGGAATAGAGACAATATTTTTAGTTATACTGGGTACAAAATAACAATTGTTTAATTCTAATACAATGCCAGATGGTAAAGAAATGAAATAGTCTCCTACAGCAACAGCAGCAACCCGTGCCCCGTTTCCAACGCGTAGGTCTACCTCATGCTGTCCCACCTGCCTTCTTCTCTTGAGTTCCTGTACATTTGAACAAATGTGAACTCCACATGCAGTGTCCAACACCCATGAAATAGAAGAAGATGAAACCATGACTTCCGTCACGTATATACCTGAGCCAGAAGCGATGCTTCCCCTCTTATCTCCTTGGAGCGCTTTACAGTCCTTTTTCCAGTGACCCAGCTGGCCACAGTGGAAACACCTGTTGTCCTTGGACCGCTTCACCTTCTGTTTCAGAGCCTTACTGTAGTTCTTGACAGGGGCTTTGCCCTTCTTCCCCTTCTTCTTGTTCCTGGAAGGAACCATTAAGACAGAGGTTGAAGGCTTTCCCTTCAGAGTTTCCTCAGTAGTCAAGAGCATGTTCAACAGCTCTGCCGGTGTACAATCGATTTTGTTCATATTAAAGTTAATGATGAACGCATCGAAAGAGGGCGGAAGAGACTGCAGAATGATGTCTACAGCAAGCTCCTGGTTGACGGTATGCCCCAGTTCCTCCAGAGCCTCCTTGTGCCCAATCATCTTGAGCACGTGAGCTCCCACTGGGCTCCCTTCAGCCAGTTTGCTCTGAAAGAAGAGCTTCGTCAGATTATAGCGTTCTGTCCTCGCCTGTGCAGCATACAGCATCTTGAGGTTCGCTATAATCTCTATAGCCGACATATCCTCATGCTGACGCTGCAGCGGTGGTGTCATAGACGCTAGCATCAGGCAAGCGACATCAATGCTATCATTGACGTGCTTTTCATAGGCTTCACGAACCGCCCTTGCGGCGTTCGCAGCGGGTTGAGGCGGCACAGCCGTCTCGAGGACATACAGTTTCCTCTCTGCCTTAAGAACGATCTTAAGGTGTCCGAACCAGTCAGAGAAGTTCGGCCCAGCAAACTTCTCCCTTTCCAGTAGGGATCGCACATTGAAGCTCATGGTGTTCGTTGCTGCAGGAATCTACAACAATGCAAGAACAGCAAGGTCAGTATCAATGTTTAGAATCAATCCAGGACTTAAGAAAGATTCTTTTTCTCACTATTTTGTCTGACTGAAAAATCCAGTAAACAGTCCGAAAGAGTAACACTCTTTTAGTGAGATGGGATCCAGATTTCATACTTGGTCTCCGCGTCCCGCTCAGGCGAGATAAGATGCACAGAGAGTACAAGCACTAATCTCTGGTAGGCAGTCCCTGCCAATCGCCAACCCGTGCGATTCCCCTTCATCTGGGCAATCTAGCAGACTGTGCCAACTGAGTTGGTACAACACAATCTCTGACCCCGCAGATGGCTGCCTCCATGTGCTACCATATGCTCCACATATGTAGCCTACATGGTCAAGCTGACCCGACCTACTCCCTGGACCACCACGTGCTATGCTGAGCAACGAGAAGCGATAAATCCCTTCTCTGTAACACGCAGGTGAAATCCCGCACCGTCTGAAGATAGATGGACGTGCCCACTGAGTGGGTACAACACGGCTCCAACGATAATCAGAACAGTGAGGTTTCGCGTCAGAAGGCTTACGAGCTTGATATGTTAGCGTTGGATTTTAACGGTCTTTTATCTTCTTACTATCAGGCAAATCCTATGGCTATAGCAGAAGATAAATAACTCATGCTGTTCTACTTATTTAAACAATAACAGAAAGCATGGATCTTATGTGGTAAAAGCCCATTGACCCTAAGTAAGACCTTAAGTTATCTTAAGTCTTCACTTGCTTCTTGGGTCTTGTTGCCTCTCATCTGGCCCAGACCAGGGCCTAAGCGCCCTCTGCAGCTCAGGTGCGCCCACCAGCTGCATGCGCCTTTGCAATTGTGTTCTGTGCTCTTGTCTAATCAAAATACATTTTGATCTATCTAGACAAGCTTGACTCGCAGGTCAATTATACAATTAATTAATTAAGAATGTGATTCGCAGATCACAAAAATAATAATTTACCAGGCTCGCAGGCCCCAGCACAGCACACATTAAGGGCAACCCACATAAGATTAAATAAACAGGCATCATGGCATCAATCAATTAACATGTGATCCATAGACAAAATAAAATTTTTTTTTTTTCGAAATCCCATTGGAATCAATTTTACTTGTCTTATGTGCCCTACAACCTTACAACGGTCCATTGATAGGGATCCACTCATCGTATCTAGTTAGATCCATGCCCTTTGCATGCACCAAGTCTTAACTGACTTGCGTTGACCTAATGGTCAACCATGCATGCGCCAAGGGCTGAACAACCAACATGAGATCTGGCAAGCGGGTGTGACCCCGGGCCTAACTCATGTGTGTTCACAGGGTGTCTCAACCAGACCTCGCTACACGCCTTTGATGCAATCGACCTATAGCCACCACGTGCATGCGCATAGGTGCTATCTGGTCGACCCATCTAGGCTGTCAGATGGTCTGATCAGACTAAGTTGATCTAAACTAGATGATGCTTTCAACCCTAGCAACCCGTCTAAGGGTTTATTGCAGGTGCGGCTTAGATCTAGTTAGAGGCGCGCAAGTAAAGTTTTGATGAAACAAAAACATGTAACATGCGCAACAATGTAAGCAATATACATGCATCAACAAAATTAACCTTACACATGCGCCACCAAAAACATCTCATATATGCGCCTCCAAAATACTTTCAACTAGTATTATCGCATGATGAGAAAACTTAGATCATAAGCGCAAACAAGGATCACCAAACATAGCAATCATATGACCATATGAGATCCTAGCTCTGATACCAATTGAAGAGTCCCCTTCAAGGGGGAGCGCAAGCGGATAAAACCCCTTTCAAGAGGGGGGCCGAAACCCTAAGGTAGGGGGCGCATGCAAGTTTGCTAGGGTTTCATCATATATGATCGCTTACATGCTCATATAATCAACTATGATAAATTGATTGAAGCAAGAGGGAGATTCATACCAACGCCATTGGCTTGGAGGTCGGCTTGGAAGAAGAGAGCAACTTAGATCTCCTCCAAAAGTTCACACACAAGATGAAGATCGCCTACCCCTTGTGATGCTTGTGCTAGCAAGAATCTTCAAGGGTCCTTGCCGTGTGTAAGGGGATGAAGAGACGATTTCCTTTTGGCCGAGAGCTCCACACGCAAAACCACTTCCCGTCGTCAACCTCTTGCCCAACCAAGTTCAAGGCGTTGAAGTGAAGACAAGAACGCATATGCGTTTTGGCGTTCAAGAGAAACCGGCCTTGATGACTTTCCATAAATGGATGATCATCAAGCCATGCGCTTACTCCAACCCAAAACGCATATTAGCATTGAACCAAGCGTTCACCTTTGTGAACCGGTTCAAGCCAACATGTTCCAATCGCATTTGGTTCATGAACCAAACCGAAATAGCTCAAGCCATGTGGTCTAGACCATATTGAACCCTAAGGCTCAAGATCTCACCATTCATCTCCTGATGCTCCTGATCTCACCGATCTAGCATCATCTCTCTCGATCGAAGCTTACCGATCTCAAGTCCTAATCAATCAAACATGATCAGACCAGATCTCACTTACAATCAGAGATTAAATCCCTTTAAACTGAATCCAAACAATTCAGTCCACACGATCTGACTCAAGTAAGCCATATCATCAATTGTGCGACCCTGAGGGTTTCCTTTAAATGTCGGTAACGATAACTCACGTTATCACGATCAGTGAGGGGTATCTAGCAACACATCACTATCTCCCGATATAAAGGAAAGAGTCTTCCAAGACTACTCCCAAACCACAGCACAAGTGTGAATCTATTCACAAGGCATGCATGTGTCCCTTGCCACTGGATGTTCTTATTGGACAAGCGTGTCAAGCCTGTGACTCCAATATGATGAGCATGATTAGATCAGATGAACATAGTCATCTGGGTATGGCCATACACTATCTCAATCATCTCATCTAGGGGGGCCCTTATAGAACATCACACTCCTTCAACAAGGAGACGGCAATCCTCTATCTATCACTAGTGCCCTAACCTGACTCAAGCTCATTATCCAAGATAGTCTATAACCATTATCTTTCAAATGATATTGAACTACCTCAAAACAATGACAATCATCATTCAGAGACACAAGTGATCTCAAGTCAAAGGACATGTGCCACTTGTAGCATACAAGGATTATTCACATTGTGACAAGCAATAAGAATATCCTAGTAGGGTCTGTCCAGTACATCCAATGTACCCATGAGTCTACATCTTATTCCATGCTCGAAGCATCCTATAAGATTAGAACACATATTAGTCTCAATCATATCAAGGCTGTCTCATGTTCACCAAGATATATCGACTAAGGACATTATAGCATGTCAGCCTAGCTGAACAGCTTTGAGACATTAATCAGAAGTACACTTATTACAGCAGACAAGGTAACAACCTGAATAATAACCATGCCTTTATAAACACAAGAGTTTATTACATGATACTGTTACAATCCCAAAGGCCTCAAACATTAGCCTTAAGGGCATACCCCAACAGAAATACACTAAGAGAATAATTAGAATAGCTTCCCTTCGATCTGACGATGAAGAAGAGGTGATCAAACTACTCTTTTGCATGAAATCTTGTCAGAAATCTCCCTCAAAGTCGAATTTCGCCTTCACAGCCACCGCCGCTTGTTCTCGTCCAAAAAAATCCCCCTCAACCCTCCAAAAATTGAGCCTTTTATACTTTAATCGGTCCGAAATCCTTCAAAGAACAATTATAGAGAGTTTGGTCTAAATCCAGCTTGATTTGGAGTCGAATCGAGTGAAAAATTCGAAGGGGCAAAAATTTTCACGGCCCGTAATGTGTTTACGGCCAAGGTCATAATTGTTTCTGTCTCTACAGCTCTTTGTACGTAGAAAGTTTCACGAACCGTGAAGTATTCACGGCCTTACTCGTGAAAGTTTCTGTGAACTTTTTAACTTAGCCGTTTTTCGCCCGTTCGAACGCCAAAATTATGGCCAGCAAGATAATTACGGCCAAGGTCATAAATGTTGTGTTTTTCATTATTTTTACCCCAAATTTGACATGTAAGCTCGTAATCTTCTTGGGAATCATGCTGTGACCTCAAAACTTGTGAAATCCATCATTTATAATGCCATTTTCCTGCATTTTGAATAAAACCAAGAAAAGTGAAGATTCCATACAAAGTGAAGTAAAGTCACTAAAAATTGGTATAAAATTATAAAATAAGCTCAAAATATCATATAAAATATAGGCAAAAACATGGTGTAAATGCAACTCATCAAACTACCGAATAGATTCATCTACACTCTCATTTTGCTTTGATTGAGTGGTAACAAAGTTTTCTAGCAGTAATTCAAGGTTCGACTTCTGTGGTTGAGTAAACTGTCATTGTTGAAGTCCCTGTGGTGCCCTGAAAGATGCTTAGGGGAACTGATTGCCAATATTCCCTTATGGAGCTTGATTGTTGAAGTTCTATGGTATCACTTAATTCTAATTATTCCAGTATAAGAAGTTGGGATGATTTCTGCACCCCAGATTATAGGTATTAGAAAATGGATCATTCTACTGCCTCTAATTGAAATTGCCTATAGCATTAACCTAGTCTATATATACATCAGAAGAAGAAGAACGCGCCATTATTTGGCAGTTAGTAGCACTATGTCCAAGATTACCACACACTTCACATGAAATAGAATTGACAAACAATGTGTGAAAATTCATTGAAGTAAGTTGGTGGGACAAAGAATCAACCTTTGCCGGCAATGAACACAACATATCAAGATCATGCTTACCTCCTCCTCTTACCGGCACATTTCTCTCACTCGTCCATTGGTAGTGATTCAGAGCCATGTCTTTGATTAGGTTCATCGCGTCATCCACATTCTAATTCATTAGCGCTCTGCCCGCAGCTGAATCTACAGATAATCGAGTATTATATAATAGACTATTATAAAAAGTGTGGACTAATACCCATTTTTCTAGCCCGTTATGCGGGCACTTTCTCAGCAGCTCCTTATAGTGGTCCCAGGCCTCGTAGAGTGACTCCTGTTCCCTCTGGCAGAAATTTGTTATTTGGTTCCTCAGTTGAGTAGTCTTGCTCGGCAGGAAGTATTTAGCAAGGAATGCATGGGAAAGCTGATCTCATGTGGTGATGGAGCGTTGAGGGAGAGACTGTAGCCAAGCTCATGCGCGGTCCCTGAGGGAACAAAGAAAAGTCATAAGCGTATCGCATCAGATATTACCTCATTTATCTTTATGGTATCACAATATTCTAAGAAAATGGACAAATGTAAATTCGGGTCATCTTGTGGTGTTCCGTTGAACCGGTTCTGCTGAACCATATGCACCAGGGATGGCTTTATCTCAAAGTTATTTGCCTCGACTACAGGTCGAGCAATGCTGGAGTGTAAGCCCTATACGTTCAGTGCAACAAAGTCTTTCAGCGAATGGGTCTGGTCCATTATAGCATGTTACGACCCATATGAGAAGACCAATTAACAAATAAAGGACTTGCCCCTTCCTTGTAGAAGTATGATATCCATGGAGCTCCTGTATGGTCTATGACTGAAAGTGTATGGCCATACCCAGGTAAAGACCTGATTTAGTCATAGCCATGTGATTGGATGAAAACAAGTGATGACACACTTGTCCAATTAGATATCAGTTCGGCAAAGGGACTGTAATGTATATGTACTTGTTGCGATGATGGGGATGTCGATGTCAATATCCATTCCGATGACTTGGGTAGCAGTGATGCACTGCTAGGTGCCACTCACTGCTTGTGAGACCTTAGGTCTGCACTGCCAACGTCAGAGGAACCTACAGGGTCACACACCAAGACACTCGAGTTCTCGTATTGATCAGGAAGCCTTATGATCAAGTTATTGGATAACTCGGATCTATTCTGGAGATTTCATCAGCGCCAATGGGCCTGATGAGTTGAAAGAAACTTATTGGAGCCAACTTCTGTTTTTGGCATATTGGCCGAATTAACCATGGTTAGCCTCATTTAACCTTGGGTTAAGTTGGATTGGATCCGATAGCTTGGTTAACATGGGTAATGGACTTTGGGCTAGGCCCATTTCCAAGTTGGGCTCATTAATAAGTTATCACCTAGAGAAGAAGGGCTAAAAGGGTATAATGGGGACAAGTCTTCTCCCCTAGGCACCTATGGGCATAATGGGGAGAAGTGGCAAAGTTTGCTTCATTTAGAAGTAATAGGCGCCTCCCCCCTTTATCACTTACGGTATGAATGCCCATATGGCATTGCTTGGGGCGCAAGGCAAGGCCTTGGCGCACAAGAGAAGGCTTGGGTGAATATGGAAAGGTTGAATGAGGATTATGGAAATGTCTTGGAGACTTTCCTTGCCTCAAACCTTCTCATCCTAGCCGCCCACTTGTCTTAATCCTAGCCCTTCATGAACTGCCTCTTGCTCTATTAATAGGACCCCTTGTCGCCCCTCTTGGATGATGATTTTTTGTGAGTGACACTCCTTGGAGGCGTGTGCAGGTAGGAAGGGCAAGAGCAAGGGTTCAAGAGGCGCAATCTTCTCTTCCTCCAAACCCTAGCCGCAAGTGTGCATCTCCATTCTCTTCTTCGTGCAAGAAGGCTTGGAGTTGGCGGCTTCTCAATCTCCTCTTCTCAACCCTTGGTGCTTATACCTTGGAGGTGGCGCAAGGTTGAAGGAAGTGAATAAAAGGCGTGGATCTTGTTCCCGAGGCTAGCACCAAGCGCGGAAGAAGAGAGCTCGAGGAGTCCGTGTGTGTGAGACTGCAGAGGGCGAACGCGTGGGTGCCTATCTCGACATTGGCATCTCCTTGCTAGCTTAAGGTACTTTCTATCACATCGTGTCGATCCCCTGCAATGCGATCTTCACTAGGTTTTTGGGACCGGCCTGTTTCGGGGACATTATTCCGCTACGTATGTAATGTCTGGAATGCCAAAAATTGTAAAATGTCCCCGGGGTTTCCCAACAATGGTTTCTATCGAAGTAGTAAAAATATCATCCCTAGGGAGCTAGGTGTCAAGTACTGACTTTTTGTGTCATTGATAGCTAGACGGTTCAGAATAAGAACTGAAAAATCTCTCTAAGTCTAAATTATCGACTTAAGAAATCAATGACTAATAGGAAAAATTACAATTTTAGAAAGATTTGGGACCACAGGTTTCACCACATTGAACGAATTAAATGTAAAACAATGAATCATAATTTAGGAAATAGAAAATATATTACCTTCTCCCAAAGCATAATCTGATAGTAAACCACTTAGGCGATCAATCCTATAGTACAGGTTACCTTCTCTCGAAGCATAATCCGGTGCCTGCCTAAGCTAATCTCCTACTCTTGTAGCTAAACTAACTTAAGAAAGACCCAATGAGCTCTGTGATAATCGTCGATCCTTGAGTGACTTTGAATTACTCACGTAATTCAAGTCACAAGTTAGGGTTGGGCAGTCGAGTGTTACGATTCACCTCTCGGCTCTTCTCGTAACACTTAACACATACAAATGCTTGGCCAAAACATCAATACACAATAAGCACACCCAATCATAATAAGAAATTTACTAGAAAATAACACTGAGATTCATAAAAAGTGTTTTACATAAGGAGATTTGTCCAACGGGCTATGCCCAAGTCCTGAAGTAGGGTTTTACACTAAGAAATACATCGTTCAACAATGAAAACCCAAGTAAGTTAATTCAAAAATAGGAAAAATTATAGATCTTGGGCAGGAGACAATAGGTCTTTGGTCTTCTCTCGATAGCCCCAAAGAAATCAGTCCAAACAAGCCTTCAATCAAGCAAAATCACCACTTTTCGCCCTAGGTCGCCTTTCACCAAAGTTCGAACCTTGTAACTACCCAAAATTGGAACTTTTATAACTTAATCGACTCCTCTGGCAGTTAGGAAGGTTGTATGGGAGTTTTCCCCAAATTTCAGGCTCTAGGATCATCGGATTTGGAGAAAAACCATTGGATGGTCAGGATCTACGAACGCTATCACGGGCGTGATGACCGTCACAGCTAGGCCGTGGTGAGTTTGGTGATCTGCAACGACGTCTTCACGCACGTGAGGTAATCACGGCTAGGCCGTGAAGAGCTCGTAAACTTCCTAGATGGAGATCATGCCTATGCACGACGCTTGTGTTCAACTCGTCAACTTTTGTGTAGAAGTCCTTCATGGCCGTGATGGTCATCACGGCTTGGCCGTGATGGTCATCATGGCTTGGCCGTGATGAGCATCACGGCTCGAAAATATTTCGGATGGTGATCACACCCATTCTCTAAGCCGTGGCGACTTCGCTGGAATTTCTAATTTTTGGCGGTCACGGCCGTGAAGGCTGTCACGACCAGGCCGTGATCTGTTTGCTAGAAGAAGAACTAAAAATTCCGATATGATCACGGCCGTGATGGCTGTCACGGCCAGGCCGTGATCTCCATAAAATACTCCAAAAATGCTGGAATTTAACCTATGACCTTACTGATCTGTGATAAATCTTCTTATAACATCAAATCATAAAAATCTTCACGAAATTATAGGAAAAAGCCCTGCATTTCACAAACAAAGCAAAAAACAGTGAAGATTCTATACTTGATGAGAAAAGATACTAAATTATGAAATAAAACAAGACTTAAGCCTAAAATGATAGTATGAATGATACTTTAAATCATATAAAAATAGCACTCATCAGAGGCCATGAGGTCCGAGATGGATTCTATGTTTGCTAACCAAGTCTGGGATTTTGTTGAGCCGCCTAATGGGGTAAAACCCATAGGGTGTAAATGAGTCTTTAAAATGAAGATAGAAATGGATGGCAACATAGTTACCTTCAAAGGTAGACTAGTGGCTAAGGGTTTCAGGCAGGTCCACGGGGTGGATGATGACGAAACTTTCTCGTTGGTTGCCATGTTCAAATTCATTCGGATCATGCTTGCTTTAGCTATATTCTACAATTATGAGATCTAGAATATGGATGTGAAGATAGCATTTCTTAATGGAAACCTATCAGATGATGTGTTTATGACACAACCTGAGGGCTTCGTCCACCTTGCAGATGCTCATAAAGTATGCACGCTAAAGAAATCTATTTATGGATTGAAGCAAGCCTCGGGAAGTTGGAATATTCATTTTGATGAAGCAGTGAGAAATTATGGCTTTATCAAGAATGAAGATGATGCCTATGTGTAAAAGAAATTTAGTGGGAGCTTAGTCACATTTCTGGTCCTGTATGTCGATGACATACCACTCATCGGAAATGACATCCCTACTCTTCACGTGGTGAAGACTTGGTTGGGGATGTGTTTTGAGATGGACTTAGGGGAGGCCGCCTATATTCTGGGCATGAGGATTTATAGGGATATATCGAAGAAGCTCCTAGCCCTAAGTCAGAGTACAAACATCAATAAAGTGCTAGAGAGGTTTCGTTTGGAGAATTCCAAGAAGGGTTACCTTCCCATGAGGCATGGTATTACTCTTTCCAAGAGCTAGTGTCCCTCTACATAGGCTAAAAAAGAGGAAATGAGTCAAGTCCTTTATGCTTCTGCAGTGGGATCGATCATATATTCCATGATATGTACTAGACCAGATGTGGCTTATGCTATAAGCATAACCAATTGATACCAGTCTAACCTAGGTGTTCAATATTGGACAACTGTGAAAAATATCTTAAAGTATGAAGACTAAAGATTTGTTCTTAGTCTATGGTGGACAGGAAGATCTTAGTGTCCAAAGATATACTGATGTTTCTTTCTAATCAGACCCAAATGACTTTAGATCACAGTCCGGCTATGTTTTCATGTTGAATGGAGGTAGTGTATGCTGGAAGAGCTTCAAGCAATCCACTATGGCAGATTCTACAACAGAAGCAGTGTATGTTGTAGCTTCTGAGGCATCCAAAGAAGCAGATTGGATTAGAAAGTTCATCTTTGAACTTCAGGTGGTTCCGAGTGCTGTAGATCTCATTTAACACCTTTGTGATAACAATGGTGCAATCACATGGGCCAAGGAACCAAAGTCTCATCAAAGATCTAAGCATATACTCAAGTGCTTTCACATGATTTGGGAGATCATTGATAGAGGTGATGTGAAGATATGCAGAGTTGACACAGAGAATAATCTAGCAGACCCACTGCCCAAAGCTTTGGTGCAGCAGAAGCATCATGGTCATACTCGAGACATGTGGTTAAGATTCGACAACAATGAGGTCTGAGTGCAAGTGGGAGATTGTTAGTATTATGCCCTCCAACCTATTGTTGGTATAGACATATGTACTAAATTCTTGATATATACATAGATATCGTGGCATTGTCATTGTCATGGTTTACTTTGCATCTGCGCATATGTATGTTTACATGACAATGTCCCTAAGAGATAGGTTATATCTAGTCTCATTGTTTTGTCCCTAGTCAAGTACCATAAAGGATAAGGGACAGCTATGGTGTCGTTGCGACTAGTTTTTGCGTTGGTTAGCACGAGGTGCTTAACGCAGGCGGTATATTAAGGTAGATATGTTGGACAGACCTGTGATGCCTTGCATTTTGATAGTAATTTTGAGGGTCATTTCATGCTAAATCTAGGCTTATTTTGATACTTTTATACTCTTTATAGGCTTATTTCTTTCATATCTTCAGAATCTTCACTTTTTGGTACTTTTATGGAATTTCAAGTAAAAACACCCTTTTTCGACGTATTTTGGAGATTCTGAGGTTATGGGATGATTTCTTATGTGAAGACAAGGTTACACGTCGAATTTGAGCTTAAATGGAGTTAGCCTAAAAAATACGACCAGGTGAACCCCAAGGGGTTCACCATCCCAGCCGCCAGCCAGCAGAAGTCACAGACAGCTTCATGGTCGGGTGAACCCCAACGGGGTTCGTCAGAATTGCTTTCGACCGAAAATAGTCCAGAGCAAAGCACGGCCATGTGAACCCGGCAAGGTTCACCGCACTTCTTTCGCAAGACCTCACAGAATGAATCATGGTCAGGTGAACCTAGCGGGGTTCACCCGTGATTCTGACCCAGGCATGCGAGAGTCCGAGTCTTACTCGGTTTTTCCATGATTTCTCACCCGTTTGGAGTCTGAATTTGGCAAGTAAGGTGTCTATGGAAAGCTCTTTGAAAGGCAAACACATAGGACATAAAAGCCCTAATTTTTATTACCCTAATTATCAAGGAATCACATGACGAAATGGCGGGGGCGGAAGAACAAGGCGACAACACGAGTTCAAGGCAATTTTCAGAGATTGGATCATCGGAGCATCACGATTCTTGCAGATTTGCTTCAGTTTATCCTCTCCTATCCCTTAGAAACTCTTCCTTGTGATCTTCCTATGTTAAAAGAGAGATTTTTGAGCGTTTCAATGACAATTGTAGCATAAACCTTATTTCGGGGCTTGGTTGAAACCCGTTGACAAATTTAATCGCAAACTTTATCTTTATTCTATTATTTGGATTGTGTTGTGAGCATATTTTACTTTGAAGTGTTTATTTCATGATCTTACCTTGGCCGAGTACTTTGACGTGTTAGCTGTTACGATTCATATCAAGAGAAGGATCGTAAGGGTGGAATCCCTTAGTAAAACTTGCGAGACCTGGACACGAGAGTGCTTGGTCTTCGCTTAAGGGTTTTATAATCTGCCATAGAACTCATTGGGTTAGTCTTAGAACGATCCACTACGAGAGTCAGAGATCGATCTAAGTCGAACACCAGGGTGTGCACTCGAAAGAGGGCACCTTATACCTTAGGGTTAGATTCCTTGTGAAAATCAATAATCCAAATAACCGACATCTGCCTTGTGCGATTAAAGTAGTCATCGTGGTGGAAACCAAAGTCCCAATTTCTCTCTCATATTTAGTGCTTGCCGTCGTAGCTATTAGGACTCGGATTTTCTTGTACTCAACCTTGTTCCCTATGGGATTCGACATCTTTTATATTACTGTGACATAACCGTGCACTTGTGGGACGTGTCAAGTTTTTGGTGCCATTGCCGGGGAACAACGGTTGATATTAGTATATTTTTGAGAATTGGTAGACTAGGTTTTAGGTTAGTTTTTCTTTACTGCACTGTTATTTTCTTTTTCTCTTTAGTTACTTGCTGTCTTAGAACTTTATAATTTTGACTGATCATTTTATGCAAAGAAGTTCTAGGGCAAGTACATTCTTTGACATTGATCCAGAGATCGAGCGCACCTTCAGGACAAGAAGGAAGCAAAATCAAATCCTGAAGAAAGAAGTCATGAACCATCTAGAAGGAGAAAATCAGATGGAGCACATTCAGCTTGATGCGAACAATGACCAAGTACTGCAGCTTTGCTATTTTTGGATGCGCTTCTCGTCTATTTAGGGGGGCTTCTGTTCGCCCTAGTCCGTCGTTTAACCTTGAGACTCTTCGAGCCGCAACGCGTCGCTAGGAGGGATAAATCAAAGCTTGAAGGAGATCGCCGGAGTTGCAGTTGTTTTCGCCTTCTGTGCAGCCAGCAACAACAATATCTCTATTCTGGGCTACGATACAGCTTCGTAGCAAGGTAAGCATGCTTCATTTAAGTTTTGGTGAAGTTCCGTTTCGTTTTAGATAGGTTTTGGTGTGTCGACGGCGGCGACGCCACCGTCGATACTGGCGGCTGTTGCGAGGGCTTCGACCGTGCATCGAAAGCTCACCACAGGTAGCTGTGAAGATTTCTAGTGATGTCGGAAGCTTCCTGGTGAAATCTGATGGCGAACTGATGCTCGACGCGCCCTCAGGAGCTCGTCGGCGCAAGCGGTGGATGTTTGTCCAGCCGTCTTGCACGGCGGCGATGGGGTAGCTGAAAGTCCCCTAAAGAGGGAAGGAAACCCTAATAGGCGCAAGTAAGGGATTTAAAACAGCGGAAGAGGGTTTCTAAGATCGCATAGTATGTATTATGATCAACTTTAAAATATGAAAAAGAATTCATACCATGGCCATTTCAAGATGGCGCCTTGGAAGCAAAGATCAAATGAGATCTTCTCCTTGTCGTCACACACAGGATGATGACGCTATCTCCCTTGGTGCTCCTTGTGCTAGCAAGGTTCCAAGAGGTCCTTGTCGAGTGAAAGGGAATGATGAGATCTCGATCTCTCTTGGCCGAATCCTCCTCTATCCTTCAAGCGTCGCCGCACTCACACAAGGTGTCGAGAGGAATATGGGCGAGAGGGAAAAAATCGTAGAGGCGAAAATAGAGCATACTCTATTTGGACGAGAGCGCTCTCCAAGTGGAGATCATGGTTACTAAAAATAGTAATCACTCATCGCCCCAACGTTCACACCAAGTGAACATGTCGTCAACTCCTCTCCCCTTGAACCATGCGCTCATTTAGTGAGCCGGTTCATTTTGGTTCAATTTCAGAACCAATCAAGCCAAGCAACTAGCCCAAATCATAATTAAACCATAAGGCTTTTGATCTGACCGTTGATCTCTTAATGCTCCTGATCTGACCGATCTAGCATCCATTCTCTCGATCGAAGCTTACCGATCTCAAGCCCTAATCAATCAAACATGATCAGACCAGATCTCACTTACAATCAGAGATTAAATCCCTTTAAACTGAACCTAAACAATTCAGTCCACACGATCTGACTTAAGTAAGCCATATCATCAAATTGTGCGACCCTAAGGGTTTCCTTTAAATGTCGGTAACGATAACTCACGTCATCACGATCAGTGAGGGGTATCTAGCAACACATCACTGTCTCCCGATATAAAGAAAAGAGTCTTCCAAGACTACACCCAAAAACAGCACAAGTGTGAATCAACTTCACTAGGCATACATATGTCCTTTGCCACTGGATGTTCTTATTGGACAAGCGTGTCAAGCTTGTAACTCCAATATGAC
The DNA here is from genome assembly GCA_027563935.2 of Costus lasius. Classification (NCBI taxonomy): domain Eukaryota; kingdom Viridiplantae; phylum Streptophyta; class Magnoliopsida; order Zingiberales; family Costaceae; genus Costus; species Costus lasius. The sequence goes on along the minus strand of CM050448.1, from coordinate 63,856,731 downwards.
GAGCATGATTAGAACAGATGAACACTGTCACCTGGGTATGGCCATACTCTTTTCTCAATCATCTCATCCAGGGGGCCCCTTTAGAACATCACACTCCTTAAACAAGGAGACGGCAATCCTATGTCTATCACTAGTGCCCTAACCTGACTCAAGCTCACCATCCAAGATAGTCTATAATCATTATGTTTCAAATGATATTGAACTACCTCAAAACAATGACAATCATCATTTAGAAAACACAAGTGATCTCAAGTCAGAGGAAATGTGCCACTTGTCTCATTCAAGGAATATTCACATTGTGACAAACAATTGAACATCCTAGTAGGGTCTGTCCAGTACATCCAATGTACCCATGAGTCTACATCTTATTCCATGCTCGAAGCATCCTATAAGATTAGAACACATATTAGTCTCAATCATATCAAGGCTGTCTCATGTTCACCAAGATATCTCGACTAAGGACATATAGCATGTCAGCCCAGCTGAACAGCTTTGAGACATTATTCAGAAGAACATATATTGCAGCAGACAATGTAGACAACTGAATAATAACCATGCCTTTATAAACATAACAGTTTATTACATGATACAGATACTTTCCCATAGGCCTCAAACATTAGCCTTAAGGGCATACCCCAACAATCTCCCACTTGCACTTAATCTAATGGTTGAGAAATCTCAAACCCATATTATTACAGTGCTTCTCATGCTTCTGCTGCGCCAGAGGCTTGGTAAGCGGGTCTGCCAGATTGTCATCTGTATGAACCTTGCAGACTTTGATCTCGCCACGATCTATGATCTCCCTGATCAAATGAAACCGTCTCTGTATGTGCTTGGACTTCTGGTGCGACCGCGGTTCCTTTGCTTGTGCGATTGCTCCAGTGTTATCACAGAAGATAACCAAAGGATCTGCACTTGAAGGAACGACACCAAGTTCTCTCACGAACTTACGAATCCACACTGCCTCCTTGGATGCTTCCGAGGCTGCAACATACTCGGCTTCTGTTGTGGAATCAGCAACAGTTGACTGTTTGAAACTCTTCCACACCACTGCTCCTCCATTCAAGCTAAAAACATAGCCTGATTGCGATCGGAAATCATCCTGGTCCGACTGGAACGAAGCGTCAGTATATCCTTCAATACTGAGTTCTTCCTGACCACCATATATCAAGAACATATCTTTGGTCCTCCGCAGATATTTTAAAATGTTCTTGACTGCAATCCAGTGCGCCATACCTGGATTACTTTGGAAACGACTGGTTACGCTTAACCCGTAAGCGACGTCTGGGCGAGTACACAACATCGCATACATAATGGATCCAATAGCCGAAGCATAAGGCGTATTGTCCATTTCATCTTTCTCAGTCTGTGTTTGTGGACACTGACTCTTTGAAAGATTCAGACCATGTCTGACTGGAAGATATCCTCGTTTAGAATTCTCTAAATGAAATCTCTCCAGGACCTTATCGATGTAAGTACTCTGGCACAGCCCGAGAAGCCTCTTAGATCTATCCCTGTAGATCTTCACACCTAACACATAGGCTGCTTCTCCTAAATCTTTCATCTGGAAACATTTCCTCAGCCATGCCTTCACAGCATGCATTTCAGGAATGTCATTTCCAATGATCAAGATGTCATCGACGTAGAGGACTAGAAAAGTAATCACGCTCCCACTAAACCTCTTATATACACACGGGTCATCCTCGTTCTTGATGAAACCAAACTCAGTAACTGATTCATCAAAACGAATATTCCAGCTTCTTGATGCTTGCTTAAGTCCATAAATGGACTTCTTTAACTTGCATATCTTATGACGATCTGCTGGATTAGTGAAACCTTCTGGTTGTGTCATATACACATCCTCATCCAGATTTCCATTCAGGAAAGCTGTTTTCACATCCATCTGCCAGATCTCATAATCATAGTATGCAGCTATCGCGAAAAGAATCCGAATAGACTTAAACATGGCTACAGGTGAGAAAGTTTCATCATAATCTATCCCGTAGATTTGTTTGAAACCTTTCGCAACTAGCCTGCCTTTATAGGTAACTACGTTACCATCCATGTCAATCTTCTTCTTGAAGATCCATTTACAGCCTATAGGGATAACTCCCAGAGGCGGATCAACCAAATCCCAAACTTGGTTATCTGACATGGAGTCCATTTCGGCGCGCATAGCTTCAAGCCATCTCGCTGACTCCGGTCCACTGACCGCATCCGCATAAGTGAGGGGTTCATCATTATCAATGATGTAGACTCCGTCATAACGCTCAGGTTGTCGACGGATCCTTCCCGATCTTCGCGGTTCCCGTGATATCTGAGCCTCAGGTTGTTCAATAACCTGTTCTACCGGCTCAGGCTCATCCAACTGTGCTTGACTACTTTGTCCTTCCTCTGGATTCTCATCCAGCTTTATTTCTCTCCCACTGGCCTCTTGCAGAAGAAACTCCTTCTCAAGAAATATGGCCGTCCGAGCAACAAAAACCTTGTTCTCTTTGGGATCGTAGAAATAATAACCCTTAGTTTCCTTAGGGTAACCGACAAAGATACATTTGTCAGATCTGCTCTCTAGTTTCCCAGAGGCGAGCTTTTTGACATAAGCCTCGCAGCCCCAGATCCTGATAAAGGTCAAGCTTGGCTGTTTCCCATACCATAACTCATATGGCGTCTTTGAAACTGCCTTGGATGGCACTCGGTTTAGTACCTTTGCAGCTGTTTCCAGCGCAAAACCCCAAAAGGAGTATGGAAGAGTAGCCTGACTCATCATAGAACGAACCATATCAAGTAACGTTCTATTTCTCCTCTCGGACACACCATTCCATTGCGGTGTTCCTGGCGGAGTGAGCTGTGAGATGATCCCACACTCCTTCAGATAGTCAGTAAACGCATGACTTAGGTATTCACCACCTCGATCTGAGCGAAGTGCCTTGATATTTCGGCCTAGCTGATTCTGTACTTCATTTTTGAACTCTTTGAACTTGTCAAAAGATTCACTTTTATGTCTCATTAAAAAGACATACCCATACCTACTGAAATCATCAGTAAAGGTAATGAAGTACTGATAGCCACCTCTGGCATGTTTACTAAATGGCCCACACACATCACTGTGTATAAGGTCAAGTAAACCTGAAGTCCTTTGACCTTTGTGAAGAAAAGGTGACTTCGTCATTTTACCCATTAAACAAGCCTTGCATGTATCAATCTCCTTGTAGGAGAATGATCCCAGCAGTCCATGATCATGCAACTGCTTAATGCGTTTCTCGTTAATATGGCCTAAACGACTATGCCATAGCAAGGTGCTGTCATCAGCATACTTGGCTTTCTTAATATCAATTTGCTGTATAGAACATTCCATGTCCAACATGTATAACCCATTGTTAATTGAACCAGTTGCATAAACAATATTATCAAAAGACAAAATACACTTTGAAATATTGCATTCAAAGGAAAATCCCTTCCTGACAAGAGCAGGAATGGAGATAATATTTTTAGTAATACTGGGAACAAAATAACAATTGTTTAGTTCCAATACAAGTCCAGATGGTAAAGAAATGAAATAGTCTCCTACAGCAACAGCAGCAACCCGTGCCCCGTTTCCAACGCGTAGGTCCACCTCATGCTGTCCCACCTGCCTTCTTCTCTTGAGTTCCTGTACATTTGAACAAATGTGAACTCCACATGCAGTGTCCAACACCCATGATATAGAAGAAGAGAACATGACCTCAGTCACGAATATACCTGAGCCAGAAGCGAAGCTTCCCCTCTTATCTCCTTGGAGCGCTTTACAGTCCTTTTTCCAGTGACCGAGCTGGCCACAGTGGAAACACCTGTATTCCTTGGACCGCTTAACCTTCTGCTTCAGAGCCTTGCTGTAGCTCTTGACAGGGGCCTTGCCCTTCTTCCCCTTCTTCTTGTTCCTAGAAGGAACCATCAAGACAGAGGTTGAAGGCTTACCCTTCAGAGTCTCCTCAGTGGTGAGGAGCATATTCAGCAGCTCTGCCGGAGTACAATCGATTTTGTTCATATTAAAATTAATAATGAACGCGTCGAATGAAGGCGGGAGAGACTGCAGAATAATATCCACAGCAAGCTCCTGGTTGATGGTGTGCCCCAGTTTCTCCAGAGCTTCCTTGTGCCCAATCATCTTGAGCACGTGAGCTCCCACTGGGCTCCCTTCAGCCAGTTTGCTCTGAAAGAAGAGCTTCGTCAAATTGTAGCGCTCTGTCCTCGCCTGTGCAGCATACAGCATCTTGAGGTTCGCTATTGTTGGAGTATGCCCTTAAGGCTAATGTTTGAGGCCTTTGGGATTGTAAAAGTATTATGTAATAAACTCTTATGTTTATGAAAGGCATGGTTATTATTCAGGTTGTTACCTTGTCTGCTGCAATGAGTGTGCTTCTGAATAATGTCTCAAAGCTGTTCAGCTAGGCTGACAGGCTGTATGTCCTTAGTCGAGATATCTTGGTGAACATGAGACAGCCTTGATATGATGGAGACTAATATGAGTGCTAATCTTATAGGATGCTTCGAGCATGGAATAAGATGTAGACTCATGGGTACATTGGATGTACTGGACAGACCCTACTGGGATATTCCATTGCTTGTCACAATGTGAATGATCCTTGTAAGCAGCAAGTGGCACATGTCCTCTGACTTGAGATCACTTGTGTTTCTAAATGATGATTGTCATTGTCTTGAGGTAGTTCAATATCATTTGAAACATAATGATTATAGACTATCTTGGATGGTGAGCTTGAGTCAGGTTAGGGCACTTGTGATAGATAAAGGATTGCCGTATCCTTGTTTAAGGAGTGTGATGTTCTAAAGGGCCCCCTTTATATGAGATGATTGAGGAAGTGTATGGCCATACCCAGATGACTATGTTCATCTGATCTAATCATGCTCATCGTGTTGGAGTTACAAGCTTGACATGCTTGTCCAATAAGAACATCCAGTGGCAAAGGATAAATGTATGCCTTGTGAATAGAGTCACACTTGTGCCTTGGTTTGGGAGTAGTCTTGGAAGACTCTTTCCTTTATATCGGGAGACAGTGATGTGTTGCTAGATACCCCTCACTGATCGTGATAACGTAAGTTATCGTTACCGACATTTAGAGGAAACCCTCAGGGTCGCACAATATGATGATATGGCTTACTTGAGTCAGATCGTGTGGACTGAATTCTTTGGGTTCAGTTTAAGGGGATTTAATCTCTGATTGTAAGTGAGATCTAGCCTGATCATGTTTGATTGATTAGGGCTTGAGATCGGTAAGCTTGGATCGAGAGAGATGATGCTAGATCGAAGAGATCAGGGGCATCAGGTGATGAACGGTTAGATCATGAGCCTTGGGGTTCAATATGGTCTAGACCACATGGCTTGAGCCATTTCGGTTTGGTTCATGAACCAAAGTCGATTGAAACGGTTTAGCTTGAACCGGTTCACAATTGTGAACGCATGGTTCAATGCTCAAATGCGTTTGAGGTTGGCTTGAGCGCATGGCATGATGAGCTTCCATTTATGGAAAGTCATCATGGCCGGTTTCACAAAAACGCCTAAACGCATAAGCGTTTGTGCTCTTCTCTTGAACGCCTTGGACAATTTCGTTGAGGTGTGGTTGACGACGAGAAGGAGAGGCTAGGCAAGTGAAGCTCTCGGCAACAAGGAGATTCATCATCCCCTTCCATTCGACAAGAAGGCTTGAGGGTCTTGCTAGCACAAGAGATCTCAAGGAAGTGAGCATCTTCATCTTGTGTGTGGGCTTGTGGAGGAGACCTAGTTTGATCTCTTCTTCCAAACCGACTTCCAAATCCATGGCGTTGGTATGATTCCTTTTCATAACATAAGTTGATCTTATAGATTCATATGCGATCTTGAAACCCTTTTTCCGCAAAGCTTGTTAGAATTGCAAGTTTAGGGTTTCTCCCCTATAATTAGGGGTTCCTACAATTGGTATCAGAGCTAGGCTCTTGATATGATCTATATGATTGCTTATTTGTGATCCATACATTCAAGTTGCGCTTACTTTTACTTGAAGCATGCTTTGTTTTCATGAGGTTGCGCATGTATCTTGTTTTCATGAGGTTGCGCATGTATCTTGTTTTCATGAGGTTGCGCATGTATTTTGCTTTCATGAAGTTGCGCATGATATCATGCTTTAAGTTGCGCTTGTATCATGGCTTTGATAAAGTTTGCGCTCCCCCTTGAAGGGGACCCCCTAAAGTATGCGCTCCTCCTTGAAGAGGACCCCCTTAGATCTAAGGGTTATATGCAAGCATGTTGTTTGTTTGTATCATTGCGCATGTTCTAAATGTTTTCTAAAACCTTACATCTTGCGCGCATAATTAGATCTAAGGTGCCACTACATTAAACCCTTAGATGGGTTGATGGGGTTGAAGTCACCACTAGGTTAGATCCAAGTCTGATCAGACCATCTGACAGCTCAGATGGGTTGACCCAATGGCACCTATGCGCAAGCACAAGGTGGCTATAGGTTGACTGCATCTAGGGCGTGTAGCGAGGTCTGGTTGAGACAACTACTGAACACACTTGAGTTAGGCCCGGGGTCACACCCGCTTGCCAAAAACTCATGGGGTAGTTCAGCCCTTGGGGCATGCATGGTTGACCATTAGGTCAACTCGGGTCAGTTAGGACTCGGTGCATGCAAGGGCAAAGGATCTAACTAGATGGATGAGTGGATCCCTATCAATGGACCATTGTAAGGTTGTAGGGCTCGTAAGGAAATTAAAATTGATGCCATGGGGTTTTTCAAAATTTAATTTCTTGATTGGATCACAAGATGATTTGATGCCATGATGCTTGTCTATTTAGTCTTATGTGGGTTGCCCTATTGTGTGCTGTGCTGGGGCCTGCGTGCCTGGGTTTAAATTGTAAATTAATTTGTGATCTGCGAATCACATTGTTTTAATTTATGAAATGTTGTTGACCTGTGTGTCAACCTTGTCTAGATAGATCAAATGTACTTTGATTAGACAAGAGTACAAATGCACACATCATAAAGGGGCATTCAGCTGGTGGCGCACCTGAGGTGCTCTTGGCGCTAGGGCCCTAGGTTGGACCAGATGAGATGCCAAAGAGCTCAAGTGAAGACTTAAGTAAAATTAAGGTCTTACTAGGGTTCATGGGCTTTTACCACATAAGATCATGCTTTCTACTTATTGCAAATAATTAGAGTTGCATGTTTATGTTTATCTTCTGCTATAGCCATAGGATATGCCTGATAGTAAGAAGATAAAAGACCGCTAAAATCCAACGCTAACATATCAAGCTCGTAAGCCTTCTGACGCGAAACCTCACCTTTCTGACTATCGTTGGAGCCGTGTTGAACCCACTCAGTGGGCACGTCCATCTATCTTCAGACGGTGCCGGATTTCACCTGCGTGTTACAGAGTTGGGATTTATCCCCTCTCGTTGCTCAGCATAGCACGTGGTGGTCCAGGGAGTAGGTCGGGTCAGCTTGACCATGTAGACTACATATGTGGCGCATATGGTAGCACATGGAGGCAGCCATCTCTGGGATCAGAGACTGTGTTGTACCAACTCAGTTGGCACAGTCTGCTGGATTGCCAAGATGAAGGGGAATCGCACGGGTTGGCGATTGGCTGGGACAGCCTACCAGAAATTAGTGCTTGTCATCTCTGTGCATCTTATCTCGCCTGAGCGGGACGCGGAGACCAAGTATGAAATCTGGATCCCATCTCACTAAAAGAGTGTTACTCTTTCGGACTGTTTACTGGATTTTTCAGTCAGACAAAATAGTGAGAAAAAGAATCTTTCTTAAGTCCTAGATTGATTCTGAACATTGATACTGACCTTGCTGTTCTTGCTTGTTGTAGATTCCTGCAGCAACGAACACCATGAGCTTCAATGTGCGATCCCTACTGGAAAGGGAGAAGTTTGCTGGGCCGAACTTCTCTGACTGGTTCGGACACCTTAAGATTGTTCTTAAGGCAGAGAGGAAACTGTATGTCCTCGAGACGGCGATACCGCCGCAGCCCGCTCCGAACGCCGCAAGGGCGGTTCGGGATGCCTACGAAAAGCACGTCAATGATAGCATTGATGTCGCTTGCCTGATGCTAGCGTCTATGACGCCACCGCTGCAGCGTCAGCATGAGGACATGTCGGCTATAGAAATTATAGCGAACCTCAAGATGCTGTATGCTGCACAGGCGAGGACTGAACGCTATAATCTGACGAAGCTCTTCTTTCAGAGCAAACTGGCTGAGGGGAGCCCAGTGGGAGCTCACGTGCTCAAGATGATTGGGCACAAGGAGGCTCTGGAGAAACTGGGGCATACCATCAACCAGGAGCTTGCTGTGGACATTATTCTGCAGTCTCTTCCGCCTTCTTTCGATGCGTTCATCATTAACTTTAATATGAACAAGATCGATTGTACGCCGGCAGAGCTGCTGAATATGCTCTTGACAACTGAGGAAACTCTGAAGGGTAAGCCTTCAACCTCTGTCTTGATGGTTCCTTTTTGGAACAAGAAGAAGGGGAAGAAGGGCAAGGCCCCTGTCAAGAATTACAGCAAGGCCCTGAAACAGAAGGTGAAGCGGTCGAAGGACAACAGGTGTTTCCACTGTGGCCAGCTGGGTCACTGGAAAAAGGACTGTAAAGCGCTCCAAGGAGATAAGAGGGGAAGCATCGCTTCTGGCTCAGGTATATATGTGACTGAGGTCATGTTTTCATCTTCTTCTATATCATGGGTGTTGGACACTGCATGTGGAGTTCACATTTGTTCAAATGTACAGGAACTCAAGAGAAGAAGGCAGGTGGGACAGCATGAGGTAGACCTACGCGTTGGAAACGGGGCACGGGTTGCTGCTGTTGCTGTAGGAGACTATTTCATTTCTTTACCATCTGGCATTGTATTAGAATTAAACAATTGTTATTTTGTACCAAGTATCACAAAGAATATTATCTCTATTCCTGCTCTTGTCAGGAAAGGATTTGCCTTTGAATGCAAGATTTCAAAGTGTGTTTTATCTCGTGATAATATTGTGTATGCAACTGGTTCAATTAACAATGGGTTATACATGTTGGACATGGACAATTCTATACAAAATATTGATAATAAGAAAGCCAAGTATGCTGATGACAGCACCTTGTTATGGCATAGTCGTTTAGGCCATATAAACGAGAAGCGCATTAAGCGGTTGCATGATCATGGACTGCTGGGATCATTCTCCTATGAGGAGATTGATACATGCAAAGCTTGTTTGATGGGTAAAATGACGAAGTCTCCTTTTCCTCACAAAGGTCAAAGGGCTTCAGGTTTACTGGACCTAATACACAGTGATGTGTGTGGGCCTTTTGGTAAACATGCCAGAGGTGGCTATCAGTACTTCATTACCTTTACTGATGATTTCAGTAGGTATGGATATGTCTATTTAATGAGACATAAAAGTGAATCTTTTGACAAGTTCAAAGAGTTCAAAAATGAAGTACAAAATCAGCTAGGCCGAAATATCAAGGCACTTCGTTCAGATCGAGGTGGTGAATACCTGAGTCATGCGTTTACTGACTATCTGAAAGAGTGTGGGATTATCTCACAGCTCACTCCGCCAGGAACACCGCAATGGAATGGTGTGTCCGAGAGGAGAAATAGAACGTTACTTGATATGGTTCGTTCTATGATGAGTCAGGCTACTCTTCCATACTCCTTTTGGGGTTTTGCACTGGAAACAGCTGCAAAGGTACTAAACCGAGTGCCATCCAAGGCAGTTTTAAAGACGCCATATGAGTTATGGTATGGGAAACAGCCTAGCTTGACATTTATCAGGATCTGGGGTTGCGAGGCTTATGTCAAAAAGCTCGCCTCTGGGAAACTAGAGAGCAGATCTGACAAATGCATCTTTGTCGGTTACCCTAAGGAAACTAAGGGTTATTATTTCTACGATCCCAAGGAGAACAAGGTATTTGTTGCTCGGACGGCCGTATTTCTTGAGAAGGAATTTATTCTGCAAGAGGCCAGTGGGAGAGAAATAAAGCTGGATGAGAATCCAGAGGAAGGACAAAGTAGTCAAGCAGAGTTGGATGTGCCTGAGCCGGTAGAGCAGGTTATTGGACAACCTGAGGCTCAGATATCACGGGAACCGCGAAGATCGGGTAGGATCCGTCGACAGCCTGAGCGCTATGACGGAGTCTACATCATTGATAATGATGAACCCCTAACTTATGCGGATGCGGTCAGTGGACCGGAGTCAGCTAGATGGCTTGATGCTATGCGAGCCGAGATGGACTCCATGTCAGATAACCAAGTCTGGGATTTGGTTGATCCGCCTCCGGGAGTAATCCCTATAGGCTGTAAATGGATCTTCAAGAAGAAGATTGACATGGATGGTAACGTGGTTACCTATAAAGGCAGGCTAGTTGCGAAAGGTTTCAAACAAATCTACGGGATAGATTATGATGAAACTTTCTCACCTGTAGCCATGTTTAAGTCTATTCGGATTCTTTTCGCGATAGCTGCATATTACGATTATGAGATCTGGCAGATGGATGTGAAAACAGCTTTCCTTAATGGAAATCTGGATGAGGATGTGTATATGACACAACCGGAAGGTTTCACTAATCCATCAGATCGTCATAAAATATGCAAGTTAAAGAAGTCCATTTATGGACTGAAACAAGCATCAAGAAGCTGGAATATTCGTTTTGATGAATCAATCTCTGAGTTTGGTTTCATCAAGAACGAGGATGACCCGTGTGTATATAAGAGGTTTAGTGGGAGCGTGATTACATTCCTAATCCTCTACGTCGATGATATCTTGATCATTGGAAACGATATTCCTGAACTGCATGCTGTTAAGGCATGGTTAGGAAAATGTTTTCAGATGAAAGATCTAGGAGAAGCAGCCTATGTACTAGGTGTGAAGATCTACCGGGATAGATCTAAGAGGCTTCTCGGGCTGTGCCAGAGTACTTACATCGATAAAGTCCTGGAGAGATTCCATTTAGAGAATTCTAAACGTGGATATCTTCCAGTCAGACATGGTCTGAATCTTTCGAAGAGTCAGTGTCCACAAACACAGACTGAGAAAGATGAAATGGACAATACGCCTTATGCTTCGGCTATTGGGTCCATTATGTATGCGATGTTGTGTACTCGCCCAGACGTCGCTTACGGGTTAAGCGTGACCAGTCGATTCCAAAGTAATCCAGGTTTGGCGCACTGGATTGCAGTCAAGAACATTTTAAAATATCTGCGGAGGACCAAAGATATGTTCTTGATATATGGTGGTCAGGAAGAACTCAGTATAGAGGGATATACTGACGCTTCGTTCCAGTCGGACCAGGATGATTTCCGATCGCAATCAGGCTATGTTTTTAGCTTGAATGGTGGAGCAGTGGTGTGGAAAAGTTTCAAACAGTCAACTGTTGCTGATTCCACAACAGAAGCCGAGTATGTTGCAGCCTCGGAAGCATCCAAGGAGGCAGTGTGGATTCGTAAGTTCGTGAGAGAACTTGGTGTCGTTCCTTCGAGTGCAGATCCTTTGGTTATCTTTTGTGATAACACTGGAGCTATAGCACAAGCAAAGGAACCGCGGTCGCACCAGAAGTCCAAGCACATACAGAGACGGTTTCACTTGATCCGGGAGATCATTGATCGTGGCGAGATCAAGATTTGCAAGGTTCATACAGATGACAATCTGGCAGACCCGCTTACCAAGCCTCTGGCGCAGCAGAAGCATGAGAAGCACTGTAATAATATGGGTTTGAGATTTCTCAACCATTAGATTAAGTGCAAGTGGGAGATTGTTGGAGTATGCCCTTAAGGCTAATGTTTGAGGCCTTTGGGATTGTAAAAGTATTATGTAATAAACTCTTATGTTTATGAAAGGCATGGTTATTATTCAGGTTGTTACCTTGTCTGCTGCAATGAGTGTGCTTCTGAATAATGTCTCAAAGCTGTTCAGCTAGGCTGACAGGCTGTATGTCCTTAGTCGAGATATCTTGGTGAACATGAGACAGCCTTGATATGATGGAGACTAATATGAGTGCTAATCTTATAGGATGCTTCGAGCATGGAATAAGATGTAGACTCATGGGTACATTGGATGTACTGGACAGACCCTACTGGGATATTCCATTGCTTGTCACAATGTGAATGATCCTTGTAAGCAGCAAGTGGCACATGTCCTCTGACTTGAGATCACTTGTGTTTCTAAATGATGATTGTCATTGTCTTGAGGTAGTTCAATATCATTTGAAACATAATGATTATAGACTATCTTGGATGGTGAGCTTGAGTCAGGTTAGGGCACTTGTGATAGATAAAGGATTGCCGTATCCTTGTTTAAGGAGTGTGATGTTCTAAAGGGCCCCCTTTATATGAGATGATTGAGGAAGTGTATGGCCATACCCAGATGACTATGTTCATCTGATCTAATCATGCTCATCGTGTTGGAGTTACAAGCTTGACATGCTTGTCCAATAAGAACATCCAGTGGCAAAGGATAAATGTATGCCTTGTGAATAGAGTCACACTTGTGCCTTGGTTTGGGAGTAGTCTTGGAAGACTCTTTCCTTTATATCGGGAGACAGTGATGTGTTGCTAGATACCCCTCACTGATCGTGATAACGTAAGTTATCGTTACCGACATTTAGAGGAAACCCTCAGGGTCGCACAATATGATGATATGGCTTACTTGAGTCAGATCGTGTGGACTGAATTCTTTGGGTTCAGTTTAAGGGGATTTAATCTCTGATTGTAAGTGAGATCTAGCCTGATCATGTTTGATTGATTAGGGCTTGAGATCGGTAAGCTTGGATCGAGAGAGATGATGCTAGATCGAAGAGATCAGGGGCATCAGGTGATGAACGGTTAGATCATGAGCCTTGGGGTTCAATATGGTCTAGACCACATGGCTTGAGCCATTTCGGTTTGGTTCATGAACCAAAGTCGATTGAAACGGTTTAGCTTGAACCGGTTCACAATTGTGAACGCATGGTTCAATGCTCAAATGCGTTTGAGGTTGGCTTGAGCGCATGGCATGATGAGCTTCCATTTATGGAAAGTCATCATGGCCGGTTTCACAAAAACGCCTAAACGCATAAGCGTTTGTGCTCTTCTCTTGAACGCCTTGGACAATTTCGTTGAGGTGTGGTTGACGACGAGAAGGAGAGGCTAGGCAAGTGAAGCTCTCGGCAACAAGGAGATTCATCATCCCCTTCCATTCGACAAGAAGGCTTGAGGGTCTTGCTAGCACAAGAGATCTCAAGGAAGTGAGCATCTTCATCTTGTGTGTGGGCTTGTGGAGGAGACCTAGTTTGATCTCTTCTTCCAAACCGACTTCCAAATCCATGGCGTTGGTATGATTCCTTTTCATAACATAAGTTGATCTTATAGATTCATATGCGATCTTGAAACCCTTTTTCCGCAAAGCTTGTTAGAATTGCAAGTTTAGGGTTTCTCCCCTATAATTAGGGGTTCCTACAGCTATAATCTCTATAGCCGACATATCCTCATGCTGACGCTGCAGCGGTGGCGTCATAGACGCTAGCATCAGGCAAGCGACATCAATGCTATCATTGACGTGCTTTTCATAGGCTTCCCGAACCGCCCTTGCGGCGTTCGGAGCGGGCTGCGGCGGTATCGCCGTCTCGAGGACATACAGTTTCCTCTCTGCCTTAAGAACGATCTTAAGGTGTCCAAACCAGTCAGAGAAGTTCGGCCCAGCAAACTTCTCCCTTTCCAGTAGGGATCGCACATTGAAGTTCATGGTGTTCGTTGCTGCAGGTATCTACAACAATGCAAGAACAGCAAGGTCAGTATCAATGTATAAGAATCAATCAGGACTTAAGAAAGATTCTTTTTCTCACTATTTTATCTGGCTGAAAAATCCAGCAAAACAGCCCGAAAGAGTAGTACTCTTTTAGTGAGATGGGATCCGGATTTCATACTTGGTCTCCGCGTCCCGCTCAGGCGAGATAAGATGCACAGAGAGTACAAGCACTAATCTCCGGTAGGCATTCCCTGCCGATCGCCAACCCGTGCGATTCCCCTTCATCTGGGCAATCCAGCAGACTGTGCCAACTGAGTTGGTACAACACAGTCTCTGACCCCACAGATGGCTGCCTCCATGTGCTACCATATGCGCCACATATGTAGCCTACACGGTCAAGCTGACCCGACCTACTCCCTGGACCACCATGTGCTATGCTGAGCAACGAGAAGGGATAAATCCCCACTCTGTAACACACAGGTGTAGTCCCACACCGTCTGAAGATAGATGGACGTGCCCACTGAGTGGGTACAACACGGCTCCAACGATAATCAGAACAGTGAGGTTTCGCGTCAGAAGGCTTACGAGCTTGATATTAAGCGTTGGATTTTCACGGTCTTTTATCTTCTTCACTATCATGCAATTCCTATGGTGATAGCAGAAGATAAACTTAATCATGCAATTCTAATATTTAAACAATAAATAAAAGAAAGCATGAATCTTATGTGGTAAAAGCCCATAGCCCTAGTGAGACCTTAACCTAACTTAAGTCTTCACTTGCTCTTCATGGGTCTTTTGCTGCTCATCTGGCCCAAACCAGGGCCCAAGCGCCAACTGCAGCTGTGGTGCGCCCACCAGGAATTTGCGCCTGGTCCCAGAGTCGAACCCTGGACCTCCCACCTGGTCAAGCCACTGCTGCATGCGCCTCTGCCAAGTGTGCTCTGTGCTCTTGTCTAATTAAATTACAAATTTAACTATCTAGACAAGATTGACATGCAGGTCAATTACAATTTTATAAATTAAAGCGATGTGATGCGCAGATCACAATAATTAATTTACAATTTTTAAATCCCAGGCACGCAGGCCCCAGCACAGCACACAATTAATATGAGCAGCCCACATAAGACTAAATAGACAAACATATGCATCCAATCAGCAATCATGTGATCCATAAAAATTAAAATTTTCGAAAAACCCCATGGGATCAATTTTAATTTCCTTATTCGCCCTTACTACCTTACAACGGTCCATTACTAGGGATCCACTCATCCAACCTAGTCAGATCCACTGCCCCTGCATGCACCAAGTCCTAACTGACTTGAGTCGACCATAAGGTCAACCATGCATGCGCAAGGGCTGAACAACCACAATGAGGTCTGGCAAGCGGGTGTGACCCCGGGCCTAACTCATGTGTGTTCATTAGTTGTCTCAATCAGACATCGCTACACACCTGTCTGCAGTCGACCTATAGCCACCATAGGCTTGCGCCAAGGTGCTAACTGGTCGACCCATTCAGGCTGTCAGATGGTCTGATCAGACTGTTGGATCTAACCTAGGGGATGACTTCAACCCTAGTAACCCGTCTAAGGGTTTACAGTAAGGCCTTAGATCTATAGTGAGTCGCGCATGTGTTTAAGTTTTTAAGAAAACCAACAACATTGTAAATGCGCCAAGACATCAAACATGCGCAAGATATAGAAACATACATATGGATGTATTTTCGCAAGATGATACTTAATATCATGAAACTTTCGCATGTGAATTAGATCTAGGCATATGCGCAAATATGGATCAAACATTAAGCAATCATAAAAACATGCATGATAAACTGGCTCTGATACCAATTGAAAGTCCCCTAAAGAGGGAAGGAAACCCTAATAGGCGCAAGTAAGGGATTTAAAACAGCGGAAGAGGGTTTCTAAGATCGCATAGCATGTATTATGATCAACTTTAAAATATGAAAAAGAATTCATACCATGGCCATTTCAAGATGGCGCCTTGGAAGCAAAGATCAAATGAGATCTTCTCCTTGTCGTCACACACAGGATGATGACGCTATCTCCCTTGGTGCTCCTTGTGCTAGCAAGGTTCCAAGAGGTCCTTGTCGAGTGAAAGGGAATGATGAGATCTCGATCTCTCTTGGCCGAATCCTCCTCTATCCTTCAAGCGTCGCCGCACTCACACAAGGTGTCGAGAGGAATATGGGCGAGAGGGAAAAAATCGTAGAGGCGAAAATAGAGCATACTCTATTTGAACGAGAGCGCTCTCCAAGTGGAGATCATGGTTACTAAAAATAGTAACCACTCATCGCCCCAACGTTCACACCAAGTGAACATGTCGTCAACTCCTCTCCCCTTGAACCATGCGCTCATTTAGTGAGCCGGTTCATTTTGGTTCAATTTAAGAACCAATCAAGCCAAGCAACTAGCCCAAATCATAATTAAACCATAAGGCTTTTGATCTGACCGTTGATCTCTTAATGCTCCTGATCTGACCGATCTAGCATCCATTCTCTCGATCGAAGCTTACCGATCTCAAGCCCTAATCAATCAAACATGATCAGACCAGATCTCACTTACAATCAGAGATTAAATCCCTTTAAACTGAACCTAAACAATTCAGTCCACACGATCTGACTTAAGTAAGCCATATCATCAAATTGTGCGACCCTAAGGGTTTCCTTTAAATGTCGGTAACGATAACTCACGTCATCACGATCAGTGAGGGGTATCTAGCAACACATCACTGTCTCCCGATATAAAGAAAAGAGTCTTCCAAGACTACACCCAAAAACAGCACAAGTGTGAATCAACTTCACTAGGCATACATATGTCCTTTGCCACTGGATGTTCTTATTGGACAAGCGTGTCAAGCTTGTAACTCCAATATGACGAGCATGATTAGAACAGATGAACACTGTCACCTGGGTATAGCCATACTCTTTTCTCAATCATCTCATCCAGGGGGCCCCTTTAGAACATCACACTCCTTAAACAAGGAGACGGCAATCCTATGTCTATCACTAGTGCCCTAACCTGACTCAAGCTCACCATCCAAGATAGTCTATAATCATTATGTTTCAAATGATATTGAACTACCTCAAAACAATGACAATCATCATTTAGAAAACACAAGTGATCTCAAGTCAGAGGAAATGTGCCACTTGTCTCATTCAAGGAATATTCACATTGTGACAAACAATTGAACATCCTAGTAGGGTCTGTCCAGTACATCCAATGTACCCATGAGTCTACATCTTATTCCATGCTCGAAGCATCCTATAAGATTAGAACACATATTAGTCTCAATCATATCAAGGCTGTCTCATGTTCACCAAGATATCTCGACTAAGGACATATAGCATGTCAGCCCAGCTGAACAGCTTTGAGACATTATTCAGAAGAACATATATTGCAGCAGACAATGTAGACAACTGAATAATAACCATGCCTTTATAAACATAACAGTTTATTACATGATACAGATACTTTCCCATAGGCCTCAAACATTAGCCTTAAGGGCATACCCCAATAGTAGCGCGAGCGAGCGGCCGGTCCGGTTTGATTTTGGGATTTGAGTTTGGTTTATTTGAAATAAACCCGGCTCGCTGAGTTTGGAATTGATTTGGTCCGGTTCAACAGTTTGGGCGGTTCAATTTCAATTTCGGCCCAGTTTTGGTATTTCGACCGGTTCGACCATGATTCGGTCGAATCTTGGCCGGTTCAGGTAGCCGTTGGAAAGCTTGTAAAAATGCCTATCTAATGGTATCCTGTGTGTCCTTAGATGACTCACATATTTTGTGTAATTTAGGTTTTAAGTTTTGGTTTGGCTTGGTTCAGGTCGAATCTGACCGGTTCACTATAATCCTGAGCGGTTCAGTGGGTTCTGTGTCCGGTTCACTGAATCCAAGATCGGTTCCCTAGGTTTTGAGATGTTTCACTTCTGTTGGTAGTCTCTGTTTTTCAGATTGAAATTTATTTGATAGAGTTTATGTACAAATTTGTATTTCAGAGTGATTAAACAACTGTTTGGCTTGCATCGTTTTTCTTGGCTTTTCGGAGGTAAGACCTCAAACCAGATTTCTGTATATTAAAGCTTGTTATCGTTATTTTCATTGATTCAAATAGTATAGTATCATATGCATAACCAAAGATTTGCCAGGTATATTATTGCCATGTACGTTTGCAATTGTTCACTACCAGTCAAGTATGTTTCAAGCAAGTTATTGTTTTTAGTATCCACGTTGTGGACAGTATATTTGTGAATAGTTGCATGTTATTGAGCACATACCCAGTAGTATCCACTCTGTGGACAGATCGGGGTCCCAAGTTAGCATGCACCAGGATTCGTGACTCATGGTAGCGCGTGTGTTCACCATGTAAGGTGAATGATTCATCTTATCATGCGTATTCGGGGTGACGACCCCACGAGCCAGTAGATATTGCTCATAGTGTTTCCTTGCATAATATTATTGATCTCTTATTAACCAAATTGTACCAAATTGTTTCAGCTCTTTCAGTTATATTTCAGTTTACAGTATTCAGCTTGTTGCCATCTTATCATTTATGCTTTTTGCTAGTTTTCCCTCCTTTGGATCTAAGGGACTACCCTTTCTTCTGGGGAGAGGCTTGCTTAGCTTTTTTGTGCTAACCCGCGAGGGATGTTGTGCAGTGGTAGATTAGGAGGAGTCAGGTCGTCCAGTAAATCCCCGCAAGCGCAGTTACGCTTGAAGATTCAGGTGGCAAGAATCCATGAGTTAGCTTTTAGAGTTTAGTTGTTAGTTGCTTTTATGTAGATTTTCATAGTAGCTAGTTGAATCAATTGAATCGGTTGTAAACCTTCTTGGATATTAGTCAGTCAGATTTACAATTGCTTTAATAAAAGATATGTTTTTCTTCCGCTCTTATTGGATTTTACACATTGCTAAATTCAAGGTGTAACATTTTTCTCTCCAACTACTTCCCTCCATCAAAGACAATTCAATTGCAAAATCAGATAACGAGTTTCATGCAAAAGGATGGAGAGTCCCTATATGAAGCTTGGGAGAGGTTTAAAGAGATCCAAAGGATGTGTCCACATCACGGAGTTGAGACTTGGGTTTTGATCCAAACGTTCTATAGCGGTTTGGAATACAACACAAGACTTATAGTGGATGCTGCAGCAGGACGCGCTTTGATGAATAGGAGAGTTGAGGGTGCAATGAACCTTCTCGAGGACATGGCGATTAACTATCACCAATGGACATGTGAGAGAGGTACCTCTAACAAGAAGTCAGGTAGGTATGACCTTGACTCTCTTACTGCTCTCACGACTAAGGTTGATAATCTGACTAGAAAGCTTGATTCTTGGTCTGTTAATTCTATGGATGTTAACGCTATTTCTTGTGAGGTCTGTGGAGTCGTAGGTCATGCAGGGGCAGATTGTCAGGCAGGAGATGGACAGATGGCTGCGATCAACTCTGAGCAATTGAATACTATTGGAAATTTCAATCCCAACAACAATCCATACTCCAGCACATTCAATCCAAGATGGCGCAACCATTCAAATTTCTCATACCGAACGACTTAGCCAATTCAGCCTGGACAAATTCCACCACAACAAGCCCAGCCCCGACAAGGAAACTTTAGGCAACCCCAACAGAATAATTTCAGACCGCCAGGATTTCAGGGTAGGAACTACAATGCACCACCACCACAACCAAGGCCAAGCAATAATTCAAATATGAGCAAGAAACTTGAAGGACTGACAGACATGATGAAGATGATGATGACAAGGATGGACTCCATGGAGACACACAATAAAATGCTAGAGAGTCAGCTAGCCCAGGAAGCTAGCTCTTCATCTAGAGCACCAGGCAAGCTACCATCCCAACCAGAGGTGAACCCGAGGGAGCATTGCAATGCAATCTCCACTCGGAGCAGCAAGCAACTCGAGGACCCAAAGATACCGACAGATGACAGGAGAGATGAAGTTACACCAGAACTTGTGGAACAACATTCAGATGAAACACCAGTGGCACCTAAACCAGCTGAAGTTGAGCGGCCCTACGTAGGACCGCCTGCATACAAGCCACCGATTCCTTTTCCACAGAGGCTTGTCAAGGCTAAATTGGACAAGCAGTTTGGTAAGTTTTTGAAAGTATTGAAGAAACTTTATATTAACATCCCTTTCGTTGATGCTCTTTCACAGATGCTGACTTATGCAAAATTCCTCAAAGACATCCTATCAAGCAAGAGAAAGCTAGAGGATCAAGGGACCATTGCACTTACTGAGGAGTGCAGCACCATCATTCAGAACAAGCTCCCTCAGAAGCTTAAAGACCCAGGCAGTTTCTCCATACCCTGCCAGATTGGGGAGATGTCCTTTCAGAGAGCTTTGTGCGATCTAGGAACAAGCGTTAGCTTCATGCCATTATCACTTTATAAAAGGCTAGACCTAGTGGATTTGCAACCAACTAGTATTTCTATACTGCTTGCAGACAGATTTATGCGTCACCTAGTTGGTATTTTAGAGGACGTACCTGTTAAAATAGGATATTACTTTATTCATGCTGATTTTATTATTTTGGAGATTGATGAGGATGACAGACTCCCTATCATTCTGGGGAGACCTTTTCTTGCTACTGCAGGCGCTGTCATCGATGTCAAGAATGGGAAACTGTCTTTGAACATCTGTGGCAATGTCATTCAATTTGATCTAACTGACACTTTGAAAAAACCTTCCCTTGCAGGCACATGCTACAGTATTGACATCGTGGAGAAGGCTATACAGTATGTTGAACCCTTCAGGAAAACAGTGGACCCATTGAAGCTTACCTTGACAACCCCCACCAGGAATGCCAAGAGCTACAAAGCACGCACCAAGTTTTGGCATGACAAGCGCATAGCAAAGAAAGAATTTCATGAAGGGGACAAAGTACTTCTATTTAATTCACGACTTTGGCAATTTCCAGGAAAGCTTCGCACGAGATGGTCTGGCCCTTTTACAATTTAGAAAGTACAACCATATGGTGCCATCACAATTTGGACAGAACAAACTAGAAGCTTCACTGTTAACAGGCACCGCCTCAAGCACTACTTTGAAGATGAGCGGGTCGAAAGAGAGGAAGTTCTTGCTCTCTCAGACCCCACAAACTTGCAACTCTGAAAAACTCTCACGGTCGAGCTACCGACCTAAACCTAGCGCTCTTGGGAGGCAACCCAAGTTTTTGTTTGATTTTAGTTTTCATGCATTGATTCAAGCGTTGTTTTACACTGTTGATTTGTTCTTCATTTAATTTTTGGATTTCTAGAGGGGATTGCTACTAATTTGATGTCTCTTTATGTTGTAGGAGGAAGTTGGAGCACATGAAAATTTTTCCAGATTTTTCCATAATTTTTTGAATTAATCAGTGCAAATCACGGCCTGGTGAACCCCATGGGGCTCACCCATGAAGTGCACTGTACAGCGCGCCCAGACTTTGTGACCAGAGCGTTTCACAGGCAGGTGAACCCCATGGGGTTCACCAGTATTTCTTTCGGCGCAGAAACCTTCCAGTATGCTTCACCGGCAGGTGAACCCCACGGGGTTCACCATCTTTTCTTCACTCGAAGGAAGGCACCAGAACACTTCACGGGTTGGTGAACCCCAGCGGGTTCACCCGTGCTTCTGTTGCATCAGCCCGATCCCAGAATACTTCTTGGGCAGGTGAACCCGGGCGGGTTCACTGGAATTTCAACTTGTGCTCACCCGAGTTAGGGCACCGCATGCGAAGAACTTCCACTGCCACCTCCAAGCTTGACGAACTTCACCCGATCGCGCTGCCTGCTAATCTTTTCAACACACAGAAGGGATCTCTATGGGTTTGATCTTGATTTCCCCTCTCATCTAAACCGGTCTCTTCTTCAATCAGTTCCGGATTTTCGCTTCGCCAAGTTTCTTCGAGTCTTTCAGCTGATCGCCGCCGCCTCCCGATTTCAACGACACCGACCAGATCACGCCGTTTTCTCTCCCTCTTAGCACTCGAAGGAGATCTCCAATGGTTTGATCCAGCTTTTCATTTCGTCCAGACGGATTGCTGCTTCGATCGATTTTAGATCATGGATTTTCGTTCCGCCTACTTCTTCGACGCCTATTTTTGCCGATCGCCGCTGCCTCCGTTTTCTCTGCACCTTTAGCTAGATCTTCTCAACTCTAAGTTCGCCGGCCACTTCCAACTTTCTCCAGCCACTA
Organism: Costus lasius; assembly: GCA_027563935.2. Taxonomy (NCBI): domain Eukaryota; kingdom Viridiplantae; phylum Streptophyta; class Magnoliopsida; order Zingiberales; family Costaceae; genus Costus; species Costus lasius. Next base: position 63,834,771 of record CM050448.1, on the reverse strand, counting down.
TGCCTCCAAGGACAAAAGCCATGGCTAGTAAGAGGACTGCGCATCCGCAACAAGCACTCTCAGACTCGTCCGCCACTGACGACGAGGAGTACGAGCCGAGCCGACGCTGACTCCTCCATCTTACCGGCCATCTTCGGCTACGCCAGGCTCCTCTTCGTCCCGTCATGGGCGCACGTCTGCCAGCCGACCACAGCCCTATGTCTCGCCCCCGAACGAGTTTGGGATCATCTTTCGAAATGCTGGGCAAGAGGCACGGTATCAAACGCTGCGGCAACGTCGCGTGCTCAACACGCGGTATCTAGACAGAGGCATATTGCATATGCTTAGGATGCTAGAGGATGTAAACATGATGTATGCAACAGTGGGTTAGGAGCAGTTCCAGCAGCTTTACTCCCCCACTTACGTTGGCGTGACATTAGAGTTTCTGAGCTCTTTGGAAGTAAAGGCAGACCCTATTCTAGAGGACGACCCAAGCCGCCTGTCCTTCCGTCTTGGTAATATCGAGCATATCCTTACTCTATCGTAGTTACGCAGCATTTATGGTTTTCCCGAGCCGTGTGCACGCAAGGTCCCAACCGAGTACAGTGAACAGAATTTCTAGGGAGCGATTACTAACGACCACATCTACTCCGCTCGCGTGGCCCATGCCTCCAGTCTTTGCAACCCGGTCCTCAAGTATGTCCACCGCGTATTGGCCCATACCCTCTTTGGCCGCGGTGAGAGCGATGGCATGGTCCGTCAAACGGAATTATTCTATCTCTGGTGCATGCTACACAGCTTCAGAGTCGACTCTGGGTATTATTTGACTAAGCAGTTCAGCCGCGTCGCCCGTTCTTTGAAGGGGGCGATTGTGATCGGCGGTTTGATCACTCCCTTGGCGGTTTCCTTAGGCATCATACCCTACGGCACATTGGAAGCTACTAGCAGCAACAGGCTCGATATTGAGTCTTGTGTCGCCATGAAGCTGATCATTCACAAGGGTGATTCATATTGCATGACATTCAAAGGGAGCCCATTCTGCCTACCCTCACCGAATCCAGAGTGCACATCAGTCAGAGTCCGTGGAAGCTGGCGTATCCAGCCAGTTGAGGACGCACAACCAGATCCCGTCGATACTGCACCACCAGCACCAGGCGCCTTTTCTTTTGGTGGCACCTCTTCTCACGATTCTATGATGTCTGTATTGAAGGAAATTAAAGATGAGCAACTCCATCAACGGGAGATGACTGATCACTTGGACACCACCGTTACCTACATCCAGCAGAACCAATCTTCGCATTGGGAGTCCATGGAAGCGCACACGCAGAGGCAGCACAAAATGATGGGATCGGTGTGGGAAAAGCTCTCTGCAATGGATGAGTGCCTCTATTTCATCAATGAGGAAAACATGGCTCACATGGACATCTCTTCCGACGAGGAGGCCGAGCCTGACTATAGCGCACGCGGCAAGAGCAAGAGCTCCCGAGCATTTGGCCCTCGCTCGCGCAAGTAGAGGTAGCTCCCCATCAGCATCGGCGTCATCATCCACTCCTCTCACATCATGGTATTGCATAGAGGACTATGCAAACTTTTAGAGTGGGTGAGCTTTCTATACTCCGGTTTCTATTTTCTTGCTGCATGTGGCTATTTGACTGTGATCGTTTGACTTTACTGTGTTTGGATTTGAGACTGTTATTCTGTGATGGATATTCTGGCATTGTATCATATATGCCATCTTATTCGTAGACCTGGTCCACATCTTCAGGCCCCACCTTATGACTGTATAACATTACTTTCTTGCTTGTGTCCGCACTCTGTTATGGTTAGCATGTTTTTCATATGAGTTGTGTGAAATTTTTCTTGCATGTGTATGAATTGTCCTATGATAGCCATTTTGAAAATTTTATGAGCTGACTGCATAATTGGGTAGGAATGATCAAAGAATTAAGTTTGGAGTAATACCTCCTTGTTAGAGACACTTTTTGATCATGTCCAATTATTCTATGATTTTGAAATTTTGTGATTTGGATTGGTTTAAGTTGTTCATTAGTGGGTCAAATATTTCTATAATTATTTAATTAACTAAGGCTTGCAACTTACATGAGAATCGTATTGAGATACATATTCACTTAGTTATTCTTTTAATTCCTTTCTGTTGTTGGGGAGACACTACATGCGTTCAAAAAGGATGTGTTATCAACTGCTGATATAAAATAATAATAAAAATAATAATAATAATAATAATAATAATAAATTCACCTTTAGATTCCTCTACTTGGCACTGCGCAAAATTGGCAGTGGTACCGAAGGATATGAGTTGAAATTTAAGGGGTGTGAAGATGAAATCAATAAAGAGACTCCTCTACTTGGCATTGCAAAAAATTGGCAATGGTACCTAAGTTTATGAGTTGAAGTCTAGTGCAATAATCGGTGTATCATACCCTGATGGAACATTTGAGTTAACCCCAACGATTTGAATAGGGAGGATTGGAATTGCATGAGTGTTATAAGTTGGCTTGATTGTGAAAGTCCCCTAAAACAAGGGGCAAAACCCTAATAGAAGGCGCATATAAAATTTTCGAGCGGAAGTAAGGGTTTCCTAGATCGATTTATATGTCATATGATCAACTTTCAATACCTTGCAATGTAGATAGATCTAGAAGAAAGATCATACCATTGCCATCGCTTGGATGGTGCCTTGGAAGCAAAGATCGAAAGGGGTCTTCTCCAAAGGTAGCGCACACAAGAGGATGATGACTACTCCTTGTGTTCCTTGTGCTAGCAAGGTTCACCAAGTTTTCTTGTCGCGTGAAGGAAGATGAGATGAAGTTCCTTTCGCTTGTCAAACTCTCCTGGCGTAAACTCTATCACCACACACGAGAGGCTTCGAGTAGTGAAGAGGGGCGACGAGAGAAACGTTCCTTGTGAACGTTGAGACATGGCTTCTAAAAATAGCAAGCCTTAATGTCTCATGCGGTTATGCGTTATGTGTTCACTTCAAGTGAACCGAACGCTCATCCTTCTCTCTTTGAACCATGCGCTCATTCTTGAGCCGGTTCAATTTGGTTCAAAGACCAAAAACAAATCAGCCCAAGCCATGGCCTAGATCTCTTTAAACCAAATGGTTCAAGATCTAACCGTTCATCTCCTGATGCTCTTGATCTCACCGATCTAGCATCAATTCTCTCGATCGAAGCTTACCGATCTAAAGCCCTAATCAATCAAACATGATCAGACCAGATCTCACTTACAATCAGAGTTTAAATTCCTTTAAACTGAACCAAAACAATTCAGTCCACACGATCTGACATGAGTAAGCCATATCATCAAATTGTGCGACCCTGAGGGTTTCCTTTAAATGTCGGTAACGATAACTCACGTTATCACGATCAGTGAGGGGTATCTAGCAACACATCACTGTCTCCCGATATAAAGGAAAGAGTCTTCCAAGACTACACCCAAACCACAGCACAAGTGTGAATCTACTTCACTAGACATACATATTTCCTTTGCCACTGGATGCTCTTATTGGACAAGCGTGTCAAGCTTGTAACTCCAATATGATGAGCATGATTAGATCAGATGAACATAGTCATCTGGGTATGGCCATACACTTTCTCAATCATCTCATCCAGGGGGCCCCTTTAGAACATCACTCTCCTAAACAAGGAGACGGCAATCCTTTATCTATCACTAGTGTCCTAACCTGACTCATGATCATTATCCAAGATAGTCTATAACCATTATGTTTCAAATGATATTGAACTACCTCAAAACAATGACAATCATCATTTAGAAACACAAGTGATCTCAAGTCAGAGGAAGTATGTCACTTGTTCACATACAAGGATTATTCACATTGTGACAAACAACTGAATATCCTAGTAGGGTCTGTCCAGTACATCCAATGTACCTATGAGTCTACATCTTATTCCATGCTCGAAGCATCCTATAAGATTAGAACACATATTAGTCTCAATCATATCTAGGCTGTCTCATGTTCACCAAGATATCTCGACTAAGGACTTAACTGCATGTTAGCCAAGCTGAACAGCATTGAGACATTATTCAGAAGTATACATATGATAGCAGATGATGTAACAACCTGAATAACAACCATTGCCTTTATAAACATAAGAGTTTATACATGATACTGAAAGAATCCCTAGGCCTCAAACATTAGCCTTAAGGGCATACCCCAACAATCTCCCACTTGCACTTAATCTAATGGTTGAGAAATCTCAAACCCATATTATTACAGTGCTTTTCATGCTTCTGCTGCGCCAGAGGCTTTGTAAGCGGGTCAGCCAGATTGTCATCTCTATGAACCTTGCAAACTTTGATCTCGCCACGATCAATGATCTCCCGGATCAAGTGAAACCGTCTCTGTATGTGCTTGGACTTCTGGTGCGACCGTGGTTCCTTTGCTTGTGCTATTGCTCCAGTGTTATCACAAAAGATAACCAAAGGATCTGCACTCGAAGGAACAACACCAAGTTCCTGAACGAACTTACGAATCCACACTGCCTCCTTGGATGCTTCCGAGGCTACAACATACTCGGCTTCTGTTGTGGAATCAGCAACGATAGATTGTTTGAAACTTTTCCACACCACCACACCTCCATTCAAGCTAAAAACATAGCCTGATTGCGATCGGAAATCATCCTGGTCAGATTGGAACGAAGCGTCAGTATATCCTTCAATACTGAGTTCTTCCTGACCACCATACACCAAGAACATATCTTTGGTCCTCCGAAGATATTTCAAAATGTTCTTGACTGCAATCCAGTGTGCCTGACCTGGATTACTTTGGAATCGACTGGTCACGCTTAACCCGTAAGCGACGTCTGGGCGAGTATACAACATCGCATACATAATGGACCCAATAGCCGAAGCATAAGGCGTTTTGTCCATTTCATCTTTCTCAGTCTGTGTTTGCGGACACTGACTCTTTGAAAGATTCAGACCATGTCTGACTGGAAGATATCCTCTTTTAGAATTTTCTAAATGAAATCTCTCCAGGACTTTATCGATGTAAGTACTCTGGCACAGCCCGAGAAGCCTCTTAGATCTATCTCTGTAGATCTTCACACCTAATACATAGGCTGCTTCTCCTAGATCTTTCATCTGGAAACATTTTCTTAACCATGCTTTAACCGCATGTAGTTCAGGAATATCGTTTCCAATGATCAAGATATCATCGACGTAGAGGACTAGGAAAGTAATCACGCTCCCACTAAACCTCTTATATACACACGGGTCATCTTCATTCTTGATGAAACCAAATTTACAGATTGATTCATCAAAACGAATATTCCAGCTTCTAGATGCTTGCTTAAGTCCATAAATGGACTTCTTTAACTTGCATATTTTATGACGATCTGATGGATTAGTGAAACCTTTAGGTTGTGTCATATACACATCCTCATCCAGATTTCCATTAAGGAAAGCGGTCTTCACATCCATCTGCCAAATCTCATAATCGTAATATGCTGCTATTGCGAGAATGATCCGAATTGACTTGAACATAGCTACAGGAGAGAAAGTTTCATCATAATCTATCCCGTAGATTTGTTTGAAACCTTTCGCAACTAGCCTGCCTTTATAGGTAACCACGTTACCATCCATGTCAATCTTCTTTTTGAAGATCCATTTACAGCCTATAGGGATTACTCCCGGAGGCGGATCAACCAAATCCCAAACTTGGTTATCTGACATGGAGTCCATCTCGGCTCGCATAGCTTCAAGCCATCTCGCTGATTCCGGTCCACTGACCGCATCCGCATAAGTGAGGGGTTCATCATGATCAATGATGTAGACTCCGTCATAGCGCTCAGGCTGTCGACGGATCCTTCCCGATCTTCGCGGTTCCCGTGATATCTGAGCCTCAGGTTGTTCAATAACCTGTTCTACTAGCTCATGCTCATCCAATTGTGCTTGACTACTTTGTCCTTCTTCTGGATTCTCATCCAGCTTTATTTCTCTCCCACTGGCCTCTTGCAGAAGTGTTGGGGTATGCCCTTAAGGCTAATGTTTGAGGCCTTGGGATTCTTTCCGTATCATGTATAAACTCTTATGTTTATAAAGGCAATGGTTGTTATTCAGTTTGTTACATTGTCTGCTGCAATAAGTGTGCTTCTGAATAATGTCTCAAAGCTGTTCAGCTAGGCTGACATGCTGTAATGTCCTTAGTCGAGATATCTTGGTGAATATGAGACAGCCTTGATATGATTGAGACTAATATGTGTTCTAATCTTATAGGATGCTTCGAGCATGGAATAAGATGTAGACTCATGGGTACATTGGATGTACTGGACAGACCCTACTAGGATATTCGATTGCTTGTCACAATGTGAATAATCCTTGTTTGCAACAAGTGGCACATGTCCTCTGACTTGAGATCACTTGTGTTTCTAAATGATGATTGTCATTGTTTTGAGGTAGTTCAATATCATTTGAAACATAATGGTTATAGACTATCTTGGATAATGATCATGAGTCAGGTTAGGACACTAGTGATAGATATAGGATTGCCGTCTCCTTGTTTAAGGAGTGTGATGTTCTAAAGGGGCCCCCCCGAATGAGGTGATTGAGAAAGTGTATGGCCATACCCAGGTGACTATGTTCATCTGATCTAATCATGCTCATCATATTGGAGCTACAGGCTTGACACGCTTGTCCAATAAGAATATCCAGTGGCAAAGGAAACATGTATGCCTAGTGAAGTGGATTTACACTTGTGCTGTGGTTTGGGTGTAGTCTTGGAAGACTCTTTCCTTTATATCGGGAGACAGTGATGTGTTGCTAGATACCCCTCTCTGATTGTGATAACGTAAGTTATCGTTACCGACATTTAAAGGAAACCCTTAGGGTCGCACAATTTGATGATATGGCTTACTTAAGTCAGATCGTGTGGACTGAATTGTTTGGGTTCAGTTTAAAAGGAGTTTAAACTCTGATTGTAAGTGAGATCTGGTCTGATCATGTTTGATTGATTAGGGCTTGAGATCGGTAAGCTTCGATCGAGAGTATTGATGCTGGATCGGTGAGATCAAGAGCATCGAGAGATGTACGGTTAGATCTTGAACCTTCATGGTTCATATGAGATTTAGACCATGGCTTGGCTTGGTTCAATTTGGTCTTTGAACCAATTGCAATTGGACCGAACACAATTGAACCGGTTCACATATGTGAATGCATGGTTCAATTGAATTGGCGTTTTGGATGGGTTCACATGACATAAGCGCATGGCTTCATGACTTTCCAATTTTGGAAGTCTTGTAACGCCTAACGCCTAAACGCCAATTTGCCTAAACGCCTCTTGTCTTCGAAGCTCTCTCGTGCGTGGTGTATCGTCGAGATGAAGAGGAGAGCTTTCGGAAAAGAGAGGATCATCTCATCTCCTCCATACGAAAGGATAACTTGGCATTTTTGCTAGCACAAGAATTGCGCAAGGAGGAAGCCATCATCACCTTTGTGTGCGTCTTCTTTGGAGGAGAGCCAATTCGCCCTCTTGCTTCCAAATCGCCATCCACTCATGGCCATGGTGAGATCCTCTCTTGATCTATGAAATGAATCAATGTTGATTATATAGACATACTACATGCGATCCTATGGAAACCCTAATTCCGCCCATGCAAGTTTTGAAATTGCGCATCCTTAGGGTTTCAACCCCTTTCGCTCCCCCTTGAAGGGGATTTTAAAGAAGAAATTCCTTCTCAAGAAAAATGGCCGTCCGAGCAACAAATACCTTGTTCTCTTTGGGATCGTAGAAATAATAACCCTTAGTTTCCTTAGGGTAACCGACAAAGATACATTTCTCAGATCTGCTCTCTAGTTTCCCAGAGGCGAGCTTTTTGACATAAGCCTCGCAACCCCAGATCTTAATAATGTCAAGCTCGGCTGTTTCCCATACCATAACTCATATGGAGTCTTTGAAACTGCCTTGGATCGCACTCGGTTTAGTACCTTTGCAGCTGTTTCCAGTGCAAATCCCCAAAAGGAGTAAGGTAGAGTAGCCTGACTCATCATAGAACGAACCATATCCAATAAGGTTCTGTTCCTCCTTTCAGACACACCATTCCATTGCGGTGTTCCTGGCGGAGTGAGCTGGGAGATAATCCCACACTCCTTCAGATAGTCAGTAAACTCTCGACTTAGGTATTCTCCACCTCGATCTGAGCGAAGTGCCTTGATATTTCGGCCTAGCTGATTCTGTACTTCATTTTTGAACTCTTTGAACTTGTCAAAAGATTCACTCTTATGTCTCATTAGATAGACATACCCGTACCTACTGAAATCATCAGTAAAGGTAATGAAGTATGAATAGCCACCTCTAGCATGTTTACTAAATGGCCCACACACATCACTGTGTATAAGGTCAAGTAAACCTGAAGCCCTTTGACCTTTGTTAGAAAAAGGAGCCTTCGTCATTTTACCCATTAAACAAGCTTTGCATGTATCAAGCTCCTTATAGGAGAATGATCCCAGCAGTCCATGGTCATGCAACCGCTTAATGAGTTTCTTGTTAATATGGCCTAAACGACTATGCCATAGCAAGGTGCTATCATCAGCATACTTGGCTTTCTTATTATCAATATTTTGTATAGAACATTCCATGTCCAACATGAATAATCCATTGTTAATTGATCCAGTAGCATAAACAATATTATCATAAGAAATTACACACTTTGAAATATTGCATTCAAAGGAAAACCCTTTCCTGACAAGAGCAGGAATAGAGATAATATTTTTCGTTATGCTTGGTACAAAGTAACAATTGTTCAATTCTAATACAAGTCCAGATGGTAATGAGATGTAATAAACTCCTACAGCAACAGCAGCAACCCGTGCCCCGTTTCCAACTCGTAGGTCCACCTCATGCTGTCCCACCTGCCTTCTTCTCTTGAGTTCCTGTACATTTGAACAAATGTGAACTCCACATGCAGTGTCCAACACCCATGAAATAGAAGAAGAAGATATCATGACTTCAGTCACAAATATACCTGAGCCAGAAGCAATGCTTCCCTTCTTGTCTCCTTGGAGCGCTTTACAGTCCTTTTTCCAGTGACCCAGCTGGCCACAATGGAAACATCTGTATTCCTTCGACCGCTTGACCTTTTGTTTCAGAGCCTTGTTGTAGCTCTTGACAGGGGCTTTGCCCTTCTTCCCCTTCTTCTTGTTCCTTGAAGGAACCATTAAGACAGAGGTTGAAGGCTTTCCCTTAAGAGTCAGCTCTGTAGTCAAGAGCATATTCAGTAACTCTGCCGGCGTACAGTCGATCTTGTTCATATTAAAGTTAATGATGAACGGATCGAAAGAGGTCGGGAGAGACTGCAATATGATGTCTACAGCAAGCTCCTGATTGACGGTATGTCCCAGTTTCTCTAGAGCCTCCTTGTACCCAATCATCTTGAGTACGTGAGCTCCCACTGGACTCCCTTCAGCCAGTTTGCTCTGAAAGAAAAGCTTAGTCAAATTGTAGCGTTCAGTCCTAGCCTGTGCAGCATACAGCAGCTTGAGGTTTGCTATAATCTGTATAGCAGATTGATCCTCATGCTGACGTTGTAGCTCTGGCGTCATAGACGCAAGCATCAGGCAAGCGACATCAATGCTATCATTGACATGCTTTTCATAGGCATCACGAACCGCCCTTGCGGCGTTCACAGCGGGTTGAGGCGGTATAACCATCTCGAGGACATACAGTTTCCTCTCTGCCTTAAGAACAATCTTAAGGTGTCCGTACCAGTCCGAGAAGTTTGGCCCAGCAAACTTCTCCCTTTCCAGTAGGGATCGCACATTGAAATTCGTGGTGTTCGTTGCTGCAGTAATCTACAACAATGCAAGAACAGCAAGGTCAGTATCAATGTTTAGAATCAATCCAGGACTTAAGAAAGATTCTTTTCTCACTATTTTATCTGACTGAAAAATCCAGCAAAACAGTCCGAAAGAGCAACACTCTTTTAGTGAGATGGGATCCAGATTTCATACTTGGTCTCCGCGTCCCGCTCAGGCGAGATAAGATGCATAGAGAGTACAAGCACTAATTTCTGGTAGGCTATCCCTGCCAATCGTCAACCCGTGCGATTCCCCTTCATCTGGGCAATCCAGCAGACTGTGCCAACTGAGTTGGTACAACACAGTCTCTGATCCCACAGATGGCTGCCTCCATATAGCTACTATATGCGCCACATATGTAGCCTACATGGTCAAGCTGACCCGACCTACTCCCTGGACCACCACGTGCTATGCTGAGCAACGAGAAGCGATAAATCCCTTCTCTGTAACACGCAGGTGTAATCACACACCGTCTGAAGATAGATGGGCGTGCCCACTGAGTGGGTACAACACGGCCCCAACGATAGTCAGAACAGTGAGGTTTCGCGTCAGAAGGCTATCGTGCTTGATATTTTAACGTTGGATTTTAACGGTCTTTTATCTTCTTACTATCATTCAAATCCTATGGTGATAGCAGAAGAAAAATCATGCAGTTCTAATTATATAAACAATAAGTAGAAAGCATGCTGATCTTATGTGGTAAAAGCCCATAAGCCTAGGTAAGACCTTAATTTAACTTAAGTCTTCACTTGAGCTCTTCATGGGTCTTTTGCATCTCATCTGGCCCAACCCAGGGCCCAAGCGCCCACTGCAGCTCAGGTGCGCCCACCAGGTAAATGCGCCTGTCATAGGGTCGAACCCTAGACCTCCCACCTGGTCAAGCCTCTGCTGCATGCGCCTCTGCCAAGTGTGCTCTATGCTCATGTCTGATTAAAATACAATTTAATCTATCTAGACATGATTGACACACAGGTCAATTACACAATAAATTAATTAAAATGTGATACGCAGATCACAATAAATATTAATTTACAATTAAATCCAGGCTCGCAGGCCCCAGCACAGCACACATTAAAAGGGCAACCCACATAAGATGAAATAGACACTCATCATGGTATTCAACCAACATGTGATCCAATAACAAAATAAAATTTTGAAAATCCCATTGGAATCAATTTTATTTTTCTTATGTGCCCTACTACCTTACAACGGTCCATTAATAGGGATCCACTCATCATGTCTAGTCAGATCCACTGCCCTTGCATGCACCAAGTCCTAACTGACTTGAGTTGACCCAGTGGCCAACAATGCATGCATATGGGCTGAACGACCCTCATGAGTTCAGGCAAGCGGGTGTGACCCCGGGCCCAACTCATGCGCGTTCACTTGTTGTCTCAACCAGACCTCGCTACACGCTCTTGATGCAGTCGACCTATAGCCACCTTGTGCTTGCGCACAGGTGCCATCTGGTCGACCCATCTAGGCTGTCAGATGGTCTGATCAGATTGTTTGGATCTTAACTAGACTATGACTTCAACCCTAATAACCCGTCTAAGGGTTTATAGTAGGCGCTTATTAGATCTAATGAAGGGCGCGCAAGTCTTTTTGTTTTGAGAAAAACTAAAGCATGCGCCAACAAACATGCGCCAAGGAGAGAACATACATCTATGATAAGCATGTATTTTCGCATGTAACCTTAGATCTACTCAAAAGCGCATACATGGATCAAGCATGAAGATCAAGCAATCATATGAACATATATAAACCATATGCTCTGATACCAATTGAAAGTCCCCTAAAACAAGGGGCAAAACCCTAATAGAAGGCGCATATAAAATTTTCGAGCGGAAGTAAGGGTTTCCTAGATCGATTTATATGTCATATGATCAACTTTCAATACCTTGCAATGTAGATAGATCTAGAAGAAAGATCATACCATTGCCATCGCTTGGATGGTGCCTTGGAAGCAAAGATCGAAAGGGGTCTTCTCCAAAGGTAGCGCACACAAGAGGATGATGACTACTCCTTGTGTTCCTTGTGCTAGCAAGGTTCACCAAGTTTTCTTGTCGCGTGAAGGAAGATGAGATGAAGTTCCTTTCGCTTGTCAAACTCTCCTGGCGTAAACTCTATCACCACACACGAGAGGCTTCGAGTAGTGAAGAGGGGCAACGAGAGAAACGTTCCTTGTGAACGTTGAGACATGGCTTCTAAAAATAGCAAGCCTTAATGTCTCATGCGGTTATGCGTTATGTGTTCACTTCAAGTGAACCGAACGCTCATCCTTCTCTCTTTGAACCATGTGCTCATTCTTGAGCCGGTTCAATTTGGTTCAAAGACCAAAAACAAATCAGCCCAAGCCATGGCCTAGATCTCTTTAAACCAAATGGTTCAAGATCTAACCGTGAAGAGTCCCCTTCAAGGGGGAGCGCAAGCGGATAAAACCCCTTTCAAGAGGGGGGCCGAAACCCTAAGGTAGGGGGCGCATGCAAGTTTGCTAGGGTTTCATCATATATGATCGCTTACATGCTCATATAATCAACTATGATAAATTGATTGAAGCAAGAGGGAGATTCATACCAACGCCATTGGCTTGGAGGTCGGCTTGGAAGAAGAGAGCAACTTAGATCTCCTCCAAAAGTTCACACACAAGATGAAGATCGCCTACCCCTTGTGATGCTTGTGCTAGCAAGAATCTTCAAGGGTCCTTGCCGTGTGTAAGGGGATGAAGAGACGATTTCCTTTTGGCCGAGAGCTCCACACGCAAAAACCACTTCTCCTCGTCAACCTCTTGCCCAACCAAGTTCAAGGCGTTGAAGTGAAGACAAGAACGCATATGCGTTTTGGCGTTCAAGAGAAACCGGCCTTGATGACTTTCCATAAATGGATGATCATCAAGCCATGCGCTTACTCCAACCCAAAACGCATATTAGCATTGAACCAAGCGTTCACCTTTGTGAACCGGTTCAAGCCAACATGTTCCAATCGCATTTGGTTCATGAACCAAACCGAAATAGCTCAAGCCATGTGGTCTAGACCATATTGAACCCTAAGGCTCAAGATCTCACCATTCATCTCCTGATGCTCCTGATCTCACCGATCTAGCATCATCTCTCTCGATCGAAGCTTACCGATCTCAAGTCCTAATCAATCAAACATGATCAGACCAGATCTCACTTACAATCAGAGATTAAATCCCTTTAAACTGAATCCAAACAATTCAGTCCACACGATCTGACTCAAGTAAGCCATATCATCAATTGTGCGACCCTGAGGGTTTCCTTTAAATGTCGGTAACGATAACTCACGTTATCACGATCAGTGAGGGGTATCTAGCAACACATCACTATCTCCCGATATAAAGGAAAGAGTCTTCCAAGACTACTCTCAAACCACAGCACAAGTGTGAATCTATTCACAAGGCATGCATGTGTCCCTTGCCACTGGATGTTCTTATTGGACAAGCGTGTCAAGCCTGTGACTCCAATATGATGAGCATGATTAGATCAGATGAACATAGTCATCTGGGTATGGCCATACACTATCTCAATCATCTCATCTAGGGGGGCCCTTATAGAACATCACACTCCTTCAACAAGGAGACGGCAATCCTCTATCTATCACTAGTGCCCTAACCTGACTCAAGCTCATTATCCAAGATAGTCTATAACCATTATCTTTCAAATGATATTGAACTACCTCAAAACAATGACAATCATCATTCAGAGACACAAGTGATCTCAAGTCAAAGGACATGTGCCACTTGTAGCATACAAGGATTATTCACATTGTGACAAGCAATAAGAATATCCTAGTAGGGTCTGTCCAGTACATCCAATGTACCCATGAGTCTACATCTTATTCCATGCTCGAAGCATCCTATAAGATTAGAACACATATTAGTCTCAATCATATCAAGGCTGTCTCATGTTCACCAAGATATATCGACTAAGGACATTATAGCATGTCAGCCTAGCTGAACAGCTTTGAGACATTAATCAGAAGTACACTTATTACAGCAGACAAGGTAACAACCTGAATAATAACCATGCCTTTATAAACACAAGAGTTTATTACATGATACTGTTACAATCCCAAAGGCCTCAAACATTAGCCTTAAGGGCATACCGCAACAATCTCCCACTTGCACTTAATCTAATGGTTGAGAAACCTCAAACCCATATTATTACAGTGCTTCTCATGCTTCTGCTGCGCCAGAGGATTAGTAAGTGGGTCTGCCAGATTGTCATCTGTATGAACCTTGCAGATTTTGATCTCGCCACGATCAATGATCTCCCGGATCAAGTGAAACCGTCTCTGTATGTGCTTGGACTTCTGGTGCGACCGTGGTTCCTTTGCTTGTGCGATGGCTCCAGTGTTATCACAGAAGATAACCAAAGGATCTGCACTCGAAGGAACAACACCAAGTTCTCTCACGAACTTACGAATCCACACTGCCTCCTTGGATGCTTCCGAGGCTGCAACATACTCGGCTTCTGTTGTGGAATCAGCAACAGTTGACTGTTTGAAACTTTTCCACACCACTGCTCCACCATTCAAGCTAAAAACATAGCCTGATTGCGATCGGAAATCATCCTGGTCCGACTGGAACGAAGCGTCAGTATATCCTTCAATACTGAGTTCTTCCTGACCACCATATATCAAGAACATATCTTTGGTCCTCCGCAGATATTTTAAAATGTTCTTGACCGCAATCCAGTGCGCCATACCTGGATTACTTTGGAACCGACTGGTCACGCTTAACCCGTAAGCGACGTCTGGGCGAGTACACAACATCGCATACATAATGGACCCAATAGCCGAAGCATAAGGCGTATTGTCCATTTCATCTTTCTCAGTCTGTGTTTGTGGACACTGACTCTTTGAAAGATTCAGACCATGTCTGACTGGCAGATATCCTCTTTTAGAATTCTCTAAATGGAATCTCTCCAGGACTTTATCGATGTACGTACTCTGGCACAGCCCGAGAAGCCTCTTAGATCTATCCCTGTAGATCTTCACACCTAACACATAGGCTGCTTCTCCTAGATCTTTCATCTGGAAACATTTTCCTAACCATGCTTTAACAGCATGCAGTTCAGGAATATCGTTTCCAATGATCAAGATATCGTCGACGTAGAGGACTAGGAAATTAATCACGCTCCCACTAAACCTCTTATATACACACGGGTCATCTTCGTTCTTGATGAAACCAAACTCAGAGATTGATTCATCAAAACGAATATTCCAGCTTCTTGATGCTTGCTTAAGTCCATAAATAGACTTCTTTAACTTGCATATTTTATGACGATCTGATGGATTCGTGAAACCCTCAGGTTGTGTCATATACACATCCTCATCCAGATTTCCATTAAGGAAAGCTGTCTTCACATCCATCTGCCAGATCTCATAATCGTAATATGCAGCTATCGCGAAAAGAATCCGAATAGACTTAAACATAGCTACAGGTGAGAAAGTTTCATCATAATCTATCCCGTAGATTTGTTTGAAACCTTTCGCAACTAGCCTGCCTTTATAGGTAACTACGTTACCATCCATGTCAATCTTCTTCTTGAAGATCCATTTACAGCCTATAGGGATTACTCCCGGAGGCGGATCAACCAAATCCCAGACTTGGTTATCTGACATGGAGTCCATTTCGGCTCGCATAGCATCAAGCCATCTAGCTGACTCCGGTCCACTGACCGCATCCGCATAAGTGAGGGGTTCATCATTATCAATGATGTAGACTCCGTCATAGCGCTCAGGCTGTCGACGGATCCTTCCCGATCTTCGCGGTTCCCGTGATATTTGAGCCTCAGGTTGTTCAATAACCTGATCCACCGGCTCAGGCACATCCAACTGTGCTTGACTACTTTGTCCATCCTCTGGATTCTCATCCAGCTTTATTTCTCTCCCACTGGCCTCTTGCAGAAGAAACTCCTTCTCAAGAAATATGGCCGTCCGAGCAACAAATACTTTGTTCTCTTTGGGATCGTAGAAATAATAACCCTTAGTTTCCTTAGGGTAACCGACAAATATACATTTCTCAGATCTGCTCTCCAGTTTCCCAGAGGCGAGCTTTTTGACATAAGCCTCGCAACCCCAGATCCTGATAAATGTCAAGCTTGGCTGTTTCCCATACCATAACTCATATGGTGTCTTAGAAACTGCCTTGGATGGCACTCGGTTTAGTACATTTGCAGCTGTTTCCAGTGCAAATCCCCAAAAGGAGTATGGAAGAGTAGCCTGACTCATCATAGAACGAACCATATCAAGTAACGTTCTATTTCTCCTCTCGGACACACCATTCCATTGCGGTGTTCCTGGCGGAGTGAGCTGTGAGATAATCCCACACTCTTTTAGATAGTCAGTAAACGCATGACTTAGGTATTCACCACCTCTATCAGAACGAAGTGCCTTGATATTTCGGCCTAACTGATTTTGTACTTCATTTTTGAACTCTTTGAACCTGTCAAAAGATTCACTTTTATGTCTCATAAGATAGACATAACCATACCTACTGAAATCATCAGTAAAGGTAATGAAGTACTGATAGCCACCTCTGGCATGTTTACTAAAAGGCCCACACACATCACTGTGTATAAGGTCAAGTAAACCTGAAGCCCTTTGACCTTTGTTAGGAAAAGGTGACTTCGTCATTTTACCCATCAAACAAGCTTTGCATGTATCAATCTCCTCATAGGAGAATGATCCCAGCAGTCCATGATCATGCAACCGCTTAATGCGCTTCTCGTTAATATGGCCTAAACGACTATGCCATAGCAAGGTGCTGTCATCAGCATACTTGGCTTTCTTAACATCAACACTTTGTATAGAACTTTCCATGTCCAACATGTATAACCCATTGTTAATTGAACCAGTTGCATAAACAATATTATCTAAAGATAAAACACACTTTGAAATATTGCATTCAAAGGCAAATCCTTTCCTGACAAGAGCAGGAATAGAGACAATATTTTTAGTTATACTGGGTACAAAATAACAATTGTTTAATTCTAATACAATGCCAGATGGTAAAGAAATGAAATAGTCTCCTACAGCAACAGCAGCAACCCGTGCCCCGTTTCCAACGCGTAGGTCTACCTCATGCTGTCCCACCTGCCTTCTTCTCTTGAGTTCCTGTACATTTGAACAAATGTGAACTCCACATGCAGTGTCCAACACCCATGAAATAGAAGAAGATGAAACCATGACTTCCGTCACGTATATACCTGAGCCAGAAGCGATGCTTCCCCTCTTATCTCCTTGGAGCGCTTTACAGTCCTTTTTCCAGTGACCCAGCTGGCCACAGTGGAAACACCTGTTGTCCTTGGACCGCTTCACCTTCTGTTTCAGAGCCTTACTGTAGTTCTTGACAGGGGCTTTGCCCTTCTTCCCCTTCTTCTTGTTCCTGGAAGGAACCATTAAGACAGAGGTTGAAGGCTTTCCCTTCAGAGTTTCCTCAGTAGTCAAGAGCATGTTCAACAGCTCTGCCGGTGTACAATCGATTTTGTTCATATTAAAGTTAATGATGAACGCATCGAAAGAGGGTGGAAGAGACTGCAGAATGATGTCTACAGCAAGCTCCTGGTTGACGGTATGCCCCAGTTTCTCCAGAGCCTCCTTGTGCCCAATCATGTTGAGCACGTGAGCTCCCACTGGGCTCCCTTCAGCCAGTTTGCTCTGAAAGAAGAGCTTCGTCAGATTATAGCGTTCTGTCCTCGCCTGTGCAGCATACAGCATCTTGAGGTTCGCTATAATCTCTATAGCCGACATATCCTCATGCTGACGCATGCAGCGGTGGCGTCATAGACGCTAGCATCAGGCAAGCGACATCAATGCTATCATTGACGTGCTTTTCATAGGCTTCACGAACCGCCCTTGCGGCGTTCGCAGCGGGTTGAGGCGGCACAGCCGTCTCGAGGACATACAGTTTCCTCTCTGCCTTAAGAACGATCTTAAGGTGTCCGAACCAGTCAGAGAAGTTCGGCCCAGCAAACTTCTCCCTTTCCAGTAGGGATCGCACATTGAAGCTCATGGTGTTCGTTGCTGCAGGAATCTACAACAATGCAAGAACAGCAAGGTCAGTATCAATGTTTAGAATCAATCCAGGACTTAAGAAAGATTCTTTTTCTCACTATTTTGTCTGACTGAAAAATCCAGTAAACAGTCCGAAAGAGTAACACTCTTTTAGTGAGATGGGATCCAGATTTCATACTTGGTCTCCGCGTCCCGCTCAGGCGAGATAAGATGCACAGAGAGTACAAGCACTAATCTCTAGTAGGCAGTCCCTGCCAATCGCCAACCCGTGCGATTCCCCTTCATCTGGGCAATCCAGCAGACTGTGCCAACTGAGTTGGTACAACACAATCTCTGACCTCGCAGATGGCTGCCTCCATGTGCTACCATATGCTCCACATATGTAGCCTACATGGTCAAGCTGACCCGACCTACTCCCTGGACCACCACGTGCTATGCTGAGCAACGAGAAGCGATAAATCCCTTCTCTGTAACACGCAGGTGAAATCCCGCACCGTCTGAAGATAGATGGACGTGCCCACTGAGTGGGTACAACACGGCTCCAACGATAATCAGAACAGTGAGGTTTCGCGTCAGAAGGCTTACGAGCTTGATATGTTAGCGTTGGATTTTAACGGTCTTTTATCTTCTTACTATCAGGCAAATCCTATGGCTATAGCAGAAGATAAATAACTCATGCTGTTCTACTTATTTAAACAATAACAGAAAGCATGGATCTTATGTGGTAAAAGCCCATTGACCCTAAGTAAGACCTTAAGTTATCTTAAGTCTTCACTTGCTTCTTGGGTCTTGTTGCCTCTCATCTGGCCCAGACCAGGGCCTAAGCGCCCTCTGCAGCTCAGGTGCGCCCACCAGCTGCATGCGCCTTTGCAATTGTGTTCTGTGCTCTTGTCTAATCAAAATACATTTTGATCTATCTAGACAAGCTTGACTCGCAGGTCAATTATACAATTAATTAATTAAGAATGTGATTCGCAGATCACAAAAATAATAATTTACCAGGCTCGCAGGCCCCAGCACAGCACACATTAAGGGCAACCCACATAAGATTAAATAAACAGGCATCATGGCATCAATCAATTAACATGTGATCCATAGACAAAATAAAATTTTTCGAAATCCCATTGGAATCAATTTTACTTGTCTTATGTGCCCTACAACCTTACAACGGTCCATTGATAGGGATCCACTCATCGTATCTAGTTAGATCCATGCCCTTTGCTTGCACCAAGTCTTAACTGACTTGCGTTGACCTAATGGTCAACCATGCATGCGCCAAGGGCTGAACAACCAACATGAGATCTGGCAAGCGGGTGTGACCCCGGGCCTAACTCATGTGTGTTCACAGGGTGTCTCAACCAGACCTCGCTACACGCCTTTGATGCAATCGACCTATAGCCACCACGTGCATGCGCACAGGTGCTATCTGGTCGACCCATCTAGGCTGTCAGATGGTCTGATCAGACTAAGTTGATCTAAACTAGATGATGCTTTCAACCCTAGCAACCCGTCTAAGGGTTTATTGCAGGTGCGGCTTAGATCTAGTTAGAGGCGCGCAAGTAAAGTTTTGATGAAACAAAAACATGTAACATGCGCAACAATGTAAGCAATATACATGCATCAACAAAATTAACCTTACACATGCGCCACCAAAAACATCTCATATATGCGCCTCCAAAATACTTTCAATTAGTATTATCGCATGATGAGAAAACATAGATCATAAGCGCAAACAAGGATCACCAAACATAGCAATCATATGACCATATGAGATCCTACCTCTGATACCAATTGAAGAGTCCCCTTCAAGGGGGAGCGCAAGCGGATAAAACCCCTTTCAAGAGGGGGGCCGAAACCCTAAGGTAGGGGGCGCATGCAAGTTTGCTAGGGTTTCATCATATATGATCGCTTACATGCTCATATAATCAACTATGATAAATTGATTGAAGCAAGAGGGAGATTCATACCAACGCCATTGGCTTGGAGGTCGGCTTGGAAGAAGAGAGCAACTTAGATCTCCTCCAAAAGTTCACACACAAGATGAAGATCGCCTACCCCTTGTGATGCTTGTGCTAGCAAGAATCTTCAAGGGTCCTTGCCGTGTGTAAGGGGATGAAGAGACGATTTCCTTTTGGCCGAGAGCTCCACACGCAAAAACCACTTCTCCTCGTCAACCTCTTGCCCAACCAAGTTCAAGGCGTTGAAGTGAAGACAAGAACGCATATGCGTTTTGGCGTTCAAGAGAAACCGGCCTTGATGACTTTCCATAAATGGATGATCATCAAGCCATGCGCTTACTCCAACCCAAAACGCATATTAGCATTGAACCAAGCGTTCACCTTTGTGAACCGGTTCAAGCCAACATGTTCCAATCGCATTTGGTTCATGAACCAAACCGAAATAGCTCAAGCCATGTGGTCTAGACCATATTGAACCCTAAGGCTCAAGATCTCACCATTCATCTCCTGATGCTCCTGATCTCACCGATCTAGCATCATCTCTCTCGATCGAAGCTTACCGATCTCAAGTCCTAATCAATCAAACATGATCAGACCAGATCTCACTTACAATCAGAGATTAAATCCCTTTAAACTGAATCCAAACAATTCAGTCCACACGATCTGACTCAAGTAAGCCATATCATCAATTGTGCGACCCTGAGGGTTTCCTTTAAATGTCGGTAACGATAACTCACGTTATCACGATCAGTGAGGGGTATCTAGCAACACATCACTATCTCCCGATATAAAGGAAAGAGTCTTCCAAGACTACTCCCAAACCACAGCACAAGTGTGAATCTATTCACAAGGCATGCATGTGTCCCTTGCCACTGGATGTTCTTATTGGACAAGCGTGTCAAGCCTGTGACTCCAATATGATGAGCATGATTAGATCAGATGAACATAGTCATCTGGGTATGGCCATACACTATCTCAATCATCTCATCTAGGGGGGCCCTTATAGAACATCACACTCCTTCAACAAGGAGACGGCAATCCTCTATCTATCACTAGTGCCCTAACCTGACTCAAGCTCATTATCCAAGATAGTCTATAACCATTATCTTTCAAATGATATTGAACTACCTCAAAACAATGACAATCATCATTCAGAGACACAAGTGATCTCAAGTCAAAGGACATGTGCCACTTGTAGCATACAAGGATTATTCACATTGTGACAAGCAATAAGAATATCCTAGTAGGGTCTGTCCAGTACATCCAATGTACCCATGAGTCTACATCTTATTCCATGCTCGAAGCATCCTATAAGATTAGAACACATATTAGTCTCAATCATATCAAGGCTGTCTCATGTTCACCAAGATATATCGACTAAGGACATTATAGCATGTCAGCCTAGCTGAACAGCTTTGAGACATTAATCAGAAGTACACTTATTACAGCAGACAAGGTAACAACCTGAATAATAACCATGCCTTTATAAACACAAGAGTTTATTACATGATACTGTTACAATCCCAAAGGCCTCAAACATTAGCCTTAAGGGCATACCCCAACAAACCGTTCATCTCCTGATGCTCTTGATCTCACCGATCTAGCATCAATTCTCTCGATCGAAGCTTACCGATCTAAAGCCCTAATCAATCAAACATGATCAGACCAGATCTCACTTACAATCAGAGTTTAAATTCCTTTAAACTGAACCAAAACAATTCAGTCCACACGATCTGACATGAGTAAGCCATATCATCAAATTGTGCGACCCTGAGGGTTTCCTTTAAATGTCGGTAACGATAACTCACGTTATCACGATCAGTGAGGGGTATCTAGCAACACATCACTGTCTCCCGATATAAAGGAAAGAGTCTTCCAAGACTACACCCAAACCACAGCACAAGTGTGAATCTACTTCACTAGACATACATATTTCCTTTGCCACTGGATGTTCTTATTGGACAAGCGTGTCAAGCTTGTAACTCCAATATGATGAGCATGATTAGATCAGATGAACATAGTCATCTGGGTATGGCCATACACTTTCTCAATCATCTCATCCAGGGGGCCCCTTTAGAACATCACTCTCCTAAACAAGGAGACGGCAATCCTTTATCTATCACTAGTGTCCTAACCTGACTCATGATCATTATCCAAGATAGTCTATAACCATTATGTTTCAAATGATATTGAACTACCTCAAAACAATGACAATCATCATTTAGAAACACAAGTGATCTCAAGTCAGAGGAAGTATGTCACTTGTTCGCATACAAGGATTATTCACATTGTGACAAACAACTGAATATCCTAGTAGGGTCTGTCCAGTACATCCAATGTACCTATGAGTCTACATCTTATTCCATGCTCGAAGCATCCTATAAGATTAGAACACATATTAGTCTCAATCATATCTAGGCTGT
This sequence comes from Costus lasius, assembly GCA_027563935.2. NCBI lineage: Eukaryota > Viridiplantae > Streptophyta > Magnoliopsida > Zingiberales > Costaceae > Costus > Costus lasius. The sequence goes on along the minus strand of CM050448.1, from coordinate 63,812,534 downwards.
CTCATGTTCACCAAGATATCTCGACTAAGGACTTAACTGCATGTTAGCCAAGCTGAACAGCATTGAGACATTATTCAGAAGTATACATATGACAGCAGATGATGTAACAACCTGAATAACAACCATTGCCTTTATAAACATAAGAGTTTATACATGATACTGAAAGAATCCCTAGGCCTCAAACATTAGCCTTAAGGGCATACCCCAACAGATTGAATCTTATGTTTGCTGCTTACTAGGTTGTTTGACATCTAGAAATTGTGGGATGAAACTGTTGAACACTTGAAACGACCATTTACTTGAGTTCTCCTGATTAGATTTTGGATTGTTATTAAATACTTCTCTAACTTGGATGTATGCCTTAACCCAAAAGATTACTCATTCCCCCATCATGTGTTTCACCTTATTTTATTGCTTGAGGACAAGCAAAGATTTAAGTCTCGAGTATTTTGATGCCTTGCATTTTGATAGTAATTTTGAGGGTCATTTCATGCTAAATTTAGGCTTATTTTAATATTTTTATACTCTTTATAGGCTTATTTCCTTCATATCTTCAGAATCTTCACTTTTTGGTACTTTTATGGAATTTTAGGTAAAAACACCCTTTTTTAATGTATTTTAGAGATTCTGAGGTCATGGGACGATTTCTTATGCGAAGACGAGGTTACACGTCGAATTTGAGCTTAAACGGAGTTAGCCTGAAAAATACGGCCAGGTGAACCCCAAGGGGTTCACCATCCCAGTCGCCAGCCAGCAGAACTCACAGAGAGCTTCACGGTCGAGTGAACCCCAGCGGGGTTCACTAGAATTCCTTTCGACCGAAAACAGTCCAGAGAAAAGCACGGCCAGGTGAACCCGGCGAGGTTCACCGTGCTTCTTTCGCTAGACCTCACATAATGAATCACGGTAAGGTGAACCCGGCGGGGTTCACCCGTGATTCTGACCCAGGCACACGTGAGTCCGAGTCTTACTTGGTTTTTCCCTGATTTCTCACCCGTTTGGAGTCCGAATTTGGGAAGTAAGGTGTCTATGGAAAGCTCTTTGAAAGGCGAACGCGTAGGACATAAAGCCCTAATTTTTATTGCCCTAATTATCGAGGAATCACACGATGAAGTGGCGGGGATGGAAGAACAAGGCGACAACACGAGTTTGAGGCGATTTTCAGAGATTGGATCATCGAAGTGTCACGATTCTTGCAGATTTGCTTCGGTTTATCCTCTCCTATCCCTTAGAAATTCTTCCTTGTGATCTTCCTATGTTAAAAGAGAGATTTTGAGCATTTCAATGACGATTGTAGCGTAAACCCTATTTCGGGGCTTGGTTGAAACCCGTTGATGAATTTAATCACAAACTTTATCTTTATTCTGTTATTTCGATTGTGTTGTGAGCATATTTTACTTTGAAGTATTTATTTCGTGATCTTACCTTGGCCGAGTACTTTCACGTGTTAGCTATTACGATTCATATCGAGAGAAGGATCGTAAGGGTGGAATCCCTTAGTAAAACTTGTGAGACCTGGACACGAGGGTGCTTGGTCTTCGCTCGAGGGTTTTATAATCTACCATTGAACTCATTGGGTTCGTCTTAGAACGATCCACCGCGAGAGTAGGAGATCAATCTAAGCCGAACATCGGGGTGTGCACTCGAGAGAGGGCACCTTATACCTTAGGGTTAGATTCCTTGTGCAAATCAATAATCCAAATAACCGACATCTGCCTTGTGCGATTAAAGTAGTCATCATGGTGGAAACCAAAGTCCCAATTTCTCTCTCATATTTAGTGTTTGCCATCGTAGCGTTGATTGCTTATTTTCAATTTCTGCATTTAAAACCCAATTTCGATTCGCCTAGCTATTAGGACTCGGATTTTCTAGTACTCAACCTTGTTCCCTGTGGGATTCGACATCTTTTATATTACTTCGACATAACCGTGCACTTGCGGGACGTGTCAACCTGCTGTGAGGATTCATCTTGGTGTCTCAAAATAAATCTCATAGTCATATAGGTGTATTTGTCTTTTGACTTAAGGGAGATTGTGTCTCTATGTAGTAAGGGGTATGCTTTGATACAACCTAATGCCTCGCCATAAAAGGGAGGTCATAACAGTTGTCATTAGGTGTATGTTGAGCTATATAAGAGATTCATCTTGCTAGGTGAGGATTTGCCCCTTCTTTGAGAGGAAGCTTGATGTCCATGGGCCCCTATATGGATGCATGACCTAAAGTGTGTGGCCACACCAAGGTTTAGCTTGATTTAGTCATGACCATTATGATTGGAATAAACAAGTGTGACATGCATGTCCAATCTCGACATCAGCCTGGTAAAGGGACTAGTATACACAAGTACCTTATCACAATTAAGGGGTTGTCAGTGATGACATTAATTTCGAAGACTTGGGTAGCAATGATGTATTACTAGGTGTCACTTATTGCTTGTGATGACTAAGGTCATCACTGCTAACGTCTGAGGAACCAGTAGAGTCGCACACCTTGACACTCGAGATTCCGTACTGATCGGATAGCCTCAGATCAAATATATGGATGATTCGGATCTCTTTTGGAGTCTTATGCATCTCGGATGCATATGTAGAGTTGGTGGATGACTTAATATAGTTGGATGATGCTTTGGAATCATTTGACCTCGGTTAACATTCAGGTAACCACATTTGACCTTGGTGGACTAGGTTTAGTCAATGGGTCAAGTGTCATAAAAGTCAATAGATTTATTCGGGGATGCATCAAATGATTTTAGAGGAATCATGAGGGGTCCACAGCTTAAGTGTAAAATTGAATATTTATATTCAATTAATATGAATAAAGATATTATATTTATTCGTAACTTGAGAGACCCATGACTCAAACTTTATAAAAGAGGGGCTAGGGGGCGCATATGAGATAGCTTCCTCTTGGAAACCCTAGCCGCCTAGGTCTCTCTCTCCACTCAAACCCTAGCCACCTCTAGCCTTCTCCTTAGCACCTCACTAGTTGGTTGTTCCCCCCTCCTCCTTTGGTAACAATCTTCTTCCTTTGGTGCAAGCAGAAACTTGAGGGACTTCTCTTTCTTCCTTTGTGCTTTCCTTATTGGTGGCGCATCATTGAAGAAGGGGCAGCATCTACATCAAGTTGGTGCAACTTGAAAAATAGCATCACGTTGGCGTAACCTTGAAGTTGGCACAAGCAATGTGAACTCCTAGTAGAGGCATGGATCTCTTCTCCCGAAGCTAGCACCAGCTAGGAGGAAGAGGAACTTCGAGGAATCCGTGTGTGCATGAGCATAGAGGATAGGCCACTTGCACATCTCAAACATCATCATCAACAACTCTTAAATTGCTAATAAAAGGTATATACTCTATCACATTCGGTGTTCATCTTGTAAGTAGGTCCTTTTTGAATTTTAAATTGCCCGGGGATTCCCATTATCCGGCGAGGCTGGGGGGTGGGAATAAGAACCTGGCAGAGTATGAGGACATGCTGAGGTGGAACATCCTACTACATTTTCTAAGTGTAAGGGGGCACTTAACTCAGTTTAGCAGTTGCATTTTCCACACCCTTATGTAATCGTCATTCATTTCGGCGTGAATCACAAGACTTGATAAGCACCCTTTCGTTAACGTTCCGTTTAACAAATTTGGGAGATGAAACCTTGAATAGTTTCAACTTTCACTCGTCACTCATGATATCCACTCTCATATTGCTCTCTCTGTAATGCCCTCGATTTTTCTGAATTATGATTTAAGGTTAGAAATTCTGTTTCTGTATTTTTATCTGTTAAAATTTTGGGATTTTTGCCTAAGTGTAGGAATTTTTCCTACAGGGCAAAAATAATTATTTTGGTTGGGGATTTGAACCCTCAACCTTGATTCTTTGCTCCTGGAATTCTTTCCACCATGGTGGCGCACATTTCTGATGTTATTGGAGTGGCGCAGGGTGGTTAAGCCCAGGTAAGCCCATAAAACCGATTTTTCACTTAAGTTAACTGGGTTATTGGATCTTGGATCCGTTTGGGGTGGGAGAAAAAGAGGGATTGCGTGAAGGCTCCTCTCCCTCACGACTTTTGTTGATTTTTCTTGCCCTAGCCGCCTTTGGTTGTCGCCCCTCACTGTGCTTGGCGCCTCCTGAAATTTCTGACGCTGGTGGTGGCAGACTGGTGGTGGACGAATTTCCTGGTGATCCTCTGTCTTGGCGTTTTTCTTCTGTGAACGTTTTTCGGTGAGTAATTCGATCCTAAGGAGTCTAATCCGCTAAATTGTAGATTATCATTCAATTAAAATTCTTTATTTGCAATGATTATCCGTATGGGGTCGAATTCAAATATTTATAGGGTTTTAAAATCCTGTTCTGCTGAAATCTGCATTCTCTAATCTGACCTTTGTGTACTATAACCCAAATATCTCATGGCCTATAGATCCAAATTACACGAAATAAATTTTGTATGAAACTAGATACATTCGTCTTTAATTTGAATATGATATCGACCATATCCGAGCTGTATTCGTATTTCAATCTGTATTGAAATCTAGCTGTACAAAATCAGTTTTCTGGAAATCTGGATTTCGACCTTTATGTGTTCGAACCATCATATCTCCCTAGGTATAGCTCGAAATCTTGTCAAATCAGTTTTATTAGAAAGTAGACTCGAAGGGATTCATTTTTATTACCATATCGCCTATTTTCTGTTAGTTATTGGATCTGAAATTTGTGTCGTAATTCTGATTTACGAATCTGTTTTCTGGAATTCTGAAATCCCGACCTTTCTATGTTCGAACACCCATACCTCCCCGGTTATAACTCCAAATCCGATGGATTCAGTTCTATTGGAAAGTAGGTCCAAATAGCTTCATTGTGAATATCATATTGCCTATTTTAGATTACTTACTCAGTCTGAAACATCTGTTGCAAGTATGATATATTAATCTGTTTTTTTCTGAAACATCTGTTTAATTGTTTGTTACGCGAATAATTTCTGTTCTGTACATATGTAGTGAATTTCTGAAACTTTGAATGTGTTATAACCTTGTGAGAACATAGAATGGTTTGACATGAATTAAGGATAGTTGCATGAAATCTAAGGAATTCAAGGAATTCACTCATATATTACTTCTGGTTGATGGTAAAAATTATGAAGTGTGTTCAGCTTTGATTTTCTGCAAATTGTAATTTTGTTAAGGACTGGATATTAGGGTGTGTCATTTTCTGGTTTGTGAGACACTTTGGGCATGATGTGAGAATTTAGTAGTGGTTAGTCCCACTCCTCCGTTTCAGCATGACCTGTTCTGTAAAAATTATGCTCTAGTGTAGCACTCTTCCGTGTCCTTACCCTCCTTCTGTGGCGCTGTAATGGTGCTGATAGTCTACTACGACCCATGAGACACTAGTGAAGGGTAGATGTGAGCTGGTCTCACCTTCCGTTCTCCCTCCACTATTTCTGTTCTGTTCTGGGTATTGGAGGCCAGAGTTGTTGGGGTATGCCCTTAAGGCTAATGTTTGAGGCCTGTGGGAATGTATCTGTATCATGTAATAAACTGTTAGGTTTATAAAGGCATGGTTATTATTCGGTTGTTTACATTGTCTGCTGCAATATATGTTCTTCTGAATAATGTCTCAAAGCTGTTCAGCTGGGCTGACATGCTATTATGTCCTTAGTCGATGTATCTTGGTGAACATGAGACAGCCTTGATATGGTTAAGACTAATATGTGTTCTAATCTTATAGGATGCTTCGAGCATGGAATAAGATGTAGACTCATGGGTACATTGGATGTACTGGACAGACCCTACTAGGATGTTCAATTGTTTGTCACAATGTGAATGTTCCTTGATTAAGACAAGTGGCACATTTCCTCTGACTTGAGATCACTTGTGTTTTCTAAATGATGATTGTCATTGTTTTGAGATGGTTCAATATCATTTGAAACATAATGATTATAGACTATCTTGGATGGTGAGCTTGAGTCAGGTTAGAGCACTAGTGATAGACATAGGATTGCCGTCTCCTTGTTGAAGGAGTGTGATGTTCTAAAGGGGCCCCCTGGATGAGATGATTGAGAAAGTGTATGGCCATACCCAGGTGACAGTGTTCATCTGTTCTAATCATGCTCATCATATTGGAGTTACGAGCTTGACAGGCTTGTCCAATAAGAACATCCAGTGGTAAAGGAAATATGCATGCCTTGTGAATTGATTCACACTTGTGCTGTTTTTGGGTGTAGTCTTGGAAGACTCTTTCCTTGATATCGGGAGACAGTGATGTGTTGCTAGATACCCCTCACTGATCGTGATAATGTGAATTATCGTTACCGACGTTTTAAGGAAACCCTCAGGGTCGCACAATTGATGATATGGCTTACTTAAGTCAGATCGTGTGGACTGAATTGTTCAGGTTCAGTTTAAAGGGATTTAATCTCTGATTGTAAGTGAGATCTAGTCTGATCATGTTTGATTGATTAGGGCTTGAGATCGGTAAGCTTCGATCGAGAGAATGGATGCTAGATCGGTCAGATCAGGAGCATCAAAGGGATCAACGGTTAGATCTGGAACCTTAGGGTTTTAATGTGATCTAGGCCATGTCGATTGGTTTATTTGGTTATTGAACCAAAATTAAATTGAACCAAAATGGTTCAAGACTAGGCGACAAGTTCACTTAGCGTGAACATGTTGAGCGGTGAGTGGTGCTATTTTTAGCAACCATGACTCTCACGTTCGAATAGAGAGGGTTCTCTATTCTCGCCTCTTGAACGCATATTCCTCTCGTTCTTTTGGGTGACGGCGCCTTGGAGCTTGAGGAGAATTCGGCAAAGAGAAAAGATCTCCTTCCCTTTCCATTTCGATCAAAGACTTCTTTGGATCTTGCTAGCACAAGAATCGCAAAGAGGAGTAGGCGACATCAACTGTGTGCGTCACCTCTGGAGAAGATCTGCTTTGATCTTTGCTTCCTAGACGCCATCTTGAAATGGCTATGGTATGAGTTTTATCTCTTCTATGCAATCGAATTTTTATGGTTGATCATATCACATGAAGCCGATCCATGAAACCCTAATCCGCTGCCTAAATGTTTATAATGCGCCATGCTGGGTTTCGCCCCCCCTCTAGAAAGGGGTTCTTTCAATTGGTATCAGAGGGTTGTTTCATGCTTGTTTATGATTGCCATGATATGTCATATGATCCATGTATGCGCAAGTTGATAGATCTATAGGTTACATGCGATGTCTTATGCTGATAGTTGTAAGATGGCGAAAGTTATTTTCTCTTTTGCGCATGTTGTTGTTTGCGCATGTTCTTGTAAGTTTTCTTAAAACCTTGATCACATGCGCGATTCACCTAGATCTAATGCGCCTACATTAAACCCTTAGATGGGTTATTAGGGTTGAAGTCATCCCCTAGGTCGGATCCAAACAGTCTGATCAGACCATCTGACAGCCTAGATGGGTTGACCAGATAGCACCTTGGCGCATGCTAAAGGTGGCTATAGGTCGACTGCATCAAAGGCGTGTAGCGATGTCTGATTGAGACAACTTGTGAACACACCTGAGTTAGGCCCGGGGTCACGCCCGTTTGCCAGACCTCAGTATGGTTGTTCAGCCTTGGCGCATGCATGGTTGACCTTATGGTCGACTCAAGTCAGTTAGGACTTGGTGCATGCAAGGGCAGTGGATCTGACTAGGTTGGATGAGTGGATCCCTAGTAATGGACCATTGTAAGGTTGTAGAGCAAATAAGGAAAAATTAAAATTGATCCCAAGGGGTTTTCGAAAATTTTAATTTTTATGGATCACATGGTTCTTGATTGATGCATATGTTTGTTTATTTAGTCTTATGTGGGCTGCCCGTTATTATTGTGATCTGCGTATCACTGTGTTTTAATTTATAAATGTAAGTGACCTGCGTGTCACTCTTGTCTAGATAGTTAAATTTGTAATTTAATTAGACAAGAGCACAGAGCACACTTGGCAAAGGCGCTTGCAGCAGAGGCTTGACCAGGTGGGAGGTCCAGGGTTCGACTCTGGGACCAGGCGCATATTCCCTGGTAGGCGCACCAGAGCTGCAGATGGCGCTTAGGCCCTGGTTTGGGCCAGATGGGCAGCTAAAGACCCATGAAGAGCAAATGAAGACTTAAGTTAGGTTAAGGTCTTCTAGAGCTATGGGCTTTTACCACATAAGATTCATGCTTTCTTTTATTGCTTAATATTAGAATTGCATGATTAAATTATCTTCTGCTATCACCATAGGAATTGCATGATAGGCAAGAAGATAATAGACCGTTAAAATCCAACGCTGAAATATCAAGCTCGTAAGCCTTCTGACGCGAAACCTCACTGTTCTGATTATCGTTGGAGCCGTGTTGTACCCACTCAGTGGGCACGTCCATCTATCTTCAGAGGGTGTGGGATTACACCTGTGTGTTACAGAGTAGGGATTTATCCCTTCTCGTTGCTCAGCATAGCACATGGTGGTCCAGGGAGTAGGTCGGGTCAGCTTGACCGTGTTGGCTACATATGTGGAGCATATGGTAGCACATGGAGGCAGCCATCTGTGGGATCAGAGACTGTGTTGTACCAACTCAGTTGGCACAGTCTGCTGGATTGCCCAGATGAAGGGGAATCGCACGGGTTGGCGATTGGCTGGGATGCCTACCAGAAACTAGTGCTTGTACTCTCTGTGCATCTTATCTCGCCTGAGCGGGACGCGGAGACCAAGTATGAAATCTGGATCCCATCTCACTAAAAGAGTATTACTCTTTCGGGCTGTTTTGCTGGATTTTTCACGCCTGATAAAATATTGAGAAAAATGGAATCTTTCTTAAGTCCTGATCGATTCTTATACATTGATACTGACCTTGCTGTTCTTGCATTGTTGTAGATACCTGCAGCAACGAACACCATGAACTTCAATGTGCGATCCCTACTGGAAAGGGAGAAGTTTGCTGGGCCGAACTTCTCTGACTGGTTTGGACACCTTAAGATCGTTCTTAAGGCAGAGAGGAAACTGTATGTCCTCGAGACGGCGATACCGCCGCAGCCCGCTCCGAACGCCGCAAGGGCGGTTCGGGAAGCCTATGAAAAGCACGTCAATGATAGCATTGATGTCGCTTGCCTGATGCTAGCGTCTATGACGCCACCGCTGCAGCGTCAGCATGAGGATATGTCAGCTATACAGATTATAGCAAACCTCAAGATGCTGTATGCTGCACAGGCGAGGACTGAACGCTATAATTTGACTAAGCTCTTCTTTCAGAGCAAACTGGCTGAAGGGAGCCCAGTGGGAGCTCACGTGCTCAAGATGATTGGGCACAAGGAGGCTCTAGAGAAACTGGGGCATACCATTAACCAGGAGCTTGCTGTGGACATTATTCTGCAGTCTCTCCCGCCATCATTCGACGCGTTCATTATTAATTTTAATATGAACAAAATCGATTGTACTCCGGCAGAGCTGCTGAATATGCTCTTTACCACTGAGGAGACTCTGAAGGGTAAGCCTTCGACCTCTGTCTTGATGGTTCCTTCCAGGAACAAGAAGAAGGGGAAGAAGGGCAAGGCCCCGGTCAAGAATTACAGCAAGGCTCTGAAGCAGAAGGTAAAGCGGTCCAAGGAATACAGGTGTTTCCACTGTGGCCAGCTGGGTCACTGGAAAAAGGACTGTAAAGCGCTCCAAGGAGATAAGAGGGGAAGCTTTGCTTCTGGCTCAGGTATATTCGTGACTGAGGTCATGTTTTCTTCTTCTATATCATGGGTGTTGGACACTGCATGTGGAGTTCACATTTGTTCAAATGTACAGGAACTCAAGAGAAGAAGGCAGGTGGGACAGCATGAGGTGGACCTACGAGTTGGAAACGGGGCACGGGTTGCTGCTGTTGCTGTAGGAGACTATTTCATTTCTTTACCATCTGGACTTGTATTGGAACTAGACAATTGTTACTTTGTTCCCAGTATAACTAAAAATATTATCTCCATTCCTGCTCTTGTCAGGAAGGGATTTTCCTTTGAATGCAATATTTCAAAGTGTATTTTGTCTTTTGATAATATTGTTTATGCAACTGGTTCAATTAACAATGGGTTATACATGTTGGACATGGAATGTTCGATACAGCAAATTGATATTAAGAAAGCCAAGTATGCTGATGACAGCACCTTGCTATGGCATAGTCGTTTAGGCCATATTAACGAGAAACGCATTAAGCGGTTGCATGATCATGGACTGCTGGGATCATTCTCCTATAAGGAGATTGATACATGCAAAGCTTGTTTGATGGGTAAAATGACGAAGTCACCTTTTCCTCACAAAGGTCAAAGGGCTTCAGGTTTACTTGACCTTATACACAGTGATGTGTGTGGGCCATTTGGTAAACATGCCAGAGGTGGCTATCAGTACTTCATTACCTTTACTGATGATTTCAGTAGGTATGGGTATGTCTATCTGATGAGACATAAGAGTGAATCTTTTGACAAGTTCAAAGAGTTCAAGAATGAAGTACAGAATCAGCTAGGCCGAAATATCAAGGCACTTCGCTCAGATCGAGGTGGTGAATACCTAAGTCATACGTTTACTGACTATCTGAAGGAGTGTGGGATTATCTCACAGCTCACTCCGCCAGGAACACCGCAATGGAATGGTGTGTCCGAGAGGAGAAATAGAACGCTACTTGATATGGTTCGTTCTATGATGAGTCAGGCTACTCTTCCATACTCCTTTTGGGGTTTTGCGCTGGAAACAGCTGCAAAGGTACTAAACCGAGTGCCATCCAAGGCAGTTTCAAAGACGCCATATGAGTTATGGTATGGGAAACAGCCGAGCTTGACATTTATCAGGATCTGGGGCTGCGAGGCTTATGTCAAAAAGCTCGCCTCTGGGAAACTAGAGAGCAGATCTGACAAATGTATCTTTGTCGGTTACCCTAAGGAAACTAAGGGTTATTATTTCTACGATCCCAAGGAGAACAAGGTTTTTGTTGCTCGGACGGCCATATTTCTTGAGAAGGAGTTTCTTCTGCAAGAGGCCAGTGGGAGAGAAATAAAACTGGATGAGAATCCAGAGGAAGGACAAAGTGATCAAGCACAGTTGGATGAGCCTGAGCCGGTAGAACAGGTTATTGAACAACCTGAGGCTCAGATATCACGGGAACCGCGAAGATCGGGTAGGATCCGTCGACAGCCTGAGCGCTATGACGGAGTCTACATCATTGATAATGATGAACCCCTCACTTATGCGGATGCGGTCAGTGGACCGGAGTCAGCAAGATGGCTTGAGGCTATGCGCGCCGAGATGGACTCCATGTCAGATAACCAAGTTTGGGATTTGGTTGATCCGCCTTCGGGAGTTATCCCTATAGGCTGTAAATGGATCTTCAAGAAGAAGATTGATATGGATGGTAACGTGGTTACCTATAAAGGCAGGCTAGTTGCGAAAGGTTTCAAACAAATCTACGGGATAGATTATGATGAAACTTTCTCACCTGTAGCCATGTTTAAGTCTATTCGGATTCTTTTCGCGATAGCTGCATATTATGATTATGAGATTTGGCAGATGGATGTGAAAACAGCTTTCCTTAATGGAAATCTGGATGAGGATGTGTACATGACACAACCAGAGGGTTTCACTAATCCAGCAGATCGTCATAAGATATGCAAGTTAAAGAAGTCCATTTATGGACTTAAACAAGCATCGAGAAGCTGGAATATTCGTTTTGATGAATCAGTTACTGAATTTGGTTTCATCAAGAACGAGGATGACCCGTGTGTATATAAGAGGTTTAGTGGGAGCGTGATTACTTTCCTAGTCCTCTACGTCGATGACATCTTGATCATTGGAAATGACATTCCTGAAATGCATGCTGTTAAAGCATGGCTGAGGAAGTGTTTCCAGATGAAAGATTTAGGAGAAGCAGCCTATGTGTTAGGTGTGTAGATCTAAGAGGCTTCTCGGGCTGTGCCAGAGTACTTACATCGATAAGGTCCTGGAGAGATTTCATTTAGAGAATTCTAAACGTGGATATCTTCCAGTCAGACATGGTCTGAATCTTTCGAAGAGTCAGTGTCCACAAACACAGACTGAGAAAGATGAAATGGACAATACGCCTTATGCTTCGGCTATTGGTTCCATTATGTATGCGATGTTGTGTACTCGCCCAGACGTCGCTTACGGGTTAAGCGTAACCAGTCGTTACCAGAGTAATCCAGGTATGGCGCACTGGATTGCAGTCAAGAACATCTTAAAATATCTACGGAGGACCAAAGATATGTTCTTGATATATGGTGGTCAGGAAGAACTCAGTATTGAAGGATATACTGACGCTTCGTTCCAGTCTGACCAGGATGATTTCCGATCGCAATCAGGCTATGTTTTTAGCTTGAATGGAGGTGCAGTGGTGTGGAAGAGTTTCAAACAGTCAACTGTTGCTGATTCCACAACAGAAGCCGAGTATGTTGCAGCCTCGGAAGCATCCAAGGAGGCAGTCTGGATTCGTAAGTTCGTGAGAGAACTTGGTGTTGTTCCTTCGAGTGTCGATCCTTTGGTTATCTTCTGTGATAACACTGGAGCAATCGCACAAGCAAAGGAACCGCGGTCGCACCAGAAGTCCAAGCACATACAGAGACGGTTTCATTTGATCAGGGAGATCATAGATCGTGGCGAGATCAAAGTATGCAAGGTTCATACAGATGACAATCTGGCAGACCCGCTTACCAAGCCTCTGGCGCAGCAGAAGCATGAGAAGCACTGTAATAATATGGGTTTGAGATTTCTCAACCATTAGATTAAGTGCAAGTGGGAGATTGTTGGGGTATGCCCTTAAGGCTAATGTTTGAGGCCTGTGGGAATGTATCTGTATCATGTAATAAACTGTTAGGTTTATAAAGGCATGGTTATTATTCGGTTGTTTACATTGTCTGCTGCAATATATGTTCTTCTGAATAATGTCTCAAAGCTGTTCAGCTGGGCTGACATGCTATTATGTCCTTAGTCGATGTATCTTGGTGAACATGAGACAGCCTTGATATGGTTAAGACTAATATGTGTTCTAATCTTATAGGATGCTTCGAGCATGGAATAAGATGTAGACTCATGGGTACATTGGATGTACTGGACAGACCCTACTAGGATGTTCAATTGTTTGTCACAATGTGAATGTTCCTTGATTAAGACAAGTGGCACATTTCCTCTGACTTGAGATCACTTGTGTTTTCTAAATGATGATTGTCATTGTTTTGAGATGGTTCAATATCATTTGAAACATAATGATTATAGACTATCTTGGATGGTGAGCTTGAGTCAGGTTAGAGCACTAGTGATAGACATAGGATTGCCGTCTCCTTGTTGAAGGAGTGTGATGTTCTAAAGGGGCCCCCTGGATGAGATGATTGAGAAAGTGTATGGCCATACCCAGGTGACAGTGTTCATCTGTTCTAATCATGCTCATCATATTGGAGTTACGAGCTTGACAGGCTTGTCCAATAAGAACATCCAGTGGTAAAGGAAATATGCATGCCTTGTGAATTGATTCACACTTGTGCTGTTTTTGGGTGTAGTCTTGGAAGACTCTTTCCTTGATATCGGGAGACAGTGATGTGTTGCTAGATACCCCTCACTGATCGTGATAATGTGAATTATCGTTACCGACGTTTTAAGGAAACCCTCAGGGTCGCACAATTGATGATATGGCTTACTTAAGTCAGATCGTGTGGACTGAATTGTTCAGGTTCAGTTTAAAGGGATTTAATCTCTGATTGTAAGTGAGATCTAGTCTGATCATGTTTGATTGATTAGGGCTTGAGATCGGTAAGCTTCGATCGAGAGAATGGATGCTAGATCGGTCAGATCAGGAGCATCAAAGAGATCAACGGTTAGATCTGGAACCTTAGGGTTTTAATGTGATCTAGGCCATGTCGATTGGTTTATTTGGTTATTGAACCAAAATTAAATTGAACCAAAATGGTTCAAGACTAGGCGACAAGTTCACTTAGCGTGAACATGTTGAGCGGTGAGTGGTGCTATTTTTAGCAACCATGACTCTCACGTTCGAATAGAGAGGGTTCTCTATTCTCGCCTCTTGAACGCATATTCCTCTCGTTCTTTTGGGTGACGGCGCCTTGGAGCTTGAGGAGAATTCGGCAAAGAGAAAAGATCTCCTTCCCTTTCCATTTCGATCAAAGACTTCTTTGGATCTTGCTAGCACAAGAATCGCAAAGAGGAGTAGGCGACATCAACTGTGTGCGTCACCTCTGGAGAAGATCTGCTTTGATCTTTGCTTCCTAGACGCCATCTTGAAATGGCTATGGTATGAGTTTTATCTCTTCTATGCAATCGAATTTTTATGGTTGATCATATCACATGAAGCCGATCCATGAAACCCTAATCCGCTGCCTAAATGTTTATAATGCGCCATGCTGGGTTTCGCCCCCCCTCTAGAAAGGGGTTCTTTCAAGAGTGCCACGTCCTGACAAGACGGGGGCCACCCACTGATACCTCCTCTACCATTCTGTTTCTGATATGCATGCATGTCTCGTCCTCGACAGAGGTGGGGTCAGACCTTCTGTGGTCATCAGACCTTCTGTGGTCTTCAGGCCTTCTGTGGCCTTTCTGTTTCCGATGTAGACTATCCGTTTGGATTCTGAAAATTCTGATTTTCTGTCTGTCAGCTCTGATTTCTGTAGTTCTGTTTCGATCTGTTCTGTCTGTCAGCTCTGATTTTCTGTAGTTCTGTTCCGATCTGTATTATAGATGTGTTGGGCGGTGTGATTAGTTGGAATGGGTTGGTAGACTTATATCCTACTTCATGCTTGATGCCTATTGTTATAAGTGTCTGAATTTGATTATGTTTTGTTTCTGATATGAGTGTGCATGTTAAGTGTCTTATCTGCAAGCATGATATTTTTGATGTGTACTATGGATGGCTTTTAGTGTCTTTTACTCACTGAGCTTTTTAGCTCACCCCCGTTGTTTAAATATTTTCAGGTGAGACATCAGGACAGTGATTGCTACAGCTACTTAAGTTGTTATGATGCTAAAGTTTTATATAATTTATAAGAGTTATTTTCTAAAGATCTATCAGGCCTGCGTGCCTAACTTACTTATATGACACGTTTTATCTCCTGAGGGCTTATGCCTGTTTTCAGGATATTATAATATAGTTGTCTCGTTTTATTGTTGGATACGAGTTTTGGAGTCATGAGAATTGAAATTGTTTTTATTCTGAGATGTATAACCGAATTATAATTGTGATTGGTGTCTGAATAATCAGTTTATGCAATATTTCCGAAATTTGTGTTCTCCACATATGTGTAGTGTGGACATCTATTTTGTTTCCAGGATATGTGCGTCTGTGCA
Organism: Costus lasius; assembly: GCA_027563935.2. Lineage (NCBI taxonomy): Eukaryota > Viridiplantae > Streptophyta > Magnoliopsida > Zingiberales > Costaceae > Costus > Costus lasius. The sequence goes on along the minus strand of CM050448.1, from coordinate 63,797,224 downwards.
GCAGTAATTAGTATACTTGCTGCCGGATTTTTTTGGATTTCCGGATTTCTATTTCCTAGTAACCGATCCTACTCAGTTCTGTGCGGTTTTCAGTTCCGTAGTAATGTCCTTCGATGCCGCTTTCTTCTTATGTTTTAATGGAAGAGTAAAAAATTTTTAAAACCCCGTATTTTTACTTGTATGCGTGTGGGGTGTGATTCTGAGGGATGTTACAGATGGTATCAGAGCAATATTACTAGCAATTAGAAACTCCGGGAAAGGAAAACTCTGTTTGTGTATTGCTAGAAACCAAGATAGGATCTGAATATTGGAAAACTCTGTTTGTGTATTGCTAGAAACCAAAATAGGATCTGATCCGTGATTGAATATTGGTTGTTATTCTACCATGTTATGTGATGCAGGTATAAAAGGATGGTGCGACCAAGATCTAGCAGTAGCAACGGTGATCAACAGTCTGATCTGAGGCAGGCCATGGAGGCTATGACTGCTATGATGCAACAACAGAACGCATTCATCCAGCAGCAAACTCAGATGATGCAGCAGCAGCAGGCGCAGCACATGGAGGTTCAGCAACAGTTATTGCAGCGGCTGTCGCAAACACAGCCTCAGTCACAGTCACAACCGGCTGGACACGGCGTGGGTGGCGCTGGTTCTCCTCTGGGTGATGGCGCACATCAACGATATGCTCGGTTGGTTCGAGAGTTTCAGCACCTGAACCCAACTACATTTTATGGTAGTCCGGGGCCCAGAGCGGCTGAGGATTGGCTGTTGGCACTGGAAAAGATTTTCCAGGTTTTGCGCTGTGATGATGCAGACAAGCTATGTTTGTCTGTCTTCATGTTGCGTGGAGATGCCGAAGACTGGTGGAAGGGAGTCGTCAGACTGGCGGCAACTGAATCCAGAGTTGTTGATTGGCAGTATTTCATGATGAAGTTCAATGCCAAGTTTTTCCCCTCTAGCTTATCTGAGGAGCGCGAGGTGGAGTTTATTCATCTTGAGCAGGGCGACCTGACGGTGGATCAGTATGAGGCCACATTCGCTCGGTTGTCGGGGTATGCTCCTCACTTAGTCAACACCGAGGAAAGAAGAGCCAAGAAGTTTCAGCGGGGTTTGAGGAAAGACATCAGGACAAGGGTAGCTATGCTACACTTGGAGTCTTATGCTGAAGTGGTAGACAGGGCTCGCACTGCTAAGAGGTGCATTGCTGAGATGGCTGTTGATACTATTTCAGTCACTGCATCCGCCCCTACTTCTGTGACTTACGCACCCACTCTGGGTGGTAAGGATAAGAAAAATTTCAAGAAAGAGAAGAAAGACAATAAGGGCAGATACAAACCTTATCAGAAGCCAGCCAGCACAGTTTCTCAGAATGGCAAGAAGTGTCTCCACTGTGGGAGCACTAAACATCAGGATAATGAGTGCTACAGGAAGACTGGCGCTTGCTTCAGATGTGGTAAGGTGGGGCATATGATTAAGGACTGTCCTATGCCGGATGCTAGAGGACAGGGTGAGAAGCCTACTGTGCAGACTCGCGTGTATGCCATCGCGGAGAGGGATGCTTCGGCTTCGAAGTCCGTGGTGGAAGGTACACTTTATGTGTTTAGTAATTTGGCACGCATTCTTTTTGATCCTGGTGCCAATTTATCCTTTGTGTCTGCATGTTTTGCACTATGTCTGCCTGTGTTACCTAGGATACTTGATTTCTGTATTTATGTTCATACACCTATGGGTGAGGCCGTATCTACAGATATAGCATATCCTGACTGTTTGATTAAGGTTGAAGGATATGATTTACCTATTGATTTGATTAGTCTTCCTATGAAAGACTATGACATCATTCTGGGCATGGATTGGCTGTCTGCCTATCATGCTACTTTAGATTGTTTTGAAAAGTTAATTACTCTGCATCTAAGTGATGGACAGCAACTGGTTATCCAAGGCCGGATTTCAGAACAGGAGCCTTTGGTGATATCTCATCTGCAGGCCAGGAAGCTTTTAGCCCAGGGCTGCAAGGGGTATCTGGCGCATGTCAAGGTGCAGACTGAGCCTGATTTGGATCTGGCTAGAATTCCTGTGGTAAGAGAGTTTACTGACGTCTTCTCTGATGATTTATCTGGGTTACCACCCAGCAGAGAAGTTGAGTTTGGTATCGAGTTGTTGCCGGGCACGGCACCGGTATCTAAAGCTCCTTACAGGATGGCAACTTCAGAACTGACAGAGCTGAAGAAGCAACTGGAAGAACTATTAGAGAAGGGGTATATTCGACCCAGTGTTTCTCCATGGGGAGCACCTGTGTTATTTGTGAAGAAGAAGGATGGTACGTTGCGCATGTGCATCGATTACCGTCAACTCAACCAAGTGACTGTTAAGAATAAGTACCCATTACCCCGTATTGATGATCTCTTTGATCAGTTGCAGGGTGCTACTGTATTCTCTAAAATTGACCTGAGGTCTGGCTATTATCAGCTGAGAGTTCAGGAGGAGGATGTACCTAAAACTGCATTCAGGACCAGGTATGGGCACTATGAGTTTCTTGTTATGCCCTTTGGACTGACAAATGCCCCTGCGGTGTTTATGGATCTGATGAACAGGGTATTTCATGAGCTCCTGGACAAATGTGTGGTCGTCTTCATTGATGATATTCTGATCTACTCCAAGAATGCGCAAGATCACTCTCAGGATTTGCGCAAGGTGCTGGAGATTCTGCGGCTGAAGCAGCTGTATGCTAAGGCCAGCAAATGTGAGTTCTGGCTATATCAGATTGGCTTTCTGGGGCACATTATTTCTGGCCAGGGTGTGTCTGTGGATCCAGTGAAGGTAGAGGCCATTCTTCACTGGGGAAGACCAACTACAGCGACTGAGGTCAGAAGTTTTCTGGGCTTAGCTGGATACTACCGCCGCTTTGTGGAGGGTTTTTCTAAGCTGGCTGGTCCTCTGACTAAGCTAACTAGAAAGAATTTGAAGTTTGAGTGGTCTGATAATTGTGAGTCTAGTTTTCAGGAACTGAAAAGGAGACTGACCAGTGCTCCTATCCTCATCGTTCCCTGTGATGGAGAAAAGTTCACTGTGTACACTGATGCCTCTGGTAAGGGTCTGGGTGCTGTACTGATGCAGCAAGGAAAGGTAGTTGCTTATGCTTCAAGGCAACTCAAAGACTATGAGGTAAACTACCCCACTCATGATCTGGAGTTGGCAGCTGTAGTTTTTGCCTTGAAGATCTGGAGGCACTATCTGTTTGGACAGACATTTGAATTGTTTACAGATCACCAGAGCTTGAAGTATATCTTCACTCAGAAAGAGCTGAATATGAGACAGAGGCGATGGCTTGAATGGATAAAGGATTATGACTTCACCATCCAATATCAGTCTGGTAAAGCCAATGTGGTGGCTGATGCTCTTAGTCGGTATCCTGTGACTCAGATAGCTGCACTGCGAGTCCAGGAGTGGCGACTATTGCAGGAGTTCAGTGACTTACATCTGAGTGTGACTCCGGGTGAGAGAGGCGGTCTTCTAGCTTCTCTCAGGGTTCAGTCAGACTTACTACAGAGACTGAGATCAGGGCAGCAGTCAGATCCGGATATTCTACGGTGGAAAGAGAGGTCGGAGCAAGGCTGGGTTGAGAATTTCAGTATGTCGGATGATGGTCTCCTCAGATTCCGTGGAAGGGTCTGTGTCCCTGAGGACCCTGAGTTGAGAAATGAAATTCTTAAGGAAAGCCATTGCACTAAGTATACCGTTCATCCTGGTAGTACCAAGATGTATCAGGATCTGAAAAAGACTTTCTGGTGGCATGGTATGAAGAAGGATGTGCATTTGTTTGTGTCCAGATGTTTGACTTGCCAAACCGTGAAGGCTGAGCATCAGAGGCCGGGCGGTTTGATGCAGTCTCTCCCTATTCCTCAGTGGAAGTGGGAGCATATCAGTATGGACTTTGTGTGTGGACTGCCCAATACCAGAAGGAATCATGATGCCGTATGGGTGATTGTGGACAGACTCACGAAGTCAGCTCACTTCTTACCGATCAAAATGACTTACAGTTTGGATCGGTTAGCAAAACTGTACATCGATGAGATTGTCAGATTACATGGAGTTCCCTTGGACATTGTCTCTGACCGTGATCCTCGATTTCTGTCCAGGTTTTGGAAGAAATTACAGGAAGATTTGGGAACTAATCTGAGTTTCAGCACTGCATATCATCCTCAATCTGATGGTCAGACAGAGAGAACTATTCAGACACTTGAGGATCTTCTGAGATCTTATGTGGTCGACTGGTCTGTTGAGTGGGATCTGGACTTATCACTGATAGAGTTCACCTACAACAATAGCTTTCACTCTAGCATACAGATGGCTCCGTATGAGGCCCTATATGGGAGGAAATGCAGAACACATATATGCTGGGAGGAAACTGGGGACAGAACAGTGCTAAGGTCTGATGCTGTTTAGGAAGCCACTGAGAAGATCAGAGAAATTCAGAGAAAGATGAAGATTGCTCAGGATAGACAGAAGAGTTATGCTGATGTGAGGCGGCGTCCTCTTGAGTTTTTGGTGGGAGAGCATGTTTTCCTAAAGGTCTCACCTATGAAAGGGGTGATGAGATTTGGGAAGAGGGGGAAATTGAGTCCCAGGTACATTGGTCCCTTTGATATCATTGAGAGGGTTGGACTTGTGGCATACCGACTTGCTCTGCCCCCATCACTGGAACACCTCCATAATGTGTTCCATGTTTCTGCACTCAGAAAATATTGTTCTGATCCTTCTCATGTTCTAGAGTTGGAACCTCTTCAGCTTGAAGAGAACATGACTTTTGTGGTGAAACCTCTCAGAATTGAAGATAGAAAAGAGAAAGTGCTGAGAAATAAGGTTATTCCACTTGTGAAAGTCATCTGGGGAAATCAGTCTGTTGAAGAAGCCTCTTGGGAGGTCGAAGCAGATATGAGAAAGGAGCATCCTCACCTGTTCAGTGACGGGCTTGGTCAGCTTCAGAGGACTAAAGCTCTATAAGGGGGGGAGAATGTAACGCCCTCGATTTTTCTGAATTATGATTTAAGGTTAGAAATTCTGTTTCTGTATTTTTATCTGTTAAAATTTTGGGATTTTTGCCTAAGTGTAGGAATTTTTCCTACAGGGCAAAAATAATTATTTTGGTTGGGGATTTGAACCCTCAACCTTGATTCTTTACTCCTGGAATTCTTTCCACCATGGTGGCGCACATTTCTGATGTTATTGGAGTGGCGCAGGGTGGTTAAGCCCAGGTAAGCCCATAAAACCGATTTTTCACTTAAGTTAACTGGGTTATTGGATCTTGGATCCGTTTGGGGTGGGAGAAAAAGAGGGATTGCGTGAAGGCTCCTCTCCCTCACGACTTTTGTTGATTTTTCTTGCCCTAGCCACCTTTGGTTGTCGCCCCTCACTGTGCTTGGCGCCTCCTGAAATTTCTGACGCTGGTGGTGGCAGACTGGTGGTGGACGAATTTCCTGGTGATCCTCTGTCTTGGCGTTTTTCTTCTGTGAACGTTTTTCGGTGAGTAATTCGATCCTAAGGAGTCTAATCCGCTAAATTGTAGATTATCATTCAATTAAAATTCGTTATTTGCAATGATTATCCGTATGGGGTCGAATTCAAATATTTATAGGGTTTTAAAATCCTGTTCTGCTGAAATCTGCATTCTCTAATCTGACCTTTGTGTACTATAACCCAAATATCTCATGGCCTATAGATCCAAATCACACGAAATAAATTTTGTATGAAACTAGATACATTCGGCTTTAATTTGAATATGATATCGACCATATCCGAGCTGTATTCGTATTTCAATCTGTATTGAAATCTAGCTGTACAAAATCAGTTTTCTGGAAATCTGGATTTCGACCTTTATGTGTTCGAACCATCATATCTCCCTAGGTATAGCTCGAAATCTTGTCAAATCAGTTTTATTAGAAAGTAGACTCGAAGGGATTCATTTTTATTACCATATCGCCTATTTTCTGTTAGTTATTGGATCTGAAATTTGTGTCGCAATTCTGATTTACGAATCTGTTTTCTGGAATTCTGAAATCCCGACCTTTCTATGTTCGAACACCCATACCTCCCCGGTTATAACTCCAAATCCGATGGATTCAGTTCTATTGGAAAGTAGGTCCAAATAGCTTCATTGTGAATATCATATTGCCTATTTTAGATTACTTACTCAGTCTGAAACATCTGTTGCAAGTATGATATATTAATCTATTTTTTTCTGAAACATCTGTTTAATTGTTTGTTACGCGAATAATTTCTGTTCTGTACATATGTAGTGAATTTCTGAAACTTTGAATGTGTTATAACCTTGTGAGAACATAGAATGGTTTGACATGAATTAAGGATAGTTGCATGAAATCTAAAGAATTCAAGGAATTCACTCATATATTACTTCTGGTTGATGGTAAAAATTATGAAGTGTGTTCAGCTTTGATTTTCTGCAAATTGTAATTTTGTTAAGGACTGGATATTAGGGTGTGTCATTTTCTGGTTTGTGAGACACTTTGGGCATGATGTGAGAATTTAGTAGTGGTTAGTCCCACTCCTCCGTTTCAGCATGACCTGTTCTGTAAAAATTATGCTCTAGTGTAGCACTCTTCTGTGTCCTTACCCTCCTTCTGTGGCGCTGTAATGGTGCTGATAGTCTACTACGACCCATGAGACACTAGTGAAGGGTAGATGTGAGCTGGTCTCACCTTCCGTTCTCCCTCCACTATTTCTGTTCTGTTCTGGGTATTGGAGGCCAGAGTGCCACGTCCTGACAAGACGGGGGCCACCCACTGATACCTCCTCTACCATTCTGTTTCTGATATGCATGAATGTCTCGTCCTCGGCAGAGGTGGGGTCAGACCTTCTGTGGTCATCAGACCTTCTGTGGTCTTCAGGCCTTCTGTGGCCTTTCTGTTTCCGATGTAGACTATCCGTTTGGATTCTGAAAATTCTGATTTTCTGTCTGTCAGCTCTGATTTCTGTAGTTCTGTTTCGATCTGTTCTGTCTGTCAGCTCTGATTTTCTGTAGTTCTGTTCCGATCTGTATTATAGATGTGTTGGGCGGTGTGATTAGTTGGAATGGGTTGGTAGACTTATATCCTACTTCATGCTTGATGCTTATTGTTATAAGTGTCTGAATTTGATTATGTTTTGTTTCTGATATGAGTGTGCATGTTAAGTGTCTTATCTGCAAGCATGATATTTTTGATGTGTACTATGGATGGCTTTTAGTGTCTTTTACTCACTGAGCTTTTTAGCTCACCCCCGTTGTTTAAATATTTTCAGGTGAGACATCAGGACAGTGATTGCTACAGCTACTTAAGTTGTTATGATGCTAAAGTTTTATATAATTTATAAGAGTTATTTTCTAAAGATCTATCAGGCCTGCGTGCCTAACTTACTTATATGACACGTTTTATCTCCTGAGGGCTTATGCCTGTTTTCAGGATATTATAATATAGTTGTCTCGTTTTATTGTTGGATATGAGTTTTGGAGTCATGAGAATTGAAATTGTTTTTATTCTGAGATGTATAACCGAATTATTATTGTGATTGGTGTCTGAATAATCAGTTTATGCAATATTTCTGAAATTTGTGTTCTCCACATATGTGTAGTGTGGACATCTGTTTTGTTTCCAGGATATGTGCGTCTGTGCAGCAGTAATTAGTATACTTGCTGCCAGATTTTTTTGGATTTCCGGATTTCTATTTCCTAGTAACCGATCCTACTCAGTTCTGTGCGGTTTTCAGTTCCGTAGTAATGTCCTTCGATGCCGCTTTCTTCTTATGTTTTAATGGAAGAGTAAAAAATTTTTAAAACCCCGTATTTTTACTTGTATGCGTGTGGGGTGTGATTCTGAGGGATGTTACACTCTCTCTCTCTCTCTCTCTCTCTCTCTCTCTGTTCCCTTACCCTAATCAATATTGTTGCAGAAGTCGAATCACTGGCATCCTCGATACATGCACAGCTCTTTCCCTTGCCCTATAAACCTTCGAGTTGCTCTCTCACTCACACAAGTCTCAGTAAGTCTTCTCATCTCCTCTAGCTCTCTCTCTCTCTCTCTCTCTCTCTCTCTCTCTCTCTCTCTCTCTCTCTCTCTCTCTCTCTCTCAAACCAAACCTCCCTTACCCTCGAAACCTGCTAACTGTTGCTCTCTCACTCTCAGAAGTCTCTGTCTTCTTGTCTACTCGAGCTGCAAGAGTTCTCTAGTTGGCATCCCATGCCTCTAACGCGGTCGCCAAGCCTAGGGTATCTTATCTTCTCTCTCAACTTAGTTTTGTTGTCTAAAAGGTAACAATATAGTAGAATTTTTTTTTTTACAAATGCATGTGAAACCTTATTATAACTGTTGTAAACTTAAAATTTTTCATCATTTTCATATACTAGAAATTCGTTGCCGTATGGTAGAAATTTTTCATCAAACCTTGTAATAACTGTTGTAAACTTGGTTAAGTAGCTTTTGTAGGTCTACTAACAATATTCAAACATTTTTTTGAAATTTTGATCATTTTCATATGGTAGAACTTTTTAGACATATGGTAGAAATTTTGTCTAAATGCATGTCAATTCTTATAATAACTGTTGTAAACCTAATTACATTACTTCTGTAGTTCTACTAACAATATTCTGACTTTTTTCAGGAATTTTCATCATTTTCATATGGTAGAAATTTTTAGATGTATGGTAGAAATTTTGTCTAAATCATGTCAAGCCTTCTAATAATTGTTGTAAACCTGATTACGTTGCTTCTGTATGTCTACTAACAATATTCAGACATTTTTAGGAATTTTTATCATTTTTATATTGTAGAAATTTTTAGAGGTATGGTAGATATTTTGTCTAAATTCATGTCAAACCTTCTTATAATTGTTGTAAATTTGATTATGTTGCTTCCATTGGTCTACTACATTATTTATATGTTTTTAGGAATTTTTTATCATTTTCCTATAGTAGAAATTTTATTTAAATGCATGTCAAACCTTTATAATAACTGTTGTAAACCTAATTACCTTGCTTCTGTAGGTCTACTAACATTATTTAGACGTTCTTAGAACTTTTTTATCATTTTCCTATAGTAGAAATGTTTAGACGTATGGTAGAAATTTTGTCCAAATGCATGTCAAACATTCTAATAACTGTTGTAAACCTGATGTGGGGTGGGGACATGAAATATGGGCTAGCATGAAAATTAAATCTAAGAGAAACAAACTAGCATGCAAGGTTATCTAACGGGGTTTTCAAAAATATGTTTTTGGTATTTTAGATAAAAACCGAATTTAATATGCAAGTATACTAAATAATAAATTGGCTTAAGCATGCAATTCTGAACTACAAGATAAATTACAACTAGATGCTCTTACAAACAGAACTAAAAGTAATCATGAGGTTAACTAATCTAAGGCTAAGCATGCGTTCTAAAAACTAAACTATTTAAAACTATGACTTGAAAAACTATGAGGGATACTTACAGAGCGACCCTTGAGAATAGAAGAGTCGTATCGTCCCGGTCTTCACCGGTCCTACTCTGATAGAAGGTGTAGGTTACACACAGGACATCACAGCAAGCCCACACATGCGTGGGTGAGTTTAAAGATTAATATTAAAGACTTTACACAAAATACTCAAGAGGGAGGTTAGGCCTCCAAATTCTCTTGCCTAAACAATAATTGGACTATTCTAAAGAAGGGAAGAAGTAGCTTGCATCAAGATGTAGAGATGGTGGCCATGTGATCCTTCAAATCCTTGCGCCATCTTCCTACAAGACAAAGACAAGGTGTAGTAAGGTGTTCAAACAAGCAAGGTGTTATGAAATAAACACTAGGAGTGGAGAACTACAACACTTAGCTTGTTTTGTTTGAGGGTGAAGAAGTAGCCGAGATGTTGAAACCCTTTGGTGATGATGCGCCTAGATGATGGAAGTGTGGAGTGTTGCTCCAAGAGTTGATGAAGGGGATGGAGTAGTTTGCGCCACCAAAGATGAAGATAAGGATGCGCCACTTGTAGAGAAGGTAGGGATGCACCACTTGTTGGTTGAAGGGGTTGTTTCTTGCGCTAAAGTGGATGATGAAATCCTTTGAAGAGGGGATGCGCCACTTGTTGAGAGGAGTGTTTCTTGCACCACAAGTTGATGGAAGATCTTTGAAGAAGAGGTTAGCGAAGGGAACCTTGGCCCTTGGGGAGGAAGTGGAGATAGGTGACACAAGCACCTCAGAGGAGAAGGAGATAGGGAAGGGCGACACAAGCACCCAAGGTTGCTAGGCAACTAATCGACATTTCATTATCAAATCATTCTAATTCTTACATGCGAGATTACAAGATTTGTAGGTGTTTTCTCAACGTTACAAAAGAGCAAATTAAGAAATAAATTATAGTCTTCAATGCTTTGTCGAGGCAATGGCTCCTTTGATTGTGATTTGACTTGAAAACTTCCCTTATTTGTTTGTAGAGATGGTGTGGCCGAATTTGCTTGAAGACTTGCTTGCATGTTCGGCTAAGAGGCTAGCTTTCCTTCCTTTTTTGGTTTGGGGCGAATTCCTTTAGGGCATGAAGCTTTGAAATTCGAAATTCTTTCCTTGAATGCATTTCCTTGTTTGTAATGAGCGAGTGGATGGCTTTGAAACTTGCTAATTTTGTTGTGGCTAAATTCCTTCTTTGCTTGGTGAATTCTCTTTGCTTGGGCGACAAGAGAAGCTGACAATCCTTCCTTCTGTGGCCATGGACGAATTGCTTTGGTGATCTTCCCTTAATTGGATTTATGAGGTGGCATTGCTTCTTGAATTGGAGTGGCTCCTTCCTTCCATGTTGTGAACGCATATTAATTCCTTGATTCAAGGGATTTGATGATTGACTCTTCAAGGATGGCGCATATGACTTGTGGTGGCTGAAGTCTTCCTTGATTGATGAGGCATATAAATTAGGCAAGGTGAGATGAACTCCTTTCATCTCAAGTCTTCACTTTGAGCTTGGCTTGGAAGTGACTTTCCATAATTGGAGCTAACTTTGTTGAGTGAGCTTTGAGCTAGCCTTGAGCTTGTCCACATGACTTGTAAATGCTTATTTATCTACTCCTACTATGATGCAACATTATGACATGCACTAATTCTAGTATGATGGAACATAATTTCATAAAAGAAAAATTACAAAACAAAGTATAAAACTTACCAAATGTAGCTACATGATGTATGCAATGCAAAGGTGCCTTAGGGTACCCATAAGCTAGGGTAGCCTTAAGCTCCATTTATATTTTCTTGGGTCATGGTCTCTACCCCTATCAAAATCTGTTTACGTTGCTTCAGTTGGTCTACTGACATTATTCATATGTTTTTAAGAATTTTTCATCATTTTCCTATAGTAGAAATTTTTAGACATATGGTAGAAATTTTATAATGAAATGCATGTTGTCATAGAAAATGTGCAGCTCTCATTTTCAAATTCTATAATTGTATCACTATACTAGAAATTTCATGAAATAGCTTAGAAAATTTAATTATACAAATGTGAAACCATTCTCTTAGAGAAGTAAGACATGAGCACCTTGAAGAACTGCATCCTCGTCTAGCTGCGTCCTTCTTCCCCAATAGCCATGATTAAACTACGGGAATGACAAAAGTAGGTGTGGTGCACACCGGGAATAATTAGTGGTTGGGTTATAATTACTTTTGTGATGTATCACGATGCAGGAGTATGCTAATTTATAGAATTCTTATTAGTAATAATTAGTGCACCTGCATATTAGCAGGAATAGTTTCATTAATAACTATTATTAGGAAAACTACTTGTGCTGATATGTCGGCATGTTAATTATTGCGAAATAGTATTCTGCAAGTAATCAAAATCCTACATCGAGAGACAACGCACAGTACTTATAACCCTACAACTAATTATTTTCGGAGAGCACCGCACCTTGTTCTCTCCTTTCGTCATTTGTAGAGTTCAGTCATGGCTGGAGGGTAAAGAAGGCACAGCGAGATGAGGATGCAAGTTCATCATGGTGCTGATGCCTGGCTTCTCAGACGAAATGATTTCACATGCATATAATTAAATTCACTATAAAGTTCAATTATTTATATTAGAATATTTATAATAGGAAACTAGTGTTTCCTCGACAAATCTTTCAAGTAATAATACAATTTATTAATGTCTTTATCTTATAAAATTCAATTATTTATATTAGAATATTTAGAATATTTATAATAGGAAACTAGTGAACAACTTTAGAGTGCTTCAAATGAGCAAAAAGTTGGTATGTAATTTGCAAATAAAGAAGCAGCTTATAGTTTCTATAATGAATATGCAAGAAGGACCTATTTAAGTATTAAGAAATTCAGTACCGAGGGTAGAAAAGATAGGTCCTTGAAGTTCAAAAATTGTGTCTAACAATTAGTGAATTCGACAAAAACATCTGACGCACATCACTAAGAAGCTTCAATCCAATCATAGAACTAATTGCATTGAATTAAAAATTGATTGCAATGATTTATGTAAATTGCATTGTGTAGAACTAAAACACAACCATGAATTTGCAAGTCCTAATAAACTTCATATGTTTAGATCTCATAGAAGGATTTTACCCTTTCAACTTGCTATAATAAACCAAATAAGTAAATCTAGTATGAAGTCAAAGGAAATATTCAACCTTTTTTCAATTAGAAGCACCAAGTTCTAAATACATTGGATTTATTAGAAAGGACAACAATACTTTTTTTGCTAGACAAAAAAGATATCAGTTGCAAGTAAGAGAAACACAAAGTCTTATTCACTATTTAGAAAATAGGCAAAAATCAAATACTACATTTTTTTTATTCTATTCAAGTTCATGAGTCTAGGGAAATTGCGAATTTTTTTTTGGGTAGATGGTAAAGCCATTATCAATTATGCATATTTTGGCGACATTGTTTCAAATGACACAACATTTCAAACCAATAGTTATGAAATGTCATTTGGTCCTATTCTTGGTATTAATCATCATAAACAAACAATTTTGTTCGGGGCTGCATTTCTTTTTGATAAAAGTACAAATTCATTCATATGGCTTTTTAGATCTTTCTTATCGGTAATTTTAGGAAAGCAACCAGTAACAATTTTCACTAACCAATCGGCTGCTATTTCCGAAGCTATAACACAAGTTTTCCCAACATCAAGCCATCGATTATGTTTATGGCATCTTGTTATGAATGCCAACATCAACAACAAGCCAACACCTAATATATTATCCGACTTAAAGGCTTGTGTTTATGAGTAGAGTAGTGTTGAAAAGTTTGAGATGCCATGGGAAAACTTGATTAATAAGTATAACCTACACAATAACAATTTGATTCAAAACTTTACCCAATTCGGGAAAAGTGGGCATCTGTATACCCTGTGGAATCATTTTGTGGTAATATGACTATCACTCATTGAAGCAAGAGTATTGATGTAGGGACATCTCCAAGGATTTAATTATGTTTGATGTTATTTTGAAAACTTATTGCATTTTGATATTTTGGACTGTATGTTACAACATTACTTTAATTTCTGCACTTGTGGTTAATGTTGTAGTTAGGAGTAGCCTAGGATTTATTTTCCAAGCCTTTATTTTATTTTGTAGTGAATGTATTAGGTTGCTTTAGCTTAGGTTGAGTATGTGTACTTGTACAAGGCACCTCACCCCTCCACCCAAAACCAGCCCACTCAAAATAGCCCAAAGATCACTCACATGGGGCCTTATAACCAGCCCAATTGAGAAGCCCAAGGCCCACACAAGCTAACAGCAATAGGCAGGTCAAAATAGTCAACATGAGGACCATTTCAAGATCCATTTTTGTTGCATGCGACAAGGACAAAGCTGAAGGTGGGAAACCTGCTCATCAAGGACTATAAACAAGGACCAAATTGCTTGCCTAAAAGAGGAAACTCCAGCCTTTACATGCAACTAGAAATCAGGACCAAAGCAGCCCAAAAACCCAGCTGGCTGCTTACCTTAATGAAGAAATTCTGCAGCCCGCTTACCTCAGCCATTTTGAACACAATTGCAGCCAAGTGGGAGTGAATGTTGGAGGGGAAGGTTAAAAGACCTTGTACATTGGTTTGGGAGGTTATGGTATCCTTTATGAAAAACAATTGAAGTTGAAATCGTTTGAGAAAACCCTTTGTGTTAGTGTTGCCTTGTGCGTTTGTGCCAAGAGTGGAGCTTGCTCCTCTTGTGTACCGAGAGTTGAGCTTGCTCCTCTCTTTATCCTTCTCTTCTCTTCTATCAATCTCTTCTTTTCTCTTCTCTTCATCTTCTTGCTACCGACAACCAATCCTCTCATCACGTCTCCATTCTTCAGCCGACCATTCTCCAGCGTTACTGTTCCATTGCTGCATCATCAACAATCTCGCAAGTTGCCATTTCCAGCTGAAGCCAACGGCAGTAGATTCAACAGACAACTCCTTAAAGACCTGCTACTGACGTTCATTGCTTGGGAATTTCAGAAGGGGTTCGGCCCCCTTCCCTTAAGGGGGCCTCAGGTGCATGCTCTCCCTCTCAATTCTATGAACCGCATGCTAAACATCTCCATGTTAGAACTTTGTTTTTGCTGTTACATTAGAAAAGCCACATACCTAAGGTGATCTAGGGCGTTAGGATTTTTCATCCTTCATCAAGTATGAATTACCAATTCAAAAAATTTTTCAAGAAAAAAGTTATCAATGTTTGAATTCATGGATCAATATGATAAAGTTGTTAATTTTTTTCATGAAAAAGAAATTTATGAAGACTTTCAATATAGGAACAACCATCCAATTCAACCAATAGATGATATGCCAATGTTAGAGGAAGTAGTTGCAATTTATACAAGGGTTATATATTCAGAATTTGTTGAACAATTCAGGAGGCAGTTGTCATTCTTATGCAGCAGTGATGGTCTAGGGCAAACATTTAAATTATCGTCTCAATGCAATGGTCTTTCTTATTATATTTCATTTAACTCAAGTACATTGACAATCAATTGCTCTTGTAAAATGTTTCAATGTATAGGGATTTTGTGTTCACATGCTTTATGAGTTTTGACAAACAATAATGTTATAAATATACTGACACATTATGTGTTGAAGAGATGAACTAAATATGCCAAAGATGGTAACAGTTCTAACATTAGTGGGCCAGTGATGGATTCAGATGAGAATGAAACGTTATCATCATTGTATAGACGAGTTTGCCAGAAATCATATTCTTTATCAACCAAAAACATATTTGTCATGAAGGCTTGCAAATGTTGGAAGAAGCAATTGATAATGTGACTACTATGCTTGAAAATGTAATTTTGCTACATGACAAAGAAAGTGAAGGTGATTTGGATGAAAACCTAGTAATAATCAGATGGCAAAGAGTAATGTGACAATTAGGCCTCCTCATATAAAAGGAAAATTAGGTGCTTGAAAGAAGACAAAAAAAAAACAAATGTTTCTAAATGAATTCCATTTAATTCTGGTGTTGGTACAATTATTGAACATCAAAACTATTCTAATTGGTGGTTCAGTCACGGGTAGTTTTTTTCAATAATTATTCATGTTATTATGTGTTTTATCTCCAGAACATGTTTTATATTCTTGTTACCTGATTATGTATATAGGAATCACTAGTGTTGAATGCACAAATGAATGCAACTAGTAACAATTTTTCAATTCTGGTATCATCCCAAAATCCTTACATTTTGTACACTTCTTTAGTGATGGGAGCCACTTCTTTAGTGATGATTAACAAATAGAGCAATAACCAAATTTCTACAACTTTGAAGTAACATGTTTGAGTTTGCATAGCAGAGATTGAGATTGCATCGTAGAAATTTACATACGCATCGTCGAAATTTATATATGATATCAAAAAATGAGTCTGCATGGTAGAAAATAAAAATTTACATATGCATGGTAGAAATTTATATCTGTAGAGTAAAAAATGAGTCTGCGAGTAGAAATTTACATCTACATCAAAGAAATTTACATACGCATCGTAGAAACTTATATATGCATCATAGAAATTTATATCTGTATAGTAAAAAAAGATTCTGCATGACAAAAATTTGACTCTGCATCGTAGAAATTTATATCTGCATCATAGAAATTTATATCTATATAGTAAAAAAATGAGTCTGCTTGGCATAAATTTGACACTACATTACAGAAATTTATATCTGTATAGAAAAAGATGAGTTTGCATGCAGAAATTTGACTTGCATCATAGAATTTCGCATATGCACTGTAGAAATTTACATGTGCATCTTAGATATTTACATATATAAGCAATTGATAAATTGCAGATATCATTCATAATTGTATTCAGACTCTAATAATCCCCTAAACATTTCTGAACTCATAACAATCCTTAGCCTCTTCAAGTCAGATTGTGTGAAGTCAAAAGCGGCAATCCGAGCTAAACACTCAATATACCTCATGACAACAAACAGTTCCCCATATTGTTTTAGGCATTTATCATCCTAAATTATTTGAAATTTCTTTAGATCAATAATCTCCTTTTCATTGACTTCATATCTCTTGCGTAAATTTAACAAATTATACATAGTTATCTACTTATGTTCCATATCTATGTACATCAAGAACCAATGTTCTCAATAACAAATTAGAGCAATAATTCTTTTTACATCATAAATGGTATCCTTTTTTAAATGTTCTAAACACAAAACCGAAGCACTGAAATTTTCGACTATATAATAAGTTAAACATAGGGATGATATATATGCAAAAGGTGGGTACTTTATTTTGTACCTTCTGACCTTGCTGCCACTAGGCCAGCATATGCATTGATTGCTTACATTGAAAAGGTATAATAAGGTTATCTTAACAATACGTTGAAATCAAATTCAGAATATTAGAAAGCAAGATGATTAAACTTACATCGTTTCCAACATAAAAACCAAACAATATAGCATATATCTTTTCTTTGTTAATTTCCCTCTTCCAATGTGGATGCCATATTTCGTACTCTGAGCATATGTACTCATCAAGCAAGCCCTTCTGTTTTGTATTTATGGCCCTATATCCACAATGATTATTCCTGTGTATATATTGAAAAATGACATAATATGTTAGTATCATATTATGTGATGAAAAATTCACAAATTTGAAACTATATAGTTTTGCATATCACATTTACATACCTTATGTACATATTTTGCTTTTTCCTCATACTTAACTTCAAGAATAATCGTTGTAGCCTATTCACTACCTTTGTGTTTCTTCCCCTTCTTTTCTTCGGTGAAAGGAGAGATAATAAGATTTAACTAGCGTTTAAGCTGTTTTCCCCTCCCTTTCCTTGCCTCGACCTCCTGTAGTTGGATTGCTCTTTCTTCTTTTCCTTCAACTACATCTTCTTCTAATGTTTCCTTCAGGGTCTTATTTTCAGCTGAAAGATCCTTTATTTTCACTTGATATTCCTTCTCTATTTTGGTTGAAGCTTCTAGTAGTAGCTTCTTTTTTTTGGTATGCAGGCTCATTTAATTGAAAATCAAAATTTTCTTTTTTTAATGCCCAGATGCCATTATATTTGTCAACTGTCTGCTTTATTTTATTTTTCATGTAATTAATAATATCCTTTAATGTATTTTTAGAAAGGTCTCTTTTGACCCTATATCTAGTTGTAGCTACTTATTTGCTTGGACGAGCTCCTTTATTTTGCTTTCAAATGTATCTCTTCTTGAGTCAAGTAAAGTCAAAATGCAATAACTCTCTATAATGTCATCTCCAACTCATCCAACGTGTTTGTGATGCATCAAACTCCCAAACTTGCTCAAATCAACCAAATGACTCGATCATAGGCAACTCGATCAAAATGAGATCTGAAGTGTCTAGGTCTGTGACCCTGTAGGTTTCTTAGACATTAGCAGTGATAACCTCAAGTCATCACAAGCAATGAGTGGCACTTAGCAGTACATCTTTGCTACCCAAGTCCTAGGAATTGAGTCATCATTGACATTACCTAAAATTGTGACAAAGTACATGTACACCTTTGTTCTTTTGCTAGGCTGATGTCCAGATTGCTCAAGTGTGTCACACTTGTTTAACCTAATCAAATGGTCATGACTAAATTAGGTTCTCCCCTGGGTATGGACATATACTTTCAGTCATGCAACCATATAGGGGCGCCATGGACATCAAGCTTTCTCATACAGAAGGGGCAAATCCTCTATTGGCTCATTGAACCTCTCATATGGTTCATGATATACTCAATGACAACCGTTATGACTCCTTGCTACGGCGGGGCATTAGGTTGTATCAAAGTACACCACTTACCATATAAAGATATCAATGACCTCAAATAGAGGACAAGTGTACTTCTTTCACTAAGAGATTTGACCTGTGACACTAGGGCAAATCCCCACGGCGAGTCGATCCAGTATATCTATCTTGATATACCTATATACATGTGTTAACAACCTGTGCTCAACCAGCGTATATGCTAGACTCAAGTGTATCATACTGTTCCTTATCCACTATGATACTTAACCAGGGACAATCCTTTGAGACTAGATAAAATATATCTCCATGGACATTATATATATAAATGTACATATGACGCAGATGTACCAAATACACAACAACGACAATGCCAGGACATATATCACAAATAAATGTGACACATATCAGACCAGCCATAGGTCCTAGGGCATATACACTAATAATCTTCCACTTGCACTAGGACCTTGTTGTTGAGTCACCTCAACATGTCTCTAGTTCGACCTGCCACGCTCCTGTTATGCCAGAGCATCGGTCAGTGGGCCTATCACGATTGTATCGATGTCAATATTTGCAATCTCACAACAACACCTCTTTCCCCAAGACAAGGTGGCAGTGCCTAAGTATGTGTTTAAATCTTAGGTGAAATCTTGGTTTTCTACGATGTGTCGTCACTCTTGTTAGAGCCCGAAGCACATGCAACTACATGAAGTTCAATGAAGAACTCCTATACCTAAATAGCTTCATAGAAGCCACAACATACTCTGCCTTCAGTCGGAGATAATGGTAGTCTGTCATGAAGCTCTCATAGCTTCCAACACTACCAAACATGTAGCTGATGCTACGATCAAGGTCAAACTGGAACAAGCTATCAAGTGTAGCCCTGTAAACTAAGCTTTTCCTATCTTTATAGACCAAGAACCACTCCTTTAGTTCTTCTCAAAACCTAAGGGTATTCAATCTCCTTATCTAGTGTCACGCACCTGGATTGGACTTGGTATTAGTTTGGTTATGCCCATAGCACAAACCATATCTTGCCTATAACATACCATGGAATACATAATCGATCCTTTAACCAATGTGTCAAGGACTCGGCTCATATCATCTCTCTCTCTCAGCATGAGTCATAGACACACCTCATGGAGAGATTGAGGCCAAGTTTCTCTGGAAGGAATTTCCCATGGAAAACCTCTCCAGTATCAATATATGTTATTTGACTTATGACTAGGAGTTTCTTGGACCTATCCATAAAACTCACACACCTACACCATAGGTGATGTCCACTAAGTTATTCACCATGAAACACTTCCCAATCATTTATTCACCATGTGAATGATCAGTATGTCATCTCTGATGAATAGTATGTCCCTGACATACAAGACCAGAGATGTCATCAAGCTCCTATTGCACTAAGGCAACATAGGAAGAAGATTCTCTACATTGAGTCAGGAGTTACCCATAAGTCAAAGCCTGACGAATCTATTCAACCTGTACAGCCTGTGTGTTCTGAGCCTCAAGTTGCCCACAACCTGTAAAGTATCCTGTAGGCATATTAGAGAATGTTCCTGTACAAATTGGTAAGTTTTTCATTCCTGCAGATTTTGTAGTGTTAGACATGGAGGAAAATTCTAGAAATCCTATAATTCTGGGTAGACCACTATTGGCCACTGCTAAGGCAAACATAGATGTGAAAGAAGGAAAGATTACTTTTGATATATGTGACAACAAGATTGAATTTAATCTTAATGATTCATTGAACAAGCTTTCATACTCAAGATCTTGTTGTAGTGTTGAGATATTTAATGATGATATTTATGATGTTTCAAGTTTGTTTGATGAAACCTCAAATAATGAATCTAACAATCTTTCTGAGAGTATTGATGAGAAATTGCAGAAAAAGAAAACGACAAGAAGGAAGAGAAGAAGAAGAGGCTATAGATTGATTGACAAAATAGAAGAGATTCTGAGAAAATTTGGATACTGTTTCAAGATTGAGCCTTATGTTGAAAAATCAGAGTGGAAATCTAGGAATTCACGATCAAACCGAGTGTTAATGGGTCAAGCTAATGACCTTTAAATTAGCGCTTCTTGGGAGGCAACCCAAGCTTTCTAACCTCTATTTTGTTTTCTTTAACTTAATTTTAGCTTAATACTAATTTTTCTTTTATTTTTGTAGGTAAAATTTGATTTGGAGCAAATTACGGTACTACCATAAGGTATTTTACAGTACCGTATTTCCAGCCTCTTTCGATCAGAAAGTTGCCACGAAATTACGGTATCGCCGTAAGGTATTCTATGGTACCGTATTTTCACAAAATTTTATTTTCTATTTTCTGAATTTTCAAATTTTTGAAAAAAAAATTAAAAAAATTAAAAAAAAAAAATTTGCTGTTTGAGTGTTACGGCAGGTACCGTAAACCTCTTTACGGTACCGTAATTCCGCGTCGTTTTTGAACAGAAAGGTTCTGAGATTTTACGACGGTGCCGTAAAGGATTTTACGGTACTGTATTTTCGAACCACTTTCGACCTGAGAGCAGTCGAGATTTTACGGCAGTGCCGTAAAACATTACACTGCCGTAATCTGTTTTCTGGCACGTGAGTCCTGTGCCGTATTTAGGGTTTTGACCGGGCCATTTTTAGGGTTTTTACCCTTGTTTTCACTCGTTCTTGCCTCTCCGATTGTCTCCGACTGCCTGTGGACACCGGCGACCTCTCCTACCCAGCCTTCATCGTCGATTAGGTACTCGTTTTACCGATTTTTCCGTCTTGATGAGTTTTTAACATGTTTCGCCCCTTTCACTCATTCTCGCTCAATTCTTAACCATTTTGAATGATTCTTGTTTCCATTTACTCGTTAGGGGATAAGCTTTAAATTCTTTGCTGCTTGAAAGGAATTTGGACCGATTTCGTAGGTGATTTGAGCTGAAACATGTCAAAACATAGCGTAGTTACTGTTCACTCACGGTTTTATCGTTCGTTGAGTTTGAGCTTGAGTTCTAAGTTGATTTTCGTTTCCAATAAGCTTGATAATTGTTGCTGGTAATATTAGACGAATAATTCATGCTAGCCATATTGAGTTGAGATTGAGATAACATGCTCTGTTTTTACCCTATTTTTATGATGATAGAACATGCTGATAAGATGCTCGTGGGCTTGAATTGAACTATTATATTGTTATTTTGTCGTTAAAATTGTGAGTTTGCAGCTTGAATACATTCATGGCACCAAGGACAAAGGCGATTTTCCCAAGAAGGAAGGGGAAAGCCCCTGCAGAGCCATCTCAGCCACAAAACCCCCATGGAATCATATTCAGGAACAAAATGTAGGAATCTAGATACAATAAACTGTTGGAAAGAAGAATCATCAATACCAAGTATGCTGATCAGAGGACTCTTGAAGCCTTGGGGCTTTATGATGATGTGCTTTGGATGTTTGAGAGAATCCAAGCCAAGAAGTTCTTCCAGATAACTCCGCACACCTATCTTCCACTTGTTTTGGAATTCTTGAGCAGTTTGACCATAGACTTAAAAGAGTATTCCAATGGCCCTGCTGATGGAGAAATTACTTTCAGATTAGCAAATGAGGAAAGGAAGCTAACACTGCAGGAGGTTAGAGACATCTTTGGCCTGAGTACAGGAGGGTACACTAAGATACCCCTGGGATTTATGGATAATATTTTTTGGAACCAAATCACTAATGAAAATCACTTCTATGCCGTCTTTGCCAGAGCCTCAAAAATCATGAACCCTTGTATCAAGTATGCACATCGGGTTCTAGCACACACAGTATTCGGTAGAGGAGATAGTGACGGCATGGTCCGTCAGCATGAGCTGTACTTCTTGTGGGGGATGCTCAGTGGATTCGCAGTTGACGTTGGTTACTTCATGATCAAGCACATGGATAAGGTGGCTAGAGTGACTAGAGGATCAGTGGTGATAGGAGGTCTGATCACTCCTATAACTAGGTATTTCGGGATTGAGCCATATGGGATTGAGTTGGCACGAGGGAATGCAAGACTCGACATTGAGTCTTGCATAGCAATGAAGATGATTGTAAGAGAAGGAGACACTTTTTGTTTGGTCTTTGGGCCAAATGTCCCTCCTCTACCTTTACCTCACATTGAGAAGACCACAGTCAGAGATAGAGCCAACTGGAAGTTATCTCCCAGTGCAGCTGAAGCAGCTTTCACTCCGCCACTTGATACAGTTCCACCACCACCCACCTGGGGTGGAAGGAGTGATCCGTATGGGATGGAGTCACCACCTCACGATTCTGCACAGGCCGTGAGTACTTCTTCACATGGGACAAGGGGTGGTTTTACTAGCCACCACGATCCAGGTTTCCAGGCGCTCACAGCACAGATGTATAATCAAGAACACCGCCAGGAGAGGATGGAAGAGACTCTAGGGCACATCCAGAGGGATATGGAGAGGTTATGTAATCATATGGAAAACATGGGTAACTTCCTTTTTGACCGTTTTGGTTATGCAGATCATAGAGATTATGGATACCAGGGTGATCAAGGAGGAACACCATATTATGATCCCATGGAGGCTGTTGCGAAAGACTCTGAGGCTACACGATCAGATGGCGACGAGTAGATACTTTGTGAGCATTGTTTTCCTTTACTTATTTACCATACTGTGTTTTTCCATATATATCTCATTGATTTTTCATATGATGAAGGGAAGGATGATGCTTCATAATCGCCGCCACTGATTTTTGACATGATTACTTTGTTTTCAATATGCTTGTATGATGAATATTGAAATTCTGATTCACTTTTCGATATGGTTGTACTACATTATGATGATATTAATTCTTGTTGACATGATGTGATGATGAAAATATCTTGATATATGATTATGTTTTGAGATGTGTTGATGATTTTTGAGGATGAATGAACTCAAATTCTTGATTAGAGTTATAGCCCCATCATGTTAAATTTATTTCTTCAATACATATTTGTCTATTGAAATATGTAATTAGTTGATGCATGAAATTTTGGGTAGATGTATTGTTTAAGGAATAAAATCTAAAGGTGAAAATTTTCTTTTGAATAAAATGAGTATATGAGTTTGATTTATGAATTGAGATCAATTGATCAACCTAGTAGATGTTTAGTTTGTTCTTGTTATTTGTTGGGAAATAAGAATCCAAGATCCACAAAATAATGGTGAGGACTCCCCTACTTGGCACTGTGGGAAAGCGCAGTGGTACCGAAGGTCATGGGTTGAAGCAATAAATAGAAAAAGAATGTATCTATGTGGGTACATGCCATGAGAGAAATCATTTCACATAAACTCTGCTGTCCTTAGTAAATTCTTTCCAAATTAGAGGATATGAGTTCTATTACATTGATTATGTGATCTGTGCACTCTAATCTCGTCACTAGAAAAAAGGTGGTAATCGAGTTAGAGAATGTGAATGATGCAAAAAGGAATGAAAAAGTATGTATCTATGTGGG
Source organism: Costus lasius (assembly GCA_027563935.2). Lineage (NCBI taxonomy): Eukaryota > Viridiplantae > Streptophyta > Magnoliopsida > Zingiberales > Costaceae > Costus > Costus lasius. Next base: position 63,773,539 of record CM050448.1, on the reverse strand, counting down.
TACATGCCAAAAAAAAAAAAAGAAAAAAATGAGTCGATAAAGATCTTGAAAACCTAATTCCTATAAACAAAAACATGATAGATTTGAACTGAAAATTGGGTAAAATCATGAGATTGAAAATTCTATTTATTGTACATATTGCGAAGTTTTATTTGATTGAATTATGGATCCAGAGGATTGAGTTTTAAAGATGATATGTTTATTTGAAGTTTTGTACATCAATTGATAGAATTTTTCATTGATGGGTTGTATTTTAGAAATTTATTGAGCATGAAAAGGTTATTCTTTTAATCAAATTTTGATTTTTGCTTGAAGACAAGCAAAGTTTGAGCCTTATGTATTTTGATGACACCAAAATATATAGTATATTTTGTATCATTTTGGATATCTTTTCATGCTAGATTGAAGATCTTTTATTTGTTTTCATGCTAAATTCATCGAATATTGCAAAGTCTACTTCTATTTTGGTTTTTCTCGATTTTCAGGTAAAAAGGCACTATTTCAAGGAGTTTTCAAGCAAAATCAAACACATAGAAGAGTTACCATCATCAAGAGGAAATTACCCAAGAAATTTCACACCAAACGGAGCAAGTCAGCAAATTACGGCAGTGTCGTAATCTATTTTATGGTACCGTAATTTCAGACAGTACCATAAAATCCGAGCCCTGCCGTATTTTGAGGAGTTTGCAACTAGAAAGATTTTTGAATTTTACGGCACTGCCGTGAACAATATTACGGTGCCGTATTTCAAAGCGCTTCAGAACAGAAAGTTTCCTTGATTTTACGGCACCACCATAAACCGGATTACGGTGCCGTAATTTCTAGCTTTTTCAAGAACAGAATACTCAAGGGATTTTATGGCAGTGCCGTGAACTATTACACTGCCGTAATTCCTTATTTGATCACGACGCCTAGGTCAATATCGACGCCTGATTCTTGCGGAGAACATGGTGGGCGATCCAGAACTCTAAATTGGATGCCGTAAGAAGCAAAAGGAGAGCTTTGGAGGAGAGAATTATGTACATACCGGAAGCCCCAATTTTCATCGACTGTGGAGGGAGAAATTGTGATTCACGCTGCCGCCTAGGGTTTCGCCGCCGCGCTAGATCCAGACCATCTCCGGCTGTGATTTTTCTACTGAAGCTTCGTCTGAAGGAGGAGGCAACACACCAGAAGTTTTAGATCGAATGGAGATCAAGTGGAAGAGAAATAGAAGAAAGAGGAGTTGTCGACACTGTTCATCGACGTTCTTTGTAAATTACAGCTGTGAAATACTTCACAGCCGTGCTGTATTTTCTAAACTTCTCTTTTCCTTTGATTTTTGATCTTCTGAAACCATGACTCATTGTAATTCCTTCACAATGATAGCTTAAATTACTTTCGGGACATGGGGGAGTAGTTCACTTGATTTCCAATGACTAGATAAACTACTTTTTCAATATTTCGTTGCGTTTGATCTTAGCATGATGATTTTGCTGATGTGATAATTGTGCTTAGACTCTCTATAAGTCCATGTTACTAATTATGTTCTTAGAATTTTCACTGTTGATTGAAAGGTAATTGCTTGAGAATTTGGAACCCTAGAATTGCATGTTAGGAACCCTTCCTTAGGTTAGATCCAACTTGATCTATTCTAGTAGAATAATTGTCATGATTATAACATGAATCTATAGATCGATGTCTATTTATCAAACGTGGAGATCTTGTGCGAAAGCAAGGATCGGAACGTTGGAGATCTATGAGTAAAACTAGTGTCGAGACTCGGATGCACGAAAGTGATCCTTGAGACTCCACTAGAGGTTATCAACCTAGAATTTGGATGTACGAAAGTGATCCTCGAGTTCATTGTTTGATGATTTACTTATCTTTAGCGTTGGGACGAATCTTGCGCGAAAGCAAAGATAAATCCCTGTGCGGTTGTTTGCACGAAAGTGAAACAATCCTTTTATTAAGTAAATTACATCTTCATCATGATAAAATTGAACTAACGAAATCCTTATTCATATCTAATCATAAAAGTTAAAGTGAACGAAACCCTAGTCCCAGCTTTTCTTTCTGATAATTCCGTTTTAGTTTCCGATTGCTATTTTTCACTACTTCGATTTGCCTAGATAGTAAGAAATCAACTATTTGGTATTCGATAACATAGGTCTCTGTGGGTTCGATATCTTAATTATTACTTCGAGTATCCGTGCACTTGCGGATTACAACAGGAACCTTTTTCTAATCATTTTATGTTGTAATACTTTGGGTTTTGTCATGTTCTAAGCATGTGCCCGCCTTAGCGGGTAGTCTAGGAGTTTATTTTTCTTTTAGTTATTTATTTTCTTAGAGAATGTAGTAGGTTGCATTAGTTTAGGTTTGAGTGCATGTAATTGTATAAGGCACCTCATCCCTCTCAACATTCCCCAACCAAGTCAGCCCACTAAAGCAGCCCAAGATCAGCACTAAAATAGGCCAAAGATCAACCAAGATTCAGCCCAAAGATCAGTTATGTTGACACCACATTTGGCCCAATTGACTAGCCCAAGAATCTCCCACTTGCTGTCCAGATTCAATACAAACTAGCAGCAATTAAGGGGTCAACATTTCAGTCAATAGCCAGTTCAAAACCTGCACCAAACAGCATGCGTGAGTGCAGATGAAGGATAAAATACAGCTCACAGCGAAGAAGAAGAAACCAGCCAAGAGTCCTATACAAGCAAGGTGGTTTGCTTGTCCAAATGAAGAAAGTTTCTAGCCATCCCCAAGAGAGAAATCTGCATACAAGCAGCCCAACAAGCAAGAGGAGATGCATGGCCAAATGAGGAACACTTGCAGTTTGCGCTAGCCACCTGCCACTAGATGATCTCAGCAAGTTTTGAATTTTGTCTCATGGGAGGGGAGTGTAACGTTGAGAGGAGGGGTTTAAAGACCTTGTACCTTGGTTTTTGCCATTTTATGAAAAAAAAAACAACTTCTGAAAAGTGTGCTGAGTAGTGTTGCTAAAAGTCCCATCTTTGCTGTTCTTCCCTTTAGCTGAACTCCCTCTTCTTCATCCTCCCTTCCACCAAGAGAGAGTGCTGAAGAGTTGAGCTACCAACTTGCGTGGAGGCCTGAAGGCGAACTTGGAAGATCTTGGGGCCCACGGCTGGAGCTAGAAGACTTGATCAAGCCCCTAAGGATCCTTTGTTTATTTAAGGGAGCTTGGAGCTTGTATCCCAATCCAGCCCATCATGGTTTGATTTGATTGTAAATCATTTAACTTGCCCATATCTAGCCTCAACACCAAGATACAGTGGAGCCGGGGGTGTCAAAGAAAGGGGTTTAGGCCCCTTTCCCTAAAGGGGGCCTTTGGTACACACTATCCTTTAGAATGCATGCTAGATCAATTTCTGTTTTGTTATTCATACTTGTTGCTTGTTGCACAAACCTGCTGGTCGATTGTGGAGCCAAGACCCCTAGGAAATCCTAGTAGCAACCCCTTAGATTAGTGGTATCAGAGCAAGCCTAGGGTGCTCCTTTGTGTGCACACACTTTTCTGAAAATTTCAGCTGAGTTTTGTTTTCTGAATCCGTTTTCCTACTGTTAAAATTCTGGGTTTTGAACCTGTTTGCTGCTGAGTCTACCCTGAGTTTTGGTTGCTAGGGGAAAAGACCTTCAACCACAGTCTATAGGTCATATAGATCTGTTGGAGGTTAACCCTACAATCTTTGAATTTTGGGGGGGAACCATAAAATCTGCTGTTGAAATTCTGCTAGAATTGAAGTTCTGTTCTCTAGATTCCTGTGTATTCCTGAATTTGTTACGACTGAGTTTTGTGCTAAGTTTGGTTGCTGGGGAGAGGCCTTCAGCCACAATCTATAGATCATATAGATCTGCGAAAGATTAGCCCTACAACCCATGAATTTTTGTGGATGTCATAACCCCTGCTGTTGGAAGCTTGCTGAACTTCTGAGTCAGTTTTCTGGGTTGTGTTGCTGCCTTTGTTCCTAAAGTTTGGGTTTTTGTTAGGTCTGTGTTGTCTCCTAAATGCTGAGAAGTTCTTGTGCTATCTAACCAATAGATAGTCGCTTCGCTGAAAGTTGAACAAGTATGAGGCTGAAATTCCTGTAGTTTACCAGATTTCGATTTGAGCTGTGCTTAAAGGTGGGCAAGGGACTTCAGGCTATCTGGAGCCATGGATAAGCTGCTGTAATCCCTCACATTACTTCCACTAAGCCAAGCCTACAGCAAGAACATTGCTGCAAGGGTTGGAAGCTGGCCAAGCGCAAAGCTAAATTCTGAAATCTGGGATCACTATTCCATACCAGATTTCTGATTTTTGGTTTCGTAGTGTGTAGTAAAGAGCCCAAGACTACGTGAGTTCATAAATGGGTCCCTGAACTTCCTTAAGTTGTTTTCCCTACCCAAAACCACAGCAAAGCAGTTGCTGCTTGGGTTTGACAAAGCTTGAAACAAAACTAAGTTTTCTGATTTTATTGATTGGCAGCCAACCCTTGTGTGATACCTTCTAAATCTTGTGTAAAGGTTGCGGGAGATTATCTTAAACCCTAGATAAACTATGGAACCCTTTGTTGGAGCAAGTATGAACCTTGCACGCACCATTGCCAGGATCACTAATGTTGAACTCCAACTCTGTTTGATGAAATTTCTGACTCTGCTCTTCTGAAAATTTTCTGGGTTTATCTTTGAACAGTTCTATCTCTGATAAGTAGCCTGAACTGAGTTACTGAGTCCTTAATCCAATAAGGAAGTTTATTACCCAAGGAGCAGAGAATCTATCCAGCTAATGATAAGCATCTCATGGAACCTGCATGCTGAAATTCTGCATTTGCGATTACTGTAGCTTACCTCTTGAATTTTCTATGCCGATTGCTTTCGCTCTCTGTTTTGAAGCTTTGGATAACATATAATCTAATAGGTTGATTCTCCATGTTCTTCATCCCTAAGCAGTGCTGAGCCTTGCAGACCACCATTGTCTAGGTCATGCTTAATGGCTGAGTTTCCTTATCTAGATTTGAGTTTCAGCCGCTGTAGCTTACCGGATGAACTTCATTGCGTTGCTTTCTCCTTGCATTTGCTCGACCTCTGGAGGCTGCCTTGATCCTTGGGTAGACTACAGATCTTTGACTTTAGCTCTTTTGTTTGCTGAGTTCTGCATTTGCGGCAACCTTATGCACTTGCTGAATTTAAGCACTCAAACACCTGGATTCATATGCTGAGTTCTGAACAGCCTTAAAAATCTGGATTTACATGCTGAGGTTTGAACAGCCCCTGAATCTTCCTCCGTAAGCTTAACTTATAAGCTGGGGCTGAATCAAATTTGTGTTGCTGACTTTTTATAAAATCTATCAGCTACACATCAATTTCCAAGTCAAATTTCTGTACTTACCAACTATATGGCTGAATTTTGTTTTTGAACTTTGTTTTATTTCTTGCTGATTGTTACATCCTTGTATTTTACAAATGTTGGTTACAAATATTGTTTTTGAAAATTAACAAGAGTTTTAAAATCTAATATGGCCTTGTGTCCCACGAGGGTGGGATGTACTGCACAATGTGACACATGCTTCATGAGGTATGCGCGCCGGCCAATTGCAACTTAGCAATTCCCTTTTCAAGACAGTTTGGGCACTTTATGTCTAACGGAGATACAACACAAACCCCAAACTTCTTGAGGGTGCCTCTAGAAATTTCATCATGTGAACAACATATATGAAAAATCCAGCCAAGTCCGACCTGATTGTTATGCCTAGGGCCAACAAATTCCTTGTGGAAGGCGCGTCTAGAGTTTTAACTGGACTAGGAAAATATTATCACCTCAGGCCTCCTAAAGATAGATGGGTGTGCCCCATGGGGGTGGGAAATAGTGCACAACATTATCGATCGATAGTTTTATGAGGGCTACACATCAGAAGACAGAGACCAGACTTTATATAATTTAACGAGAATTTTTATGGTCTCGGTTCCACGAGATTTTATCTTATTCTACCAATACAGGCATGCAATCCTATAGTGGAATAAAACAAAATAGTAAAGACATGCTTAAAAACAGAAAAATAAACATAATGTGATCAAAGCCCACTCTTTGGGTAACAAGCCCCTAGACCTAGTCCTACACAACTAGCACTACCAAGGGTCTTGAGCCATGGGCCCATGCCAATAAATCCTTAGCTCATCCCTGAGTGCCCTTAGAGCTCTGCTCCAAAACCCTATGTACGCCGCCTAGGTCTTCAGCTTCAAGGGTTAGCTCACGAACCTTGAAGGCACCATCCAGAAAAACCTAGATTCACCTTTAGGTTCGCCCAACCCTAGCCTCATCCTCCAAGCCAGCTTGTAAACCCTAGGTTCCTTCCAGGGTTCAACCAAACATGGATGCGCCATCCTCCTCTAGGTGTCTCACCATTATTGCTAGATGTGCCACTTCCCTTGCAAGGTGCGCCACCATGGGGTGTGCCCCCTTGCTTGGATGTGTCATCAAACAAGTGTTGGTGAGCCATCTTCCTTCCTTAGCCCTTGATCTTAAGAAGCGCCACTAGGAAAACCTAGGACCTTCAATCTCTGGGCTAAGAAGAGAAAACAGCCCCCTTACAAGTTTGGAGCACCAACCCTCTTCATCAGCCCTTGAGCCTCTAGATGCACCACTAGGAAACCCTAGACAGCATCAAGGCTTGACCAAGGAAGAAGATCAGCCCCCTTACTTGATTAGGTTACACCATCTCCTTGATCAACCATCCTCCCTCATGTGCACCATCTAGGTAACCCTAGAAACCACTCAAGGTTAGGTTAAACAAGCGGATGCACCACCTTAGGAGGTGAGGTGCGCAAACCCTAACCCTCGCTGCCAAACCCTAGATGCACCTCTAGGGCAAACCCTAAGAGTCACCTTAGGTTTCGGGTAGGTAAAGAGTTGCGCCACCTTGAGAACATGCACAAAGGAGAGAGAGGAAAACGCCACAAGATATCTTCAACGTCTTCAATTTAATTATAAAACTGAATTTGAAATACAAAATTGAAAGTCTGCACGTAGGCCTCACAAAGATACATCACAGGCATGGCAATAAGGGCTTGTCTTTGATCACATCACTTTGCATAAATCAAACTACTCATTCTACATAATATGAAAAATCAACAAGTAATCACGTTTAATTTTTCATAAAACCCTTCCTAAATTTTCAGTGTCTCCCACTACATCTAAACTTTATGTTTTGTCCCTCTCAGGAGTGTACAAGGGGTAGATGCCCCTTGCAATCCATACCCCATAGAGATTAGGGCAATCACCCAGTCCATGCCCTGCATAATCTCTCCTATGGGTCTTACACCATGGGTCTATCCCATGAGCGCAAGGAGGGAAAATTCTTCTGTTGGGGTATGCCCTTAAGGCTAATGTTTGAGGCCTTGGGATTATTTCAGTATCATGTATAAACTCTATGTTTATAAAGGCAATGGTTGTTATTTAGGTTGTTACATCATCTGCTGCAATATGTATACTTCTGAATAATGTCTCAATGCTGTTCAGCTTGGCTGACATGTAGTTTTGTCCTTAGTCGAGATATCTTGGTGAACATGAGACAGCCTTGATATGATTAAGACTAATATGTGTTCTAATCTTATAGGATGCTTCGAGCATGGAATAAGTCATGGGTACATTGGATGTACTGGACAGACCCTACTTAGGATATTCGATTGCTTGTCACAATGTGAATAATCCTTATATGCAAACAAGTGGCATATTTCCTCTGACTTGAGATCACTTCTGTTTCTAAATGATGATTGGCATTGTTTTGAGGTAGTTCAATATCATTTGAAACATAATGGTTATAGACTATCTTGGATAGTGAGCATGAGTCATGTTAGGGCACTAGTGATAGATATAGGATTGCCGTCTCCTTGTTTGGAGTGTGATGTTCTATAGGGGCCCCCTGGATGAGATGGTTGAGAAAGTGTATGGCCATACCCAGATGACTATGTTCATCTGATCTAATCATTCTCATCATATTAGAATTACAGGCTTGACACGCTTGTCCAATAAGAACATCCAGTGGCAAAGGAAACACATATGTCAAGTGACTTGGGTTCACACTTGTGATGTGGTTTGGGTGTAGTCTTGGAAGACTCTTTCCTTTATATCGAGAGACAGTGATGTGTTGCTAGATACCCCTCACTGATCATGATAACGTGAGTTATCGTTACCGACATTTAAAGGAAACCCTTAGGGTCGCACAATTTGATGATATGGCTTACTTATGTCAGATCGTGTGGACTGAATTGTTTTGGTTCAGTTTAAAGGAGTTTTAACTCTGATTGTAAGTGAGATCTGGTCTGATTATGTTTGATTGATTAGGGCTTGAGATCGGTAAGCTTCGATCGAGAGAATTGATGCTAGATCGGTAAGATCAAGAGCATCAAGAGATGAATGGTTAGATCTTGAGCCTTATGGTTTAATTTGATCTAGACCAATGCTTGGTTTAATTTGGTCTTTGAACCAAATGAAATTGAACCGGCTCATCAAGTGAGCGCATGGTTCAAAGGGGAGAACATTGAGATTTGTTCACTAAGCGTGAACACTTGAACGTGTGAGGGTTTACTATTTTTGGAAGTCATGCTTTCCAAAATAGGGTGCACGCCTCACGTTCGAGAGCATTGCTCTATTCTCGCTCGCCTCTTCCTCTCGACGCCTCTCTCTCGTGTGGAGAGTCTTCACGCAAAGGAGAAGAGAAGAAAGCCAAGAGACATCTCTCATCTCCTTCACGAAGGGAAACCTTGAAGCTTTGCTAGCACAAAGACGCCAAGGGAGTAGTCATCTTCATCTTGTGTGCATCACCTTTGGAGGAGAGCTGCTCGCCCTCTTCTTCCAAGTCGCCATCCAAGCAATGGCAATGGTATGATCCCCTTCTTGATCTATACAATCTTTAAGTTGATCTATGTTCATGCATGCGATCCTAGGAAACCCTAGATTCCGCCCATGCAAGTTTTTATATGCGCATGCTTTAGGGTTTCGCCCCCTTGCTAGGAACTTTACAATTGGTATCAGAGCTAGTTCCTTGTATGATTCATATGATTGCTTATATGTGATCCTTGTTTGCGCTTAATAGTAGATCTAAAAGATCATGCAAAAATATGATGTATGCTTTACATTGGCGCATGTATATAGTTGGCGCTTGTTGTAGTTTTTTCTCAAAACATTACTTGCGCGCATCCATTAGATCTAAGCGCCTACTTTAAAACTTAGACGGGTTATTAGGGTTGAAGTCATCGTCCAGTCTAGACCCAACAGTCTGATCAGACTATCTGACAGCCTAGATGGGTCGACCAAATGGCACCTATGCGCGAGCATGAGGTGGCTATAGGTCGACTACTGAAAGGCGTGTAGCGATGTCTGATTGAGACAACCGATGAATGCTCATGATTAAGGCCCGGGGTCACACCCGCTTGCCAGAACTCATGAGGGACGTTCAGCCCTTCACGCATGCATTGTTGACCATGAGGTCGACTCAAGTCGGTTATGACTTGGTGCATGCAAGGGCAGTGGGTCTGACTAGGTCTGATGAGTGGATCCCTATTAATGGACCGTTGTAAGGTAGTAGGGCATATAAGGAAATAAAATGAAGCCAATGGGTTTTTCGAAAACTTTTATTTTCTTGATTGGATCACTTGATGTTTGTATAACATGATGAGTGTTTATTTAATCTTATGTGGGCTACCTAAAATTTAATGTGTGCTGTGCTGGGGCCTGCGTGCCTGGATGTATATTGTAAATTATTATTGTGATATGCACATCACATTTTAATTAATTTATAAAGTGTAATTGACCTGCGTGTCAATCATGTCTAGATAGATTAAATTGTAATTTAATCAGACATGAGCACAGAGCACACATGGCAGAGGCGCATGTAGCAAGTGGCTTCACCAGTGGGAGGTCTAGGGTTCGACTCTAGGACAGGCGCATTTTACCTGGTGGGCGCATCTGAGCTGCAGTGGGCGCTTGGGCCCGGGTTGGGCCAGATGAAATGCTAAAGACCCATGAAGGGCTCAAGTGAAGACTTAAGTTAATTAAGGTCTTACTTAGGCTTAATGGGCTTTTACCACATAAGATCATCATGCTTTTAATTTACTGTTTAAGTAATTTAATAACTGCATGATTTATTCTTCTGCTATCACCATAGGATTTGAATGATAGTAAGAAGATAAAAGGACCGTTAAAATCCAACGTTAAATATCAAGCACGATAGCCTTCTGACGCGAAACCTCACTGTTCTGACTATCGTTGGGGCCGTGTTGTACCCACTCAGTGGGCACGCCCATCTATCTTCAGACGGTGTGTGATTACACCTGCGTGTTACAGAGAAGGGATTTATCGCTTCTCGTTGCTCAGCATAGCACGTGGTGGTCCAGGGAGTAGGTCGGGTCAGCTTGACCATGTAGGCTACATATTGAGCATATGGTAGCTATATGGAGGCAGCCATCTGTGGGATCAGAGACTGTGTTGTACCAACTCAGTTGGCACAGTCTGCTGGATTGCCCAGATGAAGGGGAATCGCACGGGTTGGCGATTGGCAGGGATTGCCTACCAGAGATTAGTGCTTGTACTCTCTGTGCATCTTATCTCGCCTGAGCGGGACGCGGAGACCAAGTATGAAATCTGGATCCCATCTCACTAAAAGAGTTTTACTCTTTCGGACTGTTTTACTGGATTTTTCAGTCAGACAAAATAGTGAGAAAAAAATCATTCTTAAGTCCTGAATTGATTCTAACATTGATACTGACCTTACTGTTCTTGCATTGTTGTAGATTACTGCAGCAACGAACACCACAGCGTTCAATGTGCGATCCCTACTGGAAAGGGAGAAGTTTGCTGGGCCAAACTTCTCAGACTGGTACGGACACCTTAAGATTGTTCTTAAGGCTGAGAGGAAACTGTATGTCCTCGAGACGGCTATACCGCCTCAACCCGCTACGAACGCCGCAAGGGCGGTTCGGGAAGCTTATGAGAAGCATGTCAATGATAGCATTGATGTCGCTTGCCTTATGCTAGCGTCTATGACGCCACAGCTGCAGCGTCAGCATGAAGATTTATCTGCTATTGAAATTATAGCAAATCTCAAGATGCTGTATGCTGCACAGGCAAGGACTGAACGCTATAACTTGACTAAACTTTTCTTTCAGAGCAAACTGACTGAAGGGAGTCCAGTGGGAGCTCACGTACTCAAGATGATTGGGTACAAAGAGGCATCATCCTGCAGTCTCTCCCGGCCTCTTTCGATCCATTCATTATTAATTTTAATATGAACAAGATCGACTGTACGCTGGCAGAGTTACTGAACATGCTCTTGACTATAGAGCAGACTCAGTCTCGTGAGAAGGGAACGCCTTCATCCTCTGTCCTAATGGTTCCTTCTAGGAACAAGAAGAAGGGGAAGAAGGGCAAAGCCCCTGTCAAGAGCTACAACAAGGCTCTGAAACAAAAGGTAAAGCGGTCAAAGGAATACAGATGTTTCCATTGTGGCCAGCTAGGTCACTGGAAAAAGGACTGTAAAGCGCTCCAAGGAGAGAAGAAGGGAAGCAACCCTTTCGCTTCTGGCTCAGGTATTTTCGTGACTGAAGTCATGGTATCTTCTTCTTCTATTTCATGGGTGTTGGACACTGCATGTGGAGTTCACATTTGTTCAAATGTACAGGAACTCAAGAGAAGAAGACAGGTGGGACAGCATGAGGTGGACCTACGAGTTGGAAACGGGGCACGGGTTGCTGCTGTTGCTGTAGGAGTTTATCACATCTCTTTACCATCTGGTCTTGTATTAGAACTGGACAATTGTTATTTTGTGCCGAGCATAACTAAGAATATTATCTCTATTCCTGCTCTTGTCAGGAAAGGGTTTTCCTTTGAATGCAAGATTTCAAAGTGTTATATTTCTTTTGATAATATTGTTTATGCTACTGGGTCAATTAACAATGGGTTATTCATGTTGGACATGGAATGTTCTATACAACAGATTGATATTAAGAAAGCCAAGTATGCTGATGACAGCACATTGCTATGGCATAGTCGTTTAGGCCATATTAACAAGAAGCGCATTAAGCGGTTGCATGACCATGGACTGCTGGGATCATTCTCCTATGAGGAGCTTGATACATGCAAAGCTTGTTTATTGGGTAAAATGACGAAGTCTCCTTTTTCTAACAAAGGTCAAAGGGCTTCAGGTTTACTTGACCTCATTCACAGTGATGTGTGTGGGCCATTTAGTAAACATGCCAGAGGTGGCTATTCATACTTCATTACCTTTACTGATGATTTCAGTAGGTATGGTTATGTCTATCTAATGAGACATAAGAGTGAATCTTTTGACAAGTTCAAAGAGTTCAAAAATGAAGTACAAAATCAGCTAGGCCGAAATATCAAGGCACTTCGTTCAGATCGAGGTGGAGAATACTTGAGTCATGAGTTTACTGACTATCTGAAGGAGTGTGGGATTATCTCATAGCTCACTCCACCAGGAACACCGCAATGGAATGGTGTGTCCGAGAGGAGAAATAGAACCTTACTGGATATGGTTCGTTCTATGATGAGTCAGGCTACTCTACCTTACTCCTTTTGGGGATTTGCACTGGAAACAGCTGCAAAGGTACTAAACCGAGTGCCATCCAAGGCCGTTTCAAAGACTCCATATGAGTTATGGTATGGGAAACAGCCGAGCTTGACATTTATTAAGATCTGGGGTTGCGAGGCTTATGTCAAAAAGCTCGCCTCTGGAAAACTGGAGAGCAGATCTGATAAATGTATCTTTGTCGGTTACCCTAAGGAAACTAAGGGTTATTATTTCTACGATCCCAAAGAGAACAAAGTATTTGTTGCTCGGACGGCTATTTTTCTTGAGAAAGAATTTCTTCTGTAAGAAGCCAGTGGGAGAGAAATAAAGCTGGATGAGAATCCAGAAGAAGGACAAAGTAGTCAAGCACAGTTGGATGAGCCTGAGCCAGTAGATCAGGTTACTGAACAACCTGAGGCTCAGATATCACGGGAACCGCGAAGATCGGGAAGGATCCGTCGACAGCCTGAGCGCTATGACGGAGTCTACATCATTGATGATGAACCCCTCACTTATGCGGATGCGGTCAGTGGACCGGAATCAGCGAGATGGCTTGAAGCTATGCGAGCCGAGATGGACTCCATGTCAGATAACCAAGTTTGGGATTTGGTTGATCCGCCTCCGGGAGTAATCCCTATAGGCTGTAAGTGGATCTTCAAGAAGAAGATTGACATGGATGGTAACGTGGTTACCTATAAAGGCAGGCTAGTTGCGAAAGGTTTCAAACAAATCTACGGGATAGATTATGATGAAACTTTCTCTCCTGTAGCCATGTTCAAGTCTATTCGGATTATTCTCGCGATAGCGGCATATTATGATTATGAGATCTGGCAAATGGACGTGAAGACCGCTTTCCTTAATGGAAAACTAGAAGAGGATGTGTATATGACACAACCTGAAGGTTTCACTAATCCATCAGATCGTCATAAAATATGCAAATTAAAGAAGTCCATTTATGGACTTAAACAAGCATCAAGAAGCTGGAATATTCGTTTTGATGAATCAATCTGTGAATTTGGTTTCATCAAGAATGAAGATGACCCGTGTGTATATAAGAGGTTTAGTGGGAGCGTGATTACTTTTCTAGTCCTCTACGTCGATGATATCTTAATCATTGGAAACGATATTCCTGAACTACATGCGGTTAAGGCATGGTTAAGAAAATGTTTCCAGATGAAAGATTTAGGAGAAGCAGCCTATGTATTAGGTGTGAAGATCTACAGAGATAGATCAAAGAGGCTTCTTGGGCTGTGCCAGAGTACTTACATCGATAAAGTCCTGGAGAGATTCCACTTAGAAAATTCTAAAAGAGGATATCTTCCAGTCAGACATGGTCTGAATCTTTCAAAGAGTCAGTGTCCACAAACACAGACTGAGAAAGATGAAATGGACAATACGCATTATGCTTCGGCTATTGGGTCCATTATGTATGCGATGTTGTGTACTCGCCCAGACGTTGCTTACGGGTTAAGCGTGACCAGTCAATTCCAAAGTAATCCAGGGAAGGCACACTGGATTGCGGTCAAGAACATTTTGAAATATCTTCGGAGGACCAAAGATATGTTCTTGATATATGGAGGTCAGGAAGAACTCAGTATTGAAGGATATACTGACGCTTCGTTCCAATCTGACCAGGATGATTTCCGATCGCAATCAGGCTATGTTTTTAGCTTGAATGGAGGAGCAGTGGTGTGGAAAAGTTTCAAATAGTCAATTGTTGCTGATTCCACAACAGAAGCCGAGTATGTTGCAGCCTCAGAAGCATCCAAGGAGGCAGTGTGGATTCGTAAGTTCGTTGAGGAACTTGGTGTTGTTCCTTCGAGTGCAGATCCTTTGGTTATCTTCTGTGATAACACTGGAGCAATAGCACAAGCAAAGGAACCACGGTCGCACCAGAAGTCCAAGCACATACAGAGAAGGTTTCACTTGATCCGGGAGATCATTGATCGTGGTGAGATCAAAGTCTGCAAGGTTCATACAGATGACAATCTAGCTGACCCGCTTACAAAGCCTTTGGCGCAGCAGAAGCATGAGAAGCACTGTAATAATATGGGTTTGAGATTTCTCAACCATTAGATTAAGTGCAAGTGGGAGATTGTTGGGGTATGCCCTTAAGGCTAATGTTTGAGGCCTTGGGATTATTTCAGTATCATGTATAAACTCTATGTTTATAAAGGCAATGGTTGTTATTCAGGTTGTTACATCATCTGCTACAATATGTATACTTCTGAATAATGTCTCAATGCTGTTCAGCTTGGCTGACATGCAGTTTTGTCCTTAGTCAAGATATCTTGGTGAACATGAGACAGCCTTGATATGATTAAGACTAATATGTGTTCTAATCTTATAGGATGCTTCGAGCATGGAATAAGATGTAGACTCATGGGTACATTGGATGTACTGGACAGACCCTACTTCGGATATTCGATTGCTTGTCACAATGTGAATAATCCTTATATGCAAACAAGTGGCATATTTCCTCTGACTTGAGATCACTTCTGTTTCTAAATGATGATTGGCATTGTTTTGAGGTAGTTCAATATCATTTGAAACATAATGGTTATAGACTATCTTGGATAGTGAGCATGAGTCATGTGTTGGGAAACCCCGGGGACATTTTACAATTTTTAGAGCTATGGATACATTTTACGCAGCGGAAGAATGTCCCCGAAACAGGCTAGTCCCAAAAACCCAGTGAAGATCTCTTGCAAGGGGGTCGACACGATGTGATAGTAAGTACCTTTAAGCAATTAGAAGCCGATGTCGATGAAGGCGCCCAAGTGTTCGCCCTCTGCAGTCTCGCACACACGGATTCCTCAAGCTTTCTTCTTCCTCGCCCGGTGCTAGCCTCGGGAAGAAGATCCATGCCTTAGGAGAGTCCTCCAAGCAACTTGCGCCACCACCAAGATGTGATGCGCCAAGGAGATGGAAGGAGAAGACAACGCCGCAAGCCTTCTTGTTCCTTTGCGCCAAGGAAAGGAAGAGAAGAAGCATGCTTGCGCCCTTGATGGAAGAAGAAGAGCTCTAAGCTCTCCAAGCCGTCGCCCACTAATGCCTCACGCCTCCAAGGAATTAGCATCATGAAGAGAGGGGGCGGTAAGGGCTTATTTATAGGAGCAAGAGGCAGTTAGGGGAGAATGGCAAGTGTTGACAATTAGGGCATGATTCTAGGAGATTATCCAATCAAATATATTGATTAAATCTCCACTCCCATATGTGCCTAAGACTTGCCAAAGCAAGCATCAGTCATATACGCCCATATCATGCCATATGAGGCATTAATCCCATCCATGCGCCTAGACCTAGTCAAGGCAATATGATGGATTGCCTAATGTGGCTTGGGCGCAAGTCCTAATCCAATTAGGACTCTAATTATGTTAATAATCAGCCCACAATTGTCAAACACAATCCAATCAATTATCTTGTGTGATTTAATCAAATCCAATTTGATTTAATCACCTAGGAGATACCAAACAAGGCATAGGCGCCAATTCTAGTCCAACTAGAATCCCATATGCGCCTATCCCATTAATTCATCCCCATTATACCCTTCAAGCCTCATAGCCCTTCAATACAACTTATTAGCAAGCCCAACTAAGCAATGGGCCAAGCCCAAAGTCCATTATGTATGTTAACCAAGCTATTGGATCCAATCCAATTTAACCCATGGTTAAATGAGGCTAACCATGGTTAATTTGATCGATATGCCAAAAACGGAAGTTGGCCCCAATAAGTTTCTTCCATCTCATCAGGCCCATTGGCGCTGATGAAATCTCCCAAATAGATCAGAGTTATCCAATAACTCGATCTAAAGGCTACCCGATCAATATGAAAACTCGAGTATCAAGGTGTGCGACCCTGTAGGTTCCTCTAACGCTGGCAGTGCTGACCAAAGGTCATCACAAGCAGTGAGTGGCACCTAGCAGTGCATCGTTGCTACCCAGGTTATTGGAATGGATATCGACATCGACATCCCCATCATCGCAACTAGGTACAGATGCATTACAGTCTCTTTGCCGTACTGATATCCGATTGGACAAGTGTGTCACCACTTGTTTTCATCCAATCACATGGCTATGACTAGAACAGGTTCTTACCTGGGTATGGCCATACACTCTTAGTCATAGAACCATAAGGGAGCTCCATGGATATCACACTTCCCTAAGGAAGGGGCAAATCCTATGTCTGTCCATTGACCTTCTCATATGGGTCGTGACATGCTCAATGACAACCGTTATGACCTCCCAACTACGGCAAGGTGTTAGGTTGCATCAAAGCAAGTCCCTAACCATATAGAATGGTCAATGACCTCAAGTCAAGGGATCAATGCATCTCCTGTCACTTGTGAGGATAACTTATGACACCAAGTCATAGCCTCACAGCGGGTCTATCCAATATATCCTCCAATGATATACCCATGTGTCTGCGTTAGCACCACGTGCCTAACCAGCCCACATACCAGTCTCACAAGTACCAGAGTTGTCCCATATCCACTCAGGTACATCGACTGGGGACTATAGTTCGAGCACAGATCCAATCTGTCTCCAGGGACATTATCATGTAAGTACACAATCGCAGGTGTAGACAAACAATGATAACGACAATGCCAGAAAGATATATATTAATATCAGAGTCAAGTAGTACAAAGATGGACCAAAACTAGGTCCTAGGGCATATACACCAACAATCTCCCACTTGCACTAAGACCTAGAGGTTGAGCAACCTCAACCCCATATCTCTAGTACGACCATCATGCTTCTGCTGCGCCAAAGCCTTGGTCAGTGGGTCTGCTAGATTGCTCTCTGTGTCAATTCTGCTACTCTTGACATCACCTCGATCAATGATCTTTTTGATCAGGCGAAATCTCTTGAGTATGTGTTTGGACCTTTGATGAGACCGTGGTTCCTTATTATGTGCAGTTCCCATAGTAGAGCTCAATGGGATCCATTGCACTTGGAACCACCTGAAGTTCAGAAATGAACTTCCTGATCCAAACGGCTTCATTGGCTGCCTCAGATGCAACCACATACTCAGCTTCGGTTGTAGAATTAGCTATGGTGGATTGCTTGAAGCTCTTCCAGCATACAGCACCTCCAACCATCTTAAACTAATAGCTGGTCTGCGATCTGAAGTCGTCAGGATCAGACTGGAATGACTCATCAGTGAAGCCCTGCACACTGAGTTCTTCCTGTCCCCCGTAGACTTTATAGAATAAATCCTTAGTCCCTTTCAGGATACTCAAGGATATTCTTTACAGCCACCCAGTGCTGTAAACTAGGATTGGATTGGTTTCGGCTGGTTATGCTCACAGCATAAGCCACAACTGGTCTAGTACACAACATTGCATACATGATCGATCCCACCGCCAAAGCATAGGGCACTCGACTCATGTCATCTCTCTCAGGCTCTGTGTTGGTACACTGGTTCTTTGAGAGAGTAAGGCCATGTCTCACTGGAAGGTATCCCTTCTTGGATTGCTCCAAGTTGAACCTCTCCAGGACCTTATCAATGTGGGTACTCTGACTAAGGGCCAAGAGCCTCTTGGATCTATCCCGGTAGATCCTCACGCCTAGAATATAGGCGGCCTCCCCTAAGTCCTTCATCTCGAAACACTCCCCTAACCATGTCTTCACAGCTTGAAGACTAGGGATGTCATTTCCGATGAGCAGTATGTCATCGACATACATGACCAGAAAAGTCACCAAGCTCCCACTGAATTTTCTGTATACACAGGCGTCATCTTCGCTTTTGATAAAGCTATAATCTCTCACAGCTTCATCAAACTGAAGATTCTAACTTCGAGATGCTTGCTTTAATCCATAAATGGATTTCTTTAGCGTGCAGACTTTACTAGTATCTGCAGGATGGATGAAGTCATTAGGTTGTGTCATATACACATCCTTAGTTAGCTTCCCGTTAAGGAACGCTGTCTTCACATCCATCTGCCATATCTCATAGTCATGATATGCAGTAATAGCAAGCAGAATCCGAATGGATTTGATCATGGCAACTGGCGAGAAGGTTTCATCATAGTCCACCCCGTGGACTTATTTAAATCCTTTAGCCACTAGTCTACCCTTATAGGTAACTATTTTGCCATCCATGTCTGTCTTCCTCTTGAAGACCCATTTACACCCTATGGGTTTTACCCCATCAGGCAGCTCAACCAAATCCCAGACTTGGTTAGCCGACATGGAATCCATCTCGGATCGCATGGCCTCAAGCCATCTCTCGGAGTCCGGTCCGCTGACCGCCTCATCATAAGTCCTGGGTTCATCCTCCATGATGAAGATCCCGTCGTGTTGGGTCGGCAGCGACCCATACCTCTCAGGTGCACGACGAAACCTCCCAGACCTACATGGGGCCTGTGTCTGAGCCTCAGGTTGCCTAGCAACCGGTGCAGGTGGCTCAGGTTCCCATCTCTATGTCTTGTGGTTGCACTTGGACCTTGTCCAAGTCAAACTTCCTCCCACTAACTTCTTTCATGAGAAATTCTTTCTCTAGAAAGACCGCACCCCAAGCAACAAAAACTTTGTTCTCGGTGGGAATATAGAAGTAGTAACCCTTAGTCTCCTTAGGGTACCCCACAAACATACACTTATCAGATCTAGGTTCTAGCTTGCTAGAATCCTGACGTTTGACATAAGCCTCACATCCCTAGATCCTGATAAAAGTGAGATTAGGGCGTCTCCCATTCCATACCTCGTATGGAATCTTTGAGACACTCTTAGATGGAACATCATTCAGTATTAGAGAAGCCTTTTTAAGTGCATGTCCCCAGAATGAGGGAGGTAGAGTTGCATGACTCATCATAGACCGAACTATGTCCAACAAGGTTCGATTTCTCCTTTCAGATACACCATTCTACCGAGGTGCTCTAGGAGGAGTGAGTTGGGATAGGATCCCACACTTACTCAGATAGTCAAAGAATACACTGCTCAGGTGCTCTCCATCACGATCTGATCGAAGATTCTTAAAGGATTTACCAAGCTGGTTCTCTACTTCATGTCTGAACTCCTTAAATTTCTCAAAGGATTCAGACTCATGTCTCATCATGTAGACATAACCATATCTACTGAAGTCATCAGTAAATGTGATGAAGTAGTTATACCCTCCTTTGGCTTGTTTATTGAATAGCCCACACACATCACTATGTATGGGATCCAACAAACCTCCTGCCCTCTCACCAGTCTTGGTGAAGGGCGTCTTTGTCATTTTCCCTAATAAACAAGTCTCACATGTATCAAGTTCCTCCAAGGAACTCGAATCTAGCAACCCATTTGCATGGAGTTCTCGAATGCGATTCTTGTTTATATGGGCTAATCGACAATGCCGTAGGAAAGCATCAACTGAACCACTCAGTTTGGTCCTTTTATTATTTATGTTACAAATAGAGCTAACCATGTCCAAGACATGTGGACCATTGCACAAAGTACCCTTCCCATAAAACATGTTTGCAAAAGAAAAAGAACGTCAGTTCTCTTTTATTTCAAACCAAAATCCTTTCTTTGCCAAGCAAGGAGTGGATACAATGTTTTGGTAAGAGAAGGTACATAATAGCAATTGTCTAGCTTTAACTGAAGTCCAGAAGGCAGGGAGAAAAACTCCTACAGCAATAGCAGCAACTTGTGCCCTGTTACCTATCCGTATGTCAATCTCTCTAGGCCTTACCGATCTATCCTTTCTGTGCCTTTGCATATTTGTACTCCACATGCGGTATCCAATACCCATGTCATAGGAGTAGAAAGGTTGACTTCGGTAACATAAATACCTGAGCATGAAGACAAGGCCTTGCCTTTCTTCTCCTCATTCTGAAGTTGCAACATGTCCTTCAACATGTGAGGTGGCCCTCCACATGAATAGCACCTATTATTCCTGATCATATCCATCTTTAATTTCAGTTCCTTGGTCAAGCCTTTCGGCTCAACACACTGAATATCAACTTTAGCAGGATTGAGCTCAACCAATTCATCAAAGAGCTGCCTTAGATTAAAATAATTTCAGAGGCACTCTTCGATTCATATCACCCTTTAAATTCAAGTGACATGTTGGTTAGCAACCTCCAAAGTATCAACCTGATGCTTATCATAAGCATCCCTCTCAGCCGCTGAGGCCGAGCATGGAAGTGGCTCAGGAATAAGACGCTCAAGAACATAAAGCTTCCTCTCGAGCTTGAGCACGATTCCCAAGTTCATATACCAATCCAGTAAGTTGGATCCAACCAACTTATCCAGGGTAGATCGCAGTGACCAACTGCTATTGTTCATAGCCATTGTTCTACAACAACCAAGAAACAGCAGATTAGTACTACTTTGAGTCATTTAAACTGGACTTGCCTTTTAAATGACCATGGCTCCCACTATTTTTAATCAAATTGACAACCCACAAAGTCAATCGAGAAATCCAAGATTTCCTAGTGAGATGGGATCCTCATTCCACACAGGGCTTCGCGTCCCACGAGGGTGGGATGAGATGCACAAAGTGACCCATGTTTCCTAAGGTGGGCGCGCCGGCCGATTGCTCCAAGCAATTCCCCTTATTGAGACAGTCCAGGCATTTCATGTCCAGCGAGGGCTGGATATAACATGAAACCCTTACCTCTCAACGATGCCTCTAGACTTTCACCATGTGCCCAGCACATGTGAACTTCTAGTCAAGTCCATCCCTAACCGTTATGCCCAGGGCCAACGGGTTTCCTTGCGAAGGCACGCCCAGGTTAAAACTGGACTGGGGAAACCATTGCCACCTCGCACTTTCTAAAGATAAGTGGGTGTGTCCCACGAGGGTGGGAAACAGTTCACAACTCCACTGATCGATAGCTTAGTGAGGGCCACGCGTTAGAAGGCTACTAGACTTGATATTTTAATTGAGGGTTTTTGTTTAAGGTCTCATCATCTCAGTTTTATCTTATGTCTATCATTACAGGCATGCAATCCTATGGTGATAACATAACGATAAAACATCACAGGCATGCTTTAGCTTTTGTAAAGAAAGCAATAAAAGGATGATGTGATCATAGCCCATTCAAGACATTGAACCAATCCATGCCAAAAAGGGGTTCAACTCTTGACCTAGGATTCAAGCCCCAAGTTTAGACCTAGCCTAGCCGACCTCTAGCTCTATCTTCAAGGTTGGCTCCAAGGTCATTCTCCCATGGTTTAGCTCTCAAACCCTAGGGGTATACCCACAAGGTTCGGCCAATGCCATGGTCTTCCTCCAAGGAAGGTGCGCCATTTAGCAAGCCACAAGAGGGATAGCACACAAGCACAAGGCTCGGCCAAACCCTAACTTGCGCTCCTATGCAAAGATGTGCCACCTTTGAAGCTTGTTGCGCCATAAGGCAAGGATGCGCAACCAAGCAAGCATGCACTTTGCTCCAAGTAGATGCGCCACCCTAATCTTCTTCTTAGTTAAAAGCAAAAAGAAAAGCGGCACGCAGGCCTCACAAGGATACATCACAGGCATGCTAGGGGGCTTGATATACGACCACAACATCATGCACAATCAAGTACTTACTCATGCAATTCTATATGCTCATGAAAAACATAAAATCTGAAATTTTACTTTTTCATAAAACATGTCTCTCTTCCTTCCCTTCATATCACAAATCTTTGATTCTAAGTTTCTCTCAGGAGTCTACAAGAGGCATACCGGTTGCCCTCCTTGCAATCCTTAACTTGCTAGGATGAGGGCAATCACCCAGTCCATGCCCTATTCCAACAAGTCTCTCAAGATAGGTCTATCCTATTATGAGAGGAGAAATTTTCTCTTCCACATATGGGTCTATCCCATCACATGAAGAGAGCAAAGAACCACAAGAAGTTAATTAGAAGTAAGAAACAAGCGACCTACAATTTTTCTACTTAAAGAAAAATCATGCGCCAACATCTATGCAATATGCGAAAATGTAGATATGGCATGTGAGCATGAAAAGCATGAAAGAACATCGTTCGAGGCTCGCAAGTAGCTCTGATACCACTGTTGGGAAACCCCGGGGACATTTTACAATTTTCAGAGCTATGGATACATTTTACGCAGCGAAAGAATGTCCCCGAAACAGGCTAGTCCCAAAAACCCAGTGAAGATCTCTTGCAAGGGGGTCGACATGATGTGATAGTAAGTACCTTTAAGCAATTAGAAGCCGATGTCGATGAAGGCGCCCAAGTGTTCGCCCTCTGCAGTCTCGCACACACAGATTCCTCAAGCTTTCTTCTTCCTCGCCCGGTGCTAGCCTCGGGAAGAAGATCCATGCCTTAGGAGAGTCCTCCAAGCAACATGCGCCACCACCAAGATGTGATGCGCCAAGGAGATGGAAGGAGAAGACAATGCCGCAAGCCTTCTTGTTCCTTTGCGCCAAGGAAAGGAAGAGAAGAAGCATGCTTGCGCCCTTGATGGAAGAAGAAGAGCTCTAAGCTCTCCAAGCCGTCGCCCTCTAATGCCTCACGCCTCCAAGGAATTAGCATCATGAAGAGAGGGGGCGGAAAGGGCTTATTTATAGGAGCAAGATGCGGTTAGGGGAGAATGGCAAGTGTTGACAATTAGGGCATGATTCTAGGAGATTATCCAATCAAATATATTGATTAAATCTCCACTCCCATATGCGCCTAAGACTTGCCAAAGCAAGCATCAGTCATATACGCCCATATCATGCCATATGAGGCATTAATCCCATCCATGCGCCTAGACCTAGTCAAGGCAATATGATGGATTGCCTAATGTGGCTTGGGCGCAAGTCCTAATCCAATTAGGACTCTAATTATGTTAATAATCAGCCCACAATTGTCAAACAAAATCCAATCAATTATCTTGTGTGATTTAATCAAATCCAATTTGATTTAATCACCTAGGAGATACCAAACAAGGCATAGGCGCCAATTCTAGTCCAACTAGAATCCCATATGCGCCTATCCCATTAATTCATCCCCATTATACCCTTCAAGCCTCATAGCCCTTCAATACAACTTATTAGCAAGCCCAACTAAGCAATGGGCCAAGCCCAAAGTCCATTATGTATGTTAACCAAGCTATTGGATCCAATCCAATTTAACCCATGGTTAAATGAGGCTAACCATGGTTAATTTGATCGATATGCCAAAAACGGAAGTTGGCCCCAATAAGTTTCTTCCATCTCATCAGGCCCATTGGCGCTGATGAAATCTCCCAAATAGATCAGAGTTATCCAATAACTCGATCTAAAGGCTACCCGATCAATATGAAAACTCGAGTATCAAGGTGTGCGACCCTGTAGGTTCCTCTAACGCTGGCAGTGCTGACCAAAGGTCATCACAAGCAGTGAGTGGCACCTAGCAGTGCATCGTTGCTACCCAGGTTATTGGAATGGATATCGACATTGACATCCCCATCATCGCAACTAGGTACAGATGCATTACAGTCTCTTTGCCGTACTGATATCCGATTGGACAAGTGTGTCACCACTTGTTTTCATCCAATCACATGGCTATGACTAGAACAGGTTCTTACCTGGGTATGGCCATACACTCTCAGTCATAGAACCATAAGGGAGCTCCATGGATATCACACTTCCCTAAGGAAGGGGCAAATCCTATGTCTGTCCATTGACCTTCTCATATGGGTCGTGACATGCTCAATGACAACCGTTATGACCTCCCAACTACGGCAAGGTGTTAGGTTGCATCAAAGCAAGTCCCTAACCATATAGAATGGTCAATGACCTCAAGTCAAGGGATCAATGCATCTCCTGTCACTTGTGAGGATAACTTATGACACCAAGTCATAGCCTCACAGCGGGTCTATCCAATATATCCTCCAATGATATACCCATGTGTCTGCGTTAGCACCACGTGCCTAACCAGCCCACATACCAGTCTCACAAGTACCAGAGTTGTCCCATATCCACTCAGGTACATCGACTGGGGACTATAGTTCGAGCACAGATCCAATCTGTCTCCAGGGACATTATCATGTAAGTACACAATCGCAGGTGTAGACAAACAATGATAACGACAATGCCAGAAAGATATATATTAATATCAGAGTCAAGTAGTACAAAGATGGACCAAAACTAGGTCCTAGGGCATATACACCAACATCATGTTAGGGCACTAGTGATTGATATAGGATTGCCGTCTCCTTGTTTGGAGTGTGATGTTCTATAGGGGCCCCCTGGATGAGATGGTTGAGAAAGTGTATGGCCATACCTAGATGACTATGTTCATCTGATCTAATCATTCTCATCATATTGGAATTACAGGCTTGACACGCTTGTCCAATAAGAACATCCAGTGGCAAAGGAAACACATATGTCAAGTGACTTGGGTTCACACTTGTGCTGTGGTTTGGGTGTAGTCTTGGAAGACTCTTTCCTTTATATCGGGAGACAGTGATGTGTTGCTAGATACCCCTCACTGATCGTGATAACGTGAGTTATCGTTACCGACATTTAAAGGAAACCCTTAGGGTCGCACAATTTGATGATATGGCTTACTTATGTCAGATCGTGTGGACTGAATTGTTTTGGTTCAGTTTAAAGGAGTTTAAACTCTGATTGTAAGTGAGATCTGGTCTGATCATGTTTGATTGATTAGGGCTTGAGATCGGTAAGCTTCGATCGAGAGAATTGATGCTAGATCGGCGAGATCAAGAGCATCAAGAGATGAATGGTTAGATCTTGAGCCTTATGGTTTAATTTGATCTAGACCAATGCTTGGTTTAATTTGGTCTTTGAACCAAATGAAATTGAACCGGCTCATCAAGTGAGCGCATGGTTCAAAGGGGAGAACATTGCGATTTGTTCACTAAGCGTGAACACTTGAACGTGTGAGGGTTTACTATTTTTGGAAGTCATGCTTTCCAAAATAGGGTGCACGCCTCACGTTCGAGAGCATTGCTCTATTCTTGCTCGCCTCTTCCTCTCGACGCCTCTCTCTCGTGTGGAGAGTCTTCACGCAAAGGAGAAGAGAAGAAAGCCAAGAGACATCTCTCATCTCCTTCACGAAGGGAAACCTTGAAGCTTTGCTAGCACAAAGACGCCAAGGGAGTAGTCATCTTCATCTTGTGTGCGTCACCTTTGGAGGAGAGCCGCTCGCCCTCTTCTTCCAAGTCGCCATCCAAGCAATGGCAATGGTATGATCCCCTTCTTGATCTATACAATCTTTAAGTTGATCTATGTTCATGCATGCGATCCTAGGAAACCCTAGATTCCGCCCATGCAAGTTTTTATATGCGCATGCTTTAGGGTTTCGCCCCCTTGCTAGGAACTTTACATCTTCCACATAGGGTCTATCCCACATGTGCAAAACAAGAAGAGATGAGGGAGGCAAAAATTCAGAAATTTATTTTCAATAGAAAATTCATGGCATAAAAATTTTTGAAAATAATTTTTCATGACATGGGGCAGGCGCATGTAGAAAAGAACACCTACGGGCCTCATAAGATCCCTTTGATACCACTATTAGAATCCCTGGGCCAATTTAAAAAAATTTAGAACACAGTAGAAGCGATTGGCCAGAAACAGAATTCCGTGATGCCAGGATCCCTTACAAGAGAAAACCGAATGATGTGAAGAGTAGTTCCTTATCATGCAATTTTAAGAGTATTGCCGATGATGAAGACGCGCACATGAACATCCTCTGCAATTGTACACACACAAACTCCTTGAAGTCTCTTCAACCTCCACGCTTGGTGCTAGCCTCGGGAGGTGAGATCCATGCCTCTAGGTCTTCTTCAACTTGCGCCTATGCCAAGGAGAAGAGGGAGAGTTGGCGACAAGGAGTGGGAAGCACTTCCACTTGTCCCAACCATGATACAAAATCTTCTATGTGTTTTATCCTACAAAACCCTCATGCCAAGGAGGAGAGGGTTGGCGACAATAGGAGATAAGAGAAGAGAATCGGTGCAAGGATCAATCAAGAAAGCCTCTCTATTTATAATAGATCAACTAGCTATTCTTGGTGATTATTTTTTATTAAATTTAATATATAAATATATTAAATAGAATGAAGAATGCGGCTAGGCCAAGTCATGATTAAATCTATTAAATATATATTTCCAAATTGGTCAAGCATGAATAAAATATTTGATAAAATTCGCTTAACCCCAAATTAGCAAATATATTAATTCTTTTAATCATGTAGGTACCGATTTATATTTTTTAATTAAATGTATAATTATATTTAATGTAAAATGCGCCTAAGCCAATTAATTAGCTAAGAGAAAAATTCTATTGCAAATTAATAATTTTATTTATTCATGTGACTTAAGGGCCTAAGTCCAAACTTGCACTAAGACCCTTGTTTGACTCATTTTATCAATAGAGGTCAAACATGGTTCACTAGAAGTCAACTAGTGGTCAAACATGAACTAAATAAAATCTTATCTTCATAGAAGAAATCTCAAAGCATCAGTCTCCCAGAATGATCCGAATCACACAATGATTTAATCTAAGGTTATCCAATTAGCATGTGACCTCGAGTGTCTAGGTGTGTGTTGTGCTCCGCAAGTCCATGGATACTTCGAAGTAATAAAAATATCAAACCACAGAGACCTTATTGTTAAGTACCAAATAATTATTTTCTCACTAGCTAAGCAAACCGAATATGATTGAACTAAAATATGCAGAAAACACGCTAAAAAATGATCAAAGGGAAAAACTGGGACTAGGGTTTCATCTACCTTAATTCCAATGACTAGAAGGAAATAAAGGATGTCAGTCTAATTCTGATATGACAAAGATATAATTTACTTGATAAAAGGATCATCTCGCTCTCGCGCAGACAATCATACAAAGGACCCATCCTCACTCTCGTGCAAGATCTATCCAATGCTGAAAATAAGTAAATCATTGAACAAAGAACTCAAGGATCACTCTCGTGCGTCCGAATTCTAAGTCAAACATCTCAAGTGGAATATCAATGATCACTCTCGTGCATCTTGAAACTCAACACAGGTTCTACTTAAGGTTTTCCAACGTTCCGATCCTCACTCTCGTGCAGGATCTTCACGTCTAGCACATTAACTCAATCCAAAGGATCAGAAACTCAACATGGCAATAAAATCACTAAAAATCAGAATTCAAAGAACTATCTAATCTCTTACGATAGTTCCAAACTCAACAATTCTTAGGGTTCCAAATTTCACAATCAACCTCTCGGTCTATTTCGCAAAATTCTAAAACATGCTGATGTTTATAAAACTATGGAGAATCAAAGAACAATCAATCACAAAAGTAAAATTATCATAATAAAATTATCATGACAAAAGTTAATGTTTTCTAGTCATTAACAAACCAAGGGGATTACACCCCATGTACCATAAAAAGATCTAAGCTTGCATGGTGAAAGGATTACAATAAACCATAATTTCAGAGGATTAGAAATCGAAAAAAGGAAGAAAATTTACAAAACAGGTGCTGTAATGAAATTACAGCACCGTAATTGCCTTTGAACAGCGCTGTCACCGTTGTTTTGTTGATTTCTCCTTCGATCGGACTCCAAACGCTCTGAAACTTCTGATGTGTGCTCTTCTACTCCAGACGAAGCTTCAGTGTAAATTTCACAGCCTGAGGTGGTCTCTACGCCTCTCGGCGCGAGGCCAAACCCTAAGCGCCTCTCTGTAGATTGCTCCCTCGATACTCGATAAACATTAGGGCTTTTACTTCGTGTGTCTTCTCCTCTTAACGATGCGTTCGTAGCAACTTTCCGATCTCAATTTGGAGTTTTGGATCAAAAGTTATGGTCCGCACAAGTTTCGGGCCCGAAAGTGTCGCGCGTCCCGGATAAATATACGGTCGTGTTATATTTTACGGCAGTGCCGTATTTTGGTTCTGTGAACCCTGAGTCAAAATTATGGCCCGTAAAATGCTTCTAGACTGCGCCATAAAATCGGATGAGTTCTCTGGTCTGAATCGCCTGGGAAATACGGCACCGTGAAATAGTTTACGGCTATGCCGTAATCTCTGCAAAAGTCTCTAGTCTGAAGCGTTCCAAAATACGGCCCGTGGAATGGTTTACGGTAGTGCCTTATTATACACAAAATCTTCTGTTCCAAAAATCCACCAAATTACGGCAGTGCACTTGATTTTACGGTAGCGTACGAAAATACGGTACCGTAAAATAGAATATGGCACTACCGTATTTTGGTGAGTTGCTCCGATTTGCATGAAATTTGCTAGGTGATCTCCTCTTGATGATGGTAACTCTTTCATGTCTTTGATTTTGCTCGAAAAGTCTTCAAAATAGTGTCTTTTTACCTGAAAATCATGAAAAACCAAAATAGAAGTAGACTTTGCAATATTTGATGAATTCAGCATAAAAACAAGTAAAAGATCCTCAATTTAGCATGAAAAAAATATCTAAAATGATACAAAATATACTATATATTTTGGTGTCATCAAAATACATAAGGCTCAAACTTTGCTTGTCCTCAAGCAAAAATCAAAACTTGATTAAAAGAATAACCTTTTCATGCTCAATAAATTTCTAAAATACAATCCATCAATGAAAAATTTCATCAATTTTTTTACAAAACTTCAAATAAACATATCATTCTTAGAACTCAACCCTCTAGATCCACAACTCAATCAAATAAAGCTTTGCAACTTGTATAATAAAGAGAATTTTCAATTTCATGATTTCACCTAGTTTTCAGTTCAATCTATCATGCTTTTGTTTACAGGAATTAGGTTTCCAAGATCTTTTTCCACACACAATTTTTTTTCTTTTTTTTTATGCATTTTGTTTGTTTTTGTAAAGATGGCATGTACCCACTTAGATACACACTTTTTATTTTTGACTTCAACTCTTATCTTCGGTACCATTATCAATTTTGCATAGTGCCAAGTAGAGGAGTCTTATTCTTTTTATCTCTTATTATTTTTCATGCATAGACTTCAATCCATGTCTTAGGTACCACTATCAATTTTACATAATGCCAAGTAGGGGAGTCTCTCACTATTTTTATGGATCTTGGATTCTTATTTCCCAACAAATAGCAAAATAGACTAAACATCTACTAGGTTGATCAATTGACATCAATTCACAAATCATACTCATATACTCATTTTATTCAAAAGAATAGGTTCACCTTAGATCTTATTCCTCAAATAATACATCTACCCAAAATTTCATGCATCAACCAATGTCAAATTTTAAAGATAGATATGCATTGAAGAAATAAATCTAACATGATAGGGTTTTTCTCTAATCATGAATTTGAATCCATTCATCATCAATCAATCAAATCATCAACAATAATAAACAAGAATATACTCATCATCATCATCATCAAATATCACAATATCATATCATCAAAAAATATATATATCATCATGTAAACTACAACCATATCGAAGATAAATCATCAGAATATCGAAATATCATAATACAACCCCATCGAAATAGTTGAAATCATAACCACATCAAAGAGAAAAATAAGCATGTGGTCACAGAGGTGTAGAAGCATCAAACTCAAACAATCATGGTCAAAAGTGTAAAATGATAGATTCAAGAGACCACATCGGGTAGAAATATCAGTGAATGATACATTCAAAGTAAATCAAAGATGCAACCATATGAAATTATGATGAATATGAGAGTGCAAACAATACTCACAAAACTATATAGCAAGCTCTGACCAAAAATAGTGTTGGGGCAGATGCTGCTGGGTCCAAAGATGTGCCTTTTGAACATTTTTCCTGTACAATTTAAGATACATAAAGCTCAATCTAAAAATAGTCTCTAAAAATAATAATGATAAAATTAATTTTCTCAAGAGAGAATCAGAGATGTCGCCAGAGGTCCAAAGAGGATGCCGGTGGAAAGAGTCGAGCAGACAAGAAGTAGAGGGTGAACAGAGGCTAGCTAAAAAGCTACTAGCAATGATGGTGATGGTGCCGACAGTAGAGTGAGTAATTCTCTAGTGGCCTGCTAGAGAATACAGTCCTGGAGGTGAGATCGTCGGCAGATGGGTGTGAGAGATAGCACTGCAAAAAATAGAAAATCAGTCACTAATGAAGATTCTGCTGCAAAAATAAATAAAATCAATATAATAAGAGGCAGTAGAAGAAGTAAGAATCTATAGATGGTATAATCCAGTGTCGACGGCTGGAAACAGTGACGTCAGAGGCAGATGTAGTGGTGGCTAGAGGTGGAAGATAGTTGCTCTTGAAGATTTCTGGATCTGGAGCCAAAAGAAGCAATAACATGTAGAAAGCAAACAGTGCAGCCAGTGAATTTTTTTAAGAAAAGTAGTCATACCCTATAATAAACTTTAATGATCCAAAAAGAAAACGAACAAAACCATGTTGTAGAATAAGATATGTTCTTTTCAGATGTATGAAAATCAAAAGATCATAATCTATCAAGAATTTAGGGTATCAACAGTAAGAAGGCTACTCAGATTAAAAACTGCACAAACTGCACAAAAGTTAATCAAATTCGAAAAGTTGCCATGTGTCCTAGAATGATCAGAAAATATTTTCATGAAAATAATTAATCCACAAGATAGAATATTACACGAACTTCATATTTCAAGTGAAAAATCTGGGTTTCAAGTTGTTAAGGCATCTTAAAAACTCGCAGTAAAAGTGCTAGTCAGATTAGTCAAGAAAAAACTGCTGCAGAAATTAATCAGAATCGAAAAGATGCTAGGTGTTTTAGAATGATCTATGGACTATAAAATTCAGCAAAAATATCCAGATGATAGACAAAGATGAGTACTTCGTGATGGTGCCAAAGATCAAAAATTTCCGCAACTCAGTTTCTTAAAATCACAGCGAGAAAACACTTACTCAATAAGCAGACTACAGAGTTAAAATACGGTACTGTGAAACCCCTTACGGTAGTGCAGTAATTTACAAAGAACTCTCAGGGTTAAAAATGACTCAAAAATATGGTACCGTGAAAAATATTATGGTAGTACCATAAAATACCAAAAACTCATGGGTGGAAATCGGACCAAAAATACGGTACCGTAAAGTGCATTACGGCAGTGCCATATTTTGCACAAAAATTGTTTTCACCTACAAAAAGAGAAGAAAAATTAGTTCTAAAAATAAACTAAAATAAAAGAAACAAAGCTAAGTAAGGGTGCTTGGGTTGCCTCCCAAGAAGCGCTAATTTTTAGGTCCATAGCTTGACCAAAAATCAAATCTCATGGTGAAGCAGGTGGATCGGTACCATAGTAAATAGCATGTAATTTTCTGCATTTCCTTTGTCCAAAAAGTTTAGCCACTAATCCAAATATCCAAAATTTCATGTAAATCAAGATTGACATGGCTTTCTCAAATATGCAGAAATTAAAATCAAAATTCTCAAATCTACTCAAAGGATATTCAATAATCTTCCTAAATTTGTCAGTAAGCAAAGTCATAAGTCCTTTCTTCAAATTTAAATCTTCAATTTCCATAGGACTTTGATCAAAAGATATGAGCATTGGATCATCAAAATAAGTTTTATGTCTTTCATTAGGTTTTTCAATAAAACTCAATTTTTTAAATACATCAAAAGATTCAACAAAAGATATGGGCAAAATATCAGAGTGAGATTCATCAGTGTTTGTAACATTCAAATCTTTATCAATTTCCTCATGCACATCATCAAATAATTTGTCAATTTCAAAATTATCAACACAATTAGAGTAAAACTTTTCTAAATTAGTCTCCTCATATGTTTCATCAGAATTAACCACAAATGATATATTATCAAAAGAATCAATTTCATCAAAAGAGGGTTTTTTAATTTTAATTTCCTCAAACTTTGCCACAATTAAATTATCAAAGGAATCAATTTCACAATTATCAAAATCAGAGTGAGATGCATTAAAATTCACATAAGGCTCAATCTCAAAACAATCATGATCAGAGGGGGAATTTTCTAAATCAATCTTTTCAGCTTCCAAATCAAACTCAAATAAACAATCTTGTTGTCCTATCTGGGTTTCTAGCATTTCATTGTGTGCAACGATGTCATCCAACCTAGAATTGATTTGTTTAAAGGTCTCATTCAAATCTTCATTTTGTTTCGCTTGGGTACTCATGAACTTTTCAAACATTATCTCTAAGCAAGATTTTTCAGTATCCTCAAAGCATGGTTCAGAAATATAATTTGAGCAATCATCATAAAAAGATCTAGAATCATATTGATCATCTTGATGCCATGGTGAATTGGAATATGGAGCAATTTGTTGGGAAACCCCGGGGACATTTTACAATTTTCAGAGGCATGGACATACATTTTACGCAGCGGAAGAATGTCCCCGAAACAGGCTAGTCCCAAAAACCTAGTGAAGATCTCTTGCGAGGGGGTCGACACGATGTGATAGTAAGTACCTTTAAGCAATTAGAAGCCGATGTCGATGAAGGCGCCCAAGTGTTCGCCCTCTGGAGTCTCGCACACACGGATTCCTCAAGTTTTCTTCTTCCTCGCCCGGTGCTAGCCTCGGGAAGAAGATCCATGCCTTAGGAGAGTCCTCCAAGCAACTTGTGCCACCACCAAGATGTGATGCGCCAAGGAGATGGAAGGAGAAGAGAACGCCGCAAGCCTTCTTGTTCCTTTGCGCCAAGGAAAGGAAAAGGGGAAGCATGCTTGCGCCCTTGATGGAAGAAGAAGAGCTCTAAGCTCTCCAAGCCGTCGCCCTCTAATGCTTCACGCCTCCAAGGAATTAGCATCATGAAGAGAGGGGGCGGCAAGGGCTTATTTATAGGAGCAAGAGGCGGTTAGGGGAGAATGGCAAGTGTTGACAATTAGGGCATGATTCTAGGAGATTATCCAATCAAATATATTGATTAAATCTCCACTCCCATATGCGCCTAAGACTTGCCAAAGCAAGCATCAGCCATATGCGCCCATATCATGCCATATGAGGCATTAATCCCATCCATGCGCCTAGACCTAGTCAAGGCAATATGATGGATTGCCTAATGTGGCTTGGGCGCAAGTCCTAATCCAATTAGGACTCTAATTATGTTAATAATCAGCCCACAATTGTCAAACACAATCCAATCAATTATCTTGTGTGATTTAATCAAATCCAATTTGATTTAATCACCTAGGAGATACCAAACAAGGCATAGGCGCAAATTCTAGTCCAACTAGAATCCCATATGCGCCTATCCCATTAATTCATCCCCATTATACCCTTCAAGCCTCTTAGCCCTTCAATACAACTTATTAGCAAGCCCAACTAAGCAATGGGCCAAGCCCAAAGTCCATTATGCATGTTAACCAAGCTATTGGATCCAATCCAATTTAACCCATGGTTAAATGAGGCTAACCATGGTTAATTTGATCGATATGCCAAAAATGGAAGTTGGCCCCAATAAGTTTCTTCCATCTCACCAAGCCCATTGGCGCTGATGAAATCTCCCAAATAGATCAGAGTTATCCAATAACTCGATCTAAAGGCTACCCGATCAATATGAAAACCTGAGTATCAAGGTGTGCGACCCTGTAGGTTCCTCTAACGCTGGCAGTGCTGACCAAAGGTCATCACAAGCAGTGAGTGGCACCTAGCAGTGCATCGCTGCTACCCAGGTTATTGGAATGGATATCGACATCGACATCCCCATCATCGCAACTAGGTACAGATGCATTACAGTCTCTTTGCCGTACTGATATCCGATTGGACAAGTGTGTCACCACTTGTTTTCATCCAATCACATGGCTATGACTAAAACAGGTTCTCACCTGGGTATGGCCATACACTCTCAGTCATAGAACCATAAGGGAGCTCCATGGATATCATACTTCCTTAAGGAAGGGGCAAATCCTATGTCTGTCCATTGACCTTCTCATATGGGTCGTGACATGCTCAATGACAACCGTTATGACCTCCCAACTATGGCAAGGTGTTAGGTTGCATCAAAGCAAGTCCCTAACCATATAGAATGGTCAATGACCTCAAGTCAAGGGATCAATGCATCTCCTGTCACTTGTGAGGATAACTCATGACACCAAGTCATAGCCTCACAGTGGGTCTATCCAGTATATCCTCCAATGATATACCCATGTGTCTGCATTAGCACCACGTGCCTAACCAGCCCACATACCAGTCTCACAAGTACCAGAGTTGTCCCATATCTACTCAGGTACATCGACTGGGGACTATAGTTCGAGCACAGATCCAATCTGTCTCCAAGGACATTATCATGTAAGTACACAATCGCAGGTGTAGACAAACAATGATAACGACAATGCCAGAAAGATATATATTAATATCAGAGTCAAGTAGTACAAAGATGGACCAAAACTAGGTCCTAGGGCATATACACCAACAATCTCCCACTTGCACTAAGACCTAGAGGTTGAGCAACCTCAACCCCATATCCCTAGTACGACCATCATGCTTCTGTTGCGCCAAAGCCTTGGTCAGTGGGTCTGCTAGATTGCTCTCTGTGTCAACTCTGCTAATCTTGACATCACCTCGATCAATGATCTCTTTGATCAGGCGAAATCTCTTGAGTATGCGTTTGGACCTTTGATGAGACTGTGGTTCCTGTGCAGTTCCCATTGTTGTCATAGTAGAGCTCAATGGGATTCATTGCACTTGGAACCACCTGAAGTTCAGAAAAGAACTTCCTGGTCCAAATGGCTTCATTGGCTGCCTCAGAAGCAACCACATACTCAGCTTCGGTTGTAGAATTAGCTATGGTGGATTGCTTGAAGCTCTTCCAGCATACAACACCTCCAACCATCTTAAACTAATAGCTGGTCTGCGATCTGAAGTCGTCAGGATCAGACTGGAACGACTCATCAGTGAAGCCCTGCACACTGAGTTCTTCCTGTCCCCCGTAGACTTTATAGAATAAATCCTTAGTCCCTTTCAGGATACTCAAGGATATTCTTTACAGCCACCCAGTGCTGTAAAGTAGGATTGGATTGGTATCGGCTGGTTATGCTCATAGCATAAGCCACAACTGGTCTAGTACACAACATTGCATACATGATTGATCTCAACGCCGAAGCATAGGGCACTCGACTCATGTCATCTCTCTGAGGCTCTGTGTTGGTACACTGGTTCTTTGAGAGAGTAAGGCCATGTCTCACTGGAAGGTATCCTTTCTTGGATTGCTCCAAGTTGAACCTCTCCAGGACCTTATCAATGTGGGTACTCTGACTAAGGGCCAAGAGCCTCGACATACATGACCAGAAAAGTCACCAAGCTCCCACTGAATTTTCTGTATACACAGGCGTCATCTTCACTTTTGATAAAGCTATAATCTCTCACAGCTTCATCAAACTGAAGATTCTAACTTCGAGATGCTTGCTTTAATCCATAAATGGATTTCTTTAGCCTGCAGACTTTACTAGTATCTGCAGGATGGATGAAGTCATTAGGTTGTGTCATATACATATCCTTAGTTAGCTTCCCGTTGAGGAACGCTGTCTTCACATCCATTTGCCATATCTCATAGTCATGATATGCAGCTATAGCAACAAGAATCCGAATGGATTTGATCATGGCAACTGGTGAGAAGGTTTCATCATAGTCCACCCCGTGGACTTGTTTAAATCTTTTAGCCACTAGTCTACCCTTATAGGTAACTATTTTGCCATCCATGTCTGTCTTCCTCTTGAAGACCCATTTACACCCTATAGGTTTTACCCCATCAGGCAGCTCAACCAAATCCCAGACTTGGTTAGCCGACATGGAATCCATCTCGGATCGCATGGCCTCAAGCCATCTCTCGGAGTCTGGTCCACTGACCGCCTCATCATAGGTTCTGGGTTCATCCTCAATGATGAAGATCCCATCGTGTTGGGTCGGCAGTGACCCGTACCTCTCAGGTGCACGACGAATCCTCCCAGACCTACGTGGGGCCTGTGTCTGAGCCTCAGGTTGCCTAGCAACCGCTGTAGGTGGCTCAGGTTCCCATCTCTATGTCTTGTGGTTGCACTTGGACCTCGTCCAAGTCAAACTTCCTCCCACTAACTTCTTTCATGAGAAATTCTTTCTCTAGAAAGACCGCACCCCGAGCAACAAAAACTTTGTTCTCGGTGGGAATATAGAAGTAGTAACCCTTAGTCTCCTTAGGGTACCCCACAAACATACATTTATCAGATCTAGGTTCTAGCGTGCTAGAATCCTGACGTTTGACATAAGCCTCACATCCCTAGATCCTGATAAAAGTGAGATTAGGGCGTCTCCCATTCCATACCTCGTATGAAATCTTTGAGACACTCTTAGATGGAACATTATTCAGTATTAGAGAAGCTTTTTCAAGTACATGTCCCCAGAATGAGGGAGGTAGAGTTGCATGACTCATCATAGACCGAACTATGTCCAACAAGGTTCGATTTCTCCTTTCAGATACACCATTCTACCGAGGTGCTCTAGGAGGAGTGAGTTGGGATAGGATCCCACACTTACTCAGATAGTCAAAGAATTCACTACTCAGGTGCTCTCCATCACGATCTGATCGAAGATCCTTAAAGGATTTACCAAGCTGGTTCTCTACTTCATGTCTGAACTCCTTAAATTTCTCAAAGGATTCAGACTCATGTCTCATCATGTAGACATAACCATATCTACTGAAGTCATCAGTAAATGTGATGAAGTAGTTATACCCTCCTTTGGCTTGTTTATTGAATAGCCCACACACATCACTATGTATGAGATCCAACAAACCTCCTGCCCTCTCACCAGTCTTGGTGAAGGGCGTCTTTGTCATTTTCCCTAATAAACAAGTCTCACATGTATCAAGTTCCTCCAAGGAACTCGAATCTAGCAACCCATTTTCATGGAGTTGTCGAATGCGATTCTTGTTTATATGGGCTAATCGACAATGCCGTAGGAAAGCACCAACTGAACCACTCAGTTTGGTCCTTTTATTATTTATGTTACAAATAGAGCTAACCATGTCCAAGACATGCGGACCATTGCACAAAGTACCCTTCCCATAAAACATGTTTGCAAAAGAAAAAGAACATAAGTTCTCTTTTATTTCAAACCTAAATCCTTTCTTTGCCAAGCAAGGAGTGGATACAATGTTTTGGTAAGGGAAGGTACATAATAGCAATTGTCTAGCTTTAACTGAAGTCCAGAAGGCAGGGAGAAAAACTCCTACAGCAACAGCAGCAACTTGTGCCCTGTTACCTATCCGTAGGTCAATCTCTCTAGGCCTTACCGATCTATCCTTTCTGAGCCTTTGCATATTTGTACTCCACATGCGGTATCCAATACCCATGTCATAGGAGTAGAAAGGTTGACTTCGGTAACATAAATACCTGAGCATGAAGACAAGGCCTTGCCTTTCTTCTCCTCATTCTGAAGTTGCAACATGTCCATCAACATGTGAGGTGGCCCTCCACATGAATAGCACCTATTATTCCTGATCATATCCATCTTTAACTTCAGTTCCTTGGTCTAGCCTTTCGGCTCAACACACTGAATATCAACTTTAGCAGGATTGAGCTCAACCAATTCATCAAAGAGCTGCCTTAGATTAAAATAATTTCAGAGGCACTCTTCGATTCATATCACCCTTTAAATTCAAGTGACATGTTGGTTAGCAACCTCCAAAGTATCAACTTGATGCTTATCATAAGCATCCCTCTCAGCCGCTGAGGCCGAGCATGGAAGTGGCTCAGGAATAAGACGCTCAAGAACATAAAGCTTCCTCTCGAGCTTGAGCACGATTCTCAAGTTCATATACCAATCCAGTAAGTTGGATCCAACCAACTTATCCAGGGTAGATCGCAGTGACCAACTGCTATTGTTCATAGCCATTGTTCTACAACAACCAAGAAACAGCAGATTAGTACTACTTTGAGTCATTTAAACTGGACTTGCCTTTTAAATGACCATGGCTCCCACTATTTTTAATCGAATTGACAACCCACAAAGTCAATCGAGAAATCCAAGATTTTCTAGTGAGATGAGATCCTCATTCCACACAGGGCTTCGTGTCCCACGAGGGTGGGATGAGATGCACAAAGTGACCCATGTTTCCTAAGGTGGGCGCGCCGGCCGATTGCTCCAAGCAATTCCCCTTATTGAGACAGTCCAGGCATTTCATGTCCAGCGAGGGCTGGATACAACATGAAACCCTTACCTCTCAACGATGCCTCTAGACTTTCACCATGTGCCCAGCACATGTGAACTTCTAGTCAAGTCCATCCCTAACCGTTATGCCCAGGGCCAATGAGTTTCCTTGCGAAGGCACGCCCAGGTTAAAACTAGACTGGGGAAACCATTGCCACCACGCACTTTCTAAAGATAAGTGGGTGTGTCCCACGAGGGTGGGAAACAGTTCACAACTCCACTGATCGATAGCTTAGTGAGGGCTACGCGTTAGAAGGCTACTAGTCTTGATATTTTAATTGAGGGTTTTTGTTTAAGGTCTCATCATCTCAGTTTTATTTTATGTCTATCATTACAGGCATGCAATCCTTTGGTGATAATATAACGATAAAACATCATAGGCATGCTTTAGCTTTTGTAAAGAAAGCAATAAAAGGATGATGTGATCATAGCCCATTCAAGACATTGAACCAATCCATGCCAAAAAGGGGTTCAACTCTTGACCTAGGATTCAAGCCCCAAGATTAGACCTAGCCTAGCCGACCTCTAGCTCTATCTTCAAGGTTGGCTCCAAGGTCATTCTCCCATGGTTTAGCTCTCAAACCCTAGGGGTATACCCACAATGTTCGGCCAATGCCATGGTTTTCCTCCAAGGAAGGTACGCCATTTAGCAAGCCACAAGAGGGATAGCACACAAGCACAAGGCTCGGCCAAACCCTAACTTGCGCTCCTATGCAAGGATGTGCCACCTTTGAAGCTTGTTGCGCCATCATGCAAGGATGCGCAACCAAGCAAGCATGCACCTTGCTCCAAGTAGATGCGCCATCCTAATCTTCTTCTTAGTTAAAAGCAAAAAGAAAAGCGGCACGCAGGCCTCACAAGGATACATCACAGGCATGTTAAGGGGCTTGATATATGACCACAACATCATGCATAATCAAGTACTTACTCATGCAATTATATATGCTCATGAAAAACATAAAATCTGAAATTTTACTTTTTTCATAAAACATGTCTCTCTTCCTTCCCTTCATATCACAAATCTTTGATTCTAAGTTTCTCTCAGGAGTCTACAAGAGGCATACCAGTTGCCCTCCTTGCAATCCCTAACTTGCTAGGATAAGGGCAATCACCCAGTCCATGCCCTATTCCAACAAGTCTCTCAAGATAGGTCTATCCTATTATGAGAGGAGAAATTTTCTCTTCCACATATGGGTCTATCCCATCACATGAAGAGAGCAAAGAACCACAAGAAGTGAATTAGAAGTAAGAAACAAGAGACCTACAATTTTTCTACTTAAAGAAAAATCATGCGCCAACATCTATGCAATATGCGAAAATGTAGATATGGCATGTGAGCATGAAAAGCATGAAAGAACATCGTTCGAGGCTCGCAAGTACCTCTAATACCACTGTTGGGAAACCCCGGGGACATTTTACAATTTTCAGAGCCATGGATATACATTTTACGCAGCGGAAGAATGTCCCCGAAACAGGCTAGTCCCAAAAACCCAGTGAAGATCTCTTGCGAGGGGGTCGACACGATGTGATAGTAAGTACCTTTAAGCAATTAGAAGCCGATGTCGATGAAGGCGCCCAAGTGTTCGCCCTCTGCAGTCTCGCACACACGGATTCCTCAAGTTTTCTTCTTCCTCGCCCGGTGCTAGCCTCGGGAAGAAGATCCATGCCTTAGGAGAGTCCTCCAAGCAACTTGTGCCACCACCAAGATGTGATGCGCCAAGGAGATGGAAGGCGAAGAGAACGCCGCAAGCCTTCTTGTTCCTTTGTGCCAAGGAAAGGAAAAGGGGAAGCATGCTTGCGCCCTTGATGGAAGAAGAAGAGCTCTAAGCTCTCCAAGCCGTCGCCCTCTAATGCTTCACGCCTCCAAGGAATTAGCATCATGAAGAGAGGGGGCGGCAAGGGCTTATTTATAGGAGCAAGAGGCGGTTAGGGGAGAATGGCAAGTGTTGACAATTAGGGCATGATTCTAGGAGATTATCCAATCAAATATATTGATTAAATCTCCACTCCCATATGCGCCTAAGACTTGCCAAAGCAAGCATCAGCCATATGCGCCCATATCATGCCATATGAGGCATTAATCCCATCCATGCGCCTAGACCTAGTCAAGGCAATATGATGGATTGCCTAATGAGGCTTGGGCGCAAGTCCTAATCCAATTAGGACTCTAATTATGTTAATAATCAGCCCACAATTGTCAAATACAATCCAATCAATTATCTTGTGTGATTTAATCAAATCCAATTTGATTTAATCACCTAGGAGATACCAAACAAGGCATAGGCGCAAATTCTAGTCCAACTAGAATCCCATATGCGCCTATCCCATTAATTCATCCCCATTATACCCTTCAAGCCTCTTAGCCCTTCAATACAACTTATTAGCAAGCCCAACTAAGCAATGGGCCAAGCCCA
The DNA here is from genome assembly GCA_027563935.2 of Costus lasius. Lineage (NCBI taxonomy): Eukaryota > Viridiplantae > Streptophyta > Magnoliopsida > Zingiberales > Costaceae > Costus > Costus lasius. The sequence continues at coordinate 63,732,537 of CM050448.1, read as the reverse complement.
AAGTCCATTATGCATGTTAACCAAGCTATTGGATCCAATCCAATTTAACCCATGGTTAAATGAGGCTAACCATGGTTAATTTGATCGATATGCCAAAAATGGAAGTTGGCCCCAATAAGTTTCTTCCATCTCACCAGCCCATTGGCGCTGATGAAATCTCCCAAATAGATCAGAGTTATCCAATAACTCGATCTAAAGGATACCCGATCAATATGAAAACTCGAGTATCAAGGTGTGCGACCCTGTAGGTTCCTCTAACGCTGGCAGTGCTGACCAAAGGTCATCACAAGCAGTGAGTGGCACCTAGCAGTGCATCGCTGCTACCCAGGTTATTGGAATGGATATCAACATCGACATCCCCATCATCGCAACTAGGTACAGATGCATTACAGTCTCTTTGCCGTACTAATATCCGATTGGACAAGTGTGTCACCACTTGTTTTCATCCAATCACATGACTATGACTAAAACAGGTTCTCACCTGGGTATGGCCATACACTCTCAGTCATAGAACCATAAGGGAGCTCCATGGATATCATACTTCCTTAAGGAAGGGGCAAATCCTATGTCTGTCCATTGACCTTCTCATATGGGTCGTGATATGCTCAATGACAACCGTTATGACCTCCCAACTACGGCAAGGTGTTAGGTTGCATCAAAGCAAGTCCCTAACCATATAGAATGGTCAATGACCTCAAGTCAAGGGATCAATGCATCTCCTGTCACTTGTGAGGATAACTCATGACACCAAGTCATAGCCTCACAGCGGGTCTATCCAGTATATCCTCCAATGATATACCCATGTGTCTGCGTTAGCACCACGTGCCTAACCAGCCCACATACCAGTCTCACAAGTACCAGAGTTGTCCCATATCTACTCAGGTACATCGACTGGGGACTATAGTTCGAGCACAGATCCAATCTGTCTCCAAGGACATTATCATGTAAGTACACAATCGCAGGTGTAGACAAACAATGATAACGACAATGCCAGAAAGATATATATTAATATCAGAGTCAAGTAGTACAAAGATGGACCAAAACTAGGTCCTAGGGCATATACACCAACACAATTAAAATTGGGCAATCAGAGGAACAATGATCAAAATATCCACAAATATCACATCTAAGAAGAGAAGAAAGAGAGTGCATATAAGAGTTAAACGTATCTTCAAGTGTGCTCAATGAATTATTTTCATACTTACCTTGTGGCATGTATACCTCACCTATTCCAATTGCCCACGAGTTGTGATTAAAAGACATATTTTCAAATCTATCAAAAACAGAAAGATTATCCAACACCAATCAACATGAATTTTTTTTATTTTTTTATTTTTTTTTTCAAAATATATAAAAAATTGAAAATCTAAAACACAAGAAAATTTACAAATTTTTAGATATCACAGCTCTGTCACAACTGTGAAAATCCAAAACCTGAAAAAATAGAAAACAAAGTTAAAACTAAAAACAAATAAAACTTAGTCTAGCAATACTAACAATTATTTCGATATTAATAAAACTAAGGTCCCCGGCAACGACGCAAAAAACTTGTTGTACTCCGCAAGTGCACGGATACTTCGAAGTAATAAAAATATCGAATCACAGAGACCTTATTGTTAAGTACCAAATAATTATTTTCTCACTAGCTAAGCAAACCGAATAGGATTGAACTAAAATATGCAGAAAACACGCTAAAAAATGATCAGAGGGAAAAACTGGGACTATGGTTTCATCTACCTTAATTCCAATGACTAGAAGGAAATAAAGGATGTTAGTCTAATTCTGATATGACAAAGATATAATTTACTTGATAAAAGGATCATCTCGCTCTCGCGCAGACAATCATACAAAGGACCAATCCTCACTCTCGTGCAAGATCTATCCAATGCTGAAAATAAGTAAATCATTGAACAAAGAACTCAAGGATCACTCTCGTGCGTCCGAATTCTAAGTCAAACATCTCAAGTGGAATATCAATGATCACTCTCGTGCATCTTGAAACTCAACACAGGTTCTACTTAAGGTTTTCCAACGTTCCGATCCTCACTCTCGTGCAAGATCTTCACGTCTAACACATTAACTCAATCCAAAGGATTAGAAACTCAACATGGCAATAAAACACTAAAAATCAGAATTCGAAGAACTACCTAATCCTTACGATAGTTCCAAACTCAACAATTCTTAGGGTTCCAAATTTCACAATCAACCTCTCAGTCTATTTTGAAAAATTCTAAAACATGCTGATGTTTATAAAACAAAGGAGAATCAAAGAACAATCAATCACAAAAGTAAAATTATCATAATAAAATTATCATGACAAAAGTTAATGTTTTCTAGTCATTAACAAACCAAGGGGATTACACCCCATGTCCCATAAAAAGATCTATGCTTGCATAGTGAAAGGATTACAATAAACCATAATTTCAGAGGATTAGAAATCGAAAAAAGGAAGAAAAGTTACAAAACAGGTGCTGCCGTAATTGCCTTTGAACAGCGCTGTCACCGTTGTTTTGTTGATTTCTGATTCGATCGGACTCTAAACGCTCTGAAACTTCTGGTGTGTGCTATCCTACTCCAGACGAAGCTTCGGTGTAAATTTCACGGCCTGAGGTGGTCTCTACACCTCTCGGCGTGAGGCCAAACCCTAAGCACCTCTCTGTCATTTGCTCCCTTGATACTCGATAAACATTAGGGCTTTCACTTCGTGTGTCTTCTCCTCTTAACGACAAGTTCGTAGCAACTTTCAGATCTCAATTTGGAAGTGTCGCGCGTCCAGGATAAAAATACGGCCGTGTTATATTTTACGGTAGTGCCGTATTTTGGTTCTGTGAATCCTGAGTCAAAATTACGGCCCGTAAAATGCTTCTAGACTGCGCCATAAAATTGGATGAGTTCTGTTGTGTCCGCAAGTGCACGGATACTCGAAGTAATAAAATAGATATCGAACCACAGAGACCTTGTTGTCAAGTACTGAATAATCGATTTTTCGCTAGCTAAGCAATCAGAAAATAGTGAATCAAACTATCGAAAAGAACACGAAGAAAATATCAGAGAGGAAATCGGGACTAGGGGTTCATCTACTTTAATTTCTACTGACTAGATTAAGATAAGTATTTGTCAATCTAATTCTATTATGGTAAAGGTAAAATTTACTTTATAAATAAATTGTCTTGCTCTCGCGCAGACAATCATACAAAGAACCGATCCCCACTCTCGCGCAAGATCTATTCAATGCTGAAAATAAGTAAACCATCAGCTAAGAACTCAAGGATTACTCTCGTGTATCCGACTTCTAGGTTGATCACCTCAAGTGGAAACTCAAAGATCACTCTCGTGCATCCGAGTCTCAACACTAGTTTTACTCAAGAGTTTCCAACGACTCGATACTCAATCTCTTGCAATATTAAATCAAGTCTACACATTAACTCAATCCAAAGTATCTAAAATTCAACAAGGCATTATAGCTCTCTAAAAAAAAGAATTTGTAGAACAACCTAATCTCTTACAGTAGTTCCAAACTCAATAATTCCTAGGGTTCAGAATTTCAAACAATCAACCTCTCGGTCTATTTTAAAAAATTCTAAAACATGCTGATATTTAAGACACAAAGGAGAATTAAAGAACAATCAATCACAAGAGTAAAATTATCATAATAAAATCAGTTTGACAAAATTAGGGTTTTCTAGCCATTAAGAAACAAAGAGATTACACCCCCATGTTCCATAAAAAGATTAAGCTACCATGATAAAAGGATTACAATAAAACATATTTTCAGAGTGATAACGAATCAAAAAGAGGGAAGAAAGATTACAAAACAGGGCTGTAATGAAATTACAACCCGTAATTTGCTTTGAACAACGCCGTCACCACTATTGTGTTGATTTCTCCTTCGATTCAACTCCGAACGCTCTAGAACTTGAGGTGTGTGTTCTCCTTCACTAGACGAAGCGCTCTATCAAAAATCGTGGCCGGAGGTGGTCTGTAGGTGGAGAACCAATGAACCCTAGCAATTCCACTTCTCCCTCAATTTCTCCGTGGATTCATGATAAAATTCGTTTCTTTCACTTTCTGTGTTTTCTCCTCTTAAAGACGAGTCCACCGCCTCTTTTGGATCTTAATTTGGAGGTCTGGATCAAAAGATATGGTCTTTGCAAGAATCAGGCGGAAAAATCAGAATTCTAAGTTCCAAAATACAGCACCGTGACGATTCATACGGCAGTGCCATATTTTATTATGTGAGTTCCAGACAAAAATTATGGTGCCGTGAGAGTTTTTCTCCAAAATATGGTAGTGCCGTATTTCTGCCAAATCCTTCTGGTTAGAATTTGCACAAAATACGGCACCGTGGAAATTCATACGACAGTGCCGTATTTGTGTCAAAACTTTCTGGTTAAATTCGTCCAATTATACGGCACCGTATACACGTCCACGACAGTGCCGTATTTTTGCTGAACTTTTTTGTTCTGGATCGGCAATGAATACGGTACCGTGTACTTCTACACGGCCGTGCCGTATTCTCGCTTAGGTCTTCTGGATGAAATCAGCGCAAAATACGGTACCGTGAATGTTCTGGGACAAAATATGGCAGCACCGTATTTTCGTCTGGTTGAAAGCGGTGAAATACGGTACCGTGTATATTTACACGGCAGTACCGTATTTTTACTAGAAGAACCTTTTTGAGTTGAAATTTTATGGGTAGGCTCATCTTGATGGTTAGAACTCATTCATGCATTGATATTGCTCGAAAACCAGTGATAATAATGCCTTTTTACCTGAACTTGATTAAAAACCAAAGATTGTGTAGATTCCAAAGTATTTGGTAAAAAAAGGTATAAAAGCAAAGTAAAAGAGTAAGACTATGGCTCAAAAGACTACCAAATATGTATGAAAAACACTATGAAATTTGGAGTCAACATAAGGCTCAAACTTTGCTTGTCCTCAAGTAAATAAAGAAATCAATACTGAGTATTGGAACATAAATTTTCATATGACGAATAAATTTCTAGAATATAATCATCCATAGAGAATTTTATCAATTTCACACAAAATTTTCAAGTAAATACATCGTCTTATGAAATTAATCTTTAAGACTCAATAATTCAATTAAATAAAAGTTCGCAACATGCATGGTAATAGAATTTCAACTTCATGAATTAATCTTGTTTTTGAGATTTTCATCCAATATGTTTTTGTTTACAGGAATAGGATCTCCAAATCTTTTTTTTTTCACTCATTTTTTTTTATTTGTCCTTGACATTCTCTAAATCGATTACTACCCTTTTTCCAATGACGAATTTAGAGTATGTTGGTCACATAACCACACATAATAGAACTCATATCTCATAGGTAGAAAGAATTTTCTTGAGACAGAGGAGTCAATGTCAAAGGAGCTCTCTCTTGGCATGCATCTACATAGACACACACTTTTGCAATGAACTTCAACTCTTGTCTTAGGTACCATTGTGAACACAATGCCAAGAAGAGGAGTTATTCTTTTTCTTTTTGTGGACTTCAACCCATGTCTTTAGGTCCCATTGTTAATTTTTTATAGTGCCAAGTAGGGGAGTCATCCTTTCTCATGGATTTGGATCTCTTTTTCCCAACAAATAACATAAAAGATTATAAAGATTAACTAGATTAATCACTTGATATCAACTCAATAACATGTGAAAATATGCTCATTTTATTCAAAAGAATTATTTCACTTCAAGATTGCATTCACTAAACAATGCATTTACCTAGAATTTCATGCATCAATTAATGAAAAACTTCCAACAAATAGATTATATCAGAGAAATAAATTCAACATATAAAATCTATTTCCAATTTCCAGAAATTGATATGCATGATAATTCATTCAAAATTTTGGCATGGTGTTTGTAGTATTTTCAGAAAAATCCTTCTACACATCATCATCATATTGTGTCAACACAACCAAATCGAAATATCTATCAATAAAATCAAAAGGCGAGGATCCGTGGCATGTGAGCACAAGAAGTTTGAAGTATTCATCTTCCATTTGAACACATGGATTATCAGAAAAATATAAAGGATGGAATGCAAATAAGTAGGAAGAAAATACTCACAAAGGTCTATTAGTCTGTGTCAAACCCAATCATCCTCTGTGTCTTCGGGTTCGCACCACTAGAGTTTTTTTTTTTTTTGACAAAAATTAATTTTCACCTACAAAAAGAAAAGAAAAATTAGTGCTAAGTAAAAAAAAAACAAAAATAAAGTAAAAGAAAGTAAGCTAAAGCAAAAGTGCTTGGGTTGCCTCCCAAGAAGCGCTAATTTATAGTCATTAGCTTGACCGTTTAACACTCAGATTTGATCGTGGTTGTGTCTTTGGTGGCCATAATGATTGCTCAGTGTTTTGTTCGTAGCTTTCAAGAACATAAGGCTCAAACTTGAAACAGTATCCAAATTTATTTATGAGCCTTTTTACTTCTTCAGTCAATTTTGATATTCCTTTTCTCCTTCATCTCTTCTTCTTCTTTGCTGCCCTTTCCTGAAATTCTTGATTAGCACACCCAGAAAATGTATCAAATTCAGAAGGTTCTTCAAATAAAATATGCATGTCACAAATAACCTCCTCATAAACTGTTTCTATGCTACAACATGTCCCTGAGTGTGATGCCCTTTTTAAAGAATTAGTTAAGTCAAATTCAATTAAATAACCACAAATATCAAATGTCAATTTTTCCTTTTTTTTCACATCAATGCGAGCTCCAGCTGTGGCAAAAAAAGGTCTACCAAGTATAATAGGGTTTTTTGAATTTTCCTTCATATCCAGCACTATAAAATCAGCAGGTATGAAAAACTTACCAATTTGAACAGGAACATTTTCTAAAATACCAACCGGATGCTTTACTGATGAATCAGCAAGTTGCAAAGACATTGAGGTTGGTTTGGGCTCTCCAATGTTCAGTTTCCTGCACACAGACAGAGGTATTAGACTAACACTAGGACCGAGATCACATAAGGCTCGGTCGAAAGTAACACTACCAATAGAACAGGGGATAGAAAAACTACCTGGATCTTTCAATTTGGGTGGCAGTTTGTTTTGAATGATGGCACTACATTCTTTAGTTAAAGCAACAGTGCCATAATCTTCTATTTTTCTCTTGTTAGATAAAATTTCTTTTAAAAATTTTGCATATGTAGGCATTTGAGAAATAGCATCAGTGAGAGGAATATTAATATACAACTTTTTCAAAACCTCCAAAAATTTGCCAAACTGTCTATCTAACTTAGCTTGCACAATCCTTTGGCGAAAAGGAATAGGTGGGCTATATGGTGGTGGCAAACTAGTTTTAGGATCAGCAACTTTAGAGAGCAAATCACCATCTTTTGAAGGTGGAGAACTAGGATGGGACTGCACTTTTGTAGGTTGTGATTCTAGAATAGGTTCACCGCTAATTTCAATTCTGGGCTCAACCTCGTCATCATCAAAAATTTCCCTAGGATCTTTCAATTGTTTCCACTTCTTGTTGTGATAGCATTGCAATATTCCTTAGGGTTAGGTTCAGGTTTTGCAGGTAATTTCCCTGGGGGTCTATATGGTGTATTAACCTGTTGTGCTATCTGAGTTTCTAACATCTTGTTATGAGCAACAACACCATCCAACCTAGAGTTTATCTGCTTAAGGGTTTCTGTAATCTCATCATTTTTGCTCATCTAATTACCCATGAATCTCTCAAACATCTCTTCTAAACTAGATTTTTGGGGTTGACTCTGGTTTGACTGTCTCTGGTTATACCCCCTATTATCATTTTGCCCACTAGTTTGATTGTTACTTTTCCAAGATAGGTTAGGATGGTTGCGCCAACCAGGGTTGTAGGTATTGGAGTAAAGGTCATTAGATCTACCTTGATTATAATCCCCTACTTCATTCACTTGTTCCTCACCTTTATCAATAATGATTTTACACTCTCTAGCATGGTGCCCATTGTTCCCACAAACCTCACAAACAACAGAAGATATTGCAGCGGTTTGCATTTGGAAAGAATCAAAATGGTTACATAATGAGTCTACCTTTTCTGCAAGAGAGCGCCAACCATCACCATCGTTCTTACCCTGAGGAGGCCGATAAAGCACTCCTCTCTCGGAAGCCCACTGGTTGTGGTTTAATGCCATCTCCTCAATCAAGGCATGGGCTGCATCAACAGTCTTGTTCATCAAAGCTCCCCCTGCAGCAGCATCAACCGTTAAGCATGTGTTGTAAAGCAAACCATTATAGAAAGTCTGAATTAAAACCCAGTCTTCCACTCCATGCTGCGGGCACTTCCGTTGGAGCTCATTAAAGCGCTCCCATGCTTGACTCATTGATTCTCCGTCTCTCTGGGCAAAGCCTGTGATTTGGTTCCTCAACTGGATCATTATACTGGGAGGAAAGTACTTATGCAAGAAGGCATTTGACAAGTGCTCCCAAGTAGTGAACGTTCCTGTTGGATGTGCATGAAGCCAGGCTTTTGCTCTGTCCCTGAGAGAAAAAGGAAACAGTCTTAGTCTGAGGGCATCATCAGATACACCATTAATCTTTATGGTGTCACAGAATTCAAGGAAAAGGGATAAGTGTTGGTTTGGATCTTCCAAAGGAGATCCTCCAAACTGATTCTGTTGAATCATCGATAAGAACGCTGGCTTGATCTCAAAGTTGTTCGCATCTATAGTAGGCCTAGTGATGCTGGAATGAATTCCTTGTGTATTTGGGGCTGCATAGTCGCGCAATGTCCTTCTTTCAGCCATGATGGATTCTTCTTCTCTTTCTTCTACAACTTGTGTCTCCTCAAATCTCAATCTCTTTCGCAGTCTCAGAGTCTTGTTTATCTCAGGATCAAAAGGTACAAGTGGTCTTGACCTATGATTCCCGCGCATGCAAAGTAGATAGATCAAGTGATTTCATGAAAATAGAAAATAAACAAAAAAAACAAAACAGTAAATAAAACCTAGTCTAGTAATAATCTCGATATCTTCAATATCGACAAAACCAAGGTCCCCGGCAACGGCGCCAAATACTTGTTGTGTCCGCAAGTGCACGGATACTCGAAGTAAAAAAATGGATATCGAGCCACAAAGACCTTGTTGTCAAGTACTGAATAATCGATTTCTCGCTAGCTAGGCAATCAGAAAATAGTGAATCAAACTATCGAAAAGAACACAGAGAAAATATCAAAGAGGAAATCGGGACTAGGGGTTCATCTACTTTAATTTCTAATGACTAGATTAAGATAAGTATTTGTCAATCTAATTCTATTATGGTAAAGGTAAAATTTACTTTATAAATAAATTGTCTCGCTCTCGCGCAGACAATCATACAAAGAACCGATCCTCACTCTCACGCAAGATCTATTCAATGCTGAAAATAAGTAAACCATCAGCTAAGAACTCAAGCATCACTCTCGTGCATCCGACTTATAGGTTGATCACCTCAAGTGGAAACTCAAAGATCACTCTCGTGCATCCGAGTCTCAACACTAGTTTTACTCAAGGGTTTCCAACGACTCGATACTCAATCTCTTGTAATATCAAATCAAGTCTACACATTAACTCAATCCAAAGTATCAGAAATTCAACAAGGCATTATAGCTCTCTAAAAATCAGAATTCGAAGAACAACCTAATCTCTTACGGTAGTTCCAAACTCAATAATTCCTAGGGTTCCGAATTTCAAACAATCAACCTCTCGGTCTATTTCAAAAAATTCTAAAACATGCTGATATTTAAGACACAAAGGAGAATTAAAGAACAATCAATCACAAGAGTAAAATTATCATAATAAAATCAGTTTGACAAAATTAGGGTTTTCTAGCCATTAAGAAACAAAGAGATTACACCCCCATGTCCCATAAAAAGATTAAGCTACCATGATGAAAGGATTACAATAAAACATGTTCTCAAAGTGATAAGGAATCGAAAAGAGGGAAGAAAGATTACAAAACAGGGCTGTAATCAAACTACAGCCCGTAATTTGCTTTGAACAGCACTGTCACCACTGTTGTGTCAATTTCTCCATCGATTCAACTCTGAATTCTCCGGAACTTGAGGTGCGTGTTCTCCTTCACCAGACGAAGCTCTCTATCAAAAATTGTGGCCGGAGGTGGTCTGTAGGTGGAGAACCGATGAACCCTAGCAATTATGCTTCTCCCTCAATTTCTCCGTGGATTCAAGAAAAAATTCGTTTCTTTCACTTTCTGTGTTTTCTCCTCTTAAAGACAAGTCCACCGCCTCTTTCGGATCTCAATTTGGAGGTCTGGATCAAAAGATATGGTGTTTACAAGAATCGAGCGAAAAAATCAGAATTCAGAGTTCCAAGATACAGCACCGTGACGATTCATACGGCAGTGCCGTATTTCATTTTGTGAGTTCCGGACAAAAATTACGGTGCCGTGAGAGTTTTTCTCCAAAATACGATAGTGCCGTATTTTTGCCAAATCCTTCTGGTCAGAATTTGCACAAAATACGGCACCGTGGAAATTCATACGGCAGTACCGTATTTGTGTCAAAACTTTCTAGTTAAATTCGTCCAATTATACGGCACTGTGTACACGTCCACGGCAGTGCCGTATTTCTGCTAAACTTTTCTGTCCTGGATCACCAATAAATACGGTACCGTGTACTTCTACACGTCCGTGCCGTATTCTCGCTTAGGTCTTCTGGATGAAATTAGCGCAAAATACGGTATCGTGAATGTTCTGGGACAAAATACGGCAGCACCGTATTTTCGTCTGGTTGAAAGCGGTGAAATAAGGTACCGTGTATATTTACACAGCAGTACCATATTTTTGCTAGAAGAACCTTTTTGAGTTGAAAATTTATGGGTAGGCTCCTCTTGATGGCTAGAACTCATTCATGCATTGATATTGCTCGAAAACCAGTGATAATACTGCCTTTTTACCTGAACTTGATTAAAAACCAAAGATTATGTAGATTCTGAAGTATTTGGTAAAAAAGGGTATAAAAGCAAAGTAAAAGACTAAGACTATGACTCAAAAGACTACCAAATAAGTATGAAAAACACTATGAAATTTGGAGTCATCTAGTTCACTGGTCTGAATCGCCTGGGAAATACGGCACCGTGAAATAGTTTACGGCTATGCCATAATTTCTGCAAAAGTCTCTGGTCTGAAGCGCTCCAAAATACGGCCCGTGGAATGGTTTATGGCAGTACCGTATTTTACACAAAATCTTCTGTTCCGAAAATCCACCAAATTACGGCAGTGCTCTTGATTTTACGGTAGCGTATAAAAATACGGTACCGTAAAATAGAATACGGCACTACCGTATTTTGGTGAGTTGCTCCGATTTGCATGAAATTTGCTAGGTGATCTCCTCTTGATGATGGTAACTCTTTCATGTCTTTGATTTTGCTCGAAAAGTCTTCAAAATAGTGTGTTTTTACCTGAAAATCATGAAAAATCAAAATAGAAGTAGACTTTGCAATATTTGATGAATTCAGCATAAAAACAAGTAAAAGATCCACAATTTACAATGAAAAAATTATCTAAAATGATACAAAATATACTATATATTTTGGTGTCATTAGTGTGTGACCCGGTAGGTTCTTCAGAGGTTAGCAAAGATGATCTAAAATCAGCACAAGCGATGAGTGGCACCTAGCAGTGCATCATGGCTACCCAAGTTATCAGAATAGAATCATCATCGACTTCCCTTAAAACTATGACAAAGTACATGTACGCATTTGTCCTTTCGCTAGGCTGATGTATAGATTGGACAAGCGTGTCTCACTTGTTTAACCCAATCAAATGCTCATGACTAAATTAGTTTCTCACCTAGGTATGGCAACACACTTTTAGTCATACATCCATATAGATATGTCATGGACATCATGCTTCCTCGCAAGGAAGGGGCAAATCCTCTATTGGCTCATTTAATCACTCCTATGGTTTATGATACACTCAATGATAACCGTTATGACTCCCCTGCTATGGCAAAGCGTTAGGTTGTATCAAAGTGTATCACTCACCATATAGAGATATCAATGCCCTCAAGTCAAGGACAAGCATACCTTTGTTACTGTGATATTCATCTTGTGACACCAAGATATATCCTCATGGTGGGTCAGTCTAGTATATCTCCCTTGATATACCCATATACTTGCATTAGCAACCCATGCTCAACCAGCGCATATACCAGTCTCAAATGAATCATAGCTGTCCCATCTCCACTATGATTCTCGACCAAGGACAAGAATAGACACTAAATATAATCTATCTCTAGGGACATTGTCTATGCAAAAGTACATATACGGCAGATGTACAAAATGCATAACAACAACCATGCCCTGTCAACTATCAAACACAGATGTGACACACATCCCATCGGACCATCCATAGGTCATAGCGCATAAACACCAACAATGAGTGTTGCACAATACATGGGCACAATTAATTACAAATTAAATCATAATATATGTGCCTAGATCCATTATAGAGTAATAGAACGAGCCCTACAACTTAAGTTATGAATAAATTAAACATAAATATTTACTTAAGTAGCACTGGCACCCACGACTTAAGTTGCAATAAAATGAATATCAATATTTATTTTATCACTTAAGTTGTGGACCCCATGTATTACGTTTAAATCAATTGTAAAAAGCCTTCGAACAAATCCGGAGTTTAAAGCCAACATTTGACCCATCAACTGGACCTAGTTCACCAAGGTCAAATATGGTCACCCGAAGGTCAACTAAAGTCAAAATGAAACAACTCTCTATAACGTCATATCTAACTCATCCAACGCATTCGAGATGCATCAGACTCCTTGTTAGTGTTTATGCCCTGAGACCTAGTTATGGTCTACTTTATGTATTACTTGATATAGATATTTCCTATATAAATATCATTCTAGCATTGTTATTATCATTATTTGTTTGCATCTGCGATCGTGTACTTACATGATAATGTCCCTGGAGACAGATTGGATCTATGCTCAAACTCTTGTCCAAAGTCGATGTACCTTAGTGGATATGGGACAGCTATGGTACTTGTGAGACTAGTATATGGGCTGGTTAGGCATGTGGTGCTAACGCAGACATATGGGTATATTAGTGGGGGATATATTGGACCGACCCGCTGTGAGGCAATGACTTAGTGTCATGAGTTATCCTCGTAAGTGATAGGAGATGCATTGATCCCTTGACTTGAGGTCATTGACTCTTCTATATGGTTAGGGACATGCTTTGATGCAACATAACACCTAGCCGTAGTTGGGAGGCTATAACGGTTGTCATTGAGTATGTCACGACCCATATGAGAAGGTCAATGTACAGACAGAGGATTTGCCCCTTCCTAAGGGAAGCTTGATATCTATGGAGCTCCTCTAAGATTATATGACTGAAAGTGTATGGCTATACCCAGGTGAGATCCTGATTTAGTCATGACCATGTGATTGGGTGAAAACAAGTGATGACACACTTGTCTAATCGGATATCACTTTGGCAAAGGGACTATAATATATCTGTACCTAGTTGCGATGATGGGGATGTCGATGTCGATATCTATTCCGATGTCTTGGGTAGCAGCGATGCACTGCTAGGTGCCACTCACTGCTAGTGATGACCTAAGTTCATCACTGCCAACGTTAGAGAAACCTATAGGGTCACACACCTTGATACTCGAGTTTTCGTATTGATTAGGTAGCCTTTAGATCGAGTTATTGGATAACTCGTATCTATTTGGGAGATTTCATCAGCGCCAATGGGCCTGATGAGATGGAAGAAACTTATTGGGGCCAAGTTCCATTTTTGGCTTATTAACCAAACTAACCATGGTTAAGCCTCATTTGACCTTGGGTTAAATTGGATTAGATCCAATGGCATGGTTAACATGCATAATGGACCTTGGGCGATATGATATGAGCAAGTGGGCTGATTATTTACATAATTAAGAGTGCTAATTGGATTAGGACTTGCGCCCACACCCCATTAGGAAACTTCTATCATGCTTTGACATGGTCTTTGCGATTTGATAGGAAGTTTACCACATTAAGAAGGTATTAGGTGCATGCTTGCTTAGGTAAGGCATTAGCGCATATGGATGAAAGATTTAATCAAGTTATTTGATTAAATAAACTCCTCATTCAAAGCAAAATCGCCGATACCTTCCTAATTACCCTAACTACCTCTTAGTGCTATAAAAGAACCACCTAGCCACCCCCCCTCTTGACACTAATTCTCTTGAAGGCGTGGAGACAAGTAGAGGGGCGAAAGGCTTAGGGTTCTTGAAGCTTTCCTCTTCCTCTTCCATCAAAGCCAAAGTCATCTTTTTCCCTTTCCCTTCCTTGGTGCAAAGAAGGAAGAAGACTTGTGGCATGTTCCTCTTCTTCTTCCCTTGGCACCACTTCTCCTTGGTGATTGGCGCAAGTGATCAAGAAGGACTTCCAAGGCGTGGATCTTCTTCCCAAGGCTAGCACCGGGTGTTGAAGAAGACTCGAGGAATCCATGTGTGTGAGACTACAAAGGGAGAACGCTTGGGCACCTACCTCGACATCGACCTCCACTTGCTCTAGGTACTTTCTCCTCCCATCGTGTCGATTCCCTCGCAAGACGATCTTCATTGGATTTTTGGGACCGGCCTGTTTCGGGGATATTATTCCACTGTGCAACTGTAATGTCTGATGAAAAATTTGTAAAATATCCCCGGGGTTTCCCAACACTCCCAAACTAGCTCGAATAAACCAAATGACTCGATCATAGGCAACTCAATCAATACGAGATCTCGAGTGTCTAGGTGTGCGAACCCTATAGGTTCCTTAGACAGTGGCAGTGTTAACCTCAAATCATTACAAATAATGAGTGGCACCTAGCAGTACATCATTGCTACCCAAGTTCTCGGAATGGAGTCGTCATCGACATCCTCTAAAATTGTGACAAAGTATATGTACAACTTTGTCCTTTTGCATGTCCAAATTGGACAAGTGTGTCACTCTTTTTTAACATAATCAAATGGTCATGACTAAATCAGGTTCTCATCTGGGTATGGTCATACGTTTTCAGTCATACAACCATATAGGGGTACCATGGACACCAAGTTTCCTCGCAAGGAAGGGGCAAATCCTCTATTGGCTCATTGAACCTCTCATATGGTTCATGATATTTCTATTGACAACCGTTATGACTCCCCTGCTATGGTGGAGCATTAGGTTGTATCAAAGTACACCAGTTACCATATAGAGATATCAATGACCTCAAGTCGAAGACAAGTGTACCTCTATCACTCTAAGATTTGACCTATGACACCAAGTCAAATCCTCACAGCGGGTCAATCCATTATATCTACCTTAATATACTCATATGCCTGCGTTAGCAACCCGTGCTCAACCAGCGCATATGCCAGTCTCAAGTGCATCATGGTTGTCCCTTTTCCACTATGATACTTGATTGGGGACAACCCTTTGAGACTTGATAAAATCTATCTCCAAGGACATTGTATATGCAAATGTACATATGACCCAAATGTACCAAATGCACAACAACGACAATGCCATGACATATATCACAATTGAATATGACACATATCGGACCAGTTATAAGTCTTAGGGCATATACACCAACATCTCCTTCTTTCTAATTCTATTTAGTTCATTAGTTAAATATTTATAAACCGCTTCAGCCTAGTTGTATTCCTTCATTGCAGCAATTTCTTCAACATAATTGACAAGGAAAAGATCCATGGTACAGGAGTTATTACAGGAAAGGAAGGTGCAGCCACTCGGGAGCTTTAATAGATACACAAAAACACTCGTAGTAATGCAACTAATGGAGAAGATGTAGAATACTAATTCAATACATTAGGTTGTAATGCCCAATTTAAGACCTTCAAGGGATATACAACTCTTTAGGAGATGCCATTATGTGTAGTAGATAAAGCTTTCTTATCCAACTTGATTTAGGTAGGGGTTATTGATCATATGTAAACATCATTTATAGCAAAGAATGTTAGGAGTTCTCTTGTTAAGGGGTTGAATCAAGACACCATGCATGCAAAGAAGCAACATGAAGCAATTTTGCTTATAAACCCCTGCCACTTTTTATGAATATACAAATTAAGCATTATTCTTATCAAAGATAATAGATGTGAGGCCCAGGAGCTGGGTCAGGACCAACATGATGCCCAAGCCCACTCCTCTAGTGGCCCTGCTCGCCATAGTGGAAACATCTCTGCTCATTCGTCTTCCTGATTTTCTTTTTTAGTGCTTTGGTTGGACCTTTGGCATTGCCCTTAGCACGTGTCTTGCCCCTTTTCTTTACCATTTTGGTCACAAGGACCAAAAGAACAGAATTAGGTTTGGTCTTACCTATTTCTCGCTCGATCATCTAGAGCAAATTCAATAATTCCTCCCTCGTGCACTCAATCCGATTAATGTTGAAATTTAGAAAAAATGGATTGAAGCTAGAGGGCAAGGATTGCAGAATAAGATTCATGATCAGCTCGTTATCAATTGTGTGCTCCAGCCTCTTGAGATTATCCACATACCCAATGATATTGAGTATATGGGGTCCCACTGGAGCACCCTTAGATAGCTTACACTGAAGAACTGCTTTGGCAATGTCGTACCTCTCGAGTCTAGCCTGGGCTTCGAACATTTGTTTCAAATGTGTTATCATCTGAAAAGCATTATGCTCCTCATATTGCATATGAAGATAAGGTGTCATAGCAGCTAGCATGAGACATGCGACTTCTAAAGAGTCATCCTGATTCTTTCTAAAAGAATCCCTATCTACCACTCGGGCATTAGGTGCTGGAGGCGTGGGAAGAGCTTGCTCAAGGACATACAACTTCTTCTCGAGCTTGAGGGCTATCCTCCAGTACTGATGACAGTCCATAAAGTTAGATCCAACCAACTTGTCCTTCTCAAGAAGGGATTACAATGTTAGTCTGCTATTGTTTGTTGCCATTTGATTTACAACAACCAAGAAAAGCAGATTAGTGCTACTTTGAATCATTTAATACATACTTGTATTAAATGATCATGGCTCCCACTATTTTAATAGAATTGATAACCCACAAAGTCAATCGAGAAATCTGAGATTTTCTAGTGAGATGGGATCCTTATTTCACATAAGGCTTCGCATCCCACGAGGGTGGGATAAGATGCACAAAGTGACCCATGCTTCTTAAGGTGGGCATGCCGGCTGATTGCACTTGGTAATTCCCCTTATTAAGACAGTCTAGGCATTTCATGTATAGTGAGGGCTAGAAAGTGTGAAACCTTAACCTCTCAATGATGCATCTAGAGTTCCATTAAGTGGCCACCACATATGAAAAACTAGTCAAGTCTTATCCTAACCGTTATACTAGGGCCAACGAGTTTCCTTGCGAAGGCACGTCCAGGTTAAAGCTAGACTAGGGAAACCATGGTCACAACACGCCTTCTAAAGATAAGTGGGTGTGTCCCACGAGGGTAGAAAATAGTGTGCAACACTACTGATCTATAGCTTGATGAAGGCTACGAGTTAGAAGGCTACATACTTGATATTTAAATTAGAAGGTTTTTTTTAGATCTTTGATGCGGCCGCAAGTGCACGGCTTTATCGAAGTAATAAAAATAAGATCGTTCCCAATGAGGATCTGACGGTCAAGTACCGATTACACGATTCATTTATATCTAGACAATTTAAGTTGTGTTTTTGTATGAAACTTCTAAGTGTGAAAACAAAAAGGTAGTGTTTGGGGTAGAAATCAATATGCAAAAGGTCGGGACTCGGGGTTTCACCACACTAACAACTATAAATCTTAGCAAAATAAATTCTTTGAATAGAAAATTATACTATTAAAAGGAATTTTTCCTAAGGTATAGATTACCTTCCCCCGAAGTATAATCCGGTACCTAATTATGCTAGTTCCCAACTCTCGTGACAATTAACGCAGATAGATCCTTTGAGCTCTATGAAAAATCTTGAAATCCTTCAAACAAACCCAAACTACTCTCATGATTGGATTCGTAGGTTTGAAAAGAATAGTTCCGACATCGCGATTCACCTTTCGGTCCTTCTCGTGACGTCTACGACGTAAACATACTTGGCCAGAGTAAATCACATACTCATGACGTCTACGACATAAACATACTTGGCCAGAGTAAATCACATAAATGAACAATCTTCTAATCAAATCAACTATATAAAATATCTTAACAAAGATAAAAATGCAAAATTTAATCCATAGAACGTCAGTGGGCTACATCCCTAATCCCGAAAATAATTTTACTTGCTCATGTTCATAGAAAATAGCATGTTTATTGATGAACTTTGCATGAAATCCTAATAAAATTATAAGAAATCACTAGGCAAGTAATTAGAAACACTTCACCTCGATCTGGAGATGAAGATGAAGTGTCCAATTCTTCCTTTGTGTAATCTTCCTACTCGAATTTCGCTTAGAAAATGATTTCTGCCCTAGCCGCCACCTATGTTCATCTTTGCCCATAAAAAGTCCCTTACACCCTCCAAAAATCCCTCCTTTTATAGTTTAATTGGTTTAGAACCCATCAAGGAAGAATTCTGGAAAGTTTGGTTTAATTCTAACTAGATTTGATTCCGAGAAAAACTGAAAGAGGTAGAAAAATTCACTACCCATAAACTGTTCACGGCTGCGGCCGTGGAAGTTTCTATATTGTTTTCTCTCTATGCACAAAAAAAATTCACAGTACTTGAAGGATTCACGGCCTCGGCCGTGAAACTTTCTGTGAACATCTATAATTAGCCACAAAACTCCCCTTTTAATGCAAAACTCACGGCTTGCGAAAAACTCACTGCTGCGATCGTGAATCTTACATTCCACTATGGTTTTACCAAATTTGGCGTGCGAATTTATAATTTTCTCGGGAACTGTGCTATGGCTTTAAAACTCGCAAAATTCATCATTTTTATGCCATTTTACCTTCACTTTCATAAAAACCTAGAAAAGTAAAGATTCCATGCCAAAGGAAGTAAAAACACTAAACATTAGTATAAAATCATACAATTAAGCCTAAATATCATATAAAATATAGGCAAAAATATGATGTAAATGTAACTCATCAAAATACCATAGACTTAAAGTTTTGCTTGTCCTCAAGCAATATTCTGATATGTATGGAGAATGTAAAGATAAAGAGAACTCATTTGTTTTTTTTACCTTTAATAATATCCTCAGTCCACAATTTAAGCAATCAATCTTTCAAAACCCAAGTAATTTAAGAAAAATCATAATAGAAATAAATTTTCAGGAGTTTACAATCCAAGAAAGAAATAAAATCATAATTCATGTCATATCATTCAATCTTCACTTATTAAGTATCAAATACTCTCACCTTAATAAATCTACTTCACTTAACAGATAAAATTTCTATTTCTAGAATTTCAATGATGTTAAAGATAAGAGACTTTTAAAGTAATTTAATATTTAAACGGTTATGTGCCATTTCCTGTTATTAGGATAACATTGTTTAATGTATACTATGGAGTAGTATAATTTAACTCATAGTCTCAAACATAAAGTCAGCAGAGTTGTCCACTTTAACATACAACTTTCTCTCCCCCCCTTTTTCTATTTGGAGTAAGCCGGCCAGTGCCATGGTATTTAAGTCGTTATCGATCTTTCTACATGAGGGATAAATATTTATTTTTAAAATTTTTGCTGTGTTACTTAATCACTACAGACATAAAGTATACTAATTCATGGTATAATATAACCTCAGATCTCTCAACTCGAGGAGTTGGAGCAAAGCTCAGTTAAAATAATATCACCAATTTTCTATTCATAAACATTTCTCTATCAAGAAAATAATAGATAAATTAAACTTTAATTAAATTTTACTATGCTCGTGTCGCATGAACATATAACAATTCACATATGTATTTTATCAATAAGAGAATTGAATTTACTCAATAATTTAAGTCTATATTAAGATGGAAGAGAGTTATTGGAGCCAAACTTCAGTTTTGGCAGGTTGACCTGAATTTGACCATGGTTGGTCACATTTAACTTAGGGTTGCATTAAATTGGATCCAATAGCTTAATCAACCCATGTAATGAAGTTTGGACTTACTCATTACCCAATGACGCCCAATAACAAGTTGTCATGAAGAGCTAATGGGCTAAAAGGGTATAATTGGAAGAAAACTTCTCCCATTGGCGCCTAAGGGCATAATGGGGAGGAGTTGGTGCCTAAGGCTTCATTAGGAAGTAAAAGGCACCTTGCTCGTCATCCTTTGATGGTATGCTTGCCTCTATGGCAAGTCTTGGGGCTGATATGGCTTGAAGGACTTCTTAGGAAGGTCCTTGGCGCATATGGATGATAGGATGGGGTTTATGGAAAGCTCTTGGAGAGTGTCCTTAATCCTAACCCTAATTGCTCCCTCATTAAGCCCTAGCCGCATCCTTCAAGATTTTTGCATCTCCACCCCTTATGTTGCCGCATCCCTCTTGCCTCTATATATATCATGTGATATGCGAGAGGCTATGTACAATGAAATTGGCGTGAACAAAAGAAAAGGAAAGAATAAGGGTCTTGGCGCATCCCTTCTATCTTCCTAGCTGAGAGTCATCTTCATCCTTTCCTCTTGGCACAAGGTGGATTTAGACTTGGCGGCTTCACCTCTTCCCTCTCTTCTCTTGGCGCATTGGCGCAAGTGAAGTGGTGGTCTCCCTAAGGCTTGGATCTTCTTCCCGAGGCTAGCACCAGGCGTGGAAGAAGAGGACTCAAGGCATCCGTGTGTGAGACTGCAGAGGGCGAACGCTTGGGCGCCTACCTTCACATCAGCCTCTTCTTGGTCTAGGTACTTACTATCTTATCGTGTTGACTCCCTCGCAAGATGATCTTCACTGGGTTTTTGGGACTGGCCTATTTCGGGGATATTCTTTTGCTGTGCAATGTATTCTGTAATGTTTATGCCAAAAATTTGTAAAATATCCTCGGGGTTTTCCAACAGTGGTATCAGAGTGACTTGCCAACCTCGAACGATGTTTGTATGCTTTTCTCTATGCTCACATGCCATATTTCAATTTTCACAAATTGCATGTATATGGTGCAAGTTTTTCTAAGTACAAAAATTGTAGGTCTTTGCTTCCTATCTTCTATTCAATTTCTTTTGGATTATTGAATGATTATTTTTCTTAATTGATTTAAGATCGAACGCGCACGTAGTTTTGTCAAGTAGGACGGGCATTGTGACTTCAGGACTGGCCGAGTCTCTTGTTCTGACAAAATTGCCAGCTGAAAGGGTCTATAAAATCATCATGAAATATAATCTCAAATAATCAAAAGATCTGTGATAAGATGATGAGGAAGAAAGACATGTTTTATGAAAAACTAAAATTTCACATTTTTCATGAGCATATAGAATTGCATGAGTAAGTACCTTGTTTGTGGATGATGTTGTGATCACTAGTCAAGCCCCAATTCATGCATGTGATGTATTCTTGTGAGGCTTGCGTGCCGCCATTCTTTTTCTTTTATTTTGTAAAATTCAAGATGAAGATTAGGGGGCGCATCCTGCATGATCCATGGCACATGCTTGCTTGGTTGCGCATCTTTCATGATGGCGCAACAAGTTTCAACAAAGGTGGCGCATCCTTGCATGGGGGCGCAAGCAAGGGTTTGGCCGAGCCTTGTGGTTGTGTTCTATCCATCTTGTAGCTTGCAAGGTGGAGCATCTTCCTTGGAGGAGGACCCATGGCATTGGCCGAACCATGGGGTGTGCTTCTAGGGTTTCCCTAGAACTACCTCTAGGGTTTGAGAGCTAAACCATGGTGTGGTGGACCTTGAAGCCAACCTTGAAGATCAAGCTAGAGGTCGGCTAGGCTAGGTCTAGTTTTGGGGCTTGTGTCCTAGGTCAAGAGTTGAACCTCCTTTTGGCATGGGTTGGTTCAATGTCTTGAATGGGTTATGATCACATCATCCTTTTATTGCTTTTCTTATTTGATAAAGCAAAGCATGCCTGTGATGTTTTATCTTCATGTTATCACTATAGGATTGCATGCTTGTAATGTTAGGCATAAGATAAAACTAAGAGGATGAGACCTCAAAAACCCTCAATCAAAAATATCAAGTCTAGTAGCCTTCTAACGCGGAGCCCTCATCAAGCTATCGATTAGTGGTGTTGTGAACTATTTTCCACCCTCGTGGGACACACTGTTGTATCCCAACAAGTAGGTAGACCAAAACTTATTTCTGATGTCGCGGCCAAACTCGTTGTTTGGCGTACAGGGACTTTGTCACTTCCTGACACGGCTTCAAAAACTTGTTATGTCACTAGGCTTGTTGTGTCCGCAAGTGCAAGAATACTCGAAGTAGTAAAATAGATATCGAACCCACAGAGACCTTGTTTGCTGAGTACTAAATAATTGATTTGTTGTTATCTAGGTGAATCGAAAGTATGCAAGTGAACAATAGAAGACTAAAACGGAAATACCAGAGAGAGAAAACTGGGACTAGGGATTCATTCACCTTAAATTCTATGACTAGATGTAAATAGAGATTCATCAGTTTAATTTTATCATGATAAAGACATAATTTACTTCATAAAAAGATTATCTCACTTTCGTGCAAACAATCCTGCAGGGACCAATCCTCGTTTTCACGCAAGATCTATCCCAACGCTGAAAATAAGTAAACCATCAAACAAAGAATTCAAGGATCAATTTCGTGTATCCGAATTCTAAGTTCATTATCTCAAGTGGAATCTCAAGGATCACTTTCGTGCATACAAGTCTCAACACAATTTTTACTCATGGTTCTCCAACGTTCCGATCTTTGCTTTCACACAAGATCTCCACATTTGACAACACGACTCAATCCTAGATTCATATTTTTATCATGGCAATTTGACTACTAAAATCAAACAAAGAGAACTAATCCAATTTCTTAAAGAAAGTTCATAACATGCAATTCTAGGGTTCCAAGTTCTCAAGCAAGTCACCTTTCGGTCCTTATTGCGAGAACTCTAAAACATGAATAATAGTATGAATCTATGGAGAATCAAGAGTGCAATTATCACATGAGTAAAATTATCATGCTAAAATTATACTTGACGAAATATTGGAAAAAGAATCATCTATTCATTAAGAATTAAAGGGAATTACTCCCCCATGTCCCATAAAAGTTTAAGCTAGCATAGTGTAGGAGTTACAATAATCCATGGTTTCAAAAGATCAAAAATTAAAGAGAAAAGAGAGTTTAAGAAAACACACCACGGCTGTAATATAAATTACAGCCGTAATTTGTATAAGGGGGCGCTATTAATAGTGTCGACGCTTCCTCTTTCGTCGATTTCTCCTCCAATTGATTTCCTTTCAAACTAAAACTTCTAGAGCACCTTCTCCTCCTCTATGTGTAGCTTCCAGTCAAATTTCACGGCCAGAGATGCGTTGTACTCTTCCCGGCGGTGAAACCCTTGGCGGCGGCGTGGAAGGTGATTTCTCTCTCTATGGTGGATGAAAATTAGGGCTTTTGGTCTCTTCCTCTTCGTCTCTGCAAAAGCTCTCTTTCCTCTTCTTACGACTTCTAATTTAAAGGTCTGGATCATCGGCAATCTTCTCCGCAAAAATCGGGCTTCAAATTTGATCGTGGAATCGCGTTCAAAGATAGAATTACAGCCATGTAATATGTTACGGCACTACCGTAAAATCGGTCGAGTTCTCTCGTCCAAAATCTACGGCAAATACGGCACCGTAATATAGGTTATGATGGTGCCGTAAAATTGGCTGAACTCTCGGGTCGAAAACATTTGGAAATTACGGCACCCTAAAATGGTTTACGGTAGTGCCGTAATTTTAGTGAATGTCTCTGGTCTGCAGGCGCTCCAAATTACGGCCCATGTAAATTCTTACGGTAGTGCCATAATTTTCAGGAAACTTTCTGATGAAAAACTCCCCAAATTATGGCAGTGCTATGATATTACGGTAGCGTATGAAAATACGGTACCGTAATATAGATTACAACCCTACTGTATTTTAGTTGGTGGCTCCAATTCTCTTAAAATTTGACGTGTGATCTCCTATTGATGTTGTGAACTCATCCATGCATTCGGATTACTTGAAATCGACTGAAAATCATGCCTTTTTGCCTGAAAATCATTAAAAACCAAAAAGAGTGTAGATTCTACAAATATCGATAAAAAAGACAAAATTATAAGCAAAGTCTATGAATATGACACAAGGACACCAATGAAATGGCATCAAATTTACTATAAATTTCGGTGTCATCAAACACATAAGGCCCAAACTTTGCTTGTCCTCAAGCAAAAATCAAAAACTGATTGAGGGATAAACTTTCTCATGCTCAATAATTTTTTAAAATACAATCACCAATGAAAAATTTCATCAATTGTTTTACAAAACTTCAAATAGACAAATCATTCTTAGAACTCAATCCTCTAGATCCACAACTCAATCAAACAAAACTTTGCAACTTGCATAATAAATAGAATTATCATTCTCATGATTTCACCCAATTTTCAGTTCAAATCTATCATACTTTTGTTTACAGGAATTAGGTTTCCAAGATCTTTTTCCACACATATTTTTTTATTCATTTTTTTTTCTTTTTCATGTATTTTGTTGTTTTTGCACAGATGGCATGTACCACTTAGATACACACCTTTTTATTTTTGACTTCAACTCTTTTCTTCGGTACCACTATCAATTTTGCATAGTGCCAAGTAGAGGAGTCTTATTCTTTTTCTCTCTCATTATCTTTTAGACATAGACTTCAACCCATGTCTTAGGTACCACTATCAATTTTACATAGTGCCAAGTAGGGGAGTCTCTCACTATTTTTATGGATCTTGGATTCTTCTTTCCCAACAAATAGCAAAATAGACTAAACATCTACTAGGTTAATCAATTGATATCAATTCAGTAATCATACTCATATGCTTATTTTATTTAAAGGAGTAGTTTCATCTTTAGATCTTATTCCTCAAATAATGTCTACCCAAAATTTCTTGCATGAACCAATGTTAAATTTCAAAAGATAGATATGCATTGAAGAAATAAATTCGGCATGATAGGTCTAGACTTATTCACAAGTTTTGGATTCATTCATCATTATCAATAAGAGTTAAACAAATCATCAACATTATTTCCAAAATAGATTGAGGCTATAAACCTCATTAATCAAAAATATGTTCATCATCATCAAATAACAACATGTTATATCAAAATATCAAAATATCAATCATGTGCGGTACAACCATATCGAAATAGATCATTAATAGCATAATATCATTATACAACCATATCAAAAATATAAGAATATAGGTGCGTAAAGCAGAATAGCACTGGCGGACACAAGTGTGGAGAAATCATCCTTCCCTTCAAAAACATACAATATCAATAAGATAGGGAGAATAAAATAGCAATAAGTAAGGGAAGATGATACTCACAAAGCATTTATTCCTCATCATCAGGGTGTGTAGCCTCAGCGTCCCTTGCAGATGCATCCATAGGATTGTAGTGTGTTTGCTCTCCTTGATCACCGTAATAGCCATAGTTCCTATGGTCTTCATATCCAAAACGATCATAGAGGAAGTTTCCCATGTCCTCCATATGATTGCTCAATCTCTCTATATCCTGGTGGATGTGTCCAAGAGATTCTGTCACCCTCCCTATGGAGTCAATCATCCTATCCATGCGGCGCTCCTGATTTTACATCTGTGCAGATAGAGCCTGGAATCCTGGATCGTGGGCACTAGAAAATCCTCCTCTAGGTCTGTGTGAAGAGTCACCAGTAGGGTGAGAAGAATCTGTAGTGTGCTGGGTGACTCCATACCAAAAGGATCACCTCTTCCACCCCATGTGGGTGGTGGTGGAACAGTGTCAAGTGGTGGTGTAAAGGCTGCCTCTGCTGTGCTCGGAGATAATTTCCAATTGGCTCTCTCTTTCACTGTGGTTTTCTCAGTGTGGGGTAAAGGTAGAGTAGGGACATTTGGTCCAAGGACCAGACAAAAGACATCTCCCTCTCTGATTATCATTTTCATTGCCATGCAAGACTCAAGATCAAGTCTTGCATTCCCCTTTGCAAGTTCTATCCCATAGGGCTCAACTCCTAAATATTGGGCTATAGGAGTAATCAGTCCTCCTATCACTACTGCACCCCTCTTTGCCCTAGCAACTTTGTCCATATGTTTCATCATGAAGAAAGCCACATCAATAGCAAATCCATTCAGCATACCCTAGAGAAAATATAACTCAGCTTGATGGACCATGCCATCACTATCGCCTCTCCCAAACACAGTATGTGCAAGCACTCTATGTGTATACTTAATGCATGGATTCATAATCTTTGAAGCTCTGGTAGAAACAACATAGAAATGACTCTCATCAGTAATCTGATTCCAAAATATGCCCTCAATGAATCCCAAGGGCATCTGAGTGTATCCATCTATACTCAAATCAAAGATAGTCCTGATCTCTTTCAGTGTGAGTTTTCTTTCTTCATTAGGAAGTCTGAATGTAATCTCTCCTTCTGCAGGGCCATGTGAATTCTCCTTCAAATCTATGATCAAGCTGCTCATAAACTCCAGGACTAGTGGCAAATAAGTGGGCAGAGTCATCTAAAAAAATTTCTTGGCCTTGATTCGATCAAACATCCACAGCACATCCTCATACAATCCCAAAGCTTCTAAAGTCCTCTTATTAGTGTATTTTGTATTGATAACCTTCCTTTCTAGAATCTGATTATACCTTGTTTCTTGCATCTCATTCCTAAAGATAATACCATGTGGATTCTGAGGTTGGGAAGATTCAGCTGGGGCCTTCCCTTTCCTTCTTGGAAATACGGATTTTGTTCTTGGCGTCATCTCAAAGTAACAAGCTGCTAACTACATGTTCAATGCACCATATAGCAATATAATGATTCAATCTCAGCCACGTTTACAGATAGCGTCAGTTAAATCATAGCTCAAACTCGAGAAGTTTTCGTCAAAAATAGAACAGTAGAAATCTGGGCAGAAAAACAGGGTGGAAAATTATCATTCAAACACAATCTCGCTCAACACACTCCGCAAATTAGTCCAAAAACTCTACAATTTAACTAGGAAGGGTCGCCTATCCTCTAAGAATGAAATGCAAACAAAAATCTCTCAAGACGAATCAGAAACGAGGAAGAATGAGTGAAAGGGGCGAAAATCATGTAAACTCGCCAAAGTCTGAAAATCGGAGAAGAGAGTACCCAATCAATGGTCGGAACTTCACTGGAAGAGTCACCGGCGTGCTCTGGTGGTCGGAGAAGGTCGGAGATGTGAAGTCGGCGCAAAAACGAGTGAGGACGAGCGTGAAAACCTGAAATACTGCCTAGAAAACCCTAAAAATGGCACAGGAATCGCGTGCCAAAATTATAATTATGGCCGTGTAATATCTTATGGCAGTGCCATAAAAATCAGGGATCGCTCGGGTGAAAAGTTGCTCAAAAATACGGTACCATAAAACAGATTACGGTACCGCCGTAAAATTCAATCAGCGATTTTTTTTTTCAAAAATCAAAAAAATTTAGCCTCGTAATATATCTTATGGTACTACCATAATTTCGGGGTAAATTTCAGAATTTCTCGTCAAAAATTCTTACAAAAATACGGCCCTTGTAAAACCTTACGGTAATGTCGTAAATTCAGTAATGCTTTTAGGAAGATTTTGGTCACAAAATACGGTACCATGTTAAAACTTACGGCAGTACCGTAATTTTGTCACAATTCTCTGGTCGAAAATGGACGAAAATTACGGTACCGTAATATACATTACGGTGGTGCCGTAATTTGCACCAAATCTTGTTTTATCTACAAAAATAAAAGAAAAATTAGTTCTAAGTAAAAACTAAAAGAAAATAAAATAAATAAAGGTTAGAAAGCTTGGGTTGCCTCCCAAGAAGCGCTAATTTAAAGGTCATCAGCTTGACCCTTTTGCACTCAGATTTGATCATGAATTCCCCAATTGCCTCTTTGATCTTTCTTTAGGTTGGGCATCACTTTGAATCACATAAGGCTCAATCTTGAAGCAGTGTCCAAATTTTTTCAATATCCTCTTTCCTTTATCAATCAACTTAGATCTTCTTCTTCTTCTCCTTCTCTTCTTCTTCTTCTCAAAAATTTTATCTCTCCTTTCCTGTAATCCTTTGTCAACATCCTTAGAAAAATTATTAGTTTCAAAATTTGAGATTTCATCAAATAAACTATGAATATTATAAGTTTTATCATTAACTATGTCAACACTACAACATGATCTAGAGTATGACAGTTTATTCAAGGAATCGGTAAGATCAAACTCAATAGTGTTCCCACAAATATCAAAAGTAATTTTCCCCTTTTTTACATCTATATGTGCTCTAGCAGTGGCTAACAGTGGTCTACCAAGAATTATGGGATTTTTATGGTTTTCCTCCATGTCTAAAACTACAAAATCTGCAGGAATAAAAAATTCTCCTACCTTGACAGGAACATTCTCTAAAATACCTACAGGATACTTTACTGATGAATCAGCTGTTGGGGTATGCCCTTAAGGCTAATGTTTGAGGCCTTGGGAATGTATCAGTATCATGTAATAAACTCTTATGTTTATAAAGGCATGGTTGTTATTCAGTTTGTTACGTTATCTGCTGCAATAAGTGTACTTCTGAATAATGTCTCAAAGCTGTTCAGCTGGGCTGACATGCTATAAAGTCCTTAGTCGAGATATACATGAGACAGCCTTGATATGGTTAAGACTAATATGTGTTCTAATTTTATAGGATGCTTCGAGCATGGAATAAGATGTAGACTCATGGGTACATTGGATGTACTGGACAGACCCTACTAGGATATTCAGTTGCTTGTCACAATGTGAATAATCCTTGAATGCGACAAGTGGCACATTTCCTCTGACTTGTGATCACTTGTGTTTTCTAAATGATGATTGTCATTGTTTTGAGGTAGTTCAATATCATTTGAAACATAATGATTATAGACTATCTTGGATGGTGAGCTTGAGTCAGGTTAGGGCACTAGTGATAGACAAAGGATTGCCGTCTCCTTGTTTAAGGAGTGTGATGTTCTAAAGGGGCCCCCTGGATGAGATGATTGAGAAAAGAGTATGGCCATACCCAGGTGACTATGTTCATCTGATCTAATCATGCTCATCATATTGGAGTTACAAGCTTGACACGCTTGTCCAATAAGAACATCCAGTGGCAAAGGAAATATGCATGCCTTGTGAGTTGATTCACACTTGTGCTATGGTTTGGGTGTAGTCTTGGAAGACTCTTTTCTTTATATCAGGAGACAGTGATGTGTTGCTAGATACCCCTCACTGATCGTGATAACGTGAGTTATCGTTACCGACATTTAAAGGAAACCCTTAGGGTCGCACAATTTGATGATATGGCTTACTTAAGTCAGATCGTGTGGACTGAATTGTTTTGGTTCAGTTTAAAGGGATTTAATCTCTGATTGTAAGTGAGATCTGGTCTAATCATGTTTGATTGATTAGGGCTTAAGATCGGTAAGCTTCGATTGAGAGAATAGATGCTAGATCGGTGAGATCAGGAGCATTAAGAGATGAACGGTCAGATCTTGAACCTTTAGGTTTAATATGATCTGGACTAAAGACTTGGCTTGATTGGTTTCTTGAGCCGAACCAAATTGAACCGGCTCATATATGAGCGCATGGTTCAAAGGGAGAAGAGGTGGCGACTTGTTCACTTGGCGTGAACGTTTGAGCGAGTGGTGGTTTCTATTTTTAGAAACCATGATCTCCACTTGGAGATCTCTCACGTTCGAAGAGAATTAATTCTATTCTCGCCTCTCTACCCATTATTCCTCTCGACACTTTCGTGTGTGGCGACGCTTGGAGCTTTGAGGAGGATTCGGCCAAGAAAGGAAAATCGTCTCCATCCCTTCCATACGTTCAAGACTTCTTGGAACCTTGCTAGCACAAGGAGCACCAAGAAAGTAGGCACACTCTCATCTTGTGTGCGCATTCTCTGGAGGAGACCCCTGTCGATCTCTGCTTCCTAGACGCCATCCAAACGAAATGGCTATGGTATGAATCTAAACCTTATGAAGTTAATCATATGTCATTACGTAAGGTCTCTTGAAACCCTAGTTTCCACTTGCAAAATTATTTGCGCCACCTGTCAGGGTTTCGCCCCCTTAGCTATAGGGGACTTTCAATTGGTATCAGAGCCTGGTTGTTATCGTATGATCATATGATTGTTTCATGATTATGTGTGATCCTTGTTTTCGGTTGTAGATCTAATTATCATCACATGCGAATCTACATGCTAGGTATTAGATGTTAGCGCATGTGTGTATTCATGTTTTATTTTAATGCATGATTAGGATTGGCGCTTGTTACATGTTTTCTAAAACGTTATCTTGCGCGCTTCCTTATTAGATCTAAGTCGCCCCTGCTATAAACCCTTAGACGGGTTGATGGGGTTGAAGTCATCCTCTAGGTTAGATCCAATAGTCTGATCAGACCATCTGACAGCCTAGATGGGTCGACCAGATGGCACCCATGCGCAAGCATGAGGTGGCTATAGGTCGACTGCATCAAAGGCGTGTAGCGAGGTCTGGTTGAGACACCTGGTGAACGCACATGAGTTAGGCCCGGGTTCACACCCGCTTGCCAGAACTCATGATGGTTGTTCAGCCCTTGGCGCATGCATAGTTGACCACTAGGTCGACTCAAGTCAGTTAGGACTTGGTGCATGCAAGGGCAGTGGATCTGACTAGATATCATGAGTGGATCCCCATCAATGGACCGTTGTAAGGTTGTAGGGCATATAAGAAAAGTAAAATTGATAACTATGCGTTTTCAAAATTTTATTTTCTTATTGCTGGATCACATGTTGTTTGGATGAGGCCTATGCTTGTTTATTTATTCTTATGTGGGCTGCCCGTTTAATGTGTGCTGTGCTGGGGCCTGCGTGCCTGGAAATTAAATGTAAATTAATTTATTGTGATCTGCGTATCACATTTATTTAATTTATAAAATGTAATTGACCTGCGAGTCAATCTTGTCTAGATAGATTAATTTGTAAGTTAATCAGACAAGAGCACAGAGCACACTTGGCAGAGGCGCTTGCAGCAGAGGCTTGACCAGGTGGGAGGTCCAGGGTTCGACTCTGGGACAGGCGCATTTTCCCTGGTGGGCGCACCTCAGCTACAAATGGCTCTTGGGCCCTAGTCTGGGCCAGATGAGCAGCAAAAGCCCCATGAAGAAAAGGAAGTGAAGACTTAAGTTAATTAAGATCTTACTTAGGCTATGGGCTTTTACCACATAAGATCCATGCTTTCTTTTATTGTTTAAATAAGTAGAACAGCATGATTTATTTATCTTCTGCTATCACCATAGGAATTGCATGATAGTTAAGAAGATAAAAGACCGTTAAAATTCAACACTAAAATATCAAGCTCGTAAGCCTTCTGACGCGAAACCTCACTGTTCTTACTATCGTTGGAGCCGTGTTGTACCCACTCAGTGGGCACGTCCATCTATCTTCAGACGGTGCGGGATTACACCTGCGTGTTACAGAGAAGGGATTTATCGCTTCTCGTTGCTCAGCATAACACGTGGTGGTCCAGGGAGTAGGTTGGGTCAGCTTGACCATGTAGGCTACATATATGGCGCATATGGTAGCACATGGGGGCAGCCATCTGTGGGGTCAGAGATTGTGTTGTACCAACTCAGTTGGCACAGTCTGCTGGATTGCCCAGATGAAGGGGAATCGCACGGGTTGGCGATTGGCAGGGACTGCCTACCAGAAATTAGTGCTTGTAATCTCTGTGCATCTTATCTCGCCTGAGCGGGACGCGGAGACCAAGTATGAAATCTGGATCCCATCTCACTAAAAGAGTTCTACTCTTTCGGGCTGTTTTGCTGGATTTTTCAGCCAGATAAAATAGTGAAAAAAAGAATCATTCTTAAGTCCTGAATTGATTCTTTACATTGATACTGACCTTGCTGTTCTTGCATTGTTGTAGATTCCTGCAGCAACGAACACCATGAGCTTCAATGTGCGATCCCTACTGGAAAGAGAGAAGTTTGCTGGGCCGAACTTCTCAGACTGGTTCGGACACCTTAAGATTGTTCTTAAGGCAGAGAGGAAACTGTATGTCCTCGAGACGGCGATACCGCCTCAGCCCGCTCCGAACGCCGCAAGGGCGGTTCGGGAAGCTTATGAAAAGCACGTCAATGATAGCATTGATGTCGCTTGCCTGATGCTAGCGTCTATGACGCCACCGCTGCAGCGTCAGCATGAGGATATGTCTGCAATAGACATGATAGCAAACCTCAAGATGCTGTATGCTGCACAGGCGAGGACAGAACGCTATAATCTGACAAAGCTGTTCTTTCAGAGCAAACTGGCTGAAGGGAGCCCAGTAGGAGCTCACGTGCTCAAGATGATTGGGCACAAGGAGGCTCTAGAGAAACTGGGGCATACCATCAACCAGGAGCATGCTGTAGACATTATTCTGCAGTCTCTCCCGCCCTCTTTCGATGCGTTCATTATTAACTTTAATATGAACAAAATCGATTGTACTCCAGCAGAGCTGCTGAATATGCTCTTGACTACTGAGGAGACTCTGAAGGGAAAGCCTTCGACCTCTGTCTTAATGGTTCCTTCTAGGAACAAGAAGAAGGGGAAGAAGGGCAAGGCCCCTGTCAAGAGTTACAGCAAGGCTCTAAAGCAAAAAGTTAAGCGGTCAAAGGAATACAGATGTTTCCACTGTGGCCAGCTAGGTCACTGGAAAAAGGACTGTAAAGCGCTCCAAGGAGACAAGAAGGGAAGCATCGCTTCTGGCTCAGGTATATACGTGACGGAAGTCATGGTTTCATCTTCTTCTATTTCATGGGTGTTGGACACTGCATGTGGAGTTCACATTTGTTCAAATGTACAGGAACTCAAGAGAAGAAGACAGGTGGGACAGCATGAGGTGGACCTACGCGTTGGAAACGGGGCACGGGTTGCTGCTGTTACTGTAGGAGACTATTTCATCTCTTTGCCATCTGGACTTGTATTAGAACTAAACAGTTGTTACTTTGTTCCCAGCATTACTAAAAATATTATCTCCATTCCTGCTCTTGTCAGGAAGGGATTTTCCTTTGAATGCAATATTTCAAAGTGTGTTTTATCTGTTGATAATATTGTTTATGCAACTGGTTCAATTAACAATGGGTTATTCATGTTGGACATGGAATGTTCTATACAAAATATTGATATTAAGAAAGCCAAATATGCTGATGACAGCACCTTGCTATGGCATAGTCGTTTAGGCCATATTAACAAGAAACGCATTAAGCGGTTGCATGATCATGGACTGCTGGGATCATTCTCCTATGAGGAGATTGATACATGCAAAGCTTGTTTAATGGGTAAAATGACGAAGTCACCTTTTCCTAACAAAGGTCAAAGGGCTTCAGGTTTACTTGACCTTATACACAGTGATGTGTGTGGGCCATTTAGTAAACATGCCAGAGGTGGCTATCAGTACTTCATTACCTTTACTGATGATTTCAGTAGGTATGGGTATGTCTATTTGATGAGACATAAAAGTGAATCTTTTGACAAGTTCAAAGAGTTCAAGAATGAAGTACAGAATCAGCTTGGCCGAAATATCAAGGCACTTCGTTCTGATCGAGGTGGAGAATACTTGAGTCATGCGTTTACTGACTATCTGAAGGAGTGTGGGATTATCTCACAACTCACTCCGCCAGGAACACCGCAATGGAATGGTGTGTCCGAGAGGAGAAATAGAACGTTACTTGGTATGGTTCGTTCTATGATGAGTCAGGCTACTCTTCCATATTCCTTTTGGGGATTTGCACTGGAGACAGCTGCAAAGGTACTAAACCGAGTGCCATCCAAGGCAGTTTCAAAAACTCCATATGAGTTATGGTATGGGAAACAGCCGAGCTTGACTTTTATCAGGATCTGGGGCTGCGAGGCTTATGTCAAAAAGCTCGCCTCTGGGAAACTAGAGAGCAGATCTGACAAATGTATCTTTGTCGGTTACCCTAAGGAAACTAAGGGTTATTATTTCTTCGATCCCAAAGAGAACAAGGTATTTGTTGCTCGGACGGCCATATTTCTTGAGAAGGAGTTTCTTCTGCAAGAGGCTAGTGGGAGAGAAATAAAGCTGGATGAGAATCCAGAAGAAGGACAAAGTATTCAAGCACAGTTGGATGAGACTGAGCCGGTAGATCAGGTTATTGAACAATCTGAGGCTCAGATATCACGGGAACCGCGAAGATAGGGAAGGATCCGTCGACAGCCTGAGCGCTATGACGGAGTCTACATCGTTGATAATGATGAACCCCTCACTTATGCGGATGCGGTCAGTGGACCGGAGTCAGCGAGATGGCTTGAAGCTATGCGCGCCGAGATGGACTCCATGTCAGATAACCAAGTCTGGGATTTGGTTGATCCGCCTCCGGGAGTTATCCCTATAGGCTGTAAATGGATCTTCAAGAAGAAGATTGACATGGATGGTAACGTGGTTACCTATAAAGGCAGGCTAGTTGCGAAAGGTTTCAAACAAATCTACGGGATAGATTATGATGAAGCTTTCTCACCTGTAGCCATGTTTAAGTCTATTCGGATTCTTTTCGCGATAGCAGCATATTACGATTATGAGATTTGGCAAATGGATGTGAAAACAGCTTTCCTGAATGGAAATCTGGATGAGGATGTGTATATGACACAACCAGAAGGTTTCACTAATCCATCAGATCGTCATAAGATATGCAAATTAAAGAAGTCTATTTATGGACTTAAACAAGCATCGAGAAGCTGGAATATTCGTTTTGATGAATCAATCAGTGAATTTGGTTTCATCAAGAACGAGGATGACCCGTGTGTATATAAGAGGTTTAGTGGGAGCGTGATTACATTCCTAGTCCTCTACGTCGATGATATCTTGATCATTGGAAATGACATTCCTGAAATGCATGCGGTTAAGGCATGGTTAAGGAAATGTTTCCAGATAAAAGATCCAGGAGAAGCAGCCTATGTATTAGGTGTGAAGATCTACAGGGATAGATCTAAGAGGCTTCTCGGGCTGTGCCAGAGTACTTACATCGATAAAGTCCTGGAGAGATTTCATTTAGAGAATTCTAAAAGAGGATATCTTCCAGTCAGACATGGTCTGAATCTTTCGAAGAGTCAGTGTCCACAAACACAGACTGAGAAAGATGAAATGGACAATACGCCTTATGCTTCGGCTATTGGGTCCATTATGTATGCGATGTTGTGTACTCGCCCAGACGTTGCTTACGGGTTAAGCGTGACCAGTCGGTTCCAAAGTAATCCAGGTCAGGCGCACTGGATTGCAGTCAAGAACATTTTAAAATATCTGCGGAGGACCAAAGATATGTTCTTGATATATGGTGGTCAGGAAGAACTCAGTATTGAAGGATATACTGACGCTTCGTTCCAGTTTGACCAGGATGATTTCCGATCGCAATCAGGCTATGTATTTAGCTTGAATGGAGGAGCAGTGGTGTGGAAGAGTTTCAAACAGTCAACTGTTGCTGATTCCACAACAGAAGCCGAGTATGTTGCAGCCTCGGAAGCATCCAAGGAGGCAGTGTGGATTCGTAAGTTCGTGAGAGAACTTGGTGTTGTTCCTTCGAGTGCAGATCCTTTGGTTATCTTTTGTGATAACACTGGAGCAATCGCACAAGCAAAGGAACCACGGTCGCACCAGAAGTCCAAGCACATACAGAGACGGTTTCACTTGATCCGGGAGATCATAGATCGTGGCGAGATCAAAGTCTGCAAGGTACATACAGATGACAATCTGGCAGACCCGCTTACCAAGCCTCTGGCACAGCAGAAGCATGAGAAGCACTGTAATAACATGGGTTTGAGATTTCTCAACCATTAGATTAAGTGCAAGTGGGAGATTGTTGGGGTATGCCCTTAAGGCTAATGTTTGAGGCCTTGGGAATGTATCAGTATCATGTAATAAACTCTTATGTTTATAAAGGCATGGTTGTTATTCAGTTTGTTACGTTATCTGCTGCAATAAGTGTACTTCTGAATAATGTCTCAAAGCTGTTCAGCTGGGCTGACATGCTATAAAGTCCTTAGTCGAGATATACATGAGACAGCCTTGATATGGTTAAGACTAATATGTGTTCTAATCTTATAGGATGCTTCGAGCATGGAATAAGATGTAGACTCATGGGTACATTGGATGTACTGGACAGACCCTACTAGGATATTCAGTTGCTTGTCACAATGTGAATAATCCTTGAATGCGACAAGTGGCACATTTCCTCTGACTTGTGATCACTTGTGTTTTCTAAATGATGATTGTCATTGTTTTGAGGTAGTTCAATATCATTTGAAACATAATGATTATAGACTATCTTGGATGTTGAGCTTGAGTCAGGTTAGGGCACTAGTGATAGACAAAGGATTGCCGTCTCCTTGTTTAAGGAGTGTGATGTTCTAAAGGGGCCCCCTGGATGAGATGATTGAGAAAAGAGTATGGCCATACCCAGGTGACTATGTTCATCTGATCTAATCATGCTCATCATATTGGAGTTACAAGCTTGACACGCTTGTCCAATAAGAACATCCAGTGGCAAAGGAAATATGCATGCCTTGTGAGTTGATTCACACTTGTGCTATGGTTTGGGTGTAGTCTTGGAAGACTCTTTTCTTTATATCGGGAGACAGTGATGTGTTGCTAGATACCCCTCACTGATCGTGATAACGTGAGTTATCGTTACCGACATTTAAAGGAAACCCTTAGGGTCGCACAATTTGATGATATGGCTTACTTAAGTCAGATCATGTGGACTGAATTGTTTTGGTTCAGTTTAAAGGGATTTAATCTCTGATTGTAAGTGAGATCTGGTCTAATCATGTTTGATTGATTAGGGCTTAAGATCGGTAAGCTTCGATTGAGAGAATAGATGCTAGATCGGTGAGATCAGGAGCATTAAGAGATGAACGGTCAGATCTTGAACCTTTAGGTTTAATATGATCTGGACTGAAGACTTGGCTTGATTGGTTTCTTGAGCCGAACCAAATTGAACCGGCTCATATATGAGCGCATGGTTCAAAGGGAGAAG
Organism: Costus lasius; assembly: GCA_027563935.2. NCBI lineage: Eukaryota > Viridiplantae > Streptophyta > Magnoliopsida > Zingiberales > Costaceae > Costus > Costus lasius. The sequence goes on along the minus strand of CM050448.1, from coordinate 63,695,474 downwards.
AGGTGGCGACTTGTTCACTTGGCGTGAACGTTTGGGCGAGTGGTGGTTTCTATTTTTAGAAACCATGATCTCCACTTGGAGATCTCTCACGTTCGAAGAGAATTAATTCTATTCTCGCCTCTCTACCCATTATTCCTCTCGACACTTTCGTGTGTGGCGACGCTTGGAGCTTTGAGGAGGATTCGGCCAAGAAAGGAAAATCGTCTCCATCCCTTCCATACGTTCAAGACTTCTTGGAACCTTGCTAGCACAAGGAGCACCAAGAAAGTAGGCACACTCTCATCTTGTGTGCGCATTCTCTGGAGGAGACCCCTGTCGATCTCTGCTTCCTAGACGCCATCCAAACGAAATGGCTATGGTATGAATCTAAACCTTATGAAGTTAATCATATGTCATTACGTAAGGTCTCTTGAAACCCTAGTTTCCGCTTGCAAAATTATTTGCGCCACCTGTCAGGGTTTCACCCCCTTAGCTATAGGGGACTTTCATCAGCAAGCTGCAAAGATATAGATGTAGGCTTGAGCTCTCCAATGTCCAGTTTCCTGCAAATAGATAGAGGCATTAGACTCACGCTAGGACCTAAATCACATAAGGCTCAGTCAAAAGCCATAGTGCCAATAGAACAAGGTATAGAAAAGTTACCTGGATCCTTCAGTTTTTGTGATAATTTGTTTTGTATAATGGCACTACAATCCTCAGTCAAAGTTACAGTGCAAGTACCATAGTCATCTAATTTTCTTTTGTTAGACAATATCTCTTTCAAAAATTTTGCATAAGATGGCATTTGAGTAATAACTTTAGTAAATGGAATGTTAATGTAAAGCTTTTTCAAAAGTTCAAGAAATTTGCCAAATTGTTTGTCTAACTTATTTTGAACTAACCTTTGTGGAAAAGGTATTGGTGGCCTATAGGGTGGAGGTAAACTAGATTTAGAATTATCTTCTTTACATGAGACCACGTTCAAGCTACTTCCGGGAAACCACGTTCAAGCTACTTCCCCCATTGATGACGATCTTACAAGAGTGTCCGTTGCACTTGATGTATGTTGTAAAAATGCTTGTGCGCCTCCAATCCTCGGAGGGTGGGGTTTGGACAAGGGTGCACCGCACAACCGCGAGTGTGGGGTGACTCGACTCATCGCCACTCATGTAACATTCGACTTTGACATCATGCTATGCGTGCTCGCGGGTGATGGTGGCGACACGGGAATGGGGTTTCTCCGCAGTGGTGGACTTCTTGGGACAATCCCGGGAGTAGTGACCCAGCTGAAGGCAATTGAAGCAATGGACTCGTTCGGATGACCCGCCTTGCCCTTCTCTTGCCAAGTGGGGTGAGAGGCGTGATGTAGGGGGCAAACACAGGACAAAGGTGCATGCAAACAACGCTTCTGTAAAAATAGTTTTTTTGTATTTTATAATAAAAACCGGAATTACTTCTAACGGAGTTGGAAAATATTTTTGGTATTTTATAAGTAGAGAAAATTGAAACTAAGTTACTTTAAACTACGAATTTGAAAGACACCTAATCTATGAAATGAAATGCTAGAAGGAATACTCACAGCGCGATCCTTGAGAATAGAAGGATCGTGATGTCCCGGTCTTCAACGGTCCTACTCTAATGGAAGGAGTTGCATCATTACAAGCAAACATAGACAAGCGAGATCCGCACATACCACGGATTCATATTACAGATCAAGAACTAAGGGGGAGGTTAAGCCTCACAAATTCCCTTAACACTTTAACTAAAGGAGAGAGGGGGGAAGGAAGAGGGGAAATGATTTGCGCCAAGAGGATCTCCAAGCCTTGCGTTTCCCTACAACAAGCACTTTGATTAGTGTAGAAACAAGTTCTAGAAATTATATAAGGAAGAGGGGAAAGAACTTAGCCGATTTGAAGCCTTGTTGATGTTGTTCTTCATGCTATCCGAAAGTGAAGGATCCCTTAATGGTCTTTGTTGTTTGCCGAGATCAAAGAATGATGAGGCTTTCAAAGAGTCTCGCCAAAGTGTGCAAGATCCTTCAAGGGGTTTGAATGCGTTGAGGACTTGAGAAGAAGGGGAAGAAGTGAAAGGGCTCGGCCCTTTGGAGGAGAGGGGAGATAGAAAATACTTAGGCAACACAAGCACCAATGCTAACACAAAGTTTTCATCTAGGCAACTAATCGACAATGAGGAGAGGGTTACAATTTATAGGCTCAACAAGCCATGGGAAAGGGTGAGAATTCACCCTAGGCGCAATCACAAAGTTATGGAAGAAATTAATGCTCAATTAAAACATTTCCTTTAGCAATTTTGAATTTTGAATTCTTTCTTTGGTGGAGCTTCCTTGTGGCCGAATCCTCTTGAGCTCCTTCCTTGTTTGCTTGGATGAGATGGCATCCATTTGAATTTTGAAAAGCCTTCCTTCAAGAGCATGGGCGGCTAGAGATTTCCAAAGTTGATTCCACAAATTGGGGATCTAGATGGTGATCCCTTGATTTGTGGATCTTGATTGATCCTTGATGGCTAGGCGCATTGAAGGCTCCTCAATTGGCAAGTTGTGGGCTGGTTCTTCACATTCGAATTCTTCCTCTTATTAGGTGGCGCCTTGGGTTGATTTGGAAGGTGGAGTTGCATTCAATATGAGCTCCTTCAACTTGAAGTCTCTAGTCAAGTGTTGAAGTGCTTCCTTCCATAATTGGAGCTCCACTTGAGTGGCTTAGCTTGAGCTTCCTAGCTTCCCTTGAGCTGGGCTTTAACCTGCCCAATTATTGACACAAAAACCAGTAGACTATTCTAGGAGATAATGCAAGACCTAATAAGGAAACTACAGGGTGCACTAGGGCTTATTCAAGGCAAATCGGAAAAAGTGCAAATAAGGAAAAAGGGTGACCTAGGAGGAAAGGCCATATCTGATGGGCTTCCTTCTAGCCCTTCCAGACCTTCTAGGGGCAGGGTTGGTCTCTCCATCATTTCTCCCCGGGTGGGAAAAATTCTCCTCTAGAGAATTATCCTTGTACCCTTGGAGTAACTCCGGAGCGGCCTGTGCCAACTCACTTTCGGGAAGCCAAGCCTCCTCACCCGACGTAAACTTAACACGATAAAATACTTGTACCTCGTCTGGGGTGAGTCGGGTCTAATCCTCAAGTATGCTCTGTGGCTCGAGCCTGTCAGTCAACTCCTCGATGAGTACCGGCTCCTCATAGCGTGTGAGATCCTCCACGTTGACAGTGGTGGGGATCCCCATGTCCGGTGGTAGATCCAAGACGTAGGCGTTATCGTTGATCCTTTCAACAATGGTAAAGGGTTCGAGTCCCTTTGCGTCCAACTTGCGGCCAGATCCATGGATGCGCTCCTCCCTGACCCGCAGTATAACCTGTTCACCTACAGAAAATTTCCTTTCTCGGCGTTTCTTGTTAGCACCCTTGCGATAGGAATTAATAGCATCAAGCATTTGGCAATGTATTTCGTGATGCAAATGGGACATGTGAGTAGCAAAATCTTTAGCAGACATAGAAATATGAGAGTGCCTAGGCAAAGGAAATAAATCAACAGGTTTTCTAGGCTGGTACCCTAAGTTGGCTTGAAAAGGGGACAATCCCGTGGTTTTGTTGACAACACTATTGTAGGAGAACTCGGCAATGGGTAATAGCTTATCCCATGTGCCTGGGTGCTCTCCTACCAAACCTCTCAAAATGCTCCCAAGTGATCGATTGACCACTTCGGTCTGCCCATCTGTCTGAGGATGATAGGCCGTGGAGAATTTGAGTTTGGTTCCCAACATAGCCCACAGGGTTTTCCAGAAATGTCCCACAAACCTGGAATCCCTATCAGAAACTATAGTCAGAGGGGTACCTCTATGTTTAACAACCTCTTTAAAGAATAACCTAGCTACATGTGATGCATCTGTAGTTTTGTAGCAAGGTATAAAGTGTGCCATCTTGGTAAACCTATCCACTACAACAAAAATAGAGTCATGTCTGGAGGGAGTCCTTGGTAAACCTAAGATGAAATCCATGCTAAGGTCCTACCAAGGTGCTTGAGGAATGGGTAGGGGTGTGTACAGACCAAAGTTATGTTTCTGGGTTTTTCTTGTCTGACAGGTCCTACAATGTTTGACAACCTTAGCTACATCCCTATAGAGGTTCGGCCAGAAGAACCGTTCCTCCACTAAGGCTTGAGTCTTGTCCCGGCCATGGTGCCCGGCAGACCCTCCTCCGTGGATCTCCCAAACAAGGAAGTCTCGGATTGAGGTCTTGGGAACGCACAACTTTGGCCCAAGAAACAAAAACTCATCCCTTAGGGTATAGAGGGGATGACTCAAGGGGTCTATGCTAAGCTCAGAATATATGCTTGAAAAATCAGGACATTCTAAGTATTCATGCTTTATGTGATCAAATCCAACTACTTCAACAGATAATTTTTGCACAAGTAAAGTCACTCTACTCAAAGCATCAGCAACTTTATTTTCAATTCCAGACTTATGTTTCAAAACAAAAGTGTACTGTTGAAGATATTCTACCCATTTAGCATGCCTAGCATTTAATTTCTTCTGAGCACTTAAAAAAGATAGAGCCTAGTGGTCACTATTCAGAATAAATTCATTATGTATTAGATAGTGTCTCCAGTGCCTTAAAGATTGAACTACAGCATAGAATTCCTTATCATAGGTGGTATATATTTGCTTAGCCTCATTTAATTTCTCGCTAAAGTAGGCTATGGGATGACCTTCCTGACTGAGGGTACCTCCTATTCCTACTCCTGAGGCATCACAGTCCACTATGAAAACTTTAGAAAAGTCAGGTAATCTTAGGACTGGGGCAGTGGTCATTCTCGCTTTAAGCTCCTCAAAAGCTCTACTAGCAGACTTAGGCCAACTAAACTCACCTAGTTTCATACAATTGGTTATAGGGGCTACTATGGTGCTAAAGTTTCTAATGAATCTCCTATAGAAGGCAGCTAGACCATGGAAGCTCCTAATCTCAGTCAAAGTTTTGGGTTCAGGCCAGTCTAAGATGGCTTGGATCTTGCTAGGGTCAGCTTGAAGTCCTTGGTCAGATACTATGAATCCTAAGAAGACAACCCTAGGAGAGAGGAAAGAACACTTTTTCAGGTTAAGATATAACTTTTCTTCCTGAAGTAAGTCTAGGGTTTTCTTAAGGTGTTCCATGTGTTCTTCTTGGGTCTTGCTATAAATTAGGATGTCATCAAAGTAAACTACTAAGAATCTTCCTATGTAAGGCTTCAAGACTTGGTTCATCAATCTCATAAAGGTTGAGGGGGCATTAGAGAGACCAAAGGGCATGACTAGCCATTCATACAAACCATCCTTAGTCTTAAAAGCTGTCTTCTGTTGGGGTATGCCCTTAAGGCTAATGTTTGAGGCCTTGGGATGTTATCAGTATCATGTATAAACTGTATATGTTTATAAAGGCAATTGTTGTTATTCAGATTGTTGCATTATCTGCTGTTATATGTATACCTCTGAGTAATGTCTCAATGATGTTCAGCTTTGCTGACATTCAGTGTTGTCCTTAGTCGAGATATCATGGTGAACATGAGACAACCTTGGTATGATTGAGACTAATATGTGTTCTAATCTTATAGGATGCTTCGAGTATGGAATAAGATTTAGACACATAGGTGCATGGGATGTACTGGACAGACCCTACTTAGGATATTCAATTGTTTGTCACAATGTGAATAAATCCTTATAAGCAAGCAAGTGGTATATTCCCTCTGACTTGAGATCACTTGTATTTCTAAGTGATGATTGACATTATATTGAGATAGTTCAATATCATTTGAAAGATAATGATTATAGATTATCTTGGATAGTGGGCATGAATCATGTTAGGACACTAGTGATAGATATAGGATTGCCTCTCCTAGTTGGAGAGTGATGTTCTAAAGGGGCCCCCTGGATGAGATGGTTGAGAAAGTGTATGGCCATACCCAGATGACTATGTTCATCTGATCTAACCATTCTCATCATGTTGGAATTACAAGCTTGACAGGCTTGTCCAATGAGAACGTCCAGTGGCAAAGGGAACATGTATACTGAGTGAATTGGATTCACACTTGTGCTGTGGTTTGGGAGTAGTCTTGGAAGACTCTTTCCTTCATATCGGGAGACAGTGATGTGTTGCTAGATACCCCTCTCTGGTTGTGATAATGTAAGTTATCGTTACCGACATTGAAGGAAACCCTTAGGGTCGCACAATTTGATGATATGGCTTACTTATGTCAGATCGTGTGGACTGAATTGTTCTGGTTCAGTTTGAAGCAATTTAATCTCTGATTGGAAGTGAGATCTAGTCTGATCATGTTTGATTGATTAGGGCATGTGGTCGGTAAGCTTCGATCGGGAGAATTGATGTTTGATCATAGAGATCAAGAGGTTCATTGAGATGTGTGGTTAGATCTTGAACCATGAGGTTCAAAGAGATCTAGACCATGGCTGGTTCGATTTGGTCCTTGAACCAAATGGAATTGAACCGGTTCACTTATGTGAATGTATGGTTCAAAGGGGAGAGGAGTTTCGGTTGAAGGCTTCAAGGGGAGTAAAATGAGGAGTTAATGCTTACTATCTTTAGAAGCCATTTTCCTTGTTGGAAAACCCCCCCATGTTTTCGAACGTGAGAACGCCTCTACGTCTCTCTCGCCTCTTGCTCCTCAAGCTCTCGTCTTTGGTTGTCCTCACGCCAAGAGAGGGAGTTCGGCCAGCAAAAGGAAGAAAACATCTCTTCACACGATCAAGGACTCCGAGTGGCTTTGCTAGCACAAAGAGTACAAGGAAGTAGCCATCGTCTTCTTGTGTGCGACTTCTTTGGAGAAGAGCCGCTCGCCCTTTCATCTTCCAAGTCGCCTCTCATGGCCATGGTAACACCCTCACGCTTGTTTTATGCAAGTTTGTTTTATAAGGTTGATCATATCTTCTACATGCGATCCTCTTGGTAACCTTTTTTTTCCGCTGCTATAATGATCTGGTATGATGCTTATTCGCAAGGTTCACCTGCAATTGGTATCAGAGCATCAGGTTTATTTTGACTTGTTGCATATGATTGCCTTGATGTGATCCATGTTTGATTTATAGGATAGATCTTCTACATGTTCACATGCGCTTACTTGATGAAAAGATTACATATTGTGTTTGCGCATGTATCCATGTTGTTTAAAGTTTGCGCATGTTTCATAGATGTTTTTCAAACAAAAACTTACTTCATGCGCGCCCCCTCATTTAGATCTATCTAAGCGCCTACTTTAAACTCTTAGACGGGTTAATAGGGTTGAAGTCATTAGTCAAAGTCTGGACCCAACAGCCTAATCAGACCATCTGACAGCCTAGATGGGTCGGCCAGATAGCACCTGTACGAAAGCAATACAGGTGGCTATAGGTCGACTGCAGAAGGGCGTGTAGCGATGTCTGATTGAGGCGCCTAGTGAACGATCATGATTTAGGCCCGGGGTCATACCCGCTTGCCAGAAATCATGTGGGACGTTCAGCCCTTAAGGCATGCATAGTTGACCATCAGGTCGACGCAAGTCAGTTATGACTGGGTGCATGCAAGGGCAGTGGGTCTGACTTGGTCTGATGAGTGGATGCCTGTTAATGGACCGTTGTAAGGTAGTAGGGCACATAAGGAAATAAAATTGATGCCATGGGTATTTCAAAATTTTATTTTCTGTTTGGATCACATGGATGCATGTTTAACATGTTCAATGAATGTTTATTTAATCTTATGTGGGCTGCCCTTAATTTTGGTGTGCTGTGCTGGGGCCTGCGTGCCTGGAATTTAAATAAATTTTTCTGTGATCTGCGAATCACACTTTAATTTATGAAAAATGTATATTGACCTGCGAGTCAAACCATGTCTAGATAGATTAAAATGTAATTTGATTAGACATGAGCACAGAGCACACATGGCAGAGGCGCTTGCAGTCAGTGGCTTCACCAGGTGGGAGGTCTAGAGTTCGACTCTAGTACAGGCGCACACTGCCTGGAGCGCATTTGGACTATAGATGGCATTTGGGCCCGGGCTGGGCAAAATGAAGTATAAAAGACCCATAAAGAGCTCAAGTGAAGACTCATGTCAAACTAGGGTTTTACTTAGGCTTTTATGGGCGTTTACCACATAAGATAATTGTGCTTTCTACTTATTGTTTTAGCACAAGCATATTTATTCTTCTGCTATCACCATAGATCTTGCATGATAGTAAGAAGATAAAATGGACCGTTAAAATCCAACGAAATATCAAGCTCGAAAGCCTTCTAATGCGAAACCTCACTGTTCTGACTATCGTTGGGGCCGTGTTGTACCCACTCAGTGGGCACGCCCAGCTATCTTCAGACGGTGTGTGATTACACCTACATGCTACAGAGTAGGGATTTATCCCTTCTCGTTGCTCAGCATAGCACGTGGTGGTCCAGGGAGTAGGTCAGGTCAGCTTGACCATATGGGCTACATATTGAGCATATGATAGCTATATGGAGGCAGCCATCTTAGGAATCAGAAACTGTGTTGTACCAACTCAGTTGGCGCAGTCTTCTAGATTGCCTAGATGAAGGGGAATCGCACGGGTTGGCGATTGGCATGGATAGCCTACCAGTGATTAGTGCTTCAACTCTCTGTGCATCTTATCTCGCCTGAGCGGGACGCGGAGATCAAGTATGAAATCTGGATCCCATCTCACTAAAAGAGTTTCACTCTTTCGGGCTGTTTTATTGGATTTTTCAGTCAGATAAAATAGTGAGAAAAGAATCACTCTTAAGTCCTGGATTGATTCTAACATGGATACTGACCTTGTTGTTCTTGCAATGTTGTAGATTCCTGCAGCAACGAACACCACAGGGCTCAATCTGCGATCCATATTGGAAAGGGAGAAGTTTGCTGGGCCAAACTTCTCAGACTGGTACAGACAGCTTAAGATTGTGCTTAAGGCTGAGAGGAAGTTGTATGTCCTTGAGTCGGCAATACTGGCTCAACCTGCTGCGAACGCCGCAAGGGCGGTTCGGGATGCTTATGAGAAGCACGTCAGTGATAGTACTGATGTCGCTTGCCTTATGCTTGCGTCAATGACACCAGAGCTCCAACGTCAGCATGAGGATTTGTCTACTATTGATATTATAGCAAATCTCAAGATGCTATATGCTGCACAGGCAAGGACAGAACGCTATAACTTGACGAAACTTTTCTTTCATAGCAAACTGACTGAAGACAGTCCAGTGGGAGCTCACGTACTCAAGATGATTGGGTACAAGGAGGCTCTAGAGAAACTGGGACACACCATCAATCAGGAACTTGTTGTAGACATTATCCTGCAGTCTCTCCCGGCCTCTTTCGATCCGTTCATCATTAATTTTAATATGAACAAGATCGACTATACTCCGGCAGAGTTACTGAATATGCTCTGCACCACAGAGCAGACTCTTGAGAAGGGAAAGCCTTCATCCTCTGTCTTAATGGTTCCTTCAAGGAATAAAAAGAAGGGGAAGAAGGGCAAAACCCCTATCAAGAGCTACAACAAGGCTTTGAAACAAAAGATGAAGCGGTCAAAGGACAACAGTGTAGGTCCCCAGAAGGGGGCGAAACCCTAAAGCATGGCGCGTATAAAATTTTAAACAGCGGAAGAGGGTTTCTAGGGGATCGGATTCATGCATAACATATGATCAACTTGTTAAACCCGATTGCAAACATAGAAGATGTCATACCGATGCCATTTCTAGATGGCGTCTTGGAAGCAGAGAGCGATAGGGATCTCCTCCAAAGGATGCGCACACAAGATGAAGAAGTCGCCTACTCTGATGGTGCTCCTTGTGCTAGCAAGGTTCCAAGAGGTCCTTGTCGTATGGAAGGGAAGAGAATCCTTTGCTTGGCGATTTCTTCCTTCTCCTTTTTCGTCAACCTCTTCACCACACGAGAGAGAGCTTGTTGGCGACGAGAGAGGAGGAGAAGCGAGAGAGTAGAGCGCCTTAGGCGTGAACGTGAGTGATGGTCACGTATGTGATCATGCTTTCTAAAAATAGAAAGCCACTTACTCACATGCGATCATGGGTTTACCCCAATCGCAAACTCCTCTCCATTTGAACCACACGCTCACTCAATGAGCTGGTTCAATTTGGTTTGGTCCAAAGACCAATTAACCCAAGCGATATGGTCTAGATCACAATTAAACCCTAAGGTTCCAGATCTAACCGTTGATCTCTTGATGCTGCTGATCTCACTGATCTAGCATCCAATCTCTCGATCGAAGCTTACCGATCTCAAGCCCTAATCAATCAAACATGATCAGACCAGATCTCACTTACAATCAGAGACTAAATCCCTTTAAACTGAACCCAAACAATTCAGTCCACACGATCTGACTTAAGTAAGCCATATCATCAATTTGTGCGACCCTGAGGGTTTCCTTTAAATGTCGGTAACGATAACTCACGTTATCACGATCAGTGAGGGGTATCTAGCAACACATCACTGTCTCCCGATATAAAGGAAAGAGTCTTCCAAGACTACACCCAAACCACAGCACAAGTGTGAATCCAATTCACAAGGCATGCAAATTTCCTTTGCCACTGGATGTTCTTATTGGACAAGCGTGTCAAGCTTGTAGCTCCAATATGATGAGCATGATTAGATCAGATGATCATAGTCATCTGGGTATGGCCATACACTTTCTCAATCATCTCATACAGAGGGGGGCCCCTTTAGAACATCACACTCCAATTAAGGAGACGGCAATCCTATATCTATCACTAGTGCCCTAACCTGATTCAAGCTCACCATCCAAGATAGTCTATAATCATTATGTTTCAAATGATATTGAACTACCTCAAAACAATGACAATCATCATTTAGAAACACAAGTGATCTCAAGTCAGAGGAAATGTGCCACTTGTTACAATCAAGGATTATTCACATTGTGACAAGCAATTGAATATCCTAGTAGGGTCTGTCCAGTACATCTAATATACCCATGGGTCTACATCTTATTCCATGCTCGAAGCATCCTATAAGATTAGAACACATATTAGTCTCAATCATATCAAGGTTGTCTCATGTTCACCAAGATATCTCGACTAAGGACATTACAGCATGTCAGCCTAGCTGAACAGCTTTGAGACATTATTCAGAAGTACACCTATTGCAGCAGACAATGTAACAAACTGAATAACAACCATGCCTTTATAAACATAAGAGTTTATACATGATACTGTTACAATCCCAAGGCCTCAAACATTAGCCTTAAGGGCATACCCCAACAATCTCCCACTTGCACTTAATCTAATGGTTGAGAAATCTCAAACCCATATTATTATAGTGCTTCTCATGCTTCTGCTGTGCCAGAGGCTTAGTAAGCGGGTCTGCCAGATTGTCATCTGTATGAACCTTGCAGACTTTGATCTCGCCACGATCTATGATCTCCCTGATCAAATGAAACCGTCTCTGTATGTGCTTGGACTTCTGGTGCGACCGTGGTTCCTTTGCTTGTGCGATTGCTCCAGTGTTATCACAAAAGATAACCAAAGGATCTGCACTCGAAGGAACAACACCAAGTTCTCTCACGAACTTACGAATCCACACTGCCTCCTTGGATGCTTCCGAGGCTGCAACATACTCGGCTTCTGTTGTGGAATCAGCAACGATTGACTGTTTGAAACTCTTCCACACCACCGCTCCTCCATTCAAGCTAAAAACATAGCCTGATTGCGATCGGAAATCATCCTGGTCCGACTGGAACGAAGCGTCAGTATATCCTTCAATACTGAGTTCTTCCTGACCACCATATATCAAGAACATATCTTTGGTCCTCCGCAGATATTTTAAAATGTTCTTGACTGCAATCCAGTGCGCCATACCTGGATTACCTTGGAACCGACTGGTCACGCTTAACCCGTAAGCGACGTCTGGGCGAGTACACAACATCGCATACATTATGGATCCAATAGCCGAAGCATAAGGCGTATTGTCCATTTCATCTTTCTCAGTCTGTGTTTGTGGACACTGACTCTTCGAAAGATTCAGACCATGTCTGACTGGAAGATATCCTCTTTTAGAATTCTCTAAATGAAATCTCTCCAGGACTTTATCGATGTAAGTACGCTGGCACAGCCCGAGAAGCCTCTTAGATCTATCCTTGTAGATCTTCACACCTAATACATAGGCTGCTTCTCCAAGATCTTTCATCTGGAAACATTTCCTTAGCCATGCCTTTACGGCATGCATTTCTGGAATGTCGTTTCCAATGATCAAGATATCATCGACGTAGAGGACTAGGAAAGTAATCACGCTCCCACTAAACCTCTTATATACACACGGGTCATCTTCGTTCTTGATGAAACCAAATTCAGTGACTGATTCATCAAAACGAATATTCCAGCTTCTTGATGCTTGTTTGAGTCTATAAATAGACTTCTTTAACTTGCATATTTTATGACGATCTGATGGATTAGTGAAACCTTCTGGTTGTGTCATATACACATCCTCATCCAGATTTCCATTAAGGAAAGCAGTCTTCACATCCATCTGCCAGATCTCATAATCGTAATATGCTGCTATCGCGAAAAGAATCCGAATAGACTTAAACATGGCTACAGGTGAGAAAGTTTCATCATAATCTATCCCGTAGATTTGCTTGAAACCTTTCGCAACTAGCCTGCCTTTATAGGTAACCACGTTACCATCCATGTCAATCTTCTTCTTGAAGATCCATTTACAACCTATAGGGATTACTCCCGGAGGCGGATCAACCAAATCCCAGACTCGGTTATCTGACATGGAGTCCATCTCGGCGCGCATAGCTTCAAGCCATCTCGCTGACTCCGGTCCACTGACCGCATCCGCATAAGTGAGGGGTTCATCATGATCAATGATGTAGACTCCGTCATAGCGCTCAGGCTGTCGACGGATCCTTCCCGATCTTCGCGGTTCCCATGATATCTGAGCCTCAGGTTGTTCAGTAACCTGTTCTACCGGCTCAGGCTCATCCAACTGTGCTTGACCACTTTGTCCTTCTTCTGGATTCTCATCCAGCTTTATTTCTCTCCCACTGGCCTCTTGCAGAAGAAACTCCTTCTCAAGAAATATGGCCGTCCGAGCAACAAATACTTTGTTCTCTTTGGGATCGTAGAAATAATAACCCTTAGTTTCCTTAGGGTAACCGACAAAGATACATTTCTCAGATCTGCTCTCTAGTTTTCCAGAGGCGAGCTTTTTGACGTAAGCCTCGCAGCCCCAGATCCTGATAAATGTCAAGCTAGGCTGTTTCCCATACCATAACTCATATGGCATCTTAGAAACTGCCTTGGATGGCACTCGGTTTAGTACCTTTGCAGCTGTCTCCAGTGCAAATCCCCAAAAGGAGTAAGGTAGAGCAGCCTGACTCATCATAGAACGAACCATGTCAAGTAACGTTCTATTTCTCCTCTCGGACACACCATTCCATTGCGGTGTTCCTGGTGGAGTGAGCTGTGAGATAATCCCACACTCCTTTAGATAGTCAGTAAACTCTCGACTCAGGTATTCTCCACCTCGATCAGAACGAAGTGCCTTGATATTTTGGCCAAGCTGATTCTGTACTTCATTCTTGAACTCTTTGAACTTGTCAAAAGATTCACTCTTATGTCTCATTAGATAGACATAACCGTATCTACTGAAATCATCAGTGAAGGTAATGAAGTACTGATAGCCACCTCTGGCATGTTTACTAAATGGCCCACACACATCACTGTGTATAAGGTCAAGTAAACCTGAAGCCCTTTGACCTTTATGAGGAAAAGGCGACTTCGTCATTTTGCCCATTAAACAAGCTTTGCATGTATCAATCTCCTCATAGGAGAATGATCCCAGCAGTCCATAATCATGCAACCGCTTAATGCGTTTCTTGTTAATATGGCCTAAACGACTATGCCATAGCAAGGTGCTGTCATCAGCATATTTGGCTTTCTTATTATCAATATTGTGTATAGAACATTCCATGTCCAACATGAATAACCCATTGTTAATTGAACCAGCAGCATAAACAATATTATCTAAAGTAAGAATACACTTTGAAATATTGCATTCAAAGGAAAACCCTTTCCTGACAAGAGCAGGAATAGAGATAATATTTTTAGTAATACTTGGTAAAGAGATGAAATAGTCTCCTACAGCAACAGCAGCAACCCGTGCCCCGTTTCCAACTCGTAGGTCCACCTCATGCTGTCCCACCTGCCTTCTTCTCTTGAGTACCTGTACATTTGAACAAATGTGAACTCCACATGCAGTGTCCAACACCCATGAAATAGAAGAAGATGAAACCATGACTTCCGTCACGTAAATACCTGAGCCAGAAGCGATGCTTCCCCTCTTGTCTCCTTGGAGCGCTTTACAGTCCTTTTTCCAGTGACCCAGCTGGCCACAGTGGAAACATCTGTATTCCTTTGACCGCTTAACTTTTTGCTTCAGAGCCTTGCTGTAACTCTTGACAGGGGCCTTGCCCTTCTTCCCCTTCTTCTTGTTCCTAGAAGGAACCATTAAGACAGAGGTCGAAGGCTTTCCCTTCAGAGTCTCCTCAGTAGTCAAGAGCATATTCAGCAGCTCTACCGGAGTACAGTCGATTTTGTTCATATTAAAGTTAATGATGAACGCATCGAAAGAGGGCGGGAGAGACTGCAGAATAATGTCTACAGCAAGCTCCTGATTGATGGTATGCCCCAGTTTCTCTAGAGCCTCCTTGTGCCCAATCATCTTGAGCACGTGAGCTCCCACTGGGCTCCCTTCAGCCAGTTTGCTCTGAAAGAACAGCTTTGTCAGATTATAGCGCTCAGTCCTCGCCTGCGTAGCATACAGCATCTTGAGGTTTGCTATCATTTCTATAGCAGACATATCCTCATGTTGACGCTGCAGCGGTGGCGTCATAGACGCTAGCATCAGGCAAGCGACATCAATGCTATCATTGACATGCTTTTCATAGGCATCCCGAACCGCCCTTGCGGCGTTCGGAGCGGGCTGAGGCGGTATAGCCGTCTCGAGGACATACAGTTTCCTCTCTGCCTTAAGAACAATCTCAAGGTGTCCGAACCAGTCTGAGAAGTTTGGCCTAGCAAACTTCTCTCTTTCCAGTAGGGATCGCACATTGAAGCTCATGGTGTTCGTTGCTGCAGGTATCTACAACAATGCAAGAACAGCAAGGTCAGTATCAATGTTAAGAATCAATCAGGACTTAAGAATGATTCTTTTTCTCACTATTTTATCTGGCTAAAAAATCCAGCAAAACAGCCCGAAAGAGTAGAACTCTTTTAGTGAGATGGGATCCAGATTTCATACTTGGTCTCCGCGTCCCGCTCAGGCGAGATAAGATGCACAGAGAGTACAAGCACTAATTTCTAGTAGGCAGTCCCTGCCAATCGCCAACCCGTGCGATTCCCCTTCATCTGGGCAATCCAGCAGACTGTGCCAACTGAGTTGGTACAACACAGTCTCTGACCCCACAGATGGCTGCCTCCATGTGCTACCATATGCGCCACATATGTAGCCTACACGGTCAAGCTAACCCGACCTACTCCCTGGACCACCACGTGCTATGCTGAGCAACGAGAAGCGATAAATCCCTTCTCTGTAACACGCAGGTGTAATCCCGCACCGTCTGAAGATAGATGGACGTGCCCACTGAGTGGGTACAACACGGCTCCAACGATAGTCAGAACAGTGAGGTTTCGCGTCAGAAGGCTTACGAGCTTGATATTTTAGCGTTGGATTTTAATGGTCTTTTATCTTCTTGACTATCATGCAATTCTAATTATAAAAGCAATAAATAGAAAGCATGCTGATCTTATGTGGTAAAAGCCCATTAAGCCTAAGTTAGACCTTAAATTAAACTTAAGTCTTCACTTGCTTTTCTTCATGGGGCTTTTGCTTCTCATCTGGCCCAACCTAGGGCCCAAGCGCCATCTGCAGCTCAGGTGCGCCTACCAGGGAAAATGCGCCTGGTCCCAGAGTCGAACCCTGGACCTCCCACCTGGTCAAGCCTCTGCTGCAAGCGCCTCTGCCAAGTGTGCTCTGTGCTCTTGTCTGATTAATTTACAAATTAATCTATCTAGACAAGATTGACTCGCAGGTCAATTACATTTTATAAATTAAATGCAATGTGATGCGCAGATCACAATAAAAATTAATTTACAAATTTTAACCAGGCACGCAGGTGTTGGGGTATGCCCTTAAGGCTAATGTTTGAGGCCTTGGGATTGTAAAAGTATCATGTAATAAACTCTTATGTTTATAAAAGGCATGGTTATTATTCAGGTTGTTACCTTGTCTGCTGTAATAAGTGTACTTCTGAATAATGTCTCAAAGCTGTTCAGCTAGGCTGATAGGCTATAAGTCCTTAGTCGAGATATCTTGGTGAACATGAGACAGCCTTGATATGGTTAAGACTAATATGTGTTCTAATCTTATAGGATGCTTCGAGCATGGAATAAGATGTAGACTCATGGGTACATTGGATGTACTGGACAGACCCTTTTAGGATATTCAATTGTTTGTCACAATGTGAATAATCCTTGATAGCAGCAAGTGGCACATTTCCTTTGACTTGAGATCACTTGTGTTTCTAAATGATGATTGTCATTGTTTTGAGGTAGTTCAATATCATTTGAAACATAATGATTATAGACTATCTTGGATGGTGAGCTTGAGTCAGGTTAGGGCACTAGTGATAGATAAAGGATTGCCG
Source organism: Costus lasius (assembly GCA_027563935.2). Taxonomy (NCBI): domain Eukaryota; kingdom Viridiplantae; phylum Streptophyta; class Magnoliopsida; order Zingiberales; family Costaceae; genus Costus; species Costus lasius. The sequence continues at coordinate 63,678,788 of CM050448.1, read as the reverse complement.
TCTCCTTGTTTAAGGAGTGTGATGTTCTAAAGGGGCCCCCCTTATATGAGATGATTGAGAAAGTGTATGGCCATACCCAGATGACTATGTTCATCTGATCTAATCATGCTCATCGTATTGGAGTTACAGGCTTGACATGCTTGTCCAATAAGAACATCCAGTGGCAAAGGAAACATGCATGCCTTGTGAGTTTGATTCACACTTGTGCCATGGTTTGGGTGTAGTCTTGGAAGACTATTTCCTTTATATCGGGAGACAGTGATGTGTTGCTAGATACCCCTCACTGATCGTGATAACGTAAGTTATCGTTACCGACATTTAAAGGAAACCCTCAGGGTCGCACAAATTGATGATATGGCTTTCTTGAGTCAGATCGTGTGGACTGAATTGTTTTGGTTCAGTTTAAAGGAGTTTAAACTCTGATTGTAAGTGAGATCTAGCCTGATCATGTTTGATTGATTAGGGCTTGAGATCGGTAAGCTTCGATCGAGAGTAGTGATGCTAGATCGGTGAGATCAAAGGCATCAAGGGATGTACGGTTAGATCTCGAACCTTCATGGTTCAGGTGAGATTTAGACCATTGCTTGGCTTGGTTCAATTTAGTCTTTAAACCGAATTCAATTGGACCGAATTCAATTGAACCGGTTCACATATGTGAACGCATGGTTCAATCGAATTGGCGTTTTGTTTTGGTTCATTAGACATGAACGTTTGAAGTGATGACTTACCATTTTGGGAATGGAGGTTTCGGAAATGGTTCTTCAACGCCTCACTTGGATGAAAAAAAAACGCTTGTCTCTTCTCAACGATTGCTGCTTGCTTTCGGTGTGGTGAGTTTGGACGAGGACAAGGAAGAGTTCATCCACGCCAAGTTCATCCTTCATCTCCTTCACGCGACAAGTGCACTTGAAGTCCTTGCTAGCACAAGGAGCAACAAGAAGAAAGGCCACTTCTCATCTTGTGTGCGCATCTTGTGGAGGAGACCCCTATTCGATCTCTTCTTCCAAGCCGACCTCCAACTCTATGGCTATGGTATAGATCTAAACTCATTCAAGTTGATCATATGCTCATGCTAAGATCGTTGAAAACACATGCTTCCGCTTGCAATTTTATGCGCCACCCCTTAGTGTTTTCGCCCCCCTCTTGAAAGGGATTGCATCAGGTTTGCGCTCCCCCTTGAAGGGGACCCTACAATTGGTATCAGAGCATGTTGAAGCATGTTAATATGATTGCTTGATATTTCTGTGATCCATGTTTGCGCATCTTCATGTATGCTTAGATCTTGTTCACATGCGAAAATTGACATGCTATTTCTCCATGCGAAAGTAAGATGTTTACTTATCTAGGCGCATGTTGTTTGTTCATTGATGTCGCATGTCTTGTGTTGGCGCTTAGTTTATGTTGTTTTATCAAACAAAACCCTAACTTGCGCGCCTATGACTAGATCTAAAGTGCCACCTACTATAAACCCTTAGATGGGTTGATGGGGCTGAAGTCACCTCTAGGTTAGATCCAATAGTCTGATCAGACCATCTGACAGCCTAGATGGATCGACCAGATGGCACCTGTGCGCAAGCACGAGGTGGCCATAGGTCGATTGCATCTTAGGCGTGTAGCGAGGTCTGGTTGAGACAACCAGTGAACACTCTTGAGTTAGGCCCGAGGTCAGACCCGCTTGCCAGAACTCTTGATGGTTGTTCAGCTCTTAGCGCATGCATGGTTGACCATTAGGTCAACTCGGGTCAGTTAGGACTCGGTGCATGCAAGGGCAGAGGATCTAACTAGATGGATGAGTGGATCCCTATCAATGGACCATTGTAAGGTTGTAGGGCACATAAGGAAGTTAAAATTGATGCCTATGGGGTTTTCAAAAATTTAATTTCTTGATTGGATCACATGATGATTAAGACCATATGCTTGTTTATTTAATCTTATGTGGGTTGCCCAAATGTGTGCTGTGCTGGGGCCTGCGTGCCTGGTTAATTATAAGTTAATATTATTGTGATCTGCGAATCACATTTTTTATTAATCTATTGTATAATTGACCTGCGAGTCAAAGCTTGTCTAGATAGATCAAAAATGTATTTTGATTAGACAAGAGCACAAAGGCACACATCCAAGAGGGGCATTCAGCTGGTGGCGCACCTGAGGTGCTCTTGGAGCTAGGGCCCTGGGTTGGACCAGATGAGATGCAAAAGAGCTCAAGTGAAGACTTAAGTAAAATTAAGGTCTTACTTAGGGTTCATGGGCTTTTACCACATAAGATCCATGCTTTCTTTTTATTGCTTATATAATTAGAACTGCATGAGTTTATCTTCTGCTATCACCATAGGAATTGCATGATAGTGAAGAAGATAAAAGACCGTTAAAATCCAACGCTAACATATCAAGCTCGGAAAGCCTTCTGACGCGAAACCTCACCGTTCTGACTATCGTTGGAGCCGTGTTGTACCCACTCAGTGGGCACGTCCATCTATCTTCAGACGGTGCTGGATTTCACCTGCGTGTTACAGAGAAGGGATTTATCGCTTCTCGTTGCTCAGCATAGCACGTGGTGGTCCAGGGAGTAGGTCGGGTCAGCTTGACCATGTAGGCTACATATGTGGCGCATATGGTAGCACATGGAGGCAGCCATCTGCGGGGTCAGAGATTGTGTTGTACCAACTCAGTTGGCACAGTCTGCTGGATTGCCCAGATGAAGGGGAATCGCACGGGTTGGCGATTGGCTGGGACAGCCTACCAGAAATTAGTGCTTGTCTTCTCTGTGCATCTTATCTCGCCTGAGCGGGACGCGGAGACCAAGTATGAAATCTGGATCCCATCTCACTAAAAGAGTGTTACTCTTTCGGACTGTTTACTGGATTTTTCAGTCAGACAAAATAGTGAGAAAAAGAATCTTTCTCATGTCCTGGATTGATTCTTAACATTGATACTGACCTTGCTGTTCTTGCTTGTTGTAGATTCCTGCAGCAACGAACACCATGAGCTTCAATGTGCGATCCCTACTGGAAAGGGAGAAGTTTGCTGGGCCGAACTTCTCTGACTGGTTCGGACACCTTAAGATCGTTCTTAAGGCAGAGAGGAAACTGTATGTCCTCGAGACGGCGATACCGCCGCAGCCCGCTCCGAACGCCGCCAGGGCGGTTCGGGAAGCCTATGAAAAGCACGTCAATGATAGCATTGATGTCGCTTGCCTGATGCTAGTGTCTATGACGCCACCGCTGCAGCGTCAGCATGAGGATATGTCGGCTATAGAGATTATAGCGAACCTCAAGATGCTGTATGCTGCACAGGCGAGGACAGAACGCTATAATCTGACGAAGCTCTTCTTTCAGAGCAAACTGGCTGAAGGGAGCCCAGTGGGAGCTCACGTGCTCAAGATGATTGGGCACAAGGAGGCTCTGGAGAAACTGGGGCATACCATCAACCAGGAGCTTGCTGTAGATATTATTCTGCAGTCTCTCCCGCCCTCTTTCGATGCGTTCATCATTAACTTTAATATGAACAAAATCGATTGTACGCCGGCAGAGCTGCTGAATATGCTCTTGACTACTGAGGAAACTCTGAAGGGCAAGCCTTCAACCTCTGTCTTAATGGTTCCTTCTAGGAACAAGAAGAAGGGGAAGAAGGGCAAGGCCCCGGTCAAGAATTACAGCAAGGCTCTGAAACAGAAGGTCAAGCGGTCGAAGGACAACAGGTGTTTCCACTGTGGCCAGCTGGGTCACTGGAAAAAGGACTGTAAAGCGCTCCAAGGAGACAAGAGGGGAAGCATCGCTTCTGGCTCAGGTATATTCGTGACTGAAGTCATGTTTTCATCTTCTTCTATATCATGGGTGTTGGACACTGCATGTGGAGTTCACATTTGTTCAAATGTACAGGAACTCAGGAGAAGAAGACAGGTGGGACAGCATGAGGTAGACCTACGCGTTGGAAACGGGGCACGGGTTGCTGCTGTTGCTGTAGGAGACTATTTCATTTCTTTACCATCTGGCATTGTATTAGAATTAAACAATTGTTATTTTGTACCCAGTATTACCAAGAATATTATCTCCATTCCTGCTCTTGTCAGGAAGGGTTTTTCCTTTGAATGCAAGACTTCAAAGTGTGTACTTTCTCTAGATAATATTGTGTATGCTACTGGTTCAATTAACAATGGGTTGTTCATGTTGGACATGGAACATTCGATACACAACATTGATAATAAGAAAGCCAAGTATGCTGATGACAGCACCTTGTTATGGCATAGTCGTTTGGGCCATATAAACGAGAAGCGCATTAAGCGGTTGCATGATCATGGACTGCTGGGATCATTCTCCTACAAGGAGATTGATACATGCAAAGCTTGTTTGATGGGTAAAATGACGAAGTCACCTTTTCCTAACAAAGGTCAAAGGGCTTCAGGTTTACTTGACCTCATACACAGTGATGTGTGTGGGCCATTTAGTAAACATGCTAGAGGTGGCTATCAGTACTTCATTACCTTTACTGATGATTTCAGTAGGTATGGTTATGTCTATCTTATGAGACATAAGAGTGAATCTTTTGACAAGTTCAAAGAGTTCAAGAATGAAGTACAAAATCAGCTAGGCCGAAATATCAAGGCACTTCGTTTTGATCGAGGTGGTGAATACCTAAGTCGAGAATTTACTGACTATCTAAAGGAGTGTGGGATTATCTCACAGCTCACTCCGCCAGGAACACCACAATGGAATGGTGTGTCCGAGAGGAGAAATAGAACGTTACTTGATATGGTTCGTTCTATGATGAGTCAGGCTACTCTTCCATACTCCTTTTGGGGATTTGCACTGGAAACAGCTGCAAAGGTACTGAACCGAGTGCCATCCAAGGCAGTTTCTAAGACACCATATGAGTTATGGTATGGGAAACAGCCAAGCTTGACATTTATCAGGATCTGGGGTTGCGAGGCTTATGTCAAAAAGCTCGCCTCTGGGAAACTGGAGAGCAGATCTGAGAAATGCATCTTTGTCGGTTACCCTAAGGAAACTAAGGGTTATTATTTCTACGATCCCAAGGAGAACAAAGTATTTGTTGCTCGGACGGCCATATTTCTTGAGAAGGAGTTTCTTCTGCAAGAGGCTAGTGGGAGAGAAATAAAACTGGATGAGAATCCAGATGAAGGACAAAGTAGTCAAGCACAGTTGGATGAGCCTGAGCCGGTAGATCAGGTTATTGAACAACCTGAGGCTCAGATATCACGGGAACCGCGAAGATCGGGAAGGATCCGTCGACAGCCTGAGCGCTATGACGGAGTCTACATCATTGATAATGATGAACCCCTTACTTATGCGGATGCGGTCAGTGGACCGGAGTCAGCTAGATGGCTTGATGCTATGTGAGCCGAGATGGACTCCATGTCAGATAACCAAGTCTGGGATTTGGTTGATCCGCCTCCGGGAGTAATCCCAATAGGCTGTAAATGGATCTTCAAGAAGAAGATTGACATGGATGGTAACGTAGTTACCTATAAAGGCAGGCTAGTTGCGAAAGGTTTCAAACAAATCTACGGGATAGATTATGATGAAACTTTCTCTCCTGTAGCCATGTTTAAGTCTATTCGGATTCTTTTCGCAATAGCTGCTACGATTATGAGATCTGGCAGATGGATGTGAAAACAGCTTTCCTTAATGGAAATCTGGATGAGGATGTGTATATGACACAACCGGAAGGTTTCACTGATCCATCAGATCGTCATAAAATATGCAAGTTAAAGAAGTCCATTTATGGACTGAAACAAGCATCTAGAAGCTGGAACATTCGTTTTGATGAATCAATCTCTGAGTTTGGTTTCATCAAGAACGAAGATGACCCGTGTGTTTATAAGAGGTTTAGTGGGAGCGTAATTACATTCCTAATCCTCTACGTCGATGATATCTTAATCATTGGAAATGATATTCCTGAACTGCATGCTGTTAAAGCATGGTTAGGAAAATGTTTCCAGATGAAAGATTTAGGAGAAGCAGCCTATGTGTTAGGTGTGAAGATCTACCGGGATAGATCTAAGAGGCTTCTCGGGCTGTGCTAGAGTACTTACATCGATAAAGTCCTGGAGAGATTCCATTTAGAGAATTCTAAACGTGGATATCTTCCAGTCAGACATGGTCTGAATCTTTCGAAGAGTCAGTGTCCACAAACACAGACTGAGAAAGATGAAATGGACAATACGCCTTATGCTTCGGCTATTGGGTCCATTATGTATGCGATGTTGTGTACTCGCCCAGACGTCGCTTACGGGTTAAGCGTGACCAGTCGTTTCCAAAGTAATCCAGGTTTGGCGCACTGGATTGCAGTCAAGAACATTATAAAATATCTGCGGAGGACCAAAGATATGTTCTTGATATATGGTGGTCAGGAAGAACTCAGTATAGAGGGATATACTGATGCTTCGTTCCAGTCGGACCAGGATGATTTCTGATCGCAATCAGGCTATGTTTTTAGCTTGAATGGAGGTGCTGTGGTGTGGAAGAGTTTCAAACAGTCAACTGTTGCTGATTCCACAACAGAAGCCGAGTATGTTGCAGCCTCGGAAGCATCCAAGGAGGCAGTATGGATTCGCAAGTTCGTGAGAGAACTTGGTGTCGTTCCTTCGAGTGCAGATCCTTTGGTTATCTTCTGTGATAACACTGGAGCAATTGCACAAGCAAAGGAACCACGGTCGCACCAGAAGTCCAAGCACATACAGAGACGGTTTCACTTGATCCGGGAGATCATTGATCGTAGCGAGATCAAGATTTGCAAGGTTCATACAGATGACAATCTAGCAGACCCGCTTACCAAGCCTCTGGCGCAGCAGAAGCATGAGAAGCACTGTAATAATATGGGTTTGAGATTTCTCAACCATTAGATTAAGTGCAAGTGGGAGATTGTTGGGGTATGCCCTTAAGGCTAATGTTTGAGGCCTTGGGATTGTAAAAGTATCATGTAATAAACTCTTATGTTTATAAAAGGCATGGTTATTATTCAGGTTGTTACCTTGTCTGCTGAATAATGTCTCAAAGCTGTTCAGCTAGGCTGACAGGCTATAAGTCCTTAGTCGAGATATCTTGGTGAACATGAGACAGCCTTGATATGGTTAAGACTAATATGTGTTCTAATCTTATAGGATGCTTCGAGCATGGAATAAGATGTAGACTCATGGGTACATTGGATGTACTGGACAGACCCTTTTAGGATATTCAATTGTTTGTCACAATGTGAATAATCCTTGATAGCAGCAAGTGGCACATTTCCTTTGACTTGAGATCACTTGTGTTTCTAAATGATGATTGTCATTGTTTTGAGGTAGTTCAATATCATTTGAAACATAATGATTATAGACTATCTTGGATGGTGAGCTTGAGTCAGGTTAGGGCACTAGTGATAGATAAAGGATTGCCGTCTCCTTGTTTAAGGAGTGTGATGTTCTAAAGGGGCCCCCCCTTATATGAGATGATTGAGAAAGTGTATGGCCATACCCAGATGACTATGTTCATCTGATCTAATCATGCTCATCGTATTGGAGTTACAGGCTTGACATGCTTGTCCAATAAGAACATCCAGTGGCAAAGGAAACATGCATGCCTTGTGAGTTTGATTCACACTTGTGCCATGGTTTGGGTGTAGTCTTGGAAGACTATTTCCTTTATATCGGGAGACAGTGATGTGTTGCTAGATACCCCTCACTGATCGTGATAACGTAAGTTATCGTTACCGACATTTAAAGGAAACCCTCAGGGTCGCACAAATTGATGATATGGCTTTCTTGAGTCAGATCGTGTGGACTGAATTGTTTTGGTTCAGTTTAAAGGAGTTTAAACTCTGATTGTAAGTGAGATCTAGCCTGATCATGTTTGATTGATTAGGGCTTGAGATCGGTAAGCTTCGATCGAGAGTAGTGATGCTAGATCGGTGAGATCAAAGGCATCAAGGGATGTACGGTTAGATCTCGAACCTTCATGGTTCAGGTGAGATTTAGACCATTGCTTGGCTTGGTTCAATTTAGTCTTTAAACCGAATTCAATTGGACCGAATTCAATTGAACCGGTTCACATATGTGAACGCATGGTTCAATCGAATTGGCGTTTTGTTTTGGTTCATTAGACATGAACGTTTGAAGTGATGACTTACCATTTTGGGAATGGAGGTTTCGGAAATGGTTCTTCAACGCCTCACTTGGATGAAAAAAAAACGCTTGTCTCTTCTCAACGATTGCTGCTTGCTTTCGGTGTGGTGAGTTTGGACGAGGACAAGGAAGAGTTCATCCACGCCAAGTTCATCCTTCATCTCCTTCACGCGACAAGTGCACTTGAAGTCCTTGCTAGCACAAGGAGCAACAAGAAGAAAGGCCACTTCTCATCTTGTGTGCGCATCTTGTGGAGGAGACCCCTATTCGATCTCTTCTTCCAAGCCGACCTCCAACTCTATGGCTATGGTATAGATCTAAACTCATTCAAGTTGATCATATGCTCATGCTAAGATCGTTGAAAACACATGCTTCCGCTTGCAATTTTATGCGCCACCCCTTAGTGTTTTCGCCCCCCTCTTGAAAGGGATTGCATCAGGTTTGCGCTCCCCCTTGAAGGGGACCCTACAGCAGGCCCCAGCACAGCACACATTAATTAGGCGTCCCACATAAGATTAAATAAACAAGCATATGCTTACAATCAACATGTGATCCATTCATGAAAATAAAATTTTTCAAAAACCCATTGGCATCAATTTTATTTTCCTTATGTGCCCTACTACCTTACAATGGTCCATTAATAGGGATCCACTCATCAGACCTAGTCAGATTCACTGCCCTTGCATGCACCAAGTCCTAACTGACTTGAGTCGACCCAGTGGTCAACTATGCATGCGCTAGGGCTGAACAACCTACATGAGTTTTGGCAAGCGGGTGTGACCCCGGGCCTAACTCATGCGTGTTCACTAGTTGTCTCAACCAGACCTCGCTACACGCCTTTGATGCAGTCGACCTCGCTACAAGGAGGCTCTAGAGAAACTGGGACACACCATCAATCAGGAACTTGTTGTAGACATTATCCTGCAGTCTCTCCCGGCCTCTTTGTTGGTGTATATGCCCTGCAGACCAATGTATGGACATGGTCAGGCATTGTTATGAAAGTACTTTGATAGAATTATTAAAGGCATGGTCGTTATTATGCAGACTTCTCTACCTGCGTAGATGTATTGAGTTGCATATATAATGTCCCAGGAGTTTGGATTGGATCCATTCTCACAAGCTATCCCCAGTCAAGGTACCTTAGCAGATATGGGACAGCTTTGGTACATGTGAGACTGGTGTATGGGCTGGTTAGGTGTGGGGCACAGTAACGCAGACATACAGGTGCATTGGATGCACTGGAGTGATCCACCGTGAGGATTGACTTGTCTAGTCAACGAGTCAATCTCACATGCAAGAGGTTTGCATTGATCCTTAGACTTGAGGTATTCATGTCTAGACTTGATGAAGGGTATGCTTTAATACAGTCTTACGTCTCTCCGTAATTGGGAGATCAAAACGACTGTCATTGGGCATGTCATAAGTCACGTAGAGACATGGATGACCAATAGTAGGATTTGCCCCTTCCTTCCGAGGAAGCATGATATCCACCACGGGGCGCCCCACCTTATTGGTGCATGACAGGAAAGTGTGGCCACACTTGTTGAGTCATGACCAATGCATTGGATAATAAACTTGAGACTAATCCAATGGCAGGATATCAGCTTAGGCAAAGGGATCTGTAATGCAATGGGAATCCTCGTTGCTTGTTAGGAGTTGTTGCCATAATGACTTAAGTCCTATGACATGGGTAGTAGTGATGTGTTGCTAGATACCCCTCACTACTTATGATGTTTACAGCATTGCCATCGTCATATGGATCCTACGGGGTCACACGCAAGCCTTCTTCTCCTTCTTCTCCTCTTGGCGCAACTTGGAGAAGGGCTTGGTGGCGACATTTCTTGGAGAGAATTGGAAGTTTAGGGTGGCGACAACTTGAGGGCTTGGAGCTCTCCTTCTTCCATCAAAGGCGCAAGCAAGTTCTTCTTGTTCTTCTTCTCATCTTCTTGGCGCAATGATTCTTTGAGCTTGGTGGCATCTTATTGCCACAAGCCCTCATCGTCCCTTGGCCATAGGCGCACCTTGGAGGTGGCGCAAGCAAAGAAGAAGAAGGAAGTACTTGGCGCATCATCTTCCTCCTCATCTCTTCTTGGCGCTTCTATCTTGGAGGTGGCGCAAGTTTTGAAGAGAGTGATAAGGCTTGATTCTCTTCCCGAGGCTAGCACCAAGCGTGGAAGGGAGCAACGATCAAGGAGTCGACGCGTGGATACTTGTAGAGGACGAACACTTGGGCGTCTTCAACTTGGCACCTTCATCCTAACAAGCAATAAAGGTACTAACCCTAACACATCCTTGTGTTCTCTCCCTCGCATGGATCCTTGGGACCGGAATGTGTTTCGGGTGTAATGCTTCTTCCGCTGGGTCCTGGGACTGCAAAAATTTTAAATTACACCCGACATTCCCCAACAGTGGTATCAGAGCTACTTGCGAGAAACACAAGGTGTACGTTTGCTTGTGTGAAAAATTTTTGGAAAATTTTTCTTTCATCCATGCGCGATTCACCTAGAAGGTGCTTTCATCCAAACTTCTTTTATCAATTTTATGGCCGAAATTTGGATTGTGTTTATGATGGATTTAAGACCAAAGGCGCACGTAGTTTTGTCAAGTAGGACGGGCATTGTGTCTTCGGACTGGCCGGGTCTCTTGATCTGACAAAATTGCCAGCCGATAGGGTCCATGAAATCATCATGAAACTTGATCCCAATTTTAGCATAAATTTGATTGAGAGAGTGCTTTGGATGGAGTTGGCGCATAAGGGGATAAAATTTGATTATTCTGGTTTTTCAAATTTTATATATGCGCCACTTGTCTCTTCCTTGGGTTAATATGGTCATAGCGGGTGCCCTCCTGTGTTGTGATGTGGAAGCATGTTTCCACCTGTGATGAATGCTTGTAAAATCTTTCTGCCACCTGCATATGGTTCTCCCCCTTCTTGATGTAAAATTTTCATCTTTCCTTAGAATAGAGGTAGAACTGCTTACATAAGATAGGTTAAGGTTCATCAAAGACAACAAGGTGTCTTCTTCAACCGATATCAGAGTGGCGCCAGCTTTGGAAGCTTGGTGATGGACTTGCGGCTGAAGGAAGGACACTAGCTTTCGGCTTCTGGCATGGGCTGATTTGCTTCAGGGACTCGCAACCCTTGGATGCACGATAACATGTCACATGGCTCGTGACAAGTTATATGTATGAAAAGGGCTATGACCATATCGACCAAACTAGCATGCCTGTGATGGTTTATTATTTTGTCCATAGCATGCCTGTGATGTTTTTCCTTTGCTGCCATAACCATAGGAAAACTGCATGCTAGAAAAGAATAAAAACATGCAAAAACTCTCAATACAATATCAAGTCGATAGCCTTCTAACGCGTAGCCCTCATCAAACTATCGATCGGTGGTGTTGTGAACTGTTTCCCACCCTCGTGGGACACACCCACTTATCTTTAGAAGGTGTGTGGTGACAATGATTTCCCCAGTCCAGTTTTAACCTGGGCGTGCCTTCGCAAGGAAATTCGTTGGCCCTGGGCATAACGGTTAGGACCAGACTTGACTAGTTTTTCATATGTCACTGACATGATGAATCACTAGAGGCAGCTGTTGAGAGGATAGGGTTCTGTGTTGTATCCAGCCCTCGCTGGACACAGGGCGCCTAGTCTGTCTTAACTAAGAGGAATTGTGCGCGGCACAATTGGCTGGCATGCCTACCTAAGGAAGCATGGGACTCTCTGTGCATCTCAACTCACCCTCGTGAGTCGCGGAGACCTCGCGTGAAATTAGGATCCTACTCATGTATTTCCAAGTTGAGTTTTGAGAGTTATCAACTTGTTAAGGAAATAGTGGGAGTATAGCATTTAATTTAAAGTCCTTGTTAAATGCTTTATCATAGTACTTATTTTGCTTGTTTGCTTATTGTAGATGATTCCATCTCCTGAACCTAGATTGAAACTTCTTAAAAATAAACTGGATGGAACAAATTGGACAATATGGTTCAGACTTTTGTCCAAACTTCTAGAACATGAGAATATGGTCTATCTTCTTGAAAGACCTCCAACCCAGCCCTGTATATATTTTTGTACAGAGTGGGAGTGGAATGTCTATCTTGAACATTGTGTGGATAGTGAACATTACACTGCTCTTATTTTGAGGTGCTTGACCCCTGAGGTCCAGGTTGAGTGTGATGAGATGGGGATTTATGATATGATCATACATCTTCGACGTCTCTTCACACCGGGCACTTCAAATAGTAATCAAGAGAGTGTTGTTGGATCTTCTGGGTATTTGCCTGAATCCAGGAATGACTATGGTTCCGTATCTTCGAAGCTAAAACTTCGGAAGACTGGGAATGCATGGAAATTTCAGGATGGATTAAGGCCCAGGAAGAGCATGGCACAAAAGAAGGGATGTTATCCATCTGCTTCAGGTATTGTGTTACTGAGGTCTTTATGTCTACTTCTTATTCATGGGTACTGGGTATCGCATGAGGAGCTTACATATGTTTTTCATATGCAGGAGCTCAAAAGAAGTAGGACAATAAGGCTTGGTGGGATCGACTTTCGAGTCAGGGACGGAGCATTGGATGCTGCTGTTGATGTCATCTCACTGCCTTGGAGACTTTATCTAGAACTTTGCTGTTATGTACTAGCTTTTGTATTAGAACATTATGTCCATTATTTTGAATGGATTTTCAGTTTGAAATAAATTGGTATTTCCTTAAATCTGGAATGTTCTATAGTAGTGGTACAATTGATGATAGCTTGTAGTTCTGTATGTAACACTGGATAGATCAAGTCCAATGATTCAATCAATACCATCTCTTTGCATTGTCTCTTGGGCCATAAGACAAAAGCCACATCCAAAAGTCCATGGACTATTGGGATCATCATCCTTTAAGGGTTATGATATATGTGAGCCTTGTCTAATGGAGAAGATGACAGATGCTACCTTCATTTAGGAAGAAGAGAGAGGTTAGTTGCCTGTTGGATCTAGTGCACAGCAATGTGTGTAGACCCATGGAGACAAGCACTAAGTGGTATACTTCATTAAGTTGGGATATGACATATCCAACACGTAACTTTGGAGAAATCCAAGGAGTTAAGAAATGAAGTATAGAATAGAATTGGAGAATCTATTAAAACCCTTTGATTGGATCAAAGTAGGAAGTGAAGAATTTGATGACTATCTTGAGGAGTGTGGGGTTGTCTCACAGCTTACTTGGAACACCACAACTGTGTGGTGAAATTCAAAGAAATAAAAGGGAACACATTGGATGTGGTTCCACCTTTGAATAGTCATGCAAATTTACTTCCTTTAGAGGCCATGCAAGCAACTATTCTGACACTCCATAGTGTGTACTTGTGGGGCACTGAAAGAGCTGCTTCTATCCCGATGAGAACAAAAATATTTGTTGCTCAAACTGCTGTCTTTCTTGAGGAGATATTTTTTGAAAGAAGCTGGTGGGAGTAGATTTGATTAGGACAAGGTCCAAAAATCAACCACAATACAGTTAGACACAAATGGAGAGTAGATTCACACATGCAGGTTGAAAAGTCAACCTGAGGTTCAAGTAACACAGGAATCACATGAGTCTGAATGGATTCGAAATACTCTCACAGGTTATGGGCATGACGAATTTTTCATCTAGGATGAACCTAAAGACTTATGAGGAAATGGAAGCGGTCAGTGGACCAGATTCCAAGAAATGGCTGAGCGCCATAAGAACCATAATGGACTCCATGTCTGCTAATCAAGTGTGGGACTTGATTGAGCCGCCAAAGGGGTAACACCCAGAGGCTGTATGTGGATCTTCTTGGAAGATAGACATGAAAGGTAACATTGTTACCTATGATGACAAGCTAGTGAATGAAATTTCGGATAAGTCCACTGGGTGGATATTGATGAAATTTTTCACCGATAGCTTTGTTTGAGTCCATTAGGTATCTACTTGTCTTAATTGCATGTTCTGTTATGGCGTGTTGTTATGAAAATTGCTTTTCTTAATGGACGTCTGGAAGAGGATGTCTAGATGGAAATAGCCAAAATATTTTCATACAGTCGCCATAAAGATATGTATGGTATTATACAAGTATCCTGTGTTTACAAGAAGATCAGTGGGAGCATCATAATGTTTCTTGTTCTAATTGATTGACGATATTCTCCTCACTTGAAATGACATCCCAGCTCTTCACGCGGTGAAGTACAGGCTTGGAATGTATTTCGAGAAGAATGACCTAGGGAATGCAGCCTACATCCTAGGCATGTGGATCAACTGGGATCCAAGAAAGTCATTGCCCTTTAGTCAATCTACGTTCATCCAAGAGATTTTGGAGAGGTTCATGTTGGATCATTCCAAAGGATGATACCTTCCAGAGAGACATGGTCTGATTCTCTGCATGATGCAATGTCTTTTGACACAGCAGGAGAGAGACAACATGATTCTATAGTCCTAATACATTGGGTATAGGATAGATCATGTTTTGTGCAACTAGCACAAGACTATGTGTGGCGAATGCTTGGAGCATGGCCAGTAAGTTTCAATCAGATCCTAGTGTTCAAACACTGGATAGCTGTGAAAGCAATCCTTCGTACTTGGGAAGTATAAAGGATTGAATTTTAGTCTGTGATAGACAGGAAGAACTTTGTGTACTGGGTACACTGACACTTCGTTCCGGTCTAATGACTATCGATCACAGTCAGGATTTGCTTTTTGCCTTGATGTGGTGTTGTTGGCTGAAAGAGCTTTATGCAAACTGCAGTGGCAAATTCTACAATAAGGCTGAGTACATTGCAGCTTCTTGTGGCAGCCAAGGAAGCAGCTTCATTCATTTGAACTTGATTTAGTCCCTGATGCTTGATGGTCCAGTATAGTTCTTACTGGGGCCGTAAGCATGTGTAAAGGAACTTAGCACTCAAGTATGTACTGCAGCGATATCATCTGATCTTAGAGATCATGGATAAAGATGATGATTCAAACTAGTTAAAATAAACACAGATAGCAATCTGGAAAAACCCACTGACGTAGCCTCTGGCGCAGCGGAAGCTAAATAAGTCATACTAGAGACATAGGGACTGATTAAACATCAGTTGCCCTTGGTCTTAGTGCAAGTGGGAGATTGTTGGTGTATATGCCCTGCAGACCAATGTATGGACATGGTCAGGCATTGTTATGAAAGTACTTTGATAGAATTATTAAAGGCATGGTCGTTATTATGCAGACTTCTCTACCTGCGTAGATGTATTGAGTTGCATATATAATGTCCCAGGAGTTTGGATTGGATCCATTCTCACAAGCTATCCCCAGTCAAGGTACCTTAGCAGATATGGGACAGCTTTGGTACATGTGAGACTGGTGTATGGGCTGGTTAGGTGCGGGGCACAGTAACGCAGACATACAGGTGCATTGGATGCACTAGAGTGATCCACCGTGAGGATTGACTTGTCTAGTCAACGAGTCAATCTCACATGCAAGAGGTTTGCATTGATCCTTAGACTTGAGGTATTCATGTCTAGACTTGATGAAGGGTATGCTTTAATACAGTCTTACGTCTCTCCGTAATTGGGAGATCAAAACGACTGTCATTGGGCATGTCATAAGTCACGTAGAGACATGGATGACCAATAGTAGGATTTGCCCCTTCCTTCCGAGGAAGCATGATATCCACCACGGGGCGCCCCACCTTATTGGTGCATGACAGGAAAGTGTGGCCACACTTGTTGAGTCATGACCAATGTTGGGGTATGCCCTTAAGGCTAATGTTTGAGGCCTTGGGATTGTAACAGTATCATGTATAAACTCTTATGTTTATAAAGGCAATGGTTATTATTCAGGTTGTTACATCATCTGCTGCAATGTGTGTTCTTCTAAATAATGTCTCAAAGCTGTTCAGCTAGGCTGACATGCTATATTGTCCTTAGTCGAGATATCTTGGTGAACCTGAGACAGCCATGATGTGATTGAGACTAATATGTATTCTAATCTTATAGGATGCTTCGAGCATGGAATAAGATGTAGACTCATGGGTACATTGGATGTACTGGATAGACGCTACTGGGATATTCAATTGCTTGTCACAATGTGATAATCCTTGATTGCAACAAGTGGCACATGTCCTCTGACTTGAGATCACTTGTGTTTCTAAATGATGATTGTCATTGTTTTGAGGTAGTTCAATATCATTTGAAACATAATGATTATAGACTATCTTGGATAATGAGCTTGAGTCAGGTTAGGGCACTAGTGATGGATATAGGATTGCCATCTCCTGGATTGGAGTGTGATGTTCTAAAGGGGCCCCCCTGGATGAGATGATTGAGAAAGTGTATGGCCATACCCAGGTGACAGTGTTCATCTGATCTAATCATGCTCATCATATTGGAGCTACAGGCTTGACACGCTTGTCCAATAAGAACATCCAGTGGCAAAGGAAACATGTATGCCTCGTGAAGTGGATTCACACTTGTGCTGTGTTTTGGGAGTAGTCTTGGAAGACTCTTTCCTTTATATCGGGAGACAGTGATGTGTTGCTAGATACCCCTCACTGATCGTGATAACGTAAGTTATCGTTACCGACATTTAAAGGAAACCCTCAGGGTCGCACAATTTGAAGATATGGCTTACTTGAGTCAGATCGTGTGGACTGAATTGTTTGGGTTCAGTTTAAAGGGATGTAATCTCTGATTGTAAGTGAGATCTGGTCTGATCATGTTTGATTGATTAGGGCTTGAGATCGGTAAGCTTCGATCGAGAGAGGTGATGCTAGATCGGTGAGATCAGGAGCATCAGGAGATGAACGGTTAGATCTTGAGCCTTAGGGTTTGATGTGATCTAGACCGAATAGCTTGGGTTAATTGGTCTTTGAACCAGACCAAAATTGAACCGGTTCACATGAGTGAACGCATGGTTCAAGGCTTGAGGCGTTTTGATCGGTTTTTGTGATCATGAGCGCATGACTTCATTGCTTGCTATTTTTGGAAAGTAATAAGCGCTACTTTGATCAACGCCTCAACGTTTTGATTCAATGTTCATCACCTTCTCTTGCTTGGACGAGAGACTTGCATTCGTGAGTAAGCGAGGTGGACGACAAGGAGAATTCGCCCAAGCAAAGATCCCTTCAAGCGATCAAGGATACCTTGCGCCCTTGCTAGCACAAGGAACAAAAGGAAGTAGGCAACATCTTCTTGTGTGCGTCTTCTTTGGAGGAGAGCTTATTTGCCCTCTTTGCTTCCAAGCCGCCTCCTTCTCATGGCTATGGTAACGCATCTTTTACTTGATGTTTTAAGTTGATCATATGACATATAGAACGATTCATGAAACCCTTGCTTCCGCTGCCCAAAAATGAGCTATATGCGCCACTTAGGGTTTTGCTCCCCCTTGAAGGGGACCCAACAATTGGTATCAGAGGATGCGGTTCTATACTTGTTCATATGATTGCTTAATGTATTTGTGTGATCCATGCATAGATCTAATGTTAACATGAGAAAATACATGCTTGTATGTTTTACTCATGTTGGTTGCGCATGTTTTATCTTGGCGCATGTTGTTGTTGTTTTGTCAAAACTCCACTTGCACGCCCCTACTTTAGATCTAAGCGCCTACTGTAAACCCTTAGACGGGTTGATGGGGTTGAAGTCAACCTCTAGGAAGGATCCAAATAGTCTGATCAGACCATCTGACAGCCTAGATGGGTTGACCAGATAGCACCTGTGCGCAAGCACGAGGTGGCTATAGGTTGACTGCATCAAGGGCATGTAGCGAGGTCTGATTGAGACGACTAGTGAACACACATGAGTTAGGCCCGGGGTCACACCCGCTTGCCGAAACTCATGAGGGATGTTCAGCCCTTGGCGCATGCATGGTTGACCATTAGGTCAACTCGAGTCAGTTAGGACTTGGTGCATGCAAGGGCAATGGATCCAACTAGTTGGATGAGTGGATCCCTATCAATGGACCGTTGTAAGGTTGTAGGGCACATAAGAGAATTAAAATTGATGCCAATGGGTTTTCAAAATTTTATTTTCTTGTTAAATGGATCACATGATGAGTGGATGCCATGTGCTTGTTTATTTAATCTTATGTGGGTTGCCCTTTTAATGTGTGCTGTGCTGGGGCCTGCGAGCCTGGCAAATTATTATTTTTGTGATCTGCGAATCACATTTTTAATTAATTTATTGTATAATTGACCTGCGAGTCAAGCTTGTCTAGATAGATTAAAATGTAATATAATCTGACAAGAGCACAAAACACACATGGCAGAGGCGCATGCAGCAGTGGCTTGACCAGGTGGGAGGTCTAGGGTTTGACCCTATGACAGGCGCATCTACCTGGTGGGTGCACCTGAGCTGCAGAAGGCGCTTAGGCCCTGGGTTGGGCCAGATGAGAAGCAAAAGCCCCATGAAGAAAGCAAGTGAAGACTTAATTTAGGTTAAGGTCTTACTTAGGCTTAATGGGCTTTTACCACATAAGATCCATGCTTTCTTTTATTTTCTAAATAATTAGAAATGCATGATTTATTTATCTTCTGCTATCACCATAGGTTGAATGATAGTAAAGAAGATAAAAGACCGTTAAAATCCAACGCTAAAATATCAAGCTCGATAGCCTTCTGACGCGAAACCTCACTGTTCTGACTATCGTTGGAGCCGTGTTGTACCCACTCAGTGGGCATGTCCATCTATCTTCAGACGGTGCGGGATTTCACCTGCGTGTTACAAAGAAGGGATTTATCGCTTCTCGTTGCTCAGCATAGCACGTGGTGGTCCAGGGAGTAGGTCGGGTCAACTTGACCATGTAGGCTACATATGTGGCGCATATGGTAGCACATGGAGGCAGCCATCTGTGGGATCAGAGACTGTGTTGTACCAACTCAGTTGGCACAGTCTGCTGGATTGCCCAGATGAAGGGGAATCGCACGGGTTGGCGATTGGCAGGGACTGCCTACCAGAAATTAGTGCTTGTACTCTCTGTGCATCTTATCTCGCCTGAGCGGGACGCGGAGACCAAGTATGAAATCTGGATCCCATCTCACTAAAAGAGTGTTACTCTTTCGGACTGTTTTAATGGATTTTTCAGTCAGACAAAATAGTGAGAAAAGAATCTTTCTTAAGTCCTGGATTGATTCTAAACATTGATACTGACCTTGCTGTTCTTGCATTGTTGTAGATTCCTGCAGCAACGAACACCATGAGCTTCAATGTGCGATCCCTACTGGAAAGGGAGAAGTTTGCTGGGCCAAACTTCTCAGACTGGTTCGGACACCTTAAGATTGTTCTTAAGGCTGAGAGGAAACTGTATGTCCTCGAAACGGCTGTGCCGCCTCAACCCGCTGCGAACGCCGCAAGGGCGGTTCGCGATGCCTAAGAAAATCACGTCAATGATAGCATTGATGTCGCTTGCCTGATGCTAGCGTCTATGACGCCACCGCTGCAGCGTCAGCATGAGGATATGTCTGCTATAGAAATTATAGCGAACCTCAAGATGCTGTATGCTGCACAGGCGAGGACAGAACGCTATAATCTGACAAAGCTTTTCTTTCAGAGCAAACTGGCTGAAGGGAGCCCAGTGGGAGCTCACGTGCTCAAGATGATTGGGCACAAAGAGGCTCTGGAGAAACTGGGGCATACCATCAACCAGGAGCTTGCTGTAGACATTATTCTGCAGTCTCTCCCGCCTTCTTTCGATGCGTTCATTATTAACTTTAATATGAACAAAATCGATTGTACTCCGGCAGAGCTGCTGAATATGCTCTTGACTACTGAGGAAACTCTGAAGGGAAAACCTTCAACCTCTGTCTTAATGGTTCCTTCCAGGAACAAGAAGAAGGGGAAGAAGGGCAAAGCCCCTGTCAAGAACTACAGTAAGGCTCTGAAACAGAAGGTTAAGCGGTCGAAGGACAACAGGTGTTTCCACTGTGGCCAGCTGGGTCACTGGAAAAAGGACTGTAAAGCACTCCAAGGAGACAAGAAGGGAAGCATCACTTCTGGCTCAGGTATATTTGTGACTGAGGTCATGATATCATCTTCTTCCATTTCATGGGTGTTGGACACTGCATGTGGAGTTCACATTTGTTCAAATGTACAGGAACTCAAGAGAAGAAGACAGGTGGGACAGCATGAGGTGGACCTACGAGTTGGAAACGGGGCACGGGTTGCTGCTGTTGCTGTAGGGGATTATTACATCTCATTACCATCTGGCATTGTATTAGAATTAAACAATTGTTACTTTGTACCCAGTATTACCAAAAATATTATCTCTATTCCTGCTCTTGTCAGGAAAGGGTTTTCCTTTGAATGCAAGATTTCAAAGTGTTATCTTACTCTTGATAATATTGTTTATGCTACTGGTTCAATTAACAATGGGTTATTCATGTTGGACATGGAATATTCTATACAAAACATTGATAATAAGAAAGCCAAGTATGCTGATGACAGCACCTTGCTATGGCATAGTCGTTTAGGCCATATTAACAAGAAGCGCATTAAGCGGTTGCATGATCATGGACTGCTGGGATCATTCTCCTATGAGGAGATTGATACATGCAAAGCTTGTTTAATGGGAAAAATGACGAAGTCTCCTTTTCCTAATAAAGGTCAAAGGGCTTCAGGTTTACTTGACCTTATACACAGTGATGTGTGTGGGCCGTTTAGTAAACATGCCAGAGGTGGCTATTCGTACTTCATTACCTTTACTGATGATTTCAGTAGGTATGGTTATGTCTATCTTATGAGACATAAGAGTGAATCTTTTGACAAGTTCAAAGAGTTCAAGAATGAAGTACAGAATCAGCTAGGCCGAAATATCAAGGCACTTCGTTCTGATCGAGGTGGAGAATACTTGAGTCATGCGTTTACTGACTATCTAAAAGAGTGTGGGATTATCTCACAGCTCACTCCGCCAGGAACACCGCAATGGAATGGTGTGTCCGAGAGGAGAAATTGAACGTTACTAGACATGGTTCGTTCTATGATGAGTCAGGCTACTCTACCTTACTCCTTTTGGGGATTTGCACTGGAAACAGCTGCAAAGGTACTAAACCGAGTGCCATGCAAGGCCGTTTCAAAGACGCCATATGAGTTATGGTATGGGAAACAGCCGAGCTTGACATTTATCAGGATCTGGGGCTGCGAGGCTTATGTCAAAAAGCTCGCCTCTGGGAAACTAGAGAGCAGATCTGAGAAATGTGTCTTTGTCGGTTACTCTAAGGAAACTAAGGGTTATTATTTCTACGATCCCAAAGAGAACA
Organism: Costus lasius; assembly: GCA_027563935.2. Classification (NCBI taxonomy): domain Eukaryota; kingdom Viridiplantae; phylum Streptophyta; class Magnoliopsida; order Zingiberales; family Costaceae; genus Costus; species Costus lasius. Next base: position 63,657,433 of record CM050448.1, on the reverse strand, counting down.
AGGTATTTGTTGCTCGGACGGCCATTTTTCTTGAGAAGGAGTTTCTTCTGCAAGAGGCCAGTGGGAGAGAAATAAAGCTGGATGAGAATCCAGAGGAAGGACAAAGTAGTCAAGCACAGTTGGATGAGCCTGAGCCGGTAGATCAGGTTACTGAACAACCTGAGGCTCAGATATCACGGGAACCGCGAAGATCGGGAAGGATCCGTCGACAGCCTGAGCGCTATGACGGAGTCTACATCATTGATAATGATGAACCCCTCACTTATGCGGATGCGGTCAGTGGACCGGAGTCAGCTAGATGGCTTGAAGCTATGCGAGCCGAAATGGACTCCATGTCAGATAACCAAGTCTGGGATTTGGTTGATCCGCCTCTGGGAGTAATCCCTATAGGCTGTAAATGGATCTTCAAGAAGAAGATTGACATGGATGGTAACGTGGTTACCAATAAAGGCAGGCTAGTAGCGAAAGGTTTCAAACAAATCTACGGGATAGATTATGATGAAACTTTCTCTCCAGTAGCCATGTTCAAGTCTATTCGGATTCTTTTCGCGATAGCAGCATATTACGATTATGAGATCTGGCAGATGGATGTGAAGACCGCTTTCCTTAATGGAAAACTGGATGAGGATGTGTATATGACACAACCTGAAGGTTTCACTAATCCATCAGATCGTCATAAAATATGCAAGTTAAAGAAGTCCATTTATGGACTTAAACAAGCATCTAGAAGCTGGAATATTCGTTTTGATGAATCAATCTCTGAGTTTGGTTTCATCAAGAATGAAGATGACCCGTGTGTATATAAGAGGTTTAGTGGGAGCGTAATTACTTTCCTAGTCCTCTACGTCGATGATATCTTGATCATTGGAAACGATATTCCTGAACTGCATGCTGTTAAAGCATGGTTAGGAAAATGTTTCCAGATGAAAGATCTAGGAGAAGCAGCCTATGTATTAGGTGTGAAGATCTACAGGGATAGATCTAAGAGGCTTCTCGGGCTGTGCCAGAGTACTTACATCGATAAAGTCCTAGAGAGATTTCATTTAGAGAATTCTAAAAGAGGATATCTTCCAGTCAGACATGGTCTGAATCTTTCGAAGAGTCAGTGTCCACAAACACAGACTGAGAAAGATGAAATGGACAATACGCCTTATGCTTCGGCTATTGGGTCCATTATGTATGCGATGTTGTGTACTCGCCCAGACGTCGCTTACGGGTTAAGCGTGACCAGTCGGTTCCAAAGTAATCCAGGTTTGGCGCACTGGATTGCAGTCAAGAACATTTTGAAATATCTGCGGAGGACCAAAGATATGTTCTTGATATATGGTGGTCAGGAAGAACTCAGTATTGAAGGATATACTGACGCTTCGTTCCAGTCGGACCAGGATGATTTCCGATCGCAATCAGGCTATGTTTTTAGCTTGAATGGAGGAGCAGTGGTGTGGAAAAGTTTCAAACAGTCTACTGTTGCTGATTCCACAACAGAAGCCGAGTATGTTGCAGCCTCGGAAGCATCCAAGGAGGCAGTGTGGATTCGTAAGTTCATTCAGGAACTTGGTGTTGTTCCTTCGAGTGCAGATCCTTTGGTTATCTTCTGTGATAACACTGGAGCAATCGCACAAGCAAAGGAACCACGGTCGCACCAGAAGTCCCTGATGCTTAATGGTCCAGTATAGTTCTTACTGGGGCCGTAAGCATGTGTAAAGGAACTTAGCACTCAAGTATGTACTGCAGCGATATCATCTGATCTTAGAGATCATGGATAAAGATGATGATTCAAACTAGTTAAAATAAACACAGATAGCAATCTGGAAAAACCCACTGACGTAGCCTCTGGCGCAGCGGAAGCTAAATAAGTCATACTAGAGACATAGGGACTGATTAAACATCAGTTGCCCTTGGTCTTAGTGCAAGTGGGAGATTGTTGGTGTATATGCCCTGCAGACCAATGTATGGACATGGTCAGGCATTGTTATGAAAGTACTTTGATAGAATTATTAAAGGCATGGTCGTTATTATGCAGACTTCTCTACCTGCGTAGATGTATTGAGTTGCATATATAATGTCCCAGGAGTTTGGATTGGATCCATTCTCACAAGCTATCCCCAGTCAAGGTACCTTAGCAGATATGGGACAGCTTTGGTACATGTGAGACTGGTGTATGGGCTGGTTAGGTGCGGGGCACAGTAACGCAGACATACAGGTGCATTGGATGCACTGGAGTGATCCACCGTGAGGATTGACTTGTCTAGTCAACGAGTCAATCTCACATGCAAGAGGTTTGCATTGATCCTTAGACTTGAGGTATTCATGTCTAGACTTGATGAAGGGTATGCTTTAATACAGTCTTACGTCTCTCCGTAATTGGGAGATCAAAACGACTGTCATTGGGCATGTCATAAGTCACGTAGAGACATGGATGACCAATAGTAGGATTTGCCCCTTCCTTCCGAGGAAGCATGATATCCACCACGGGGCGCCCCACCTTATTGGTGCATGACAGGAAAGTGTGGCCACACTTGTTGAGTCATGACCAATGTTGGGGTATGCCCTTAAGGCTAATGTTTGAGGCCTTGGGATTGTAACAGTATCATGTATAAACTCTTATGTTTATAAAGGCAATGGTTATTATTCAGGTTGTTACATCATCTGCTGCAATGTGTGTTCTTCTGAATAATGTCTCAAAGCTGTTCAGCTAGGCTGACATGCTATATTGTCCTTAGTCGAGATATCTTGGTGAACCTGAGACAGCCATGATGTGATTGAGACTAATATGTGTTCTAATCTTATAGGATGCTTCGAGCATGGAATAAGATGTAGACTCATGGGTACATTGGATGTACTGGATAGACCCTACTGGGATATTCAATTGCTTGTCACAATGTGAATAATCCTTGATTGCAACAAGTGGCACATGTCCTCTGACTTGAGATCACTTGTGTTTCTAAATGATGATTGTCATTGTTTTGAGGTAGTTCAATATCATTTGAAATATAATGATTATAGACTATCTTGGATAATGAGCTTGAGTCAGGTTAGGGCACTAGTGATAGATATAGGATTGCCATCTCCTGGATTGGAGTGTGATGTTCTAAAGGGGCCCCCCTGGATGAGATGATTGAGAAAGTGTATGGCCATACCCAGGTGACAGTGTTCATCTGATCTAATCATGCTCATCATATTGGAGCTACAGGCTTGACACGCTTGTCCAATAAGAACATCCAGTGGCAAAGGAAACATGTATGCCTCGTGAAGTGGATTCACACTTGTGCTGTGTTTTGGGAGTAGTCTTGGAAGACTCTTTCCTTTATATCGGGAGACAGTGATGTGTTGCTAGATACCCCTCACTGATCGTGATAACGTAAGTTATCGTTACCGACATTTAAAGGAAACCCTCAGGGTCGCACAATTTGAAGATATGGCTTACTTAAGTCAGATCGTGTGGACTGAATTGTTTGGGTTCAGTTTAAAGGGATGTAATCTCTGATTGTAAGTGAGATCTGGTCTGATCATGTTTGATTGATTAGGGCTTGAGATCGGTAAGCTTCGATCGAGAGAGGTGATGCTAGATCGGTGAGATCAGGAGCATCAGGAGATGAACGGTTAGATCTTGAGCCTTAGGGTTTGATGTGATCTAGACCGAATAGCTTGGGTTAATTGGTCTTTGAACCAGACTAAAATTGAACCGGTTCACATGAGTGAACGCATGGTTCAAGGCTTGAGGCGTTTTGATCGGTTTTTGTGATCATGAGCGCATGACTTCATTGCTTGCTATTTTTGGAAAGTAATAAGCGCTACTTTGATCAACGCCTCAACGTTTTTTGATTCAATGTTCGTCACCTTCTCTTGCTTGGACGAGAGACTTGCATTCGTGAGTAAGTGTAAGATCCAAGGATCTTAAGTTCTGGTAAGCATTATTTTCTATGATAAATTATGATAAATTATTGATGTAAATAAAATTATTGACTGAGTTATTATTCCTGAGTATTGATTGTTAATTTATGATAAATTAACTAGAGATTTTGTTGTTAATTAACTGATTTATTGATTGTTAATTTGTAATTAATGGATTTGAGTTTATTTGGTTGTTAATTTATTGTAAATTAATTAGAGATTATTGATTTGATTATTGGCTGTTAATTTATGATAAATTATTATTGGTTGTCCATGATAAATTAATTAGGATTTATGGGTTGTAAATTGTAAGTTAATTAATTAGACCTTATTGGTTAATTAAATCCTTATTGGATATTAATTAAGTCCTTTATTGGATTTCGGTTAAGTGAATGGTTAATGGTTAAGTTAATTAAATTAATTGGTTAACTATGGGTTATTGGGTTTGAAAAATTCGAAATTATGAGTTAAATGGGTTAAACCCTATTGGAATTAATTGGTTAATGGGTTTAAAATTTAAAAACCCAAAGTTTAAGTGGTAATATCGACTAGGGTGAGATTGTGGGCGTTTTTTTTTGGCTTGAGGAAATCTTGGGGCGGCTAGGGCAAAGAAGAAGGCGATTCTTGGAGTTGTTGAGGTGATTTTCTTCATCTTCTTCCCCTTGGCGATTTTTCCTTGAAGTGAAGAAATTTCCTTGGTGTTTGGTGGTGACATCAAAGGCTTTGAACGATTTCTTTTGTGGAAAATTTTCGGTTTAAGAGGTGAGTGGATTTTCTCTTCCACTTAATCCATGTATGCTTGAGATTATTGCTTAGAAACATGGCATGAACCCTTAATTTCAATTTTTGTACATGTTTCTATGTTTTCCCTAAAATTTCGAAAACCCTAGATTGTATGAGAATTAGGGCTTTTCATTTTTAAGGCTTCTAATCATCAATTAGACCTTGTTTAAGCATGTATGTAGCTTTAGTTTTTCAATTGCATGAAGTTTAGGGCTTGAATGAGAATTTCGACTCTTCTTCATGAAGTTACGCCCAAATGCATGGGTAAAATTTGGGGAAAACTTGATATTCATGAAATTAGGCATATGAGGACTCTACTGTATTTTTTTGAGAATTTTTAGAAATAAAAGTTTCTGTTGACTGACATTGACCTAGGGGTAATTCGGTAAATTTTCTAGTTAAAATTGGGGAAAACTTGAAATCTCGAATCTAGGGATCATGAGGGATGTAATGAATATTTTTACGAAATTTTTGGATAACTTTTCCTGCATGACTTAAACTTTGAACTAGGGGTATTTCAGTCTTTTGTTATCAGAACTAGTAGAAAACTATGAAGTTGTGATATTCTACATTTATGTTAATTGTGAACGAAATTTGGTGAATTTTCTGTATTATTATGTATTTTTAATTGAATGGTGTATCTAGAAAGTAATGACATGAAATATTGATAGAGAACATTGGTTGATAACTTAGCAAAATTACACTGAACTGACCAGCCTGAAATTTAAGGACTACACTATGTTATGTGATTTTTAAATATTGTGATTTGTGATTTTTGGCATGTTAAGTGATCTTTGAATATGTGAATATTATGTGGTTATGTGAAATTCGAAAATTATGTGGTTATGAGGTTCGAATATTATGTGTTGTGATTATGTGATGGTTAGGACTAAGGCTAGGTGTAACTATGAACTCAAGGGGATAGCCCTGTTATGTGATATGTTAAGGGTTTGAATTTCAGCCCTGTATTGTGATATGGGAGGAGGTTGATGTTCAGCCTGCCTATTGTGATTATTGTGATGGGGGTTGATGTTCAGCCTGCCGATGTGATTTTGTGATGGCTATCCTAGAGTCTAGTTGACACTTAGGAGTCCACCTTTGTGAAATGTGAAATAAGATATGTGTGTTGTCCAGTAGGAACCTTTTGGGAGAACGGGTTTTGACCCAAAGTGCCATGTCTTGGTCAGACAGGGGCCACCTCTTGATGTCATTACTCTTTTATGTGTTGGGAATGGTATAAGACCCAAAGTGCCATGTCTTGGTCAGACAGGGGCCACCTCTTGATGTCACCATTCTCGTTTTGTGTTGGGAATGATATAAGACCCAAAGTGCCATGTCCTGATCAGACAGGGGCCACCTCCTGATTCTATTCTCGTTTTATGTTATGGCGTGATAGACCAGCGTGCCACGTCGTGACCTGACGGGGGCCACCTCCTGATTCTATTCTCGTTTTATGTTATGGCGTGATAGACCAGCGTGCCACGTCGTGACCTGACGGGGGCCACCTCCTGATTCTATTCACTGTCCATGTTTATGTGTTGCACGAGATTTTGCAGCTCCCAGTGCTTTGGCCAAGCCGGGTTAGACCATATTGGTCACTACTGAATATGCTGGACAACTAGGTTAAAAATGTGTTGGTGTGTTTAGTTGGTTTAGAATATGTGTGTTTAGTTGGTTTAGAGTATAACTCTAGAACCTGAGTTTGTTTAGAACCTGAGTTGATTATGTTAGTGTGTACATCTGACTGTTTATGTGACTTCTGTATATTTAATCTGGTGATATGTTGACATTATGTTCCTGTTAAAGATTTTTAAAACAATCTGCCTATATTTTTGAGTGTATGTTATGGATGGTCAATTAGACTATCCACTCACTGGGCTGTGTAGCTCACCCCTCACTATTTTCAGGTATAGAGCAGGAGCGCAGTTAGCATGATATTGATGTTGTGATTTATGCTTATGATGCCGGTTGTGGCCCCATGTTTATGCTTAATTAATTTGAGGCTGGCTGTGGCCGAATATGAATTTTATGATTTATGTGAACCATGTGATGTGAACCATGTGAACTATGAAAAATTGTGTTGCCAGACTGTGGCAGTTAAATGATGTTGATTCTTGTGTCACCGCGGGCTTCAGCCTGGTTTCGGTGTTTGGTATTAGTTTATAAAATCGATTTTGTGGATTTGTTTTGAAATTGGAGTTGATGTGTATTTTTGCAATCGGTTTTGATACAACTGTAACGTGCATATGTCTAGTGCACGTATTGCGTGGTGGCAGGTACCTTTATGAGATTTATGATTTGTGATTCGAAGATTTTATGTGTTTGGAGTTTTGAAAATTTTCAGATCGTGTTTTCTTGAACTCGGTTTTACCTAGCATTTGATCGATCTTATATGAAACATCCTATTCCCTTTGTGATTGTGTTCTTTGTTTGGGGTTAAGAATGTGGGATGTTACAGAATGGTATCAGAGGAGTTGGCTAGCTAAAACTTAGTTTGGGGAAAACATGTTTGTGTATTGCTAGACACCTAATAGGTTTATGTTTGTTTTCCTGACTGTGGTATGTGTGTGTCACAAGCGCTATGCCTCGCTTATGAGTGAATTCCAGAAACTGGGTCCTAGCTCATTTTATGGGGGCTCAGAATCCAGTACTGCTGAGAACTGGCAGTTGGTCTTGGAAAAGATTTTCCAAGTTATGCGCTGTTCAGATGAGGATAAGCTATGTTTGTCCACCTATATGATGCGTGCTGACGCAGATGAGTGGTGGAAAGGCGGGGTGAGACTTGCCGAAGAAAGACATGAGGCTGTAGATTGGCCTTACTTCTTGTCTCGATTCAACGAGAAGTACTTCCCAGATAGCTTGGTTGAGGACCGAGAGGTGGAATTTATTCACCTAGAGCAGGGTGATATGACAGTGGACCAGTATTAGCTACAGTTCACGAAATTGGGAAAGTATGCCCCTCACCTGATAAACACTGAAAAGAGGAGAGCTACCAAGTTTCTGAGAGGTCTCAGATGGGATATTCGAGAGCAGGTTGGTGCTCAACACTTGGAGACCTATGTTGAGACAGTTGGGCGAGCACGCACTATAGAGAGGTATATATCTGAGAGGAGTTCTCATGCTACGGTGGCAGTGGTTCCTGCAGCTGAGGCGGCGGTTCCTCAGTTTGGCAGTGGCGGCAAGGGTAAGAAGTACCCTAGGCACAAGGATTTCAAGAAGAGCCGGTATAAGCCTTACTCTTACAAGGCACCGCAGCAGTCCAGGGATGCACCGCAGCAGTTCAGAGATATCAGGGATGTAAGAAATAGCAACACTGAGAACGGGACTTGTAGTTATTGTGGGCTCAGAGGACATCTGGTGAAAGATTGTCATAGGAAGAATGGCGTGTGCTTCAAGTGTAAGAAATCTGGGCACATGGCTAGGGACTGCAAAGAGCCTGAGATGCAGCCTAGAGGCGCAGATAAGCCTACTGTCCAGACTAGAGTCTATGCTGTGGCTGAGAAGGATACACGAGCTTCCCGATCCGTTGTGGAAGGTACATTATTTGTATTTGATCAGTTAGCTCGCATTTTATTTGACCCTGGTGCAAATTTGTCTTTTGTCTCTGTTAAGTTTGCTGCATGTTTACCTGTTGTACCTAAGATGCTAGATTATGCTGTGTCTGTTAGTACTCCTTTAGGAAAATCATTATCTACAGACACTGTATGTGCTGATTGTGTAGTGCATGTAGAGGGTTATGAGTTTCTGGTAGATTTAATCCTCCTAGACATGCAAGATTATGATGTCATCTTAGGAATGGACTGGTTGTCTTCGCATCATGCCTCTGTGGATTGCTTTGAGAAAGTGATCACTTTGAATATGCTTGATGGGAACCGGATCTTTGTGAGAGGTCTAGTGTCAGACCAAGGACCACATGTGATATCTTTCCTGCAGGCCAGGAAGTTACTTGCCAGTGGTTGCAAGGGTTATCTTGCACATGTTAAGGTGCAGGATGATTCTACTTCTGATCTGACTCAGATGGCGGTGGTGAAAGAATTTCCTGATGTGTTCTCTGAGGAACTTTCAGGTTTGCCACCGGTTAGAGAAGTGGAATTTGGCATTGAGTTGCTTGACTCTTGTGTGGTAGTTTTCATAGATGATATATTGGTGTACTCTCGGACTACTTCAGATCACATCAGTGACTTGCGCAGAGTACTGGAAGTTCTGAGGAAGAACCGGTTATATGCCAAGGCTAGTAAGTGTGAGTTCTGGCTAGAGAAGATCAGTTTTCTGGGACATGTGATTTCTGGTCAGGGTGTGTCTGTGGATCCAGTTAAAGTGCAAGCCATTCTTGATTGGGGAAGACCGACTAGTGCTACTGAGATCAGGAGTTTTCTGGGTTTGGCAGGTTATTACCGGAGATTTGTTGAGGGATTCTCCAAGTTGGCGGGTCCTTTAACTAAATTGACCAGAAAAGAAGCCAAGTTTATTTGGGATGATACGTGTGAAGAGAGCTTTCAGGAGCTGAAGAGAAGGTTGACTAGTACACCGATCCTCATTATTCCTAGTGATGGGGAAAGGTTTACTGTCTATACAGATGCTTCAGGCAAAGGGTTGGGTTGTGTCTTGATGCAGAAGGGTTCTGTGGTAGCCTATGCTTCGAGACAACTGAAGGAGTATGAACTGAACTACCCTACGCATGATTTAGAGTTGGCGGCCGTAGTCTTTGCTTTGAAGATATGGCGTCATTATTTGTTGGGTCAGGAATTTGATCTGTTTACTGATCACCAGAGTCTCAAGTACATCTTCACTCAGAAGGAGTTGAACATGAGACAGAGAAGATGGATGGAGTTGATCAAAGATTATGACTTCTCTATCCAGTATCAGGCTGGGAAAGCCAATGTGGTGGCGGATGCACTGAGTAGGCATCCAGTTGCTTCAGTAGCTGCCTTGCGGGTCAGTGAGTGGCAGTTACTGCAGGAGTTCAGAGATCTCAGGATCAGTGTTTCTCCTAGAGTTCAGACTGGTTATGTGGCTTTTCTCAGAGTACAGTCTGCTTTGTTGCAGAAGATCAGAGATCAGCAGTCTGTGGATCCGAAATTAGTCCAGATCAGGGGTAGTCTGATTGATGGCGCAGTTCAGGACTTTAGTGTGTCTGATGATGGTATTCTTCGGTTTCGTGGAAGGGTATGTGTCCCTGAGGAACCGAACTTGAGGAAAGAAATATTGGAGGACAGCCATAACTCCAAATATTCTCTACATCCTGGCGTGACTAAGATGTATCAGGACCTCAAGAAAAATTTTTGGTGGCCGGGCATGAAGAAAGAAGTAACTGATTTTGTCTCTAGGTGTTTGACCTGTCAGACTATAAAGGCTGAACATCAGAAGCCTGGTGGTTTGTTGCAGCCTCTTCCTATTCCTGAGTGGAAGTGGGAATGCATCAGTATGGATTTTGTGTGTGGTTTGCCTAGAACCAGATTGGGTCATGATGCTATTTGGGTGATTGTTGATAGACTCACTAAATCAGCCCATTTTCTTCCGATTAAAATGACTTATTCTTTAGAGAGACTGGCCAGATTGTACATTGATGAGATAGTCAGACTGCATGGAGTGCCAGTTGATATTGTGTCTGATAGGGATTCTCGATTTTTGTCCAGATTTTGGAGGAGTTTACAGGAGGGTTTGGGTACTAAGTTGAGTTTTAGTACCGCATACCATCCTCAGTCTGATGGCCAGACGGAGCGTACTATACAGACTCTAGAAGATTTGTTGAGAGCCTATGTGGTCGATTGGAGTTCTGAGTGGAACCGGGACCTATCTTTGATAGAGTTCACTTGTAATAATAGTTTCCACTCCAGTATTCAGATGGCTCCTTATGAGGCTTTGTATGGAAGAAGGTGCAGGACTCCCTTGTGTTGGGAGGAAACTGGTGACAGGATGATTTTGAGATCTGATGCAGTACAGGAGACTACTGATAAGGTCAGAGAGATTCAGGATAAACTGAAAATTTCTCGGGACAGACAGAAGAGTTATGCTGATGATCGTCGTCGTCCTTTGGAGTTTATGGTAGGAGACCATGTGTTCTTGAAGGTGTCGCCTACTAAGGGTGTTATGAGGTTTGGCAAAAAGGGCAAGTTGAGCCCTAGGTTTGTAGGTCCTTTTGATATTATTGAGAGAGTTGGTCCAGTGGCTTACCGTTTAGCTTTACCTCCTGCTATGGACCATGTACATAATGTATTCCATGTCTCTGCTTTGAGGAAATATCATCCTGATCCATCTCATGTGTTGGAGTTGGAACCTCTTCAGATTCAGAGTGACTTGACTTTTGAGGAAAGACCTCTCCGGATTGTGGATAGAAAAGATAAAGTTCTGAGGAACAAGACTATACCTTTGGTGAAGGTTATCTGGGGAAATCAATCAGTTGAAGAAGCGACTTGGGAGACTGAAGCTGATATGAGGAAAAATTATGCTTACCTCTTTGATGATATGGATGCTGAGCTTTAGAGGACTAAAGCTTTATAAGGAGGGAGGAATGTAAGATCCAAGGATCTTAAGTTCTGGTAAGCATTATTTTCTATGATAAATTATGATAAATTATTGATGTAAATAAAATTATTGACTGAGTTATTATTCCTGAGTATTGATTGTTAATTTATGATAAATTAACTAGAGATTTTGTTGTTAATTAACTGATTTATTGATTGTTAATTTGTAATTAATGGATTTGAGTTTATTTGGTTGTTAATTTATTGTAAATTAATTAGAGATTATTGATTTGATTATTGGCTGTTAATTTATGATAAATTATTATTGGTTGTCCATGATAAATTAATTAGGATTTATGGGTTGTAAATTGTAAGTTAATTAATTAGACCTTATTGGTTAATTAAATCCTTATTGGATATTAATTAAGTCCTTTATTGGATTTCGGTTAAGTGAATGGTTAATGGTTAAGTTAATTAAATTAATTGGTTAACTATGGGTTATTGGGTTTGAAAAATTCGAAATTATGAGTTAAATGGGTTAAACCCTATTGGAATTAATTGGTTAATGGGTTTAAAATTTAAAAACCCAAAGTTTAAGTGGTAATATCGACTAGGGTGAGATTGTGGGCGTTTTTTTTTGGCTTGAGGAAATCTTGGGGCGGCTAGGGCAAAGAAGAAGGCGATTCTTGGAGTTGTTGAGGTGATTTTCTTCATCTTCTTCCCCTTGGCGATTTTTCCTTGAAGTGAAGAAATTTCCTTGGTGTTTGGTGGTGACATCAAAGGCTTTGAACGATTTCTTTTGTGGAAAATTTTCGGTTTAAGAGGTGAGTGGATTTTCTCTTCCACTTAATCCATGTATGCTTGAGATTATTGCTTAGAAACATGGCATGAACCCTTAATTTCAATTTTTGTACATGTTTCTATGTTTTCCCTAAAATTTCGAAAACCCTAGATTGTATGAGAATTAGGGCTTTTCATTTTTAAGGCTTCTAATCATCAATTAGACCTTGTTTAAGCATGTATGTAGCTTTAGTTTTTCAATTGCATGAAGTTTAGGGCTTGAATGAGAATTTCGACCCTTCTTCATGAAGTTACGCCCAAATGCATGGGTAAAATTTGGGGAAAACTTGATATTCATGAAATTAGGCATATGAGGACTCTACTGTATTTTTTTGAGAATTTTTAGAAATAAAAGTTTCTGTTGACTGACATTGACCTAGGGGTAATTCGGTAAATTTTCTAGTTAAAATTGGGGAAAACTTGAAATCTCGAATCTAGGGATCATGAGGGATGTAATGAATATTTTTACGAAATTTTTGGATAACTTTTCCTGCATGACTTAAACTTTGAACTAGGGGTATTTCAGTCTTTTGTTATCAGAACTAGTAGAAAACTATGAAGTTGTGATATTCTACATTTATGTTAATTGTGAACGAAATTTGGTGAATTTTCTGTATTATTATGTATTTTTAATTGAATGGTGTATCTAGAAAGTAATGACATGAAATATTGATAGAGAACATTGGTTGATAACTTAGCAAAATTACACTGAACTGACCAGCCTGAAATTTAAGGACTACACTATGTTATGTGATTTTTAAATATTGTGATTTGTGATTTTTGGCATGTTAAGTGATCTTTGAATATGTGAATATTATGTGGTTATGTGAAATTCGAAAATTATGTGGTTATGAGGTTCGAATATTATGTGTTGTGATTATGTGATGGTTAGGACTAAGGCTAGGTGTAACTATGAACTCAAGGGGATAGCCCTGTTATGTGATATGTTAAGGGTTTGAATTTCAGCCCTGTATTGTGATATGGGAGGAGGTTGATGTTCAGCCTGCCTATTGTGATTATTGTGATGGGGGTTGATGTTCAGCCTGCCGATGTGATTTTGTGATGGCTATCCTAGAGTCTAGTTGACACTTAGGAGTCCACCTTTGTGAAATGTGAAATAAGATATGTGTGTTGTCCAGTAGGAACCTTTTGGGAGAACGGGTTTTGACCCAAAGTGCCATGTCTTGGTCAGACAGGGGCCACCTCTTGATGTCATTACTCTTTTATGTGTTGGGAATGGTATAAGACCCAAAGTGCCATGTCTTGGTCAGACAGGGGCCACCTCTTGATGTCACCATTCTCGTTTTGTGTTGGGAATGATATAAGACCCAAAGTGCCATGTCCTGATCAGACAGGGGCCACCTCCTGATTCTATTCTCGTTTTATGTTATGGCGTGATAGACCAGCGTGCCACGTCGTGACCTGACGGGGGCCACCTCCTGATTCTATTCTCGTTTTATGTTATGGCGTGATAGACCAGCGTGCCACGTCGTGACCTGACGGGGGCCACCTCCTGATTCTATTCACTGTCCATGTTTATGTGTTGCACGAGATTTTGCAGCTCCCAGTGCTTTGGCCAAGCCGGGTTAGACCATATTGGTCACTACTGAATATGCTGGACAACTAGGTTAAAAATGTGTTGGTGTGTTTAGTTGGTTTAGAATATGTGTGTTTAGTTGGTTTAGAGTATAACTCTAGAACCTGAGTTTGTTTAGAACCTGAGTTGATTATGTTAGTGTGTACATCTGACTGTTTATGTGACTTCTGTATATTTAATCTGGTGATATGTTGACATTATGTTCCTGTTAAAGATTTTTAAAACAATCTGCCTATATTTTTGAGTGTATGTTATGGATGGTCAATTAGACTATCCACTCACTGGGCTGTGTAGCTCACCCCTCACTATTTTCAGGTATAGAGCAGGAGCGCAGTTAGCATGATATTGATGTTGTGATTTATGCTTATGATGCCGGTTGTGGCCCCATGTTTATGCTTAATTAATTTGAGGCTGGCTGTGGCCGAATATGAATTTTATGATTTATGTGAACCATGTGATGTGAACCATGTGAACTATGAAAAATTGTGTTGCCAGACTGTGGCAGTTAAATGATGTTGATTCTTGTGTCACCGCGGGCTTCAGCCTGGTTTCGGTGTTTGGTATTAGTTTATAAAATCGATTTTGTGGATTTGTTTTGAAATTGGAGTTGATGTGTATTTTTGCAATCGGTTTTGATACAACTGTAACGTGCATATGTCTAGTGCACGTATTGCGTGGTGGCAGGTACCTTTATGAGATTTATGATTTGTGATTCGAAGATTTTATGTGTTTGGAGTTTTGAAAATTTTCAGATCGTGTTTTCTTGAACTCGGTTTTACCTAGCATTTGATCGATCTTATATGAAACATCCTATTCCCTTTGTGATTGTGTTCTTTGTTTGGGGTTAAGAATGTGGGATGTTACAGTAAGCGAGGTGGACGACAAGGAGAATTCGCCCAAGCAAAGATCCCTTCAAGCGATCAAGGATACCTTGCGCCCTTGCTAGCACAAGGAACAAAAGGAAGTAGGCAACATCTTCTTGTGTGCGTCTTCTTTGGAGGAGAGCTTATTTGCCCTCTTTGCTTCCAAGCCGCCTCCTTCTCATGGCCATGGTAACGCATCTTTTACTTGATGTTTTAAGTTGATCATATGACATATAGAACGATTCATGAAACCCTTGCTTCCGCTGCCCAAAAATGAGCTATATGCGCCACTTAGGGTTTCGCTCCCCCTTGAAGGGGACCCAACACTTCTCAGCTGCTGAGGCCAAGCATGGAAGTGGCTCAGGAATTGGCTTCTCAAGGACATATAGCTTCCTCTCGAGCTTGAGCACAATTCTCAAGTTCATATACCAATCCTTTAAGTTTGATCCAACCAACTTATCCCTTTCCAGGGTTGATCGCAGTGACCATCTGCCATTGTTCATTGTTCTACAATAACCAAGAAACAGCAGATTAGTACTACTTCGAATCATTTAAACTGGACTTGTTTTAAATGATTACTGCTCCCACTATTTTAAATTCGAATTGACAACCCACAAAGTCAATCGTGAAGTTTAAGACTTCCTAGTGAGATGGGATCCTTATTTCACATGAGGCTTCGCGTCCCACGAGGGTGGGATGAGATGCATAAAGTAACCCATGTTTCCTAAGGTGGGCGCACCAGCCGGTTGCTCCAAGCAACTCCCCTTGTTGAGACAGTCTTGGGCATTTCATGTCCAGCGAGGGCTAGATATAACATGAAACCCTAACCTCTCAACGATGCCTCTAGACTTTCACTATGTGCTCAGTACATGTGAATTTCTAGTCAAGTCCATTCCTAACCGTTTATGCCCAGGGCCAATGAGTTTCCTTGCGAAGGCACGCCCAGGTTAAAACTGGACTGGGGAAACCATTGTCACCACACACTTTCTAAAGATAAGTGGGTGTGTCCCACGAGGGTGGGAACCAGTTCACAACTCCACTGATCGATAGCTTAGTGAGGGCTACGCGTTAGAAGGCTTCTAGACTTGATATTTTATGAGGGTTTTTAAGGTCTCATCAGTTTTATCTTATGTCTAACAATACAGGCATGCAATCCTATAGTGATAACATAATGATAAAACATCACAGGCATGCTTTTAGCAGATAAGGAAAGCAGTAAAAGATGATGTGATCAAAGCCCTTTCAAGATATTGAACCAACCCATGCCAAAGGAGGTTCATCTCTTGACATAGGACTCAAGCCCCTAAGAAAGACCTATCCTAGCCGCCCTCTATCTTGGTCTTCATGGTTGGCTCCAAGGTCCTTCATTTATGGCTTAGCTCTCAAACCTTAAGGGTAGACCTCAAAGGTTCGGCCAATGCCATGGTCTTCCTCCAAGGAGAATGTGCCACAATGAAAGATGCCAAGTTAGCTAGCTCTCAAACCCAAGGGTTCGGCCATGCCTAACTTGTGCCATCAAGCAAGGTTGCGCCTTTTCCTTGATTCTTGTTGCGCCACCATCCAAGGTGCGCCAACTCCATGCATGCGCCAAGCTCCAAGTACATGCGCTACCCTAGTCTTCTTAAAAGCAAAAAGAAAAGCGGCACGCAGGCCTCACGAGGAAACATCACAGGCATGCAAAGGGGGGCTTGACTAATGATCACAACATTATGCACAATCAAGGTATTTACTCATGCAATTCTACATGCTCATGAAAAACATAAAATCTGAAATTTTACTTTTTCATTAAAACCAGTCGCTTTTTCTCATCTTCTTCTCACAAATCTTTTGGCTAATTGCGATTTATTTTTCAAGATGATTTCAGAGATCCTTTCGGCTGGCAATTTTGTCAGATCAAGAGACTTGGCCAGTCCGAAGACACAATGCCCGTCCTACTTGACAAAACTACGTGCGCCTTTGATCTTTAAATCAGACAAGAAAAATAGTCCAAAAACATTTTGATCTAGACCGAATAGCTTGGGTTAATTGGTCTTTGAACCAGACCAAAATTGAACCGGTTCACATGAGTGAACGCATGGTTCAAGGCTTGAGGCGTTTTGATCGGTTTTTGTGATCATGAGCGCATGACTTCATTGCTTGCTATTTTTGGAAAGTAATTAGCGCTACTTTGATCAACGCCTCAACGTTTTGATTCAATGTTCGTCACCTTCTCTTGCTTGGACGAGAGACTTGCATTCGTGAGTAAGCGAGGTGGACGACAAGGAGAATTCGCCCAAGCAAAGATCCCTTCAAGCGATCAAGGATACCTTGCGCCCTTGCTAGCACAAGGAACAAAAGGAAGTAGGCAACATCTTCTTGTGTGCGTCTTCTTTGGAGGAGAGCTTATTTGCCCTCTTTGCTTCCAAGCCGCCTCCTTCTCATGGCCATGGTAACGCATCTTTTACTTGATGTTTTAAGTTGATCATATGACATATAGAATGATTCCTGAAACCCTTGCTTCCGCTGCCCAAAAATGAGCTATATGCGCCACTTAGGGTTTCGCTCCCCCTTGAAGGGGACCCAACAGGAGACGCCCTAATCTCACGTTTATCCGGATCTGGGCATGTGAGGCTTATGTCAAACGTCAGGATTCTAGCAAGCTAGAACCTAGATCTGATAAGTGTGTATTTGTGGGGTATCCGAAGGAAACTAAAGGATACTACTTCTATGTCCCAACCGAGAACAAAGTTTTTGTTGCTCGGGGTGCTGTCTTTCTAGAGAAAGAATTTCTTATGAAAGAAGTTAGTGGGAGGGAGTTTGACTTGGATGAGGTCCAAGTGCAACCACAAGACAAAGAGATGGAATCTGAGCCATCTGCACCAGTTGTTATACAATCTGAGGCTCAGACACAGGTCCCACGTAGGTCTGGGAGGATTCGTCGTGCACCTGAGAGGTACGGGTCGCTGCCGACTCAACACGATGGAATTTTCATCATTGAGGATGAACCCAGAACCTATGATGAGGCGGTCAGTGGACCGGACTCCGAGAGATGGCTTGGCGCCATGCGATCCGAGATGGATTCCATGTCGGCTAACCAAGTCTGGGATTTGGTTAAGCTGCCTGATGGGGTAAAACCCATAGGGTGTAAATGGGTCTTCAAGAAGAAGACAGACATGGATGGCAATATAGTTACCTATAAGGGTAGACTAGTGGCTAAAGGTTTTAAACAAGTCCACGGGGTGGACTATGATGAAACCTTCTCGCCAGTTGCCATGATCAAGTCCATTCAGATTCTGCTTGCTATAGCTGCATATCATGACTATGAGATATGGCAGATGGATGTGAAGACAGCGTTCCTTAACGGGAAGCTGACTGAGGATGTGTACATGACACAACCTGATGGCTTCATCCATCCTGCAGAGGCTAGTAAGGTCTGCAGGCTAAAGAGATCCATTTATGGATTAAAGCAAGCATCTCGAAGTTGGAATCTTCGATTTGATGAAGCTGTGAGAGATTATGGCTTTATCAAAAGCGAAGATGACGCCTGTGTATATAGAAAATTCAGTGGGAGCTTGGTGATTTTTCTGGTCTTGTATGTCGATGACATACTGCTCATCGGAAATGACATCCCTAGTCTTCAAGCTGTGAAGACATGGTTGGGGAAGTGTTTTGAGATGAAAGACTTAGGGGAGGCCGCCTATATTCTAGGCGTGAGGATCTACCGAGAAAGATCCAAGAGGCTCCTGG
This sequence comes from Costus lasius, assembly GCA_027563935.2. Classification (NCBI taxonomy): domain Eukaryota; kingdom Viridiplantae; phylum Streptophyta; class Magnoliopsida; order Zingiberales; family Costaceae; genus Costus; species Costus lasius. The sequence goes on along the minus strand of CM050448.1, from coordinate 63,639,266 downwards.
CCCTTAGTTAGAGTACCTACATTGATAAGGTCCTGGAGAGGTTTAACTTGGAGCAATCCAAGAAAGGATACCTTCCAGTAAGACATGGCCTTACTCTCTCAAAGAGCCAGTGTCCTACAACACAGGTTGAGCGGGATGACATGAGTCGAATTCCTTATGCTCCAGCAGTAGGATCGATCATGTATGCAATGTTGTGTACTAGACCAGACGTGGCATATGCTGTAAGCATAACCAGCCGATACCAATCCAATCCAGGTCTGCAGCACTGGGTGGCTGTAAAGAACATCCTAAAGTATCTGAGGAGAACTAAGGATTTGTTCTTGGTCTATGGGAGACAGGAAGAGCTCAGTATGCAGGGCTATACTGATGCATCATTCCAGTCTGACCCTGACGACTTTAGATCGCAGGCCGGCTATGTGTTCAAGATAAATGGAGGCGCTGTATGCTGGAAGAGCTTCAAGCAATCCACCATAGCAGATTCTACAACCGAAGCAGAGTATGTGGCCGCTTCTGAGGCAGCCAAGGAAGCCGTTTGGATAAGGATGTTCATATCTGATCTTCAGGTGGTTCCTAGTGCAGTGGATCCCATTGAACTCTATTGTGACAACAATGGAGCAATTGCACAAGCCAAGGAACCACGGTCTCATCAAAGATCCAAACACATACTCAGAAGATTTCACCTGATCAGAGAGATCATTGAAAGAGGTGATGTCAAGATTAGCAGAGTTGACACAGAAAATAATCTGGCAGACCCATTGACCAAGGCTTTGGCGCAGCAGAAGCATGATGGTCACGCTAGAGATATGGGGTTAAGATTTCTCAACCTCTAGGTCTTAGTGCAAGTGGGAGATTGTTGGTGTATATGCCCTAGGACCTAGTTTTGGTCCACTTATGTACTACTTGACATTGATATTTATATATATCATTCTGGCATTGTCATTGTCAATGTTTGTTTACATCTGCGCACATGTACTAACATGATAATGTCCCTGGAGACAGATTGGATCTGTGCTCAAACTATTGTCCCTAGTCGATGTACCTTAGTGGATATGGGACAGCTATGGTACTTGTGAGACTGGTTTGTGAGCTGGTTAGGCACGTGGTGCTAACGCAGACACATGGGTATATCATTGGAGGATATACTGGAAAGACCCGCTGTGAGGCTATGACTTGGTGTCATAAGTTATCCTCACAAGTGACAGGAGATGTATTGATCCCTTGACTTGAGGTCATTGATTGTTCTATATGGTTAGCGACTTGCTTTGATACAACCTAACACCTCACCGTAGTTGGGAGTTCATAACGGTTGTCATTGAGCATGTCACGACCCATATGAGAAGGTCAATGGACAGACATAGGATTTGCCCCTTCCTTAGGGAAGTATGATATCCATGGAGCTCCTCTATGGTTCTATGACTGAGAGTGTATGGCCATACCCAGGTAAGAACCTGTTTTAGTCATAGCCATGTGATTGGGTGAAAACAAGTGGTGACACACTTGTCCAATCGGATATCAGTCCGGCAAAGAGACTGTAATGCATCTGTACCTAGTTGCGATGATGGGGATGTCGATGTCGATATCCATTCCAATGACCTGGGTAGCAGCGATGCACTGCTAGGTGCCACTCACTGCTTGTGGTGGCCTTTGGTCAGCACTGCCAGCGTCAGAAGAACCTACAGGGTCGCACACCTTGATACTTGAGTTCTCGTATTGATCGAGAGCCTTATGATCAAGTTATTGAATAACTAGGATCTAATTGGGAGATTTCATCAGCACCAATGGGCCTGATGAGATGGAAGAATGTTATTGGAGCCAAACTTCATTTTTGGCAGGTTGACCCGTATTTGACCATGGTTGGTCACACTTGGATTAGGGTTGCATTGGATTGGATCCAAATGCTTAATCAACCCATAGGATGAAGTTTGGGCTAGCTCATTATCCAATGAAGCCCAATAACAAGTTCTCATGAAGAGAAGAGAGGCTAAAAGGGTATAATGGGGAGAAACCCAACCCCATTGGCGCCTAAGGGGCATAATGGGGTTAGGGTGGCAAAATTGCTTCATTAAGGAAGCAATTTGCGCCTAGCCCTTCTCCCTTGATGGTATGAATGCCTTTAAGGTATGTCTTGGGCTGATATGGTACTTGGGCAATTATGGAAAGGTTGAATGAAGTTTATAGTAAAGTCTTGAAGACTTTCCTTGCATCAAACCTCCTCATCCTAGCCCTACACTTGTCATGATCCTAGCCCTTGCCCTAATCGCCTCTTGCCCTATATATGTGACCCTAGCCGCCCCCTCTTATATGATTCATCCTTGGAGGCGTGAACTTAAGAAGGGAACGAGAGCAAGGAGCATTGGCGCAATCTCTTCTTCTTCCATCAAGTGGCCGCAAGCTTCTCCTTCCTTACCACTTGGCGCATCTTTCTCTCTTGGTGGCGCAAGGTGGTTGGAGCATCTCCCTAAGGCTTGGATCTTCTTCCCGAGGCTAGCACCGAGCGTGGAAGAAGAGGACTCGAGGCATCCGTGTGTGTGAGACTGCAGAGGGCGCACAGTTGGGCGCCTATCACGACATCGACCTCATCTTGCTCTGAGGTATTTTCTAACTCATCGTGTCGACCCCCTTGCATGCGATCTTCACTGGGTTTTTGGGACGGACCTATTTCGGGGACATTCTTCCGCTGTGCAATGTATGTATGTGTCTCTGAAAAATTGTAAAATGTCCCCGGGGTTTCCCAACAGTGTGGTTAGATCTTGAACCATGAGGTTCAAAGAGATCTAGACCATGGCTGGTTCGATTTGGTCCTTGAACCAAATGGAATTGAACCGGTTCACTTATGTGAACGTATGGTTCAAAGGGGAGAGGAGTTTCGGTTGAAGGCTTCAAGGGGAGTAAAATGAGGAGTTAATGCTTACTATCTTTAGAAGCCATTTTCCTTGTTGGAAAACCCCCCCACGTTTTCGAACGTGAGAACGCCTCTACGTCTCTCTCGCCTCTTGCTCCTCAAGCTCTCGTCTTTGGTTGTCCTCACGCCAAGAGAGGGAGTTCGGCCAGCAAAAGGAAGAAAACATCTCTTCACACGATCAAGGACTCCGAGTGGCTTTGCTAGCACAAAGAGTACAAGGAAGTAGCCATCGTCTTCTTGTGTGCGACTTCTTTGGAGAAGAGCCGCTCGCCCTTTCATCTTCCAAGTCGCCTCTCATGGCCATGGTAACACCCTCATGCTTGTTTTATGCAAGTTTGTTTTATAAGGTTGATCATATCTTCTACATGCGATCCTCTTGGTAACCTTGTTTTTCCGCTGCTATAATGATCTGGTATGATGCTTATTCGCAAGGTTCACCTGCATCTTCCACTCATCCCCAAGTCTTATCCTAACTTGGTGGTATCCACTTCTAAGGTCTAGCTTGCTAAACCACTTAGAACCTACCAGCATGTCAAGCATGTCATCTAATCTTAGGATGGGAAATCTATATTTGATGGTTATCCTGTTCATTGCCCTACAGTCTATACACATGCGCCAGCTTCCATCCTTCTTTGGGGTAAGAAGGGCAGGTACCGCACATGGGCTAAGGCTTTCCCTAATGAAACCCTTGTCTAAGAGTTCATCTACTTGTCTCTTGAGCTCCTGATGCTCAATGGGGTTCATCCTATAGTGGGGCAAGTGTGGGAGAGTAGAACCCGGGACAAGGTCTATGGCATGTTGGATTTCTCTAAGGGGAGGTAATCCATTGGGAAGTTCATCTCTAGTGAGCTCAGAGTACCCTGAGAGTAGGGTCTCAACTTCTAGGGGTATGGGTGACTCCTCATCTAAGTTGGTTTCCTTAATGACTAGGGAGTACACTTGCTTGGACTCTAAGCAGTCTTGGGTAAAGGCATGGGGCCTTATGAGTTGGATGGTAGGTTTGGGTTCCTTAGGTTCTTCTATCCTACCCTTATTGGTGGAAGCCTTAAGTTCTTTAGGCATGGAAGGCTTCAGTTTGATCTTTTGCCCATCATGGCTAAAGACATAGGTGTTAGTCCGACCGTAGTGGATAACATCCATGTCAAATAACCATGGGCGACCGAGTAAGACTTGGGCGACATCCATGGTTATGACGTCACACCAAATCTTGCCTTGGTAGATGGCAAACTGAAGGGGTACTAAGCACCTATGGGTGACTGGGACACTAGACTGATTGACCCAGGATATGCTATAGGGACTAGGGTGCGGTTCTGCCTTAAGGTTGAATTTCACTAAGGCTGTGTGAGAGACCGCGTTTAGACTACTTCCCCCATCTATCACTACTTTGCACATGTTGCCATTGCATTTCGTGTAGGTGTGGAAAATACTGGTCCTATGCCAGTCCTCAGTTGGGGTAGGTTTGATCAGGGTGCATCTAACCACTGCTAAGGTGTCTTGAGTTTGTTCTTCACCACTATCATAGACTAACTCTTCACAAATCATACATCCAGAATCAGGGTTATGGGTTTCTTCATGATTTTCCTCATAAGTTTCCTCATGTTTCTCTTCACTTAAGTATAGGACTCTCTTCGGGCAGTCTTTCATATAGTGTCCTACTTGGTGACAAGCATGGCAAGTGACTCTAGGTTCTTGGACAGTCCTAGGTCTTGAGGGTGTTGATGTTGGGGCTTTGGGTTGGGAGCTTGTAGGTGTCTTAGGATAAGTTTTAGGGGAACTAAACTCTCTCCTAAAAGCTCTCTTTAGGTTTTCCTCTACCTCTAAGGCTCTTTGGTAGGCGATCTCTCTAGACTCTATTTGGAGATAGGTCATTCCTCTCTTGATCTCGGGTCTAAGTCCATTCTTATACCTGCTAAGGGAGACATGGGATTCTTCATGGATGCCACTCCTCAAAAGGAGCTCATCAAACCTAGTGGTATAATCGGTGACAGATTGGCTACCTTGGACTAGGCTCATGGCTTCATCAATTATTTTGAGTTGGAAGTAGGGAGGGACATATTTTTCCCTAAGTTTATCTCGCATCTCTTCCCATCTCTCAATAGGTTGGCGCCTCAACAATTCTTGGTTCCTCTCTACACTTGTCCAGTATAACCTAGCAGTACCTTCTAAGAGACAACGGGTGAACCTAACCTTAGATCGACTAGGCATCATGCTCCAGTCAAAATATCGTTCGAGTTTGTCAACCCAATCTAGGAACTCTCTAGGGTCAACGGAACCACTAAAGGTTGGAGGTGTGAGTTTGATGTTGCGTTGCACATCCTCCTCCTTAGGTCTATGGTAGGGTTGAGCACGTGGTTCATCCCATTCAGGTTCTTGGTCTTCCCTAGGAAGATCTCTATTGTTTTGAGTGGGTGGTTCTAGGATGGGTCCATTTGAGGTGTGACTAGGGGTTCTAGAGCCTCTATGAGTTTCTAGATCGTGAATCCTAGTGTCCATTTGGTCAAACCTATCCATTATCATTTGATACATCCTATCAATCCTGTCAGGTTCAGTTTCAGGGTGGTTATTGTAGTTTGCACCAGATCTAGTAGTCATTGTGGTAGTAGTTTTGAAAAAGAGTAGTTTTGAAAATAAGGCTACTAAGATTATTATGATAAGTATAGTAGCAGATTATGAAAACCACTTCTTTAAAACACCTAGGTCCAAGAAAGTCTTAGAAGTTGAAAATTAGTTTTGAGGCTAAAATCTATTCTAAGATAGGCTCTGATACCAACTGATGTAGGGGGCAAACACAGGACAGAGGTGCAGGCAAACAACGCTTCTGTAAAAATAGTTTTTTTGTATTTTATAATAAAAACCGGAATTACTTCTAACGGAGTTGGAAAATATTTTTGGTATTTTATAAGTAGAGAAAATCGAAACTAAGTTACTTTAAACTACGAATTTGAAAGACACCTAATCTATGAAATGAAATGCTAGAAGGAATACTCACAGTGCGATCCTTCAGAATAGAAGGATCGTGACGTCCCGGTCTTCAACGGTCCTACTCTGATGGAAGGAGTTGCATCATTACAAGCAAACACAGACAAGCGAGATCCGCACATACCACGGATTCATATTACAGATCAAGAACTAAGGGGGAGGTTAAGCCTCACAAATTCCCTTAACACTTTAACTAAAGGAGAGAGGGGGGAAGGAAGAGGGGAAATGATTTGCGCCAAGAGGATCTCCAAGCCTTGCGTTTCCCTACAACAAGCACTTTGATTAGTGTAGAAACAAGTTCTAGAAATTATAGAAGGAAGAGGGGAAAGAACTTAGCCGATTTGAAGCCTTGTTGATGTTGTTCTTCATGCTATCCGAAAGTGAAGGATCCCTTAATGGTCTTTGTTGTTTGCCGAGATCAAAGGATGATGAGGCTTTCAAAGAGTCTCGCCAAAGTGTGCAAGATCCTTCAAGGGGTTTGAATGCGTTGAGGACTTGAGAAGAAGGGGAAGAAGTGAAAGGGCTCGGCCCTTTGGAGGAGAGGGGAGATAGAAAATACTTAGGCGACACAAGCACCAATGCTAACACAAAGTTTTCATCTAGGCAACTAATCGACAATGAGGAGAGGGTTACAATTTATAGGCTCAACAAGCCATGGGCAAGGGTGACAATTCACCCTAGGCACAATCACAAAGTTATGGAAGAAATTAATGCTCAATTAAAACATTTCCTTTAGCAATTTTGAATTTCGAATTCTTTCTTTGGTCGAGCTTCCTTGTGGCCGAATCCTCTTGAGCTCCTTCCTTGTTTGCTTGGATGAGATGGCGTCCATTTGAATTTTGAAAAGCCTTCCTTCAAGAGCATGGGCGGCTAGAGATTTCCAAAGTTGATTCCACAAATTGGGGATCTAGATGGTGATCCCTTGATTTGTGGATCTTGATTGATCCTTGATGGCTAGGCGCATTGAAGGCTCCTCAATTGGCAAGTTGTGGGCTGGTTCTTCACATTCGAATTCTTCCTCTTATTAGGTGGCGCCTTGGGTTGATTTGGAAGGTGGAGTTGCATTCAATATGAGCTCCTTCAACTTGAAGTCTCTAGTCAAGTGTTGTAGTGCTTCCTTCCATAATTGGAGCTCCACTTGAGTGGCTTAGCTTGAGCTTCCTAGCTTCCCTTGAGCTGGGCTTTAACCTGCCCAATTATTGACACAAAAACCAGTAGACTATTCTAGGAGATAATGCAAGACCTAATAAGGAAACTACAGGGTGCACTAGGGCTTATTCAAGGCAAATCGGAAAAAGTGCAAATAAGGAAAAAGGGTGACCTAGGAGGAAAGGCCATATCTGATGGGCTTCCTTCTAGCCCTTCCAGACCTTCTAGGGGCAGGGTTGGTCTCTCCATCAAGGAGGAAGCCGCATGGAGCCATGGATTTTAGGAGCGGGCCGTGGGCCAGAACGAGGCTCAGTTCGTTCAGTCCGATGGTGGACAGGTGGGGACCCGCTAGGGAACGGGCGCCGATGGGTACCAAACTCACTGCGCTTAGCCGCAGTATGCAGCTCTTGCTCGATATCTCGAGCGCGCTGGAAGGTCTGATCTAACATCTCCAAACCATAAATGGGTAGGGCCCGTCCGATGTCCGAACGGAGCCCGTACTTAAACTTAGACAACACTAGTTCGGGGTCCTCTTGCAACTTACAACGAAGCTGTAATGTGTCAAAAGTGAGACGGTACTCCTTGATGGTACCCGGCCCTTCGTGTAGGCTACTATATTGGTCAAGGAGGCGCTGCCTATGCGAGGGGGGTACGTATCGCTCGCGGAGATGATATTTCATCTCCTCCCAACGGGTGATCGGACAGAGGGCGTGCTGCTCATTTTGGAGCTCCACATTCTGCCAATGTAAACGTGCTGGGCCCTCAAGCAAGTTTCGGACGTACCGAACCTGCATATGTGGGGGACAATCACTCAGGTTGAAGTAGGTATCGATAGATGCAACCCAATCCAGGAATTGCGTGGGGTCTAGACCGCCCGCGAAGTGTGCGGGAGTGTCTCGGATGAAGCGACGAAAGTCATCGTCCGATCGGGTGCGCTCGTAGCGGGGCTGGGCCTAAGGCCTTTGTGCGGCCCACACATCATCATCATCGAAGGGCTCATTCTCATAGGCCGGGGCCCCCATGGGCCGCAAAAGGCCTACGATGGCTGGACTCATCCTCAAAGGGTTGGCGCCGAGGGGGCGCGGCAACCGAGGGTAACTCTCTAGTGGGAGCGGGGTAGGCAGATGGAGGGGTTGACTCGGGTTAGGGCGCCGGAATCCAGCCAAGCGCTGCTGGACTGCGGTATCTGTCGACAGCTTAAGTTGTTGGACTGTGGTGTCCGTCGCCTGTTTATAGGCGGCAAGCTGCATGGTTAGCGTATCTACTTTTGCCGTAAGTGCAGTGATGGAGTCTAACGGAGTACTAGTCCATTCCGAGGGTCGGACCGACTCTTGGGTTTCAGGGAATTGGGATGACATGACTTGTTACCTCGTAGTCACCATGCACAAAGTAGGGGAAATTTGGCTAAGTGCTTAATATAGAAAACAATGTTGAAATATGTTATGCAACAGAGTTGGACCGTGCAAACGATAAGAATCGAACGCGCAACTCCTCTGATACCAGAATTGATGCAGCTACAATGGGTTGGTTGGTCCTTAATGCCGTACTCTACGGTGTTACACAATGCACAGAAAAATGGGAGAGGGTCTTGAGACGAGGGAAGTGAAAATGCCTGGAAAGTGCAGCAAGAAAACACAATGAAAACGACGACGAATACGTTTCGGGGCAACACCGATGCGAGGGGAGAACAACAGCACTCAGAACTAACAAATTGCTCCTAACAAATAAAGTGAAGCTGGCGCATGTCCCTTGATTCCTCGTCCTGGAGTACGGTCGGGTGGTTAGATGCGTTCGGAGCATGCCGCGATGAAACAACAGAACTTGGATGTTGTAGGCTGGGTGACGACCGTTTTTATGCGCTATTGGGCTGTGTTGTTGAGATGATTATGCTGCCCATCCTGGACTAGGCTTTCATGAGGTTGGGTTGCAAGGCTCTTGGGTGGAAGCACCTCGGTATGGATTGATAACGGGCTAACAACGCCCATGTAACGGTCCGGTGGATAGGATGGGCGTTGGGACTACCAAATTTCCACCTTGTTGGGCTCTTTGAGATCCTCCTTGGATGGATGAACATGGTAGGGAGGGTTGTGCATATTAAAACGGGGTCGTCGGGGTGAAATAGAGCCTTCAGGGGTGGATACGGCCTGGCCGTGCTTCTGTTCATGGCCATGATCAGTTCTGTTGGGGTCTGCCGAGGTCATCAAGGCCTGGCCGTGATGGTGTTCACGGCCATGATCAAGTGCTCCCGAATTTGCAGAAGTGATCACAGCCTGGCCGTGCTTCTCGTCACGGCCGTGATCACGTTGGGGTCCGAAATCATCGGTTTTTCCATTTTTCGTCGAAGCGATCATGGCCTGCCCGTGTTTCTCTTCACGGCCATGATCGGTTTCACAGAATTCTGCCGATCTCATCACGGCCTGCCTGTGACGGGACACATGGCCGTGCTTACAATCTGGATTTCTTGCCGAGGCCGACCTGTGACAGGCTTCACGGCCTGCCCGTGTTCAGCTCGCAGAAAAGTTTTCAGGGGCATTTTCTCTGCAGATTCATCCCATTCTTCAGGGCTAGCTTCTCCTGCATCACCGAGGGAGTGTCGGATGGCAAGCACACCGATTCGTGTCTATAAAGCAAAATGAAAGGGTAGCAAGCAACGAACAAAGAAAAAAAATTAAACCCTAAACTAGTGAGCGTCATGATTTTTTGTTGTGAGATAAGAGGAACTCATCATGATGGCTAGAGAATGGAGCGAACATGATAGCTACAGAGCAAAGAGAATGCGACAGCCATAGAGCGGAGAGATCGTGATGGCCAGAGTGTGAAGCGAAAAATTGTCAGATCTCAGGGGGCAGAGGTGATTCGTCACGATGGAGTAAGAATCAGGGGGAGATGCATTGATTTTGTGTATGTTAACCGAACATTTTTGTGCGTTGATTTTGCATCGCGATTCACCACCCTGCTTTAAAATGCATGTATGAGTGATTACTCTGCCTTGCTGATCGTGCACAGCAGGGCACCCTACTACAAAAATCTTTTCCTATTTCCGTAGTGATGATTAGTGGATGACAACATGCTTAGAAAAGGGGAGGGAGTATGGAGGCTGATGTGAAGAGACAACTTGGAAGATGACAGCAGAAGCTGCTATCTTGGGTTTGATTTTTGTGGGAAGGAAAGTGACGATAAGGCTGTTTGAGGGAGTATGGAAGCTGATGTGAAGAGACAACTTGGAAGATGACAGCAGAAGCTGCTATCTTGGGTTTGATTTTTGTGGGAAGGAAAGTGACAATGAGGCTGTTTTAGTTATTTGCTTTGTTTATCATTAAGGTGGGAAGGGAAGATCCGATGATGGAAGCCACAACAAAGAGGGGATTGTCGGTGAAAGAAGGTTAGGACTGACGATATTAGGCAAGGGTTATGCCAAATTGAATAAGATCTGGTTCATACAGGTTTATCATTAAGCCAGATATAGGTGCTGCAACCGTCTCTCGGTTTGCTCAGAGACACGGTGAATGGCGGCTATAGGAGTGGTGGTTTGATGGGGGTAGAGACCATGACCCAAGAAAATATAAATGGAGCTTAAGGCTACCCTAGTTTATGGATACCCTAAGGCACCTTTGCATTGCATCCATCATGTAGCTACATTTGGTAATTTTTATACTTTGTTTTGTAATTTTCTTTTATGGCAATTATGTTGCATCATAGTAGAGTTAGTGCATGGCATAATGTTGCATCCAAGTAGGAGTAGTGTAATAAGCATTTACAACTCATGTGGACAAGCTCAAGGCTAGCTCAAAGCTCACTCAACAAAGCTAGCTCCAATTAAGAAAAGTCACTTCCAAGCCAAGCTCCAAGTGAAGACTTGAGATGAAAGGAGTTCATCTCACCTTTCCACATTTGTTGGCCACCATCCACCTTGCAAGAAATCGGTTTCTATTTCAAATCCTCAAGGGATATGCGACCACTCAAGATTTGATTAAAGCTCTCCATCAAATCCCTTAAATCAAGGAATCAAGTTGTGTTCACACCATGGAAGGAAGGAGTCAATGCCAACTCAAGGAAACTTGCCACCTCTTGAAGCTACTCATGGGAAGAATTCAAATGCAAATTCGTCCATGGCATAGATGGAAGCATTGTCACCTTTTCTTGGCGCCCAAGCAAAGAAGAATGCGCCAAGGCCACTAAAAGTTTTCCATATTCATCCAAGCCAAAGAGGAAGTAATCCAAGCACCAACCAAGGATGGAAAGAGCTTAAAAGAATTCGATCAATGCCTCACCAACCAAGGATGGAAAGAGCTCAATACAATTCGATCAAAGCCTCAGCAAATAAGGAAGCATTGTCACCCAAGCCGCCCAAGCAAGCAAAGCATTATTCGGCCAAGCAAAGGAATAATTCAAAATTCTCATTACACAAGGAAAGATTGCAAGCGCCAACTCCTTGTCATTGAAGGCCTCAAATTTCTTTCTTATTTTGCTCTTTTGTAAACGTTGAGCAAATGTCTACAAAACATGTAAACGCATGTAAGTGGGATTAGCTTTTGAATAATGAAAATGTCGATTAGTTTCCTAGGAAACCTTGGGTGCTTGTGTCGCCCCCTTCCCTATCCCCTTCTCCTCTGAGGTGCTTGTGTCACCTATCTCCACTTCTTCCCCAAGGGCCAAGGTTCCCTTCGCTAACCTCTCCTACAAAGATCTCTCTATCAACTTTGCGCAAGGAGCATCCTCTTCAATCTTCAAGTGGCGTATACCTACCCTACACCCTCACGTGGCGCATCTCCACCTCATTCAACCAACAAGTGGCGCATCTCCATCATCTTCAATCAACTTTTGGTGCAAGAAAACTCCTCTCAACAAGTGGCGCATCTCATCTTCAAAGGACTTCATCCTCCACTTTGGCGCAAGAAGATAACCTCTTCAGCCAACAAGTGGCGCATCACATCATCTTCAACCAACAAGTGGCACAACCTCTTCAAAGATCTCCCCATCAACTTGGCGCAAGAAACCCCTCTTCCACATAGTGGCGCAAGTTGAAGAGAACTCATTGACAAGCTAAGTCTTTCTAACTATTTGTGTTGTTTCATTCTCCCTCTTCAAGAACAATCTTACTACACCTTGTGTGTGTCTTGTAGGAGGATGGCGCAATAGCATGGAGGACTCATCTTGGCGCAAGATCTCTTCTTCCACCCTTCTTAAATAGTAGATTAGTTAAGCTTTTTTGTTAGCAAGAGGAACTTGGAGGCTTAACCTCCCCTCTTGATCTCTTTGTTGTAAAAGGACTTTGGACTTTAAACCCTAGTTTTAACACTCACGCATGTGTGAGTTTGTTGTGATGGTGTGCCTGTAATGATGCAACTCCTTCCATAAGAGTAGGACCATTGAAGATCGGGACAATATGATCCTTCTATTCTCAAGGGTCGCTATGTAAGTATTCCTTCTAGTTTTCAATTCCTAGATTAAAAATATTTTAGTTTATGAGTGCATGCTTAATAGTAGATCACATGTTTATAGTTTAATTTTGGCATGTTAGAACCCATGTTTAGGAGTTGAGGTATTTTTGGTTTTTTAATCTAAAAATATCAAAAAATATATCTTGAAAAAACACGTTAGATAATCTTGTATGCTAGCTTGTTCCCTTTGATTTTAACTTCTTGCTAGCCCATATTTCATGTTCCCACCCCACATCATGGTTTCGCTATGTGATGGAGATGAAATGATGGTGAAGGTGGTTGTGTCTTGCTTTAGAGAAGGGTGGCGAAGTTTCGGAGTTGAATTATATAGATCAAAGTAGAGGTCACAAAGTAGAGGTCACTAAGAGCGGAAGAGGCGGCAATGCTTTCGTAACTTCAAACCGTTGCCTTCATCTCTTAGAATGAAAAAGCCTGATGGTGATGACGACAAGAGGAAGGCGGTGAGATCATCCAGAAGAGGTGTTGCTTCTTTTTTATCTTCACCCGCATCAAAGACAAACAGGCTGGCCACCGGCCGTAGGCCATTGTTTGATTGCTGGAACTACTCCAGTAGAAAGTCATTCATGCAAAAAAGGACTAAGCGCTGGAATTTGTAGCTGGCTGATGACGATTTGATGTCGAACGAGTCCTAAGCAAGAAATATTCATCAAAAGCAAGGGTTGCAAAAAAATCATTCTGGCAATCTGGTTATTGGATGGTCAAATACTCATCAATTCACAGACTCAGGGAGAAGGTTTAAGCTCGATCAGGTGGACAGATGTCGAGCTCATCGAGAAGAACTCAGAACTATTCATAGTAGAGATACATAAGAGATCTCCTGAAAGATTTTCAAGCCAAAGTTTCAATTTGATCAGACGCTCGGATGTTGAGTTTGCCGACAAAAGACAGTGAGTTGCGGTGTAGCAAATTTCTTCGGTAATAGATTTGTAGCTTTCGATTTAATCCTCTTGAGGCTTGAAGAGGAATTTGTTCCGCCGGTTGGAAGGCATTGATGTCAAAGACGAGTAGAGGAGAGGAATGTCAAGCAGGAGTCATGAGCAATGACGCCTACAACTTGGACCAAATCCTTGATTGCGACAAGCAAGCATGAAGGATATTAACTCATTTTTTGTTATTCGTTTTTGTATCATCTCTGACAGCGAGCAGCGCAAGAAATGATGGACGGTGACAACATACTATTTTTTTTTACTCGAGATTTTGTTCTCTATCTATTTAAAGATTTTTTTAAATCAGAATTTTTCTTCTCCGTTTGCATGCTAATTATTTAACCAAAGTTGTCTTCTCCGTTACGAGGATTTTAACCGGAGTTTTCTTTCTCAGCAAAATGGTTTAAAATGATGAAGATATAAAAAAAAAAGGAAGAAGAAGATAGAAATTACTTTGGTTCTTCTTATCTCCTTTAACGTCCGAAAATAACAAAGTTAAGGATGAATATCTCTGTAGCGTTCGAAAAATAGTCAGGTCTCTAGATCTCTTCTCCTCCTTTTCGTTTGATGGCATCACACATGTTAACTCCTAAACTCCTCTATAACTACTCGATCTCATCCCCTCTTCTTCAAATTATTTTTTATTGTTTTACCTCAAACTATTGCTTTTTATTTAGCTGCCCCACTTTAGCAAATCAAGGTCTGCCCCACTTTAATAAGGGGTCAAAATTAATGATTTGACTAAAAATTCAACTATGGTCCAACTCTTTTGCATCCAAAATTTAAAAAAAATTTGGGATCAAATCCTAATTTGGTCAGAATTTTACGCTTTGACCGAAATTCAATCGGAAATGCTGAACTATGTTATCCCAATTTGGTCAAAACTTCAAATTTGTCCCATAATTCTATGACAATTGATCATTACTAAATTTCAATCCTATCTCACAACACCAGGTCAAAATTAATCTTATCCAAATTCTTCTTCTCTTTCAATTAGATTGATATAGCTAAATCTGCTAATCTTTTCAACGGATTCGGTCAATTTTTTATCGATTAACAAAATTCAACAAATTTCTTATTTACGCGAATCAAATAAAATTTCTCGCCATCGATACAATAGGATCCAACCTAGCTTAAGGAATCAAAATTTTTTTCTCACATGCGTTGGTAGGTTCCATCGGATTTTTTTGGGAGATGCAGGAGAGGGCGTGGACGGATTTGTGGGAGTGTAAGTGGTCGGCTGAACAGCGGAGGGAAGAAAAGAGGGAAGGATACTATTATTCGCCATCACAAGCTTCTAATTTCGAATAATTACATGGCTTTACATAGATGACTTTCTACTAAAATAAAGTAGCTTCTCGTTGACTTGGCTTACCCACGGAGGAAAGAATTACTTTTGAACGAGGGAATCAAGAATGCCTTTCTTGTTGCATCTCCTGCTGGACTGCTATTAATTTGCCCAGTTGCCTTGACCTTAATTTCAGCCAGCATAATCATCATCCTCCAAGGTGGAAGATGGGTGTTCTGGCGTCGATCGCGAGGCACATCGATGCATTCGTTGGGTCAGGAATCATTAATTACTGAAACATGCAGCATTCTACAGTCTACACTTGTTCATGAATTGATTGATATTCAGTCAACAACTAACGAATGTTTTTTATCATCTGCCAGCCCAACAGTGATGCTGATCTATCCTCTGTAAGTAGTAGCAACTGGATTGATTTATTATGTAGAAGAAAAAGTATATTGACCAGTGTGGATGCAGATACGCATCTGCTCGCGCGATCGAAAGCCCTTCGCCAGTTGACGACCAGCAATGGCTGACCTACTGGGTGCTCTACTCCCTCGTCGCCCTCTTTGAGCTCTCCTGCTGGAAACTGCTGCAATGGTGAGCACAAGAACCAACATTTTGTTTCAGGAGATCATCAACAAGCCTTAAACGAATTGATGTTTTTTGAGAGGTTTCCGCTTTGGCCGTACATGAAGCTGGTGCTGTGCATGTGGCTGGTGCTGCCGGCGTTCAACGGAGCGGCTTACATCTACGAGAAGCATGTGAGGGCGTACCTGAAGAACTACGTGAGCTGGAGTTACCCGGAGAAGCAGAGGAGAGTGATGCAGCTGCTGAGCCTCGACGCCCGCAGATCGGTCGAAGAGTTCATCGACAGATACGGACACGAAGCTTTCAAGCGAGTCCTTGAATCTGTATGTGTAATCTTACTGCTTCCTGATGCTTGTGTTCATTAACAGCGAGCTTGATAATTTTGGATGTAAATGAAAGCAAAATTTTTGAATCACCGTAATCAAAATTTTAATATATAATGCAATAGCTCTTCTCAAATCTAGATTCACATAATCAAATATTCAATAAGGGCATTCATTAAAAGTACTTTTTAAAGAAATCCTTTTCTTGAATCCGTCTGTATATTCTTACTGCGTACTGGTGCGTGATGCGTGTGTTTATTAATGGCAAGCTTGATAATTTTGGGTGGAAATTCATCTGATTGCAGGCTGAAAAGGAAGCGAGGAGTCACTGAAGACAACTCAAAAGGGAAAAGGATTCAAATTAAATGGCTGATCGTCTAATCTTCCCCTTGTATCATCCACCGTGAGCTTGCTTGTCAACGAAGAACACAAGAATGGCAGAGAAATCGCCAGCCTTCTCTTATATGAGGGAGTCACTATACTTGTAACTAAATGAGTGGACGTTTTCGTTGACGGTGTATTGAACGATTATGAACAAATACGACCTATTATTCAAATTTAATTTTTTATGTTTATATGATATATGCAATTCATTTTTATAAAAATCAGTAAGGTAATTTTTAATGTTTGCATATAATTAATCACAACGTGTTTATGATTACTTATCATATAAATTTAAAATTTTATAAAAACTAAATACGTGATAACCTTAAATTTTATTACTATTTTATTTTATTGCAGGGATTCAATTAAAATATTAGGGACTTGTGAATTTTGAGATTTGGACTACTTTATTAAAAAATATTAAATTTAAATTTTTATATAAATAAAGGCTAAAACTTTTGTTTTTTGGTAGTGCGCCGACTATTCCTTCTGTTTTTTAATTTTCCTCTTCCCCTTTTAAACGATGTTGCCTTTGCCGCTTCTTGCTAAGCCTTCCCCGTCAGAATCAAGTTCGTGCTTCTAGAAGTGTCGGAAAGAGGCATGGACAGCTCATGCCTTTGCCGCTTCTTGGTGCAATGTCGTCCGTCCAGCTTGCTTCCAACGCGACTTCCCTGTGTGAGCAAAAGGTGGCGAGTTTCTGTGGTGAACACTGCCGCCACCTCCTCCCAAAATAGATTTTAATCCATAAATAATTGAATATCAGTATGTGAAGAATGACATCATAAATAATAAAATTCTACAATTCTATAATCATCTATTTAATTGAAATAGATATAAAGATTTAACCTAGATATCACATATACTTCACAACCTATATCATCTCACTTACAAAAAAATATAACACAACAACATCAACTACATCGCTGATACAAGTCAATACCATCATAATCCACTTCACAATTTAACAACATTTATCCATAAAAGATAAACCAAAAATATTTACTCAATATTTCAAAAAAAACCCGTAATGTTCCAGTTTACCAACATAAATATCAATACACATGATTCGTTTAGAATGTCAAGTTGAAACACAACTTAACAATATCACAATTAACATAAATCCACATATCTGATTACACCATCATAACACAAGTCTATCTATTTGTCTATATAAAGCAAATAATAAGGACATTCATTTAAATTTGTAGCTTTTACATCTAGCTACCTCTCTCATCATCACGAACTATCTCTTTTCCTGAAGGTAAAAACAAAGGAAGTTAGCTCAATTAGCTAAGTAGGAATCATAAGAAATGGAATGCGTGTATAAAGTGAAGTGAACCATAACCAAAACCAAACATAAAACCATATATCTGAACATGAAGATATCTAGAATACATAATCAACATCATGTCGTGCAATCAAGAGCAATGACCATAAACAACGCCATTACGCGTCCGCACTCTTAACAAGAGTGTTTTCATTGTAGCTCACACAATGAAACAACTGCTCTCAACTAGCAGCTCGGCAGTGTTGCATCCAACACCTAGGAAACCTTGGACAATCCCGAAGGACTCCAAACAGGTAACGGATACAACTAGTCTCATAGCCGATACATGGCCTCTGGTATAAAAACATGGTCCACTTGCTTATTAAGCTCTGCCCATGGCTAACATCGGCCAGTCACAGATCACAAAGTGCCACGACATATACCATACATGCATATATCAAATGCATCACATCACAACTATACAATTTATATCACAAGCCCATAAGCTCATTCACATGATTCCTTTACCATATCATTAATAACGTTGTAACCGGTAATCCATTTAAATTACTATCATAAAATACCAATCTCTACCACATCCATATCAACAAATGCAATGTGGTTTCATCAACATAAATCATGAAACATCAATCAACCATAAGCACATGTATGCATCAATAAATGACTACACAGGAGCACAATGGAGTAGAAGCAAAATCAATAAGGAAAGAACAACAAGCTATCATGGCATCTAATCTTTACTCATAACGTATATACTTTATCAGTACTATGCCATGACTCCAAAAATAAAGAAACGATTCCTACCTTTATCGCTGAAACTCCTAGCACGTTTACAGCTTTCAGTTCGGGGACCACCCTAACCAACCTCAAATTGAGTGGCACCTACAATGACACATAAATATTTAACCCCCTACCAATTACATCTAACATATAAAATATGAATTAATCCACATGTTTACAATTTCCCCATCGGTATATATGTATACAAACATATACTCATATATATGTATGCATATACATATACCCTAATCAACAATAGCCATAAGCAAATCTACTAAATAGCATTATGGTTAAATAATTATTACCTGGAGAAAAGGTGGAGAATGTTGGTGTTTATGCCCTGCAGACCAATGTTTGGACATGGTCGGGCATTGTTTGAATGTACTTTGATGGAATTGTTATTCTTTATAGAGGCATGGTCATTATTATGTAGACTTCTCTACCTGCGTTGATGTATTGAGTTGCATAAATAATGTCCCAGGAGTTTGGTTGGATCCATTCTCATAAGCTATCCCCAGTTAAGGTACCTTAACAGATATGGGACAGCTTTGGTACATGTGAGACTGGTGTATGGGCTGGTTAGGTGCGGGGCATAGTAACGCAGACATACAGGTGCATTGGATGCACTGGAGTGATCCACCATGAGGATTGACTTGTCTAGACAACAAGTCAATTTCACATGCAAGAGGTTTGCATTGATCCTTAGACTTGAGGTATTCATGTCTATATTTGATGATGGGTATGCTTTGATATAGTCTTACGTCTCTCCGTAATTGGGAGACCAAAACGACTGTCATTGGGTATGTCATAACTCATGTATAGACTTGGATGACCAATAGTAGGATTTGCCCCTTCCTTATTGGAAGCATGATATCCATTCGGTGGCGCCCCACCTTATTGGTGCATGACAGGAATGTGTGGCCACACTAGTTGAGTCATGACCAATGCATTGGATTGAAGGGGGCCACTTCCTTCCAAAGGAAGCAATTTATGCCACCCACACCCCATTATGCCCCTAGGCGCCAATGGGGTTGGATTTCTCCCCATTATACCCTTTTAGCCAATTCTCTCTTCATGACAACTAATTATTGGGCCTCATTGAATAATGAGCAAGCCCAAACTTCATGGCATGAGTTGATTAAGCTATTGGATCCAATCCAATGCAACCCTAATCCAAATGTGACCAATCTAGGTCAATTTCGGGTCAACCTGCCAAAAATGAAGTTTGGCTCCAATAACCTTCTTCCAACTCATCAGGCCCATTGGTGCTGATGAAATCTTCCAAATGGATCCAAGTTATCCAATAACTTGATCCTAAGGCTTCTGATTAAAGCAACATCAAGAGTTTGTTGCCATATGACTTAAGTAATATGACATGGGTAGTAGTGATGTGTTGCTAGATATCCCTCACTACTTATGATGTTTACATCATTGCCATCGTCATTAGGATCCTACGGGGTCGCACGCAATAGACTATTGACGTTGCTTTAATCAGAAGCCTTAGGATCAAGTTATTGGATAACTTAGATCCATTTGGAAGATTTCAACAGCACCAATGGGCCTGATGAGTTGAAAGAAGGTTATTGGAGCCAAAGTTTATTTTTGGCAGGTTGACCCGAAATTGACCTAGATTGGTCACATTTGGATTAGGGTTGCATTGGATTGGATCTAATAGCTTAATCAACCCATGACATGAATTTGGGCTTGCTCATTATTCAATGAGGCCCAATAATTAGTTGTCATGAAGAGAGAATTGGCTAAAAGGGTATAATGGGGAGAAGTCTTTACCCATTAGCGCCTAGGGGCATAATGGGGTGAAGTGGGCGGTTTTGCTTCATTAAGGAAGTAAAAGGCGCCTTGCCCTTTCTCCCTTGATGGAAACCTTGCCTCTAAGGCAAGTCTTGGGGCTAATATGGCTTGAGAACTTTTATGGGAAGTTCCTAGGCGCATATGGATGTTGGGAAGAGGTATATGGTAAAGTCTTGGAGACTTACCTTACCTCAAACCCTAATTTCTCCCAAGACACCACCCTAGCCGAATTCCTCTTACTTGTTGCGCCTAGCCCTTCTCCTTGGATGGAATGCATGCCTCTAAGGCATGTCTTGGGCTGATATGGCCATTGGGCAAATTAGGATAGGGTGAATGAGGTTTATGGTAAAGTCTTGGAGACTTTCCTTACCTCAAGACTCCTTTATCCTAGCCGCCCACTTGGCATGATCCTAGCCATTGCCCCAGCCGCCCCTTGTCCTATTAATAGGACCCTTGCCGCCCCCTCTTGGTAGGTTGGTTCGTGTGTTCAATCCTTGGAGGCATGAGCACATCAAGAGGAGGCGCAAGCATAAGGGCGAGAGTGCATAGAGGTGGTGCAACCTTCTTCCTCCTTGAAGCCGCAAGCATCCTCTTCTTCCTCTCTCTTTGGTGCAAGAAGGAGGAGTGCATGGTGTCTTCATATTCTTCCATAGCCGCAAGCATCATCATTTCCTTGTCTTGGCGCAAGAAGAAGAAGAGCTTGGCGGTATCATCTTCCTCTTCATCTCTTCTTGGCGCTTTCATCTTGGAGGTGGCGCAAGAGAAGTGAAGGAACCCTAAGGCTTGATTCTCTTCCCGAGGCTAGCACCAAGCATGGAAGGGAGCAACGATCAAGGAGTCGATGCATGGTTACTTGTCGAGGGCGAGCACTTGATCGTCTTCGAACATGGCTTCAAGAACCGAGCAAGCAATAGAGGTATTATCCTTGTCACATCCTTGTGTTCTCCCTGACATGGATCCTTGGGACCGGAATATGTTTTGGCTGTAATGATTCTTCCACTGCGTCCTGGGACTGCAAAATTTTAAATTACACCCGGTATTCCCTAACAGTGGTATCAGAGCTACTTACGAGAAACACAAGGTGTACGTTTGCTTGTGTGAAAAATTTTTTTTTGGAAAATTTTTCTTCTATCCATGTGTGTTTCACTTAGAAAGCATTTTTCATCCAATCTTCTCTTCTCAATTTTATGGCCGAAATTCGATTGTGTTCATGATTGATTTAAGACTAAAGGCGCACGTAGGTTTTGTCAAGTAGGACGGGCATTGTGTCTTCGGACTAGCCGGGTCTCTTGATTTAACAAAACTGCCAGCCGATAGGGTCTATGAAATCATCATGGAACTTGATCTAAATTTTGGCATAAATTTGGATAAGGGAGTGCTTTGGATGATGTTGGCGCATAAGGTGCTAAAATTTGATTTTTTTCGGATTTTCAAATTTTACATGCGCCACTTGATTGGGTTGATATGGTCATAGCGAGTGCCCTCCTGTGTTGTGATGTGGAAGCATGTTTCCACTTGTGATGAATGCTTGTAAAATCTCTTTCCACCTGCGTGTGGTTCTCTCCCTATCTTGTTGTAAAGAATTTTTCATCTTGTTTAGAATAGATGTAGAATTATAAGATAGGTTAAGGCTTCATCTTGACAACAAGGAGTCTTCTTCAATCAGAGTCAGAAGTGGTGCCAGCTTTGGAAGCGTGGTGATGGACTTGCGGCTAAAGGATGGACACATGCTTTCAGCTTCTGGCATGGGCTGATCTACTTTAGGGACTCGCAACCCTTGGATGCACGATAACATGTCACATGGCTCGTGACAAGTTATGTGTATGAAAAGGGCTATGACCATATCGACCAAACTAGCATGTCTGTGATGGTTTATTATTTTTTCCATAGCATGCCTGTGATGTTTTTCCTTTGCTGCCATAACCATAGGAAAACTGCATGCTAGAAAAGAATAAAATAAACATGCAAAAACTCTCATTGAAATATCAAGTCAATAGCCTTCTAATGCGTAGCCCTCATCAAACTATCGATAAGTGGTGTTGTGAACTGTTTTCCACCCTCGTGGGACACACCCACTTATCTTTAAGAGGTGTATGGTGCCAATGGTTTCGCCAGTCCGTTTTAATCGGGCGCGCCTTCGCAAGGAAACTCGTTGACCCTAGGCATAACGGTTAGGATCTGACTTGACTAGTTTTTTCATATGTCACTGACATGATGAATCACTAGAGGCAGCTGTTGAGAGGATAGGGTTCTGTGCTGTATCCAGCCCTCGCTGGACACAGGGTGCCTAGTCTATCTTAACTAAGAGGAATTGTGCACGGCACAATTGGCTGGCATGCCTACCTGAAGAAGCATGAGATCACTCTGTGCATCCCAACTCACCCTCGTGAGTCGCGGAGACCTCATGTGAAATTAGTATCCTACTCACCTCTTTCCATGTTGAGTTTGAGAGTTCTCAACTTGTTTTTGGAAATAGTGGGAGCATAGCATTTAAGTTAAAGTCCTTGTTAAATGCTTTGTCATAGTACTTATTTTACTTATTTGCTTATTGTAGAAGGCATCTCCTGATCTAAGATTGAAACTCTATAAAAACAAATTGGATGGGATAAATTAGACAAAGTGGTTCAAGATTTTGTCCAAGATACTCGAACAAGAAAATAAGGTGCATCTTCTTGAAAGACCTCCATCCCAGCCCAGTGTGTATTTCACTACTGAGTGGGAGTGGAATGTCTATCTTGAACATTGTGAAGATAACAAACAGTACACTGCTCTTGTCTTAGAGTGCATGACCCCAGAGGTCAAGGTTGAGTGTGATGAGATGGGGATTTATGATCTTATCATACATCTCAAAGGTCTCTTCACACCATGCTCTATAGACAATGATCAGGAGAGTTCTATTGGATCTTCAGAGTGTATGCCTAAATCTGAGAACGCCCATGGTTCTGTATCTTCGAAGCTAATACTTCGGAAGACTGGGAATGCATGGGTATTTCGAAGAGGATTGATGGCCAAGAAGAGCATGGCAAAGAAGAAGGGATGTAATCCATCATCTTCAGGTATTCTGTTACTAAGGTCTTTTGTCTACTTCTTATTCATGGGTACTGAGTACCGCATGTGAAGCTTACATATGTTTTTCATATGCAGGAGCTCAAAAGAAGTAGGACCATGAGGCTTGGTGGGATCGACTCTCGGGTCAGGGACGGAGCATTGGATGCTGCTGTTGATATCATCTCACTACCTTGAAGACTTTATCTAGAACTTTGCTATTATGTATCAGCTTATGTATTAGAACATCATTCCTTTTGGAAAGGATTTCAGTTTGAAATAATAAATGATATTTTTCTTTAAAACTGAGATGTTCTATTGAAGTGATATAGTTGATAATAGTTTGTGGCTCTATATGTAACACAATATTAGATCCATTGATTCAATTAACATCCTCTTATGGCATTGTCTCTTGAACCATCAAACAATGGTCACATCCAAAGGTCAATGGACTATTGGGATCATTATCCTTTTAGGATTATGATAAATGTGAGCCTTGTTCAAAGGAACAAAGTGACAGATGCTGCTTTCACCATAAAGGGTTGAAGGGTAAGTGGCTTGTTGGATCTATTACACAGCAATGTGTGTGGACCCATGTAAACAAGCACTAAGAGGTGTTATATACTTCATCAGGTGTGGGTATGCCTTATCCAACCTAAGAACTTTGGAGAAATCCAAAAAGTTCACAAATGAAGTATTGAGTCAAATTTGAGGATCTATTAAAGCACTTTGATTGGATCAAAGTGATTAGTGGAGAATTTGATGACTGTCCTAAGGAGTGTGGGGTTATCTTATAGCTTACTTAGAACACCACTATGTGGTGAATTTCAAAGAAAGAAAGAGGAACACATTGGATGTGGTTCTATCTTTGAATAGTCATGCAAATATACTACTATGATGCCATGCAAACAGATGTACTGCCACTCCATAAGAAAGTGTCTAAGGTAGCTTTTGAGTTGCGAACTGCAAATATCCCATTCTTTCAATGGAATTGGGAATGTAATATGCAGTGATCTCAAAAGTATATGTTTGTGGGGCACTGAAGGGTGCTATTTCTATCCCAAGGAGAACAAAATATTTGTTGCTCGATACTACTGTCTTTCTTGAGGAGATACTTCTTTGAAAGAAGCTAGTGGGAGTAGATTTGATTGGGACAAGGTCCATAATCAACCACAATACATTTAGACACAAATGGAGAGTGCAATCTCACATACAGGTTGAAAGTCAACCTGAGGTTCAAGTAACATAGGAACGACATAAGTCTGGATGGATTCAAAATGCTGGGCATGACGAATTTTTCATCTGGGATGAACCTAAGACTTATGATGAAATGGACTAGGTCAGTGGACCAGATTCCAGGACATGGCTAAGCGCCATGAGAACCGTAATGGACTCCATGTCTGCCGATCAAGTCTGGGACTTGGATGAGAC
Source organism: Costus lasius (assembly GCA_027563935.2). Classification (NCBI taxonomy): domain Eukaryota; kingdom Viridiplantae; phylum Streptophyta; class Magnoliopsida; order Zingiberales; family Costaceae; genus Costus; species Costus lasius. The sequence goes on along the minus strand of CM050448.1, from coordinate 63,614,909 downwards.
GCCAAAGGGGTTATACCCACAGGCTGTAAATGAATCTTCTAGGAAGATGGACATGGAAGGTAACATTGTTACCGTAAAAGCAAGCTAGTGAACAAAAATTTCAGGCAAATCCACTGGGTGGATAGTGATGAAATTTTTCACCAGAAGCTTTGTTTGAGTCCATTAGGTATCTGCTTGTTGCAATCTCTGTTATGGCATGTTGAAAATTGCTTTTCTTAATGGATGTCTGCAAGAGTATGTCCATATGGAAATAGCTGAAAGGTTTTCATACAGAGGCCATAAGGATTTGCATGGTCTTATACAAGCATGTTGAAAAGAGCCTTTGTTTATAAGAAGATCAGTGGGAGCACCTTAATAGTATTTCTTGTTCTAGATGATTGATGATATTCTCCTCACATGGAATGACATCTTAGCTCTTCACATGGTGAAGAAAAGGCTTGAGATGTATTTCGAGAAGAATGATCTAGGAATGATGCCTACATCCTAGGCATGAGGATCTATAGATAGAGATCCAAGAAGTCATTGCCCTTTAGTCAATCTATGTTCATCCAAGAGTTTCTGGAGAGGTTTATATTGGATGATTCCAAATATTGATAACTTCCAGAGAGATATGGTCTGACTCTCATGAGGATGTTGTGTCCTATGACACAGCTGGAGAGTAATAACATGGGTCTAAAATCCTGATACATGGTGTATAGGATGGATCATGTTTTGAGTAATATACACAGGACCATTTGTGGCAAATGCTTGGATCATAGCCAGTAAGTTTCAATCAGATCCTAGTGTTTGACACTGGATAACTGTGAAAATAATCCTTATATATACTTGGGAAGTATAAAGGATTGAAGTCTAGTCTATGATAGACAGGAAGAATTTTGTGTACAAGGGTACACTGATACTTCGTTCCAGTCTTATGACCACAGCCAGGATTTGCGCTTTGCATTATTGTGGTGTTGTGTGCTGAAAGAGCATTATGCAAACCATAGTGGAAAAATTCTACAAATAAGGCTGAGTACATTGCAGCTTCTTGTGGCAGCCAAGGAAGCAGCTTCATTCATTTGAACTTGATTTAGTTCCTAGTGCTCGATGGTCCAGTATAGTTCTTACTAGGGCCACAGCATAAGTGAAGGAACTTAGTGCTCAAGTATGTACTGCAGCATATCATCTGATCTTAGAGATCATGGATAAGGATGATGATCAAATTTGTTAAAATAAACACAGATAGCAATCTGGAAAAACCCACTGACATAGCCTCTGGCGCAGCGGAAGCTAAATGGGTCATACTAGAGACATTGGAACTGACTAAACATCAGTTGCCCTTGGTCTTAGTGCAAGTGGGAGATTGTTGGTGTTTATGCCCTGCAGACCAATGTTTGGACATGGTCGGGCATTGTTTGAATGTACTTTGATAGAATTGTTATTCTTTATAGAGGCATGGTCGTTATTATGCAACTTCTCTACCTGCGTTGATGTATTGAGTTGCATAAATAATGTCCCAGGAGTTTGGTTGGATCCATTCTCATAAGCTATCCCCAGTCAAGGTACCTTAGCAGTTATGGGACAGCTTTGGTACATGTGAGACTGGTGTATGGGTTGGTTAGGTTCGGGGCACAGTAATGCAGACATACAGGTGCATTGGATGCACTGGAGTGATCCACCATGAGGATTGACTTGTCTAGTCAACAAGTCAATCTCACATGCAAGAGGTTTGCATTGATCCTTACACTTGAGGTATTCATGTCTAGATTTGATGATGGGTATGCTTTGATACAGTCTTACGTCTCTCCGTAATTGAGATACCAAAACGACTGTCATTGGGAATGTCATAAGTCATGTAGAGACATGGATGACCAATAGTAGGATTTGCCCCTTCCTTATTGGAAGCATGATATCCACTCGGGGGCGCCCCACCTTATTGGTGCATGATAGGAATGTGTGGCCACACTAGTTGAGTCATGACCAATGCATTGGATTGATGAACTTGAGACTAATCCAATGACAGGATATCAGTTTAGGCAAAGGGATCTATAATGCATGGGAATCCTCGTTGTTTGGTTAGGAGTTGTTGCCATATGACTTAAGTCCTATGACATGGGTAGTAGTGATGTGTTGCTAGATACCCCTCACTACTTATGATGTTTACATCATTGCCATCATCATTAGGATCCTACGGGGTCACACATATAGACTCTTGACGTTGCTTTAATCAGAAGCCTTAGGATCAAGTTATTGGATAACTTGGATCCATTTGGAAGATTTCATCAGCGTCTATGGGCCTGATGAGTTGGAAGAAGGTTATTGGAGCCAAACTTCATTTTTGGCAGGTTGACCGGAAATTGACCTAGATTGGTCACATTTGGATTAGGGTTGCATTGGATTGGATCCAATAGCTTAATCAACCCATGCCATGAAGTTTGGGCTTGCTCATTATTCAATGAGGCCCAATAATTAGTTGTCATGAAGAGAGAATTGGCTAAAAGGGTATAATGGGGAGAAGTCTTTACCCATTAGTGCCTAGGGGCATAATGGGGTGAAGTGAGCAGTTTTGCTTCATTAAGGAAGTAAAAGGTGCCTTGCCCTTTCTCCCTTGATGGAAACCTTGCGTCTAAGGCAAGTCTTGGGGCTAATATGGCTTGAGAACTTTTATGGGAAGTTCCTAGGCGCATATGGATGTTGGGAAGAGGTATATGGTAAAGTCTTGGAGACTTACCTTACGTCAAACCCTAATTTCTCCCAAGACACCACCCTAGCCGAATTCCTCTTGCTTATTGCGCCTAGCCCTTCTCCTTGGATGGAATGCATGCCTCTAAGGAATGTCTTGGGCTGATATGGCCATTGGGCAAATTAGGATAGGTTGAATGAGGTTTATGGTAAAGTCTTGGAGACTTTCCTTACCTCAAGACTCCTTTATCTTAGCCGACACTTGGCATGATCCTAGCCATTACCCTAGCCGCCCCTTGTCCTATTAATAGGACCCTTGCCGCCCCCTCTTGGTAGGTTGGTTCGTGTGTTCAATCCTTGGAGGCGTGAGCACATCAAGAGGAGGCGCAAGCATAAGGGCGAGAGTGCATAGAGGTGGCGCAACCTTCTTCCTCCTTGAAGCCGCAAGCATCCTCTTCTTCCTCTCTCTTTGGTGCAAGAAGGAGGAGTGCATGGTGTCTTCATATTCTTCCATAGCCGCAAGCATCATCATTTCCTTGTCTTGGCGCAAGAACAAGAAGAGCTTGGCGGCATCATCTTCCTCTTCATCTCTTCTTGGCGCTTTCATCTTGGAGGTGGCGCAAGAGAAGTGAAGGAACCCTAAGGCTTGATTCTCTTCCCGAGGCTAGCACCAAGCGTGGAAGGGAGCAACGATCAAGGAGTCGATGCGTGGATACTTGTAGAGGGCGAGCACTTGATCGTCTTCGAACATGGCTTCAAGAACCGAGCAAGCAATAGAGGTATCATCCTTGTCACATCCTTGTGTTCTCCCTCGCATGGATCCTTGGGATCGGAATATGTTTCGGGTGTAATGATTCTTCCACTGCGTCCTGGGACTACAAAATTTTAAATTACACCCGGTATTCCCTAACAGAGAAGACAACAGCAGATTCAAAGAATTTCTCTCTCCCAAGAAAATCAAAGTAGACTCGGTGGCAGCAGATCAAGCGGCGACAAAAGGCGAAGCGAGAGAGAAATAAAACCGTGTGAGAGAACGAGAGCGAGAGAGAGAAAAAAGAGAAACGGCCAAGAGTTGCAATCAAATTGATTTGGATTTGGATTCCAAATTACATATTTGCCCTCCAATTTAAAAAGATTCACAAAATTGGGATTAATTATAACATTCTCCCCACCAAATAAGAATTTGGTCCTCCAAATTCAAGCATTTTCAGAAACATCATTCTCATCATCTCTCTCGAACAAATCTGGACATTGAGCTCTGACATCTTCTTCACGTTCCCAAGTAGCCTCAGTTTCTGGATGATTCTGCCATTTAACTTTCACAAGTTCAATAACTTTATTCCTCAATCTATGCTCTTTTCTATCTAATATTTGTACAGCATGCTCTGGGTAGGTAACATCTTGCAAAATTTCTGGTTGACTGTGTTGCAACACATGTGAAGGATCTGGTATATACTTTCTCAGCATTGACACAATGAACACATTATGAACAAGAGCTAATGATGGTGGTAAGGCCACTTTGTAAGCTACAGGGCTACAGGGCCAATACGCTCTAAAATCTCATATGGTCCTACAAAACGAGGAGGTAATTTACCTTCCTTTCCAAATCTCTTTACCCCTTTCATAGGTGATACCTTCAGGAACACATGATCCCCCACAGCAAACTCAAGATCTCTTCTTCTTTTTTCTACATAACTCTTCTGTCTACTTTGCGCAGTTATCATCTTTTGCCTTATCTGTTGAATTATCTTTGCCTCAATCTCTAACATATGAGGACCCAGTAAAAGTTGTTCTCTTGGTACACCCCAAAACAATGGTGTCCTGCACCTTCTTCCATATAAGGCCTCAAAAGGAGCCATCTGAATAGCTGAGTGGTAACTATTATTATAAGCAAACTCTGCCATATGTAAATATTTCTCCCAACTGCCACCAAAATCTAGAGCACACGCTCTCAATAGATCTTCTAAGGTCTGAATGGTCCTTTCAGACTGTCCATCAGTCTGAGGGTGAAAGGCAGTGCTGAAACGCAACTGTGTACCCAATGTCTTTTGCAAACTACCCCAAAACCTAGATGTAAATCTCGGGTCCCTGTCTAAAATAATACTAACATGCACTCCATGTATCTACACAATCTCCCTACAATAAAGATTAGCCAACTTATCAAGAGAATCAATTTTGCTCATGGCTAAGAAATGAGCTGATTTTGTTAATCTGTCAACTATCACCCAAATTGTACCATGCTTCTTTAGAGTTCTTGGACTTAAATAAAATCCATTGTAATATGCTCCCATTTCCACTCTGGAATAGGCATACTTTGCAACATCCCAGCTGGTCTTACATGCTTTGCTTTGACCTATTGACAAGTTAGACAATGAGACACAAATTTAACAATATCTCTTTTCATACCACGCCACCAATATGATTTCTTAAGATCTTTATACATTTTAATACCACTAGGGTGTATAGCAAACTGAGACTTATGTGCTTCATTAAGTAGTTCCTCCTTCACTAGATGTCTTTCAGGAACCCATAACCTGTCCTCAAACCTCAATACGCCTTCAGAGTCTCTATTAAGTCCTGGAATTCGACCAAGTTCCAATTTAACTATCAGGGCTTGCAACTGATCACTCTCAACTTGCGTCTCTTTAACTTTCTGTGTAATAGCAGATCCAGTTACCATCATTGCCAAATAACCATTTTTTGTGTTGCTCATCAACTCTAGACCAAAATCTGACATATATCTGACATCTCAGAGTAAACTACTCTCAACTGTGCTAATGTACCTCTAGATTTCCTACTTAGAGCATCTGCTACTACATTTGCCTTACCAGGATGATAACTGATAGCACAATCAAAATCTTTTAAAAATTCCATCCACCGACGTTGTCTCATGTTCAACTCCTTCTGATCAAAAAGATATTTTAAACTCTTATGGTCTGTGAATATCTCAAATGTAGTACCATACAAATAAGGTCTCCACATTGCTGCTAATTCCAAATCATGAACAGGATAGTTTTTCTCATGATCTTTAAGTTGTCTAGACGCATATGCAATAACTTTACCATGTTGCATTAACACACCACCCAAACCATGACTTGAAGCATCAGTATATACAGTAAAACCATCCACACCATCTAGGATTGCTAACACTGGTGCACTAACCAACTTATTCTTGAGTTATTGGAAACTGTTCTCACATGAATCATCCCAATGAAACTTTACTCCTTTTCGTGTCAGCTTAGTTAGAGGAGTAGCAATTTTTGAAAAATCTTCTACAAAACGCCTATAGTATCCAGCCAACCCAAGAAAGCTTCTAATTTCTTGCACAGACTGTGGCCTCTCCCAATCAGTAACTGCATAAATTTTCTGAGGATCTATGGCCACACCTGCACCTGAAATCACATGACCAAGAAAAGACACTTCTTTTTACTAGAAATCACACTTACTGAATTTAGCATATAACTTCTCTCTCCTAAGAGTCTCTAGAACACCCCTCAAATGATGACCATGCTCAGCTTCACTACGCGAGTATACCAAAATATCATCAATAAATACTACTATAAACCTATCAAGATATTCAATAAATACCCGATTCATCAGATCCATAAACGAAGCTAGTGCATTAGTTAGACCAAAAGGCATCACCAAAAATTCATAATGTCCATATCGAGTACGAAATGTAGTTTTTGGTATATCTTCTGCCTTGATCCTCAGCTGATGGTACCCTAATTTAAGATCAATCTTCGAATAAACCCTTGTACCCCTTAGCTGATCAAATAAATCATCTATTCTGGGTAGAGGATATTTATTCTTGATTGTAACTGCATTTAGTTGTCTGTAATCAATGCACAATCTAAAGGATCCATCTTTCTTTTTGACAAACAAGACTGGCGCTCCCCATGGTGAAGCACTAGGCCGAATGAATCCCTTACTTAGCAAATCTTGCAATTGCTCCCTCAATTCTTCTAACTCTTTTGGTGCCATTCTATATGGAGCTTTTGAAATTGGAGCAGTTCCAGGTTGCAACTCAATAGCAAAGTCAACCTGTCTAACTGGAGGTACACCAGGCAATTCATCAGGAAACACATCCATAAATTCTCTGACCACAGGTATGCTTTCAATTGGTAATTTAGGCTATTCTTCATCCCCAATAATAGATAATAAATAGCCTTGACAACCCTCTCTTAGAAGTCTCCTTGCTTGTAGCATTGAAATCATTGGGCCTACCTGACCAGTCACCCCAACAAAATTCCAAGAATTTTCACTAGGAGGATTAAAAGTAACCACATAGTTGCGACAATCCACTAGAGCATAGTGGGCAAATAACCAGTCCATACCCAATAAAATGTCAAAATCAGATAAATTCTGCACCATTAAATCTATATTGATAACTACATTTCCAAAATCTAAGGGACACTCTTTAACTGCCAAATAAGACCATAATGCATCACCTGATGGCATGTACACGGTCAAATCACATACTGCCTTTGTGGGTCTTAACCTTAGTCTCGCCACAAAGTCAGTTGCAATGAAAGAATGAGTACTACCTGTATGTATCAATAAACAAGTAGGAAAACCATAAACAGTAATAATACCTCGCAGTGTCAAATCTGATGCTCTCTATGCATCCTTATGAGAAGCCGCATACACACGAGCAGGAGCAAGGGTCTGGGGTGGAGCGGCATGTGGCTAGCGAGGCTGATGAAATTGCTGATACTACTGTCTAAACTGACCTGACCCACCTGAATGTCCCCCTAACTGACGTCTGGGTGGTTGGCTATATTGTGGCACTGAATCTCTATTAGGGCAATCCTTTTTATAATGACCAAATCGCTTACATAGATGACACTGTACTGATGAAGCAGTGCATGACCTCGCCAAGTGACCCTCTTTGCCACACTTATAACAAGTCCTCTGGTGAACTGTAGAGCTAGATCCAACACCGTGATAAGGACGGATCGACTCTCGAGATACTCCACTACCATATCTCTGCCTCTTAGTCCCAATGTCAATAGCATAACTATCCCTCTGTGAAGGTTGACTCTGACTAGAAGACGGCCTGACTCTCCTCTGCATGTGTTGGGGTATGCCCTTAAGGCTAATGTTTGAGGCCTGTGGGAATGTATCTGTATCATGTAATAAACTCTTAAGTTTATAAAGGCATGGTTGTTATTCAGTTAGCTACATTGTCTGCTGCAATATATGTTCTTCTGAATAATGTCTCAAAGCTGTTCAGCTGGGCTGACATGCTATTATGTCCTTGGTCGATGTATCTTGGTGAACATGAGACAGCCTTGATATGGTTAAGACTAATATGTGTTCTAATCTTATAGGATGCTTCGAGCATGGAATAAGATGTAGACTCATGGGTACATGGGATGTACTGGACAGACCCTACTAGGATGTTCAATTGTTTGTCACAATGTGAATATTCCTTGATTGCGACAAGTGGCACATTTCCTCTGACTTGAGATCACTTGTGTTTTCTAAATGATGATTGTCATTGTTTTGAGGTAGTTCAATATCATTTGAAACATAATGATTATAGACTATCTTGGATGGTGAGCTTGAGTCAGGTTAGGACACTAGTGATAGACATAGGATTGCCGTCTCCTTGTTTAAGGAGTGTGATGTTCTATAAGGGCCCCCCTGGATGAGATGATTGAGAGAGTGTATGGCCATACCCAGGTGACAGTGTTCATCTGATCTAATCATGCTCATCATATTGGAGTTACAAGCTTGACAGGCTTGTCCAATAAGAACATCAAGTGGCAAAGGAAGTATGCATGCCTAGTGAATTGGATTCACACTTGTGCTGTGGTTTGGGTGAAGTCTTAGAAGACTCTTTCCTTTATATCGGGAGACAGTGATGTGTTGCTAGATACCCCTCACTGATCGTGATAACGTGAGTTATCGTTACCGACATTTAAAGGAAACCCTTAGGGTCGCACAATTTGATGATATGGCTTCTTTAAGTCAGATCGTGTGGACTGAATTGTTTAGTTCAGTTTAAAGGGGTGTTAAACTCTGATTGAGAGTGAGATCTGGTCTGATCATGTTTGATTGATTAGGGCTTTAGATCGGTAAGCTTCGATCGAGAGTTATGATGCTAGATCAGTGAGATCTAGAGCATCGAGAGATCAACGGTGATCTTGAACCTTGTGGTTCAATAAGATCGACCATTGCTTGGGCCGATTTGGTCTTGAACCAAAGTCACTTGAACCGGCTCATGTTATGAGCGCTTGGTTCAAAAGGTTCGAATGGGAGAAGAGGGTTGCGGTTCACTTCATGTGAACGCATAACCGAAGTGAGTAATGGGTTACTATTTTTGGATAGCAACGCCCACGTTGATTAGAACGTGTTTACTCCCTTGTCGATCATCAACTTCGGACGACATCTCCTCCCTTCTCGTGTGACAAAAGTCTTGACGAGTGTAGAGGAACTTCTTTTTCGCCAAGCCCAAGGATCTCATCTCCTCCATGCGCAAAGGACCCTTGAAGCTTTGCTAGCACAAAGACGACAAGGAGAGGCCATTCTTCATCGTGTGTGCGTCGACTAGGGAGAAGACCCCTTTCGGTTTTTGCTTCCAACACTTCATCCATAGATGGCGATGGTATGAATCTTATTGGCATTTTGCAATCGATTTTTCATAGTTGATCATATATCATGCTAATGATCCCTAAAACCCTTATTTCCGCTGCGTTGAAACACATGCGCCCATTAGGGTTTTTCGCTCCCCCTTGAAGGGGACCCCTGCAATTGGTATCAGAGCAGGCTAAATCGCATGATAATATGTTTGCTATGATTTGTGATCCTTGTATGCGCCATCTTGCTAGATCTAGAATACATGCGAACCTTTACTTGTAGTTGACGCATGTTGTAAGGTTGCGCATGATGTAAGTTTATGTGTTACGCATGTATGATGCCTTGGCACTTGTTATAGAGTTTTTATCAAAAACTTATATCTCTTGCGCGTATCACCTTAGATCTAAGCCGCCTACTGTAAACCCTTAGACGGGTTATTAGGGTTGAAGTCACCCCTAGGTTAGATCCAGAATGTCTGATCAGACTATCTGACAGCCTGAATGGGTCGACCAGTTAGCACCTCGGCGCAAGCCTATGGTGGCTATAGGTCGACTGCAGACAGGCGTGTAGCGATGTCTGATTGAGACGACTAATGAACGCACCTGAGTTAGGCCCGGGGTCACGCCCGCTTGCCAGACCTCTGTGTGGTCGTTCAGCCCTGGCGCATGCATGGTTGACCTTATGGTCAACTCAAGTCAGTTAGGACTTGGTGCATGCAAGGGTAGTGGATCTGACTAGGTTGGTTGAGTGGATCCCTAGTAATGGACCGTTGTAAGGTTGTAGGGGAAATAAGGAAAAATTAAAATTGATCCCAAGGGGTTTTCGAAAAATTTTAATTTTTATGTATGGATCACATGATTCTTGATTGATGCATATGTTTGTCTATTTAGTCTTATGTGGGCTGCCTGTTATTAATGTGTGCTGTGCTGGGGCCTGCGAGCCTGGGATTAATTGTTGTAAATTAATTTTATTTTTGTGATCTGCGAATCACAATTTTGATTAATTTATAATGTGAAAGTGACCTGCGTGTCACTCTTGTCTAGATAGTTAAATTGTAATTTAATTAGACAAGAGCACAGAGCACACTTGGTAGAAGCGCATGCAGCAGTGGCTGGACCAGGTGGGAGGTCTAGGGTTCGAACCTAGGACCTGGCGCAAATTCCTGGTGGGCGCACCAGTGCTGCAAATGGCGCTAGGGCCCTGCTTGGGCCAGATGAGCAGCTAAAGACCCATGAAGAGCAAGTGTAGACTTAAGCTAGGTTAAGGTCTCACTAGGGCTATGGGCTTTTACCACATAAGATACATGCTTTCTTTTATTTGTTAATATTAGAATTGCATGATTAAATTATCTTCTGCTATCACCATAGTAATTGCATGATAGGCAGGAAGATAAAAGACCGTTAAAATCCAACGCTTAAATATCAAGCTCGAATGCCTTCTGACGCGAAACCTCACTGTTCTGATTATCGTTGGAGCCGTGTTGTACCCACTCAGTGGGCACGTCCATCTATCTTCAGACGGTGCGGGACTACACCTGTGTGTTACAGAGCAGGGATTTATCCCTTCTCGTTGCTCAGCATAGCACATGGTGGTCCAGGGAGTAGGTTGGGTCAGCTTGACCGTGTAGTCTACATATGTGGCGCATATGGTAGCACATGGAGGCAGCCATCTGTGGGGTCAGAGATTGTGTTGTACCAACTCAGTTGGCACAGTCTGCTGGATTGCCCAGATGAAGGGGAATCGCACGGGTTGGCGATTGGCTGGGATAGCCTACCAGAGATTAGTGCTTGTACTCTCTGTGCATCTTATCTCGCCTGAGCGGGACGCGGAGACCAAGTATGAAATCTGGATCCCATCTCACTAAAAGAGTTCTACTCTTTCGGGCTGTTTTGCTGGATTTTTCACGCCTGATAAAATAGTGAGAAAAAGAATCTTTCTTAAGTCCTGATTGATTCTTATACATTGATACTGACCTTGCTGTTCTTGCATTGTTGTAGATACCTGCAGCAACGAACACCATGAACTTCAATGTGCGATCCCTACTGGAAAGGGAGAAGTTTGCTGGGCCAAACTTCTCTGACTGGTTTGGACACCTTAAGATTATTCTTAAGGCAGAGAGGAAACTGTATGTCCTCGAGACGGCGATACCGCCGCAGCCCGCTCCGAACGCCGCAAGGGCGGTTCGGGAAGCCTATGAAAAGCACGTCAATGATAGCATTGATGTCGCTTGCCTGATGCTAGCGTCTATGACGCCACCGCTGCAGCGTCAGCATGAGGATATGTCAGCTATACAGATTATAGCAAACCTCAAGATGCTGTATGCTGCACAGGCGAGGACTGAACGCTATAATTTGACGAAGCTCTTCTTTCAGAGCAAACTGGCTGAGGGGAGCCCAGTAGGAGCTCACGTGCTCAAGATGATTGGGCACAAGGAGGCTCTGGAGAAACTGGGGCATACCATCAACCAGGAGCTTGCTGTAGATATTATTCTACAGTCTCTTCCGCCTTCATTCGACGCGTTCATTATTAATTTTAATATGAACAAAATCGATTGTACTCCGGCAGAGCTGTTGAATATGCTCTTGACCACTGAGGAAACTCTGAAGGGTAAGCCTTCAACCTCTGTCTTGATGGTTCCTTCAAGGAACAAGAAGAAGGGGAAGAAGGGCAAGGCCCCGGTCAAGAATTACAGCAAGGCTCTGAAGCAGAAGGTGAAGCGGTCCAAGGAATACAGGTGTTTCCACTGTGGCCAGCTGGGTCACTGGAAAAAGGACTGTAAAGCGCTCCAAGGAGACAAGAGGGGAAGCTTTGCTTCTGGCTCAGGTATATTCGTGACTGAGGTCATGTTTTCTTCTTCTATATCATGGGTGTTGGACACTGCATGTGGAGTTCACATTTGTTCAAATGTACAGGAACTCAAGAGAAGAAGGCAGGTGGGACAGCATGAGGTGGACCTACGCGTTGGAAACGGGGCACGGGTTGCTGCTGTTGCTGTAGGAGACTACTTCATTTCTTTACCATCTGGAATTGTATTAGAACTAAACAGTTGTTACTTTGTTCCCAGTATAACTAAAAATATTATCTCCATTCCTGCTCTTGTCAGGAAGGGATTTTCCTTTGAATGCAATATTTCAAAGTGTGTTTTGTCTTTAGATAATATTGTTTATGCAACTGGTTCAATTAACAATGGGTTATACATGTTGGACATGGAATGTTCTATACAGAACGTTGATATCAAGAAAGCCAAGTATGCTGATGACAGCACCTTGCTATGGCATAGTCGTTTAGGCCATATTAACGAGAAACGCATTAAGCGGTTGCATCATCATGGACTGCTGGGATCATTCTCCTACAAGGAGATTGATACATGCAAGGCTTGTTTAATGGGTAAAATGACGAAGTCACCTTTTCCTCACAAAGGTCAAAGGGCTTCAGGTTTACTTGACCTTATACACAGTGATGTGTGTGGGCCATTTAGTAAACATGCCAGAGGTGGCTATCAGTACTTCATTACCTTTACTGATGATTTCAGTAGATATGGGTATGTCTATCTGATGAGACATAAGGGTGAATCTTTTGACAAGTTCAAAGAGTTCAAGAATGAAGTACAAAATCAGCTAGGCCGTAATATCAAGGCACTTCGCTCAGATCGAGGTGGTGAATACCTAAGTCATGCATTTACTGACTATCTAAAGGAGTGTGGGATTATCTCACAGCTCACTCCACCAGGAACACCGCAATGGAATGGTGTGTCCGAGAGGAGAAATAGAACGTTACATGATATGGTTCGTTCTATGATGAGTCAGGCTACTCTTCCATACTCCTTTTGGGGTTTTGCACTGGAAACAGCTGCAAAGGTACTAAACCGAGTGCCATCCAAGGCAGTTTCAAAGACGCCATATGAGTTATGGTATGGGAAACAGCCAAGCTTGACATTTATCAGGATCTGGGGTTGCGAGGCTTATGTCAAAAAGCTCGCCTCTGGGAAACTAGAGAGCAGATCTGAGAAATGTATCTTTGTCGGTTACCCTAAGGAAACTAAGGGTTATTATTTCTTTGATCCCAAGGAGAACAAGGTTTTTGTTGCTCGGACGGCCATATTTCTTGAGAAGGAGTTTCTTCTGCAAGAGGCCAGTGGGAGAGAAATAAAACTGGATGAGAATCCAGAGAAAGGACAAAGTGATCAAGCAGAGTTGGATGAGCCTGAGCCGGTAGAACAGGTTATTGGACAACCTGAGGCTCAGATATCACGGGAACCGCGAAGATCGGGAAGGATTCGTCGACAGCCTGAGCGCTATGACGGAGTCTACATCATTGACAATGATGAACCCCTCACTTATGCGGATGCGGTCAGTGGACCGGAGTCAGCGAGATGGCTTGAAGCTATGCGCGCCGAGATGGACTCCATGTCAGATAACCAAGTCTGGGATTTGGTTGATCTGCCTCCGGGAGTAATCCCTATAGGCTGTAAATGGATCTTCAAGAAGAAGATTGACATGGATGGTAACGTGGTTACCTATAAAGGCAGGCTAGTTGCGAAAGGTTTCAAACAAATCTACGGGATAGATTATGATGAAACTTTCTCACCTGTAGCCATGTTTAAGTCTATTCGGATTCTTTTTGCGATAGCTGCATATTACGATTATGAGATCTGGCAGATGGATGTGAAAACAGCTTTCCTTAATGGAAATCTGGATGAGGATGTGTATATGACACAACCTGAAGGTTTCACTAATCCAGCAGATCGTCATAAAATATGCAAGTTAAAGAAGTCCATTTATGGACTTAAACAAGCATCGAGAAGCTGGAATATTCGTTTTGATGAATCAGTTACTGAATTTGGTTTCATCAAGAACGAGGATGACCCGTGTGTATATAAGAGGTTTAGTGGGAGCGTGATTACTTTCCTAGTCCTCTACGTCGATGACATCTTGATCATTGGAAATGACATTCCTGAAATGCATGCTGTTAAGGCATGGCTGAGGAAATGTTTCCAGATGAAAGATCTAGGAGAAGCAGCCTATGTGTTAGGTGTGAAGATCTACAGGGATAGATCTAAGAGGCTTCTCGGGCTGTGCCAGAGTACTTACATCGATAAAGTCCTGGAAAGATTTCATTTAGAGAATTCTAAACGAGGATATCTTCCAGTCAGACATGGTCTGAGTCTTTCGAAGAGTCAGTGTCCACAAACACAGACTGAGAAAGATGAAATGGACAATACGCCTTATGCTTCGGCTATTGGATCCATTATGTATGCGATGTTGTGTACTCGCCCAGACGTCGCTTACGGGTTAAGCGTGACCAGTCGTTACCAGAGTAATCCAGGTATGGCGCACTGGATTGCAGTCAAGAACATCTTAAAATATCTGCGGAGGACCAAAGATATGTTCTTGATATATGGTGGTCAGGAAGAACTCAGTATTGAAGGGTATACTGACGCTTCGTTCCAGTCTGACCAGGATGATTTCCGATCGCAATCAGGCTATGTTTTTAGCTTGAATGGTGGAGCAGTGGTGTGGAAGAGTTTCAAACAGTCAACTGTTGCTGATTCCACAACAGAAGCCGAGTATGTTGCAGCCTCGGAAGCATCCAAGGAGGCAGTGTGGATTCGTAAGTTCGTGAAAGAACTTGGTGTCGTTCCTTTGAGTGCAGATCCTTTGGTTATCTTCTGTGATAACACTGGAGCAATTGCACAAGCAAAGGAACCACGGTCGCACCAGAAGTCCAAGCACATACAGAGACGGTTTCATTTGATCAGGGAGATCATTGATCGTGGCGAGATCAAAGTATGCAAGGTTCATACAGATGACAATCTGGCAGACCCGCTTACCAAGCCTCTGGCGCAGCAGAAGCATGAAAAGCACTGTAATAATATGGGTTTGAGATTCCTCAACCATTAGATTAAGTGCAAGTGGGAGATTGTTGGGGTATGCCCTTAAGGCTAATGTTTGAGGCCTGTGGGAATGTATCTGTATCATGTAATAAACTCTTAAGTTTATAAAGGCATGGTTGTTATTCAGTTAGCTACATTGTCTGCTGCAATATATGTTCTTCTGAATAATGTCTCAAAGCTGTTCAGCTGGGCTGACATGCTATTATGTCCTTGGTCGATGTATCTTGGTGAACATGAGACAGCCTTGATATGGTTAAGACTAATATGTGTTCTAATCTTATAGGATGCTTCGAGCATGGAATAAGATGTAGACTCATGGGTACATGGGATGTACTGGACAGACCCTACTAGGATGTTCAATTGTTTGTCACAATGTGAATATTCCTTGATTGCGACAAGTGGCACATTTCCTCTGACTTGAGATCACTTGTGTTTTCTAAATGATGATTGTCATTGTTTTGAGGTAGTTCAATATCATTTGAAACATAATGATTATAGACTATCTTGGATGGTGAGCTTGAGTCAGGTTAGGACACTAGTGATAGACATAGGATTGCCGTCTCCTTGTTTAAGGAGTGTGATGTTCTATAAGGGCCCCCCTGGATGAGATGATTGAGAGAGTGTATGGCCATACCCAGGTGACAGTGTTCATCTGATCTAATCATGCTCATCATATTGGAGTTACAAGCTTGACAGGCTTGTCCAATAAGAACATCAAGTGGCAAAGGAAGTATGCATGCCTAGTGAATTGGATTCACACTTGTGCTGTGGTTTGGGTGAAGTCTTGGAAGACTCTTTCCTTTATATCGGGAGACAGTGATGTGTTGCTAGATACCCCTCACTGATCGTGATAACGTGAGTTATCATTACCGACATTTAAAGGAAACCCTTAGGGTCGCACAATTTGATGATATGGCTTCTTTAAGTCAGATCGTGTGGACTGAATTGTTTAGTTCAGTTTAAAGGGGTGTTAAACTCTGATTGAGAGTGAGATCTGGTCTGATCATGTTTGATTGATTAGGGCTTTAGATCGGTAAGCTTCGATCGAGAGTTATGATGCTAGATCAGTGAGATCTAGAGCATCGAGAGATCAACGGTGATCTTGAACCTTGTGGTTCAATAAGATCGACCATTGCTTGGGCCGATTTGGTCTTGAACCAAAGTCACTTGAACCGGCTCATGTTATGAGCGCTTGGTTCAAAAGGTTCGAATGGGAGAAGAGGGTTGCGGTTCACTTCATGTGAACGCATAACCGAAGTGAGTAATGGGTTACTATTTTTGGATAGCAACGCCCACGTTGATTAGAACGTGTTTACTCCCTTGTCGATCATCAACTTCGGACGACATCTCCTCCCTTCTCGTGTGACAAAAGTCTTGACGAGTGTAGAGGAACTTCTTTTTCGCCAAGCCCAAGGATCTCATCTCCTCCATGCGCAAAGGACCCTTGAAGCTTTGCTAGCACAAAGACGACAAGGAGAGGCCATTCTTCATCGTGTGTGCGTCGACTAGGGAGAAGACCCCTTTCGGTTTTTGCTTCCAACACTTCATCCATAGATGGCGATGGTATGAATCTTATTGGCATTTTGCAATCGATTTTTCATAGTTGATCATATATCATGCTAATGATCCCTAAAACCCTTATTTCCGCTGCGTTGAAACACATGCGCCCATTAGGGTTTTTCGCTCCCCCTTGAAGGGGACCCCTGCAGCATGGACTGTACTGGTGCCTTGCCCTTAGGTGAATCCTGAGCTTCTTCTATCAAATAATCCTCTATCATCAGTGTTGCTTGCACTACAACTAAGAAATCTTCTGGAGGTGAAAAGAACATTTGCCTTCTAATAGGTCTGTCAAGTACTCTAATAAAATGGCTGACCTTCACTCTAATTGGAGTCACCACAATCTCTCAAACTCATCAATATACTCTACTACTGACCTACTAGACTGCCTCAACTCCAAGAATACTTGCCGCTGGCTATCCCGGAAAGATAGAGAAAAATACTTATCATAGAAGAGCTTCCGAAAAGCTGTCCATGAAGTAGCATCTTCTCCCAATGCTAACTTCTCAGCATTCCACCAAGTCTTAGCTTGCCCAGCCAAGAAGTAAACTGCCAACTTAACTTTATGTGTCTCAGGGCAATCCATAGCATCTAGGGTCTCAGATACAACCTCAATCCACTCTCGAGCAGCCTAAGGATCAGTCTGCCCCTTGAAAGTACTAAATCTATCTCTGCCCAATGCAGAGAATTGAGCCAATAAACTGGTGGTTCCTACAGGATGACCTGCTTCCACTATTCTTGAGGCCGATTGCGCTACCTGTACAGATTGCATCACCTCCACTGGTTGTGCTTCCTGTACAGCACTCTCAGACACTGCCGCTGCAGGAGTGGTTCTTCTAGTTCTAGAACGCTCAACACGAAATAGCACAGGCACCTTAGGTCTCTCTGCCTCAACTAGAATCTCTTTAGAACTAGTTGCTTGTCTTGACGGTTGTGCCATAATATCCTCTATATTCCGCATCCTGCTACGGCGCTCACTAAGGGCCCGACTAGAACCGCCCCTTTGAGCCCCACCTCTACACTTAGGTGGCATTCTGCTAAACAAAAGTAAATTCAAGTCAAACTACAAAATTCCTCAAGCATAGTCAAAATATAATAACAAAAACTGATTCCTAAGGTTTGAACTCACAACCTTAAGTTAATATCCTAAATCCTTAGGTTTAATCCTAAAACATATTCGGATCCTTATCACGAAAATTTATCACAAAACTTGCCTCTGATACTTCAACCCATAAATAATTGAATACCAGTCCGTGGGGAGTGACGTTATAAATAATAAAGTTCCACAATTCCATAATCATCTATTCAATTGAAATAGACATAAAGATTTAACCTAGATATCACATATACTTCACAACCTATATAATCTCACTTAAAAAAAAATATAACAAAACAACATCAACTACATCGCTGATACAAGTCAATACCATCACAATCCACTTCACAATTTACCAACATTTATCTATAAAAGATAAACCAAAAATATTTACTCAATATTTCAAAGAAAACCCATAATATTCCAATTTACCAACATAAATATCAATACACCTGATCCGTTTAGAATGTCAAGTTCAAACACAACTTAACAATATCACAATTAACATAAATCCACATATCTGATTACATCATCATAACACAAGTTTATTTATTTGTCTATATAAAGCAAATAATAAGGACATTCATTTAAGTTTGTAGCCTCTACATCTAGCTACCTCTCTCATCATCACGAACTATCTCTTTTCCTGGAGGTAAAAACAAAGGAAGTTAGCTCAATTAGCTAAGTAGGAATCATAAGAAATGGAATGCGTGTATCAAGTGAAGTGAACCATAACCAAAACGAAACATAAAACCATATATCTGAATATGAAGATATCTAGAATACATAATCAACATCATGTCGTGCAATCAAGAGCAATGACCATAAACAACGCCATTACGCATCCGCACTCTTAACAAGAGTGTTTTCATTGTAGCTCACACAATGAAACAACTGCTCTCAACTAGCAGCTCGGCAGTGTTGCATCCAACACCTAGGAAACCTTGGACAATCCCGAAGGACTCCAAACAGGTAACGGATACAACTAGTCTCATAGCCGATACATGGCCTCTGGTATAAAAACATGGTCCACTTGCTTATTAAGCTCTGCCCATGGCTAACATCGGCCAGTCACAGATCACAAAGTGCCACGACATATACCATACATGCATATATCAAATGCATCACATCACAACTGTACAATTTATATCACAGGCCCATAAGCTCATTCACATGATTCCTTTACCATATCATTAATAATGTTGTAACCGGTAATCCATTTAAATTACCATCATAAAATACCAATCTCTACCACATCCATATCAACAAATGCAATGTGGTTTCATCAACATAACTCATGAAACATCAATCAACCATAAGCACATGTATGCATCAATAAATGACTACACAGGAGCACAACGAAGTAGAAGCAAAACCAATAAGGAAAGAACAACAAGCTATCATGCCATCTAATCTTTGCTCATAACGCATTTACTTTATTAGTACTATGCCATGACTCCAAAAACAAAGAAACGATTCCTACCTTTATCGCTGAAACTCCTAGCACGTTTACAGCTTTCAGTTCGGGGACCACCTTGACCAACCTCAAACTGAGTGGCACCTACAATGACACATAAATATTTAACCCCCTACCAATCACATCTAACATACAAAATATGAATTAATCTACATGTTTACAATCTCCCCATCGGTATACATGTATACAAACGTATACCCATATATACGTATGGATATACATATACCCTAATCAACAATAGGCATAAGCAAATCTACTAAATAGCATTCGGGTTAAATAATTATTACCTGGAGAAAAGGTGGAGAAGACAATAGCAGAATCAAAGAATTTCTCCCTCCTAAGAAAATCAAAGCAGACTCGACGGCGGCAGATCAAGCAGTGACAAAAGGCAAAGCGAGAGAGAAATAAAACGGTGTGAGAGAACGAGAGCGAGAGAGAGAAAAAAAGAGAAACGGCCGAGAGTTGCAATCAAATTGATTTGAATTTGGATTCCAAATTACACATTTGCCCTCCAATTTAAAAAGATTCACAAAATTGGGATTAATTATAACATCTAGCATCGGTGGTGGTAGTTTTCCTCTCCCAATGGCAGCTTCCTTCTCTCTAGGTAGCGTCTCCTTGCAAGTTCGTGTGTGCAGACACTGCGCTGTCCATGTGTGGCATGTGGGTAGCAACGGCGCTACTCTTCTTCCCTCTTCTCCTATTCGTGTAGAAGGTTTGGTAAGGTCCCTACCTTGCTTCTAAAGTTCTTACATTAGAGAAAGGTTAGTAAACCCTAATTTTGGCTATTATTTGGGATTAGGGTAAATTTAGGGATTTGGAATTTGGTTGTGAGCTTATTTTGGTAAGAACCCAATATATGTATATTAAATTATTATAATTAGGGAAGTTTTATTATTACTATAGGTTAT
This sequence comes from Costus lasius, assembly GCA_027563935.2. Classification (NCBI taxonomy): domain Eukaryota; kingdom Viridiplantae; phylum Streptophyta; class Magnoliopsida; order Zingiberales; family Costaceae; genus Costus; species Costus lasius. The sequence goes on along the minus strand of CM050448.1, from coordinate 63,594,729 downwards.
TAAGGTGAATGTGATTAAATTAGTCGAGGGCATAGTTAGGAGTTGATACATGAGGTATAGAAATTACGCATGTTTATAAGTTGTGATAACATATATTTTACTTAAACTATTCAATTAAAAGAGGAGATAACTCGGATTTCAAAGGGGATTCAAGATATCAACACTTGAGGTAGGAATCCTTCCCTACTCCTTTGTTATGGTGTTGTGCACATGTATTATGATAGATATTGACACCTTCTTTTTGTAACTCTTTCGGTTGAATTGTTTCAAATTTTAGTTGACCTTGATACATCTTTACTTGTGCATATTCTGTTTTATTATTGCATAATGACCACATATGCATTGTCAGTGGCATGATAAGTTTCAAATATTTATGTTAAAAATTTCTAAGTAATTATGGATTATGCAAATAATCTAAGATGCAATATAGATATTTTATCATGATACACATATGATATCTGACTAGATGATTTATCACTAGTGGACTATGTGTGTGATACAATTATTGTCACACCCCGATAGGTACTGGGCCCCGGTCGGTAGCCCACTAGTGGCACATGACAATTGGGCATGCTAATCCAACCCAGCCCATCAACTAATAACATCAAACTAAAAATAAATATCCAAAACTCTATACAAAAAATAACAACCTCTATCAACGACGAGACAAATACATTGGCTACATGGCTAAACATCATCATACAATATCACTAGCTAGAATAGCAAAAATGTAAATACAACTATTACTAGGAAGTCATCTACAACTATCTATCTATAACAGATCCGCCCACGACGGACCCACACCAGGACCTGAAATAAAACACAAAGACACGGGTTGCTTGCTAGAAGGGTTAAGTAGGGATTAAGTACATGGTGCATAAATACTAAGAAAAAAATGTTTCATACATACAATGCAATCTATCATGATGCACCAAACATGTACTTTGTTGAAATCATGTAAAAAGAATCATATATACATATCAACACACTAAAACAAATACAAAGTTGAGGGCCAGTCCATCTCAATGGATGTGCACCCATATCTGACTGGTCCCCAGTGTTAGCTCTATACACTGGGAATGACTACTCGTCAACAGCCCGCTAGTATTGCATCTAGTGCACTATCATACCCATGCCATAATAGCATGATGTGTTCGCAAGTGCACGGATACGTCAAAGTAATAAAATAGATATCGAACCCATAAAGACTTATGTGTAAAGTACCAAATAAGCGTATCCTCACTTGCTAAGCAAACAATATATCAAAAATGAGAATTAAATAAATGAACTCTAATGATCGAATAAAATTTACAAAGAGAAAACTCGGGATAATGTTTCACCACTCTGATTTTTGTGACTAAATAGAATAGATTTTTATTCTAGTTACTTAAATAATGTTAAAGAAAAATTACCTGAATAAAAGTTGTATTCTCTTGGATGCCCAACTTATACTAATTCAACCTTCACTCTCATGACTTGCAGCGTTAGTGAATAGACCAAGGGTAATTCTAGATCTTAAAAATCAAGGGTCACTTTCGCGGCTTAATTCCTAAGTCAATTTCTCAAGTAAAATTAGATACTCTTGTAACTTAATTCTACATGTTTTACCTATAGGGCTCTAAGAAGTTAACTCACTTCTAAGTGTAATTATCTCGTCTAACATAATCTAATTATTAAATTAAAATAATTACATGTAAAATAAACATCAATAATTGGATTTATATGTCACCTCTCAGTTCATGTTATAAATCCTAGAACATGTAATTATTTAGAATTTAACAATCACAAAACTATAAATCACAAAGGTAAAATTAACACTCTTTAAATAACTAACAAGTAAAGATAGTATTAAGTGATTGTAAAAATCAAAAGGTTACTCCCTTAATCCCAAAGAAAAGTTTACGCTACCAGAACATGAAATAATAATAATAATAATAAATTCAGTTTAACTTCACTATCATCACAGGGGTGTAATGATTCATCACAGCCCTACGATTCTAAGAAATTTCACCATGCTGCTATAGTACTGCTATAGCATTCGCTGCTATAGTAACTAGTGATTTTCTTCAAAAGTTGCAAACTTCCATCACTAATTTCTCCCAATCTTGAACTCCTTTCGTTCTAAAATTTTGTCTGTGTGCTCTCCTCCCATGGGCGAAGCTTTCCACCAAGTTTCATCACCGGAGATGCCCTCTATGCCTCTCAGTGAGAGAACAAACCCTAGTGATGCCGCTAGGGGTTTCTCCTCATGAGCGCGTGATACCTTGATTTGACCCTCTCCTTATTTGAACTCAAATAATCAAATTAAAATGAGCGCCGGAAGACTCAGGCTAAAGCTATGATTTTCCCCTACATATTAGAATCACACTCTTGTGACTCTTACAGTTTATTTCATCATAGAGGTGTGATAGCAAGTTTTTTCCAAATTGACCCCTTGAGCTCCAAATTTCTTCCTAATTTCCTCTTTGGTCCATTTATCCTCAGAAATCCACAAAAATAGGCAGATTTTACTTGAAAAATTGAAAAAAAAGAGGAGGTATAGATTTCGAAGCAATTAACAAAATTTAATTTAAAAACATACAAAAGTATGATAAAGTTGACTCAAAAAGACAAATCAAGTATATAAAATCATTATTACTTTTTGAGTCAAGCACAATTGTATGATGATAATAATATAGTTTATGAGATCGTCCTTCATAGAACTATACATTCAGTCCCAATCCACAGCCGACTGGTACTCCACCACCACTAGTACTGATCCCAATAGTCAATATGCTATGCTAAACTGCATACATGCAATATAAACAATTGTAAAATCTCAGTAATCCAGGATAATAACATATTATGCAACAAAACATATATAATCAATCATACTAATGCAATAATGGAATAACAATCTAATGAAAATATAATAATATAGTAAATATGTAAGGTGTCCCTAATCAAGTAGTAACACCAAACCATAGAATGCCTCCTAACTAAGCAGTAGGCACCTTGTTCAAAGTATAGGAAATGATCCCTACCTGACCACTGTAGGTCTGACTTATCCTGATTCCATATCCAAGCAAATCCTACTCGTTCGAGTCTATGGTCCCACACTAAGATAAAGGTAACATGTATCAATCCTCCAGTTCAAACCATATTACTATATAGACATTTATTTATTTATTTATAATTTATTTTTTTCCTTTCTTGATTTACTTTCATTGTTAATTATTGATGTCCGTACCATCTAATCCTCTACCATTTATCAGTAATTATTGATGTTTTTAAGTTTGTATTTGTTTGAGACTACGGACATGCAGAATTCTTTAATTAAATATATACGGGATAGGTGAGGCACTAACCTCATCCATAGCATTTGTGGATGCACCAATCATCAAAGTTATATGACATCGCTAGAAAGTTAGTCAGAAAGTTCATCGGAATAGTACTTCATCTCCGATGCTGGTGACCCTTTCAAATTAAAAGTCTACTATGTCATGAAGCTCGTCAGAGCAACAAGAAGCCACGTCAACAAACCCCACCGAAAACTAGCTGAAAATCATCGCAAGTGGCCTAGAATCTCACCAGAAATTTGCAAACCCTGTCGGAAGTCACCAGTGTTCCTACGACGCTGGTCACCATGTCGCCGGAGCATTGTCACAGGCATGGGAGTCACCTGAAGAGAGCAGCACTGTTGGTGCTATCTCTTGGCATTCTTGTCTAGTCGTGCCTCATCAGATGGAGCCACGAGGGAGGAAGGGGGAGGCGGCACCACCGCTTGTCGCCAAAGACCAAAGCTTGATGCCAGCATCAACTCGTCGAAGATGAGGGAGATAGGGCGAGAGATGTGGCAGCGTGTGGGAGTGAGGCAAGTGAGGGAACAAAAATGGAGAGTAGAGATGCGTGAGGGAGAGGATGAAAGAGAGCGGGTGGGGATGGGATGAGACAAGGCTATCTTGTCCCATCAATCCTTTCAACTAATGTTTTTTTTATTTTTTTTTATAAAAGTTACAAATGTAATAGCTACCGATTATATCGGGCTATATGGTTGCCAGCTAGAGTACCACCAGTTATGTTTGGACAATACTATGGTTTTCAAGTGTTGGACACAACACTACTAGGCTGCTTAAAGTAGTCATTTCACTATGTGAGCTGGCAGTGGAAGCACTCTAAAAAGGAGTGTTACTCATACTTCAAACTATTGATTAAACGTGACAATTTACGTGATAGTGATACACATAGCATTTTATTCTTGTGTTTATTAATATTAGCATATAGTATAATTTTGGTTTATATTGTTATTTCATCATTGAGCATTCAACATCTTGTTAATTCCTACTTAGCATTCTTAGTAATTCTTATTATTTCTATTTCAAGTATAAAGGTAGCTTCTCAGAGGGATAGAATAGATTGCATGACACTAGCCTCGAGTTGAGATAGTCTTTTAGTGACCTGGATGACGTCCACAAAAGATTTTTTTTTCTTTTCTAACATTTCCCTAACTTGTTCTCATTTTAGTTGATTTATTTACATTTGGATAGTATATTTTTAAGAGTGTGTTTTATAAGTTGTTGGAAATTATTGTTTGAGTTGAATTTAGTTGATCTTAAAGATTTTGAAATTATTTTAATTAATGAAATGCCTTATGTTTTATATTAGAGTGTTGTGTTTTGAAATCTTGGGTTCTTATGAAATTGTCTCTTCCCTACGGGATGTTCAACTTGGTTTGGTTGGCTTCCCGCAAGAGCATGACAATTTTATTGGTATCAGAGGTGTAGGGTTTTTTAAGAAAGCCTTAGGACATAGGAACTTCATGATTTAGGATGGGTTAAGGTTAAAATTTTAATCAGAGATATTCTTTATTTTAGTATGTTTTTATGGTTGACAGATGACACAAAGAGTTAGAGGTAGAGGCTAAACTGCCTCGAACCGTGGAGGTAGAATTCATAGAGGGAAGAACCTGTAGCATTGAAGAATCTAGAAATCCTCTTAAAGCTAAAATTCAGTTACACTGAGATTGGACTATGGCACCAACAACAACAAGAAAAAGGTATGAAGCCTCAGCACCCCTAGAGGTACCATCACCTACTCCCTACTAGCAATGGAAGTGAGGGTCAAGCTTCCTCTCCATCACTGATAGCGCAAGTAATAGAAAATTTGCCAACTAGGTCAACTAGCCTGCTTATGTAGATTTCACAGTTGGGGAAACACCAATTTGGTAACTTTGCAGGAACTTCAGACCCTTGGCTGCTAGGGACTGGCAATTAAAGATAAAGTAGACTTTTTGTGCCCTAGGATGTCCAGATGAGCAAAAAGTAGAGTTGGCCACATGCTTCTTATATGATAAAGTCGGGACATGGTGGTCAGGTATGAGAGTTACCTTTGGGGACGATCTTATCTCTTGGACTCATTTCATAAGTGCATTTTTTGAAAAAATATTTTCTTTAGTCTTTTAAGGATAGTTAGATAGAGGAGTTTTAAAATATAAAATTGGGGAAAAAGTCAGTAAATATATATGTAATTGAATTTGAGAGATTATCATATTTATTTATAGAATTGGTGACACTAAAAGAAGAAAATGTAATCTTTTTATTAAGGGATTACATCATACAATAAAGGGGCAAATGAGTACTATTCCCTTAGATAGCTTTCAAGCAATAGTAAACATGGCCTTTAGGATAAAGGCTTCTCCAATAGATACAGCTAAAGAAAAGCAAATAAAAGAGGCCCAAGACTTAGCAGAATAGAGGAAGGCCAGTCAATCAACTAGACCAGTAGAGGCAGGGGCCTATAGTAATATAAAGAAAAGATCTAGGACTATTTTTCATAGCCATCAGAGAGCAGTACCTTCTTCTCATGTGCCAAGTTCTCAATCAACAGGGCAAGCTAGGAGATGCTTCAAGTGTGACAGAGTAGGAAACATAGCTAGTGCGTGTCCTCTCAATGAGATTCAATGCCACTATTGGAACGAGTGGGATTATTATAAGGTAATTTTCCCTCAAAAAGGTCTCAACCCCAAGAGTAAAGCTATCAACAGAGTCATCAACAAAGTTACCAATAGAACTCAACACTACAACTCACAATGGGAGATCAAGTCATGCTAGTCAACCTAAGTTGCAACAAAGATGACCCTAGCAACAATCTATAGCGTAGCATGAGTATATGCAGTAACTTAACAAGAGGCTTAACAAGCTCTATATAATACCCTAGAGACAAGTGCTGATATAATCATTTCCAAATGAAAGAGACATATGTATCAAGAGAATTCAAATAGAAGACCATTTATGCAAGGTACACATATGTACAATCAAGTAACCCAAAATTCAGAAATTTAGATCTTATTGAACCTGGGCTTCAAGTTCTTCATATAATACCATGATAATTATGTCAATCAAAGAATTTTGAATCTAGTTTTCATAAAAATAAGTTTTGCTTAAAATGGAGCTCGATACAAGAAGTTATGATCTATGAAGTAGCAATAGGTCAGAATTATGACAATGAGATTTCCAGATTTATAGGGTTAAGTGCAAATTCGAGTGTAATTTCATTTCGGATCCAAATCATGCAAATAAAGGCTATAGGTGTAGGTTGTTTAATCTACTTGATATGCAAATAAGAACTTTGTATATTTTGTCACATAATATGGAAAAAACGCAATAACTAGATAAAGGTCAAAATAGTGAAAACAGATTTACTGGGTCAGAATGAACTAAATCAATAAATTTGATAACCAACTTGAAAGTATGAAATATCTAATCAAAAGGAAGATACTTGTGTCTTCTTTACAATGAATCTGATTTCATAAGATTTGTATCAGGGAGTCAAAAGTTATGATAAGTGGAAGACAGCAAGGTCAGGTTTACTTCGAATAAGCATTCACAGTCTTTTAACATAACTTAGATCATTCTTCCAATAACCGAATTGATCAAAATCGAGATAAGCAGAAGCAACTTGATATCAAAATGACAAAGGATATACAATTTCTTATGAATTTAGACCAATAGGCAAAATTTCACAAAGAAGGATAAAATTACTTGCCTAAGAAGCCAAAATCACTCTTAACATGTATGGCCAGACATTTGAATTCTACACTAATCATAAAAGCTTGAAATATATCTTCACTCAAAAAGAATTGAATAGGAGTCAAAGGAGATGGATGGAGTTATTAAAGGACTATGATTGTATTATTCATTACCAATCTGGTAAAGCTAATATGGTAGCTGACGCTCTGAGTAGATAGTCTTCAAACTTGGTGGCAACCTTGATGGTAAAGTAGTGGCAACTATTTGAAGAATTTTGTACTTTGAATATCAAGATACTCACACAAAAGCCAAAAATGCTACTTGCCTCTCTCAAAGTCCAATATGATTTTCTTCAACAGATAAAAGAAGAACAACTTTAAGATGTACAACTAAAGAGCTTGAGAGAGAAAGTTGGTAAAGGTTGAGAACAAAATTTTCATATTAGGAATGATGACATATTACAGTTTAGGGATAGGGTTTGTATCCTAAGTGGTTCAGAAAGTAAGGAGAAGATTTTGCAAGAGGGGCATAAGTCCAAGTATTCAATACAACAAGGATTTTGATTAATAGGATGACATTTTGAATTGCTATATTGAGTTGTTGTTACCTCCTAAAAGATGATGGAAAGTAAATTTTATAAATCATGTTGAATAGGTTATCGAGTATTGATCCTGGATACATTTTGTTAAATATTTTGTGATATAAATTTTCATTATTGAATTATCATCATCTAGGTGTGTGACACTCTAGACTCAGTGATATGAGGTATCATTTTCATAAATAATTATTCTACATGCTTACTTATTGATACTGGTAGCACTTATTCTTTTATTTCTTGTGAATTTGTGATGAAAATAAAGAAAAAGCCAACTGTAGCTAATAGTGAGCTATATGTTTGCACACCTTCAGAAGGTGTGATGCAATCTCATTTAGAATTGAAGTAATGTCCCCTTGTTTTTAGTCATATAGTGGTTGAGACAAATCTATGAGTTTAGACTTTTCCTATTTTAATAGTATTCTGGGCATGAATTTACTTTCTGTCAATCATGTTAATGTTGATTATCATGATTATATAGTAACCTTTAGCCCTCCTAATTCCCCTTCTTGGAGATTTTTAGGGGTATTTGGCCAGGTTGCCTTAATAATTTCTGTCATGAAAGCAAAGCAGTTAGTGAGAGATGGGTCCCAAGGATTTATATTAGTTATTTCAAAAGTAGAAGAGAAACCAGGAGTGCCTATTGAACAAGTTACATTAATAAGGGAGTTTACAGATGTATTCCCTAAAGAGTTACTGGGATTACCACCAAATAGCCAAGTTGAATTTATAATTGAGCTTCAACTTGTGTTTGCCCTAATTTCTAAAGCACCATTCAGGATGGCTCCTATAGAACCAAAAGATTGCATTCATAACAAGGTATGGACATTATGAATTTTTGGTGATGCCTTTTGGACTTACTAATGCACCTTTAGATTTTATGGACATGATGAATATGATCTTTATTGATTATTTGGACAAATTTGTGATTATTTTCATAGATGATATTCTAGTATATTCCTACAATAGGGCTGAACATGAGAAATGTGCTAAGTTAGTTTTGGAGAAGTTGAGATAAGAAAAATTATATGCTAAGTATAGTAAATATGACTTTTGGCTCAAAGTGGTGACATTTCTAGGCCATGTTATTTTTTGTGATGGAATAGTCGTGTACCCCTAGAAAATATGTGCTATCTCTAATTGGGGGAGGCCAAATTAGTGTAGGAAATTTAAAGTTTTCTTGGTTTAGCTAGATATTATAGGTGATTTGTTGAAGGATTTTCTAAGTTAGCTACTTCTTTAACCCATCTGACTATAAAGGGTGTAAAACTTGAATTAGAAAGAAGCTTGTGAGAATAGCTTCTTAGAGTTGAAAAAGAGAATAATTACTGCTACAGTGTAGTTATTCCATTTGGAGAAAATGGTTATATGGTGTATACTGATGCTTTTGGGCAAGGGTTAGCTAGAGTTTTAATGCAACATGAGTGGGTAGTTGCTTATGCATCTCACCAACTCAAGGATCATAAGAAAAAATTATATAGTGAATGATTTATAATTGGTAGCCATTATTTTTGTTTTGAAAATGTGGAGTCATTATTCATATAGTGTTACTTTTGATATATTCACTAATCATAAAAGCTAAAAATATTTGCTTAGTCAAAAAGGAATTAAATGTGAGACTACACATATGGATGGAGTATTTGAAATACTATGATTATCAAATTAAGTATCACCCAAGTAAAGCAAATGTGGTAGCAGATGCACTAAGTCAAAAGTTTGTTGGAACATTGGTGCCTTGTATTTTCATAGTGTTTTCTCACATGATTTTATCTCAAAAGAAGACATACTCTATTTTTTATGTCAAAATTAGACTTATTTACGTTTAGTTCATAATCTTCACTTTTTTTATAATTTTAGATAAAATCACTCAATTATGGAGCATATTCAATGATTTTGATGCTATTGAGTGATTCAGGATGAAAAGATAAGTCAGCACAACAAATTTAAAGTCAAACAAAATTTTTTGTATTTGTCATAGCTAGCCCATGATGAGCTTCACAGCCGTGATGTGCATTTTACAAATGACCTTATAGCAGTTGAACCATGACGAGCATCATAGTCATAACAAGCTTGAACCAAATCTGATATGTTTTCCACCGAGAGGAACACGGCCTGACCGTTATTAACTTCATGGTTGTAACCAACATGTAAAAAATTCACAAAAAGTTTCATAGCCTAGCCATGACACATATGTTAGTTTTTTACAGAATAACTCATGACTTGCTATTAGTGTTATGCCCTGAGACCTACGTTTTGGTCTTAACTTTTGTACTACATACATTGATATTTATAGATATTCTGGCACTGTCGTTGTCATGGTTTCTTATACATCTGTGCATATATATGTTTACATGATGATGTCCCGCGACATATTACTATCTCAGTTTGCTATGTCCTGAGTTGAGTACCATAGTAGATAGGGGACAACTATGGTGTGGGTGAGACTCGTTTATGCGCTAGTTAGCATGGGTTACTTAATGTAGGCATAAGGGTATATCAAGGGAGATATACTGGACCGACCTGCCGTGAGAGTTCTTCTTGGTGTCTCAGGAAGAATCTCACAGTGATAGAGTTGTGTCTGTCCTTTGACTTGATGGAGATTGTATCTCTGTGTTGTAAGGGATATACTTTGATACAACCTAATGTCTCACTATAATAGGGAGATTATAACGGTTGTTATTGGGTATGTCTTGAGCAATATGAGAGGTATGTCTTGCCAATAGAGGATTTGCCCCTTCCCTGCGGGGAAGCCTGATGTCCACGGGCCCCTACATGGTGAATGACTGAAAGTGTCTAGTTCTCGTATTGATCAGGTAGCCTTATGATCAAGTTATTGGATAACTCGGATCTATTTGGGAGATTTCATCAAAGCCAATGGCCTGATGAGATGGAAAAGACTTATTAGAGCCAATTGGCACCTATGAGCATAATGGGGTGATGTTGGCGCATGGTGCTTCATTAGGAAGCAATTGGCGCGAAGCAATTGGCGCCTCTCCCTTCTTCCTTGGATAGAATGCTTGCCTCTATGGCAAGGCTTGGGGCGCATATGGATTCTTGGACTTGTTTTGGCAAGTGTCAAGCGCATATGGATGATTAGTAGGGGTTTATGGAAAGGGCTTGGAGTCTTACCATAAACCTAACCATAATTGTTCACCCCACTTACCCTAGCCGCATCTCCTAATGTAATTGCGCCTATATACTATTGCTTGCCGCCCCTTGCTCTATAAGACATCCTCATATGCGAGAGCACTATCTATCTTTTGGTGTGAGCAAAGTAAGGGGCGAGAGCAAGGAACAAGTGGCGCATCTTCTTCCATCAACAAGCCGCAAGCAACTCTCCTTCCTTCTCTCTTGGCACAAGTGAAGCAAGAGTCTTGGCGGCTTCTTCTCCCTCACTTTCTTGTAGGTGCATCCTTCCTTGAAGGTGGTGCAACTTCTCTAGGAGGTACCATATGGCTTGGATCTTCTTCCCGAGGCTAGCACCGGGCGTGGAAGAAGAGGACTCGAGAATCCATTGTGTGTGAGACTGTAGAGGCCGCACGCTTGGGCACCTACATTGGCATCGCTGCATCATGCTCTAAGGTACTTTCTCCCTACATCGTGTCGACTCCCTCACAAGCATCGATCTCCTAGGTTTTTGGGACCGGCCTATTTTGGGGATTTGCTTCCGCAGTGCTTGTATTAAAATATTTAAATACCCGAGGTTTCCCAACAGTCAACTGGGTTCAACTTGATTACTGAAGACTATAAGGCTCCTTTAAAGTCATAACATGCATTCATGATGCACGATACTCCCAAATAGATCCGAATCATCCATAAATTCTATTTGAGGCTATCTGATCAATATGGAATCTCTAGTGTCTAGGTATGTGACCTTGTAGGTTCCTCAGACATTGTCAGTGAAAACCTAATCATCACAAACAGTGAGTGGCACCTAGCAGTGATCGCTGCTTCCTAACTCATAGGAATTAATGTCATCATCGTCAACCCCTAAACTGTGATAAGGTATAAAAGTATACCTGTCCTTATGCCAGGCAGATCGTCTAGATTGGACAAGCGTGTCACACTTGTTTATTCCAATGATGATGGTCATGACTAAATCAGGCTAAACATGGATGTGGCCACACACTTTTAGTCATGCACCATATAGGGGCCCATGGACATCAATCTTCCTTGCAAGGAAGGGGCAAATCCTTTATTGTCAAGATGCAACTCTCATATAGCTCGAGATATACTCAATGACAACTGTTATGACCTCCCTATTACGGTGAGGCATTACGTTGTATCAAAGCATACCTCTCACTATACAGAGACACAATCTCCCTCAAGTCAAAAGACAGATACAACTCTATCACTGTGAAATTCTTCTAAAGACACCAAGACGGATCTTCACGATGGGTCGGTCTAGTATATCTCCCTTGATATGCCCATATACATGCGTTAAGCAACCCGTGCTAACCAGCGCATAAACAAGTCTCACATGCACCATAGCTTTCTTATATCTACTATGGTATTCGACTCGGGACAAAACAAACTAAGATAGAAATATCTCATGGGACATCATTATGTAAATATGCATATGCGTAGATGTATAAGAAACCATGACAACGACAATGCAGGGTATCTATAAAATATCAATAATGTTGTACAAATGTCAAGACCAAAAACATGTCTTAGGGCATAACACTAACAATCTTTGCTTCTGTTGTAGAATCTGTCATCGTGGATTGCTTGAAACTCTTCCAGCAAACAACACCTCCATTCACCAGGAACACATAGCCGGACTGTGATTTAAAGTCATCTAAGTCTGATTGGAAAGAAGCATCTGTATATCCTTGGATACAGAGATCTTCTTATCCACTATAGACAAAGAATAAGTCTTTATTCTTCTTAAGATACTTTAATATATTTTTCACGGTTGTCCAATGCTGGACACTTGGGTTAGACTGGTATCTACTGGTTATGCTCACAGCATAAGCCACGTCTGGTCTAGTACATAACATGGCTTACATGATCGATCCCACTGTGGAAGCATACGAGACTCAACTCATCTCCTCTTTCTCTGCCTGTGTAGAGGGACATTGGCTCTTTCTTGAAAAGAGTAATGTCATGCCTCATGGGATGGTAAACTTTCTTGGAGTTTTCCAAGTGAATCCTTTCCAGCGCTTTGTCTATGTGCGTGCTCTGACTTAGGGAAAGGAGCTACATGGATCTATCCGAGTAAATCATCATGCTTAGGATATACGCGGCCTCCCCTAAGTTCTTCATCCCAAAACACTTTCCCAACCAAGTCTTCATAGAGTGAACGGTAGGGATGTTTTTTCCGATAAGCAGTATGTCATTGACATACATGACAAGAATTATGACCAAGCTCCTGCTGAATTTATTGCACACATAGGCATTGTCTTCGTTCTTCATAAAGCCATATTCTCTAACAGCTTCGTCAAAACAAATGTCCCAACTTTGAGAGGCATACTTTAATCCATAAATCGATTTCTTAAGCCTACATATTTTATGAGCAACTGCGGGGTGGACGAATCCCTCAGGCTATGTCATAAACATTTCCTCTGATAGGTTTCCATTAAGGAAAGCTATTTTCATGTCCATTTGCCAGATCTCATAGTCATAGAATGCAGCTAAAATAAGCATGATCCGAATGGATTTAAACATGACAACTAGCGAGAAAGTTTCATCATAGTCCACCCCGTGGACATGCCTGAAACCTTTAGCCACTAGTCTACCTTTGAAGGTAACTACATTGCCATACATGTCTGTCTTCTTCTTGCAGACCCATTTACACCCTATGGGTTTTACCCCATTAGGCAGCTCAACCAAGTCCCAAACTTGATTAGCAGACAAGGAATCTATCTCAGATCTCATGGCTTCCAGCCATCTCTCGAAGTCTCATATAGTGACCGCTTCCTCATAAGTTTTGGGTTCATCCTCAATGATGAGAATGTCATCATACTTGATGTAAAATTGATACTCCCTAGGATCCCCTTAGGTATGTAGCTCTCTTAAAGATGGTTAAAAATAAAAAACCATGTTCCGGATTAGAATATGTATTTATCATGCGATTCAAGGTGTGAGGGAAGTTAGGATTGAAGACACCTGAGGCCCCCCCTTTAGGGAGGGGGGGGGGGGGGGGGGGGGGCAAGTTCCCTCTTCTGCTATTCAGCAACTATGGCTTGACTGTATTCGCAGCTAGTTCTGGAAGTTGCTATTCAGCTCCTCTCAGTTCCACGTTACCACATGTTTCAGTAGCTTCAGGGCCACCAGGAAGTCAAGGAGGCTCGGCAAATTAGAAAGTAGCAGGGAGAAGGAGGGGAGGGGCCTTCCAGCGCCCTCAGGGAACCAAGATAGAGGGGCCAAAGACTCACCCTCAACGAACACAAGGGGCCAAAGGCTCTCCATTAACAAGCAGCATCCGCTAACTCAATTTGAAAATTCTCAGAAAATGGCCTCTAACCGTGCAGTGTAAAATTACATGTCTTTAAACCTAGCTCCCAACGTTACAATTCTTAAGTGGCTTTTGGCATTCTTCAACATTGCAGAATTCTTGGTTTTCAGCTTTGTTTGATTGGCCGCTGTGGGTGGTGTTGATTCTGAGCTGGACATGGCTCTTACGCATGCTTGGCTTTCTTGTAAGAGTGGTCTTGATGTGGCACAAGCTACTGATGGCAAAATGCATAGCTGTTGGTGGCTGAATACATGGCTCCTTTGACTTATTCAACTAGCAGGTAGCTTAGTAGATGTGTCCTGACTCGGGTTCAGCTGACCTGATGTTGACTTGATGGCTTCAAGGGATTGGATGCAGTCTGAATGTGGATATGCTGGGCGTAGCTGTCTTGTTCACATTGCTTGATTTGGCTTGATAATTGCAGGCCGAGAGTATGACTTGGTGTTGACTCCTTGCTTGATGATGTTGACTCCATGATTGAATTTGATCTTGTTGTAATTGGGTGAAGCTAGACTATAATAATGCCTTGAGGGGTGGGGAGCTTTGGTGCCATGTAAATGTTGTTATAGGTGTTAAAATCCTAGTCTAAAACAACCTAATACATTCACTATAAAATAAAACAAAATCTGAAAATAAATCCTAGGCTACATCCAAACTACAACAAGATAATATTAATGCAGGAATGTAAAATGCAGGAATGTAAACAAGTTCACAAAATGGTCCTACAAGCTGGTCCTACACACAAGACCAGGTAGAACCCAATATCAAAACATGACAAGTACCAATGCTGAAATGTAAACATAATTAAACATCAAAATGTTCCAAAATATCCTATGGATTAGAATGCAGGCAATACTCGGCACGACTTGAGTCATCCTGGGTCAAATTGAATCCATGCCCCTGCATCAATACTATTCGGAAACCTTGGGGATATTTACAAATTTTATGGACATTACAGAATACATTGCTCAATGGAAGAATATCCCCGAAATAGGTCAGTCCCAAAAACCCAGTGAAAATCATCTTGCGAGGGAGTTGACACGATGAGATAGAAAGTGCCTAGACCAAGAGGAGGCCGATGTCGAGGTAGGCACCCAAGCGTGCGCCCTCTGCAGTCTCACACACAAGGAAGCCTTGACTCCTCTTCTTCCATTCCCGGTACTAGCCTCGGGAAGAAGATCCAAGTCTTAGGGAGTCTCCTACACAAGTTGTGCCACCTTCAAGAGAAGATTCACCTATGAGGAGGAAAGATGAAGCAATGACACCAAGCACAAGGGTCTCTTGTGCCAAGAGGAGAAGAGAAGGAAGGTTGCGGCTATGATTGAAAGAGGTTGCGCCAATCACTTAATGCTCTCGCCCTTTAAAGT
Organism: Costus lasius; assembly: GCA_027563935.2. Classification (NCBI taxonomy): domain Eukaryota; kingdom Viridiplantae; phylum Streptophyta; class Magnoliopsida; order Zingiberales; family Costaceae; genus Costus; species Costus lasius. Next base: position 63,579,300 of record CM050448.1, on the reverse strand, counting down.
TGCTCATGCCAATTACTTAAGTACTATAGCCTCTCGCATATATGAGTATATATAACCAAGAGGTGGCGGAAAGACAAAAGGGTTGGAGGTGAAGGGACCCCTAGACAAGGGGGTCGAAACCCTAATAGGTGGCGCAACAATGTCTCTAGCGGAATCTAGGGCTTCTAATAGATTTTTATATGTCATATAATCAACTTTAGTATGATTGAATAGAAGAAACGAATTCATACCATAGCCATTTCAAGATGGCGCCTTGGAAGCAAAAGTTGCAAGCGCCTCTTCTCCAAAGTCTCGCACACAAGATGAACAATGTGCTTCTTCCTTGGTGCTCCTTGTGCTAGCAAGGTTCCAAGGTTGTCTTGCCGAATGGAAAGGAAAGGAGATGATGATTTCTTCTCTTGGCCGAATCCTCCTCAACGTCAAAGCGTCGTCACACACGAAAAACGTTAAGAGGAATAATCCCGAGTGGCGAGAATAGAGAGCACTCTATTCGGTCGTGAACCATCTCCAAGTGGAGATCATGGTTACTAAAAATAGCAACCACTCACCGCTCCAACGTTCACGCCAAGTGAACATGTCGCCACACCTTGAACCATGCGCTCATTTCATGAGCCGGTTCAATATTGGTTCGGTTTAAGAACCAATCAAGCCAAGCAATCAAGTCTAGATCTCAAATAAACCCTAAGGCTCCAGATCTAACCGTTCATCTCTTGATGCTTCTGATCTGACCAATCTAGCATCCATTCTCTCGATCGAAGCTTACCGATCTCAAGCCCTAATCAATCAAACATGATCAGACTAGATCTCACTTACAATCAGAGACTAAATCCCTTTAAACTGAACCTAAACAATTCAGTCCACTCGATCTGACTTAAGTAAGCCATATCATCAAATTGTGCGACCCTGAGGGTTTCCTTTAAATGTCGGTAACGATAACTCACGTTATCACGATCAGTGAGGGGTATCTAGCAACACATCACTGTCTCCCGATATAAAAGAAATGAGTCTTCCAAGACTACACCCAAAAACAGCACAAGTGTGAATCAACTCACAAGGCATGCATACTTCCTTTGCCACTGGATGTTCTTATTGGACAAGCGTGTCAAACTTGTAGCTCCAATATGATGAGCATGATTAGATCAGATGAACACTGTCATCTGGGTATGGCCATACACTTTCTCAATCATCTCATCCAGGGGGCCCCTTTAGAACATCACACTCCTTAAACAAGGAGACGGCAATCCTATGTCTATCACTAGTGCCCTAACCTGACTCAAGCTCATTATCCAAGATAGTCTATAATCATTATGTTTCAAATGATATTGAACTACCTCAAAACAATGACAATCATCATTTAGAAAACACAAGTGATCTCAAGTCAGAGGAAATGTGCCACTTGTCATATACAAGGATTATCCACATTGTGACAAACAATTGAATATCCTAGTAGGGTCTGTCCAGTACATCCAATGTACCCATGAGTCTACATCTTATTCCATGCTCGAAGCATCCTATAAGACTAGAACACATATTAGTCTTAACCATATCAAGGCTGTCTCATGTTCACCAAGATACATCGACTAAGGACTTAACTGCATGTCAGCCCAGCTGAACAGCTTTGAGACATTATTCAGAAGAACATATATTGCAGCAGACAATGTAGCTAACTGAATAATAACCATGCCTTTATAAACATAAACGTTTATTACATGATACTGTTACAATCCCAAGGCCTCAAACATTAGGCTTAAGGGCATACCCCAACAGGAGGCGCAAAACATCAAGAAGAATTCGGCTAGGGTTAGGGTTTTGGTGAAATTAGGGTTTGAGGTAAGGAAAGTCTCCAAGACTTTATCATAAATCTCTTCCCCTCTTCCATATGCACATGGGACTTGCCATACAAGTCCATTAAGCTATATGTGCCCCATTACTTGCCTAAGAGGCAAGCATACCATCCAAGGAATAAGGGGCTAGGCACAAATTGCCTCCTTATGAAGCAAATTGTGCCAACTCCTCCCTATTATGCTTATAGGCGCCAATGGGGGGAGATTTCTCCCCATTATACCCTTATGCCCAATTCCCTCTTCATGATAACTTGATATTGGGCCTCATTGGGTAATGAGCTAGCCTAAACTTCATTACATGGGTTGATTTGTTGGTATGTATGCTCTAAGACCCAGTATTGGTCTATCTTTTGTAATACTTGACATTGACACTTATATATACATATCATTTTGGCATTGTCATTATCATTATTTGTCTACATCTGCGATTGTGTACTTACTGATAATGTCCCTGGAGACAGATTGGATCTGTGCTCAAACTATTGTCCCCAGTCAAGTACCTGAGTGGATATGGGACAGCTCTAGTTCATGTTAGACTGGTATATGTGCTGGTTAGGCACGAGGTGCTAACGCAGACATATGTGTATATTAGTGGTTGATATACTAGGCCGACCCGCTGTGAGGCTATGACTTGGTGTCATGAGTTATCCTCACAAGTGACAGGAGATGTATTGAACCCTTGACTTGGGGTCATTGACTCTTCTATGTGGTTAGGGACATGCTTTGATAAAACCAAACACCTCGCCGTAGTTGGGAGGTCATAATGGTTGTCATTGAGCATGTCACAACCCATATGAGAAGGTCATTGGACAGATAGAGGATTTGCCCTTTCCTGAGGGAAGCTTGATATCTACAGGGGCCCCTATGGTTCTATGACTGAAAGTGTATTGTCATACCTAGGTGAGAACCTGATTTAGTCATAACCATGTGATTGGGTGAAAACTAGTGGTGACACACTTGTCCAATCGGATATCAGTTTGGCAAAGAGACTACAATGCATCTATACCTAGTTGCGATGATGGGGACCTACTAGGTGCCACTCAATGCTTGTGATGACCTTAGGGCATCACTGCCAACGTCAGAGGAACCTACAAGGTCGCACACCTTGATACTCGAGTTCTCGTATTGATTGGGTAGCCTTATGATCGAGTTATTGGATAGCTCGGATCTATTTGGGAGATTTCATTAGCGACTATGGGCCTAATGAGATGGAAGAGAGTTATTGGAGCCAAACTTCATTTTTGGCAAGTTGACCCAAAATTGACCATGGTTGGTCACATTTGACTTTGGGTTGCATTGGATTGGATCCAATGGCTTGATGAACCTTTGTAATAAAGTTTGGGCTAGCTCATTACCCAATGAGGCCCAATAATAAGTTGTCATGAAGAGAGAATGTGATACTAGGGTATAATGGAGAGAAATCTCCTCCCATTGGCGCCTAAGGGCATAATGGGGAGGAGTGGGCGCTGTTGGGGGTATGCCCTTAAGGATAATGTTTGAGGCCTTGGGAATGTATCAGTATCATGTAATAAACTCTTATGTTTATAAAGGCATGGTTGTTATTCAGTTTGTTACATTGTCTGCTGCAATAAGTGTACTTCTGAATAATGTCTCAAAGCTGTTTAGCTGGGCTGACATGATATAAAGTCCTTAGTCGAGATATCTTGGTGAACATGAGACAGCCTTGATATGGTTAAGACTAATATGTGTTCTAATCTTATAGGATGCTTCGAGCATGGAATAAGATGTAGACTCATGGGTACATTGGATGTACTGGACAGACCCTACTAGGATATTCAATTGTCTGTCACAATGTGAATAATCCCTGAATGCGACAAGTGGCACATTTCCTCTGACTTGAGATCGCTTGTGTTTCTAAATGATGATTGTCATTGTTTTGAGTTAGTTCAATATCATTTGAAACATAATGGTTATAGACTATCTTGGATGGTGAGCTTGAGTCATGTTAGGGCATTAGTGATAGACAAAGGATTGCCGTCTCTTTAATTAGAGTGTGATGTTCTAAAGGGGCCCCCTGGATGAGATGATTGAGAAAGTGTATGGCCATACCCAGATGACTATGTTCATCTAATCTAATCATGCTCATCATATTGGAATTACAAGCTTGACACGCTTGTCCAATAAGAACATCCAGTGGCAAAGGATACATGTATGCCTGGTGAATTGGATTCACACTTGTGCTGTATTTTGGGTGTAGTCTTGGAAGACTCTTTCCTTTATATCGGGAGACAGTGATGTGTTGCTAGATACCCCTCACTGATCATGATAACGTAAGTTATCGTTACCGACATTTAAAGGAAACCCTTAGGGTCGCACAATTTGATGATATGGCTTACTTAAGTCAGATCGTGTGGACTGAATTGTTTGGGTTCAGTTTAAAGGGATTTGAACTCTGATTGTAAGTGAGATCTGGTCTGATCATGTTTGATTGGTTAGGGCTTGAGATCGGTAAGCTTCGATCGAGAGAATAGATGCTAGATCAGTGAGATCAGGAGCATCAAGAGATCAACGGTCAGATCTTAAGCCTTATGGGTTTGTTATGATCTGGACTAGTTGCTTGGCTTGTTTGGTTTCTTGAACCGAACCAACTCGATTTGAACTGGCTCATTACATGAGCGCATGGTTCAAGTGATGAGAAAAATGCGCTTTGGGCAAACCCATAGTCGCATGAGCGCATGAACGTTGAGGCTTTCTATTTTTAGAAAGCATGTCTCTAAACGTGACCATGCCTCACGTTTTTCTCCCTGACGCCTATTGTCGCTCCTCTCTCTTGTGTCTCTGAGATTTCGAAGTGTTGGTGGAGTTGACGACAAGGAAGGAGATATCGCCAAGCAAGGATTCACTCTCTCATCCCTTTTTCATTCGATCAAGACTTCTTGGAACCTTGCTAGCACAAGGAGCACCAAGAAAGTAGGCGACATCATTTGTGTGCGCCACCTTTGGAGGAGATCCCTTTCGCTCTCTCCTTCCAAGACACCATCCAAGCGATGGCAATGGTATGGATCTTTTACTTCTATACAAGCATTCGGTAGTTGATTATATTATTCATGCCATGCGATCCTAGGAAACCCTAGATTCCGCCCATGCAATTTTATGTTTGCGCATGCTTTAGGGTTTCGCCCCTCTTGTGGGAACCTACAATTGGTATCAGAGCGAGGTTGCTCCATGATTTATATGATTGCTACATGTTTTTGTGATCCATGTTTGACATGTTTAGATCTAGGATTACAACATGCGAAAATACATGTTAACTTGTTTCATGATGAAACTTGTTTTTTGTTTTTCTTGGCGCATGCTTGTTGGCGCAACTATGGTTTTATCAAAAATCTATATAACTTGCGCGACTTACACTAGATCTAAGGCCCTGCTTTAAACCCTTAGACGGGTTATTAGGGTTGAAGTCATCCCCTAAGTTAGATCCAGACAGTCTGATCAGACCATCTCACAGCCTTGATGGGTCGACCAGATAGCGTATGTGCGCAAGCACGAGATGGCTATAGGTCGACTGCAGACAGGCGTGTAGCGATGTCTGATTGAGACAACTTATGAACGCACATGAGTTAGGCCCGGGGTCACACCCGCTTGCCAGACCTCATCGTGGTCGTTCAGCCCTTGGCGCATGCATTGTTGACCTTTTGGTCGACTCAAGTCAGTTAGGACTTGGTGCATGTAAGGGCAGTGGATCTGACTAGGTCGGATGAGTGGATCCCTGGTAATGGACCGTTGTAAGGTAGTAGGGCACATAAGGAAAAATAAAATTGATCTCAATGGGGTTTTTCAAAATTTTATTTTTCATGAATGGATCACATGATGATTGATGCCATTTGCTTGTTTATTTAATCTTATGTGGGCTGCCCATGTTTAATGTGTGCTGTGCTGGGGCCTGCGTGCCTGGAATTTTACTGTAAATTAATTCTTATTTTTGTGATCTGCGAATCACAGTTTAATTAATTTATAAAATGTAATTGACCTGCGAGTCAATCTTGTCTAGATAGATTAATTTGTAAATTAGTCAGACAAGAGCACAGAGCACACTTGGCAGAGGCGCTTGCAGCAGAGGCTTGACCAGGTGGGAGGTCCAGGGTTCGACTCTGGGACCAGGCGCATTTTCCCTGGTGGGCGCACCTGAGCTGCAGATGGCGCTTGGGCCCTGGTTTGGGCCAAATGAGCAGCAAAAGACCCATGAAGAAAAGCAAGTGAAGACTTAAGTTAATTAAGGTCTTACTTAGGCTATGGGCTTTTACCACATAAGATCCATGCTTTCTTTTATTGTTTAAATAAGTAGAACAGCATGATTTATTTATCTTCTGCTATCACCATAGGAATTGCATGATAGTGAAGAAGATAAAAGACCGTTAAAATCCAACGCTAAAATATCAAGCTCGTAAGCCTTCTGACGCGAAACCTCACTGTTCTGACTATCGTTGGAGCCGTGTTGTACCCACTCAGTGGGCACGTCCATCTATCTTCAGACGGTGCGGGATTACACCTACGTGTTACAGAGAAGGGATTTATCGCTTCTCGTTGCTCAGCATAGCACGTGGTGGTCCAGGGAGTAGGTCGGGTCAGCTTGACCATGTAGGCTACATATGTGGCGTATATGGTAGCACATGGAGGCAGCCATCTGTGGGGTCAGAGACTGTGTTGTACCAACTCAGTTGGCACAGTCTGCTGGATTGCCCAGATGAAGGGGAATCGCACGGGTTGGCGATTGGCTGGGACAGCCTACCAGAGATTAGTGCTTGTACTCTCTGTGCATCTTATCTCGCCTGGGCGGGACGCGGAGACCAAGTATGAAATCTGGATCCCATCTCACTAAAAGAGTTCTACTCTTTCGGGCTGTTTTGCTGGATTTTTCAGCCAGATAAAATAGTGAGAAAAAGAATCTTTCTTAAGTCCTGATTGATTCTTAACATTGATACTGACCTTGCTGTTCTTGCATTGTTGTAGATACCTGCAGCAACGAACACCATGAGCTTCAATGTGCGATCCCTACTGGAAAGAGAGAAGTTTGCTGGGCCGAACTTCTCAGACTGGTTCGGACACCTTAAGATTGTTCTTAAGGCAGAGAGGAAACTGTATGTCCTCGAGACGGCGATACCGCCTCAGCCCGCTCCGAACGCCGCAAGGGCGGTTCGGGAAGCTTATGAAAAGCACGTCAATGATAGCATTGATGTCGCTTGCCTGATGCTAGCGTCTATGACGCCACCGCTGCAGCGTCAGCATGAGGATATGTCTGCAATAGACATGATAGCAAACCTCAAAATGCTGTATGCTGCACAGGCGAGGACAGAACGCTATAATCTGACAAAGCTGTTCTTTCAGAGCAAACTGGCTGAAGGGAGCCCAGTGGGAGCTCACGTGCTCAAGATGATTGGGCACAAGGAGGCTCTAGAGAAACTGGGGCATACCATCAACCAGGAGCTTGCTGTAGACATTATTCTGCAGTCTCTTTCGCCCTCTTTCGATGCGTTCATTATTAACTTTAATATGAACAAAATCGATTGTACTCCGGCAGAGCTGCTGAATATGCTCTTGACTACTGAGGAGACTCTGAAGGGAAAGCCTTCGACCTCTGTCTTAATGGTTCCTTCAAGGAACAAGAAGAAGGGGAAGAAGGGCCAGGCCCCTGTCAAGAGTTACAGCAAGGCTCTGAAGCAAAAAGTCAAGCGGTCAAAGGAATACAGATGTTTCCACTGTGGCCAGTTGGGTCACTGGAAAAAGGACTGTAAAGCGCTCCAAGGAGATAAGAGGGGAAGCATCACTTCTGGCTCAGGTATATACGTGACGGAAGTCATGGTTTCTTCTTCTTCTTTATCATGGGTGTTGGACACTGCATGTGGAGTTCACATTTGTTCAAATGTACAGGAACTCAAGAGAAGAAGACAGGTGGGACAGCATGAGGTGGACCTACGAGTTGGAAACGGGGCACGGGTTGCTACTGTTGCTGTAGGAGACTATTTCATCTCTTTGCCATCTGGGCTTGTATTAGAACTAAACAGTTGTTACTTTGTTCCCAGCATTACTAAGAATATTATCTCTATTCCTGCTCTTGTCAGGAAGGGATTTTCCTTTGAATGCAATATTTCAAAGTGTGTTTTATCTTTTGATAATATTGTTTATGCTACTGGTTCAATTAACAATGGGTTATTCATGTTGGACATGGAAAGTTCTATACAGCAGATTGATATTAAGAAAGCCAAGTATGCTGATGACAGCACCTTGCTATGGCATAGTCGTTTAGGCCATATTAACAAGAAACGCATTAAGCGGTTGCATGATCATGGACTGCTGGGATCATTCTCCTATGAGGAGATTGATACATGCAAAGCTTGTTTAATAGGTAAAATGACGAAGTCACCTTTTCCTAAGAAAGGTCAAAGGGCTTCAGGTTTACTTGACCTTATACACAGTGATGTGTGTGGGCCATTTAGTAAACATGCCAGAGGTGGCTATCAGTACTTCATTACCTTTACTGATGATTTCAGTAGGTATGGGTATGTCTATCTGATGAGACATAAAAGTGAATCTTTTGACAAGTTCAAAGAGTTCAAGAATGAAGTACAAAATCAGCTAGGCCGAAATATCAAGGCACTTCGTTCTGATCGAGGTGGAGAATACCTAAGTCATGCGTTTACTGACTATCTAAAGGAGTGTGGGATTATCTCACAGCTCACTCCGCCAGGAACACCGCACTGGAATGGTGTGTCCGAGAGGAGAAATAGAACGTTACTTGATATGGTTCGTTCTATGATGAGTCAGGCTACTCTTCCATATTCCTTTTGGGGATTTGCACTGGAGACAGCTGTAAAGGTACTAAACCGAGTGCCATCCAAGGCAGTTTCTAAAACTCCATATGAGTTATGGTATGGGAAACAGCCGAGCTTGACATTTATCAGGATCTGAGGCTGCGAGGCTTATGTTAAAAAGCTCGCCTCTGGGAAACTAGAGAGCAGATCTGAGAAATGTATCTTTGTCGGTTACCCTAAGGAAACTAAGGGTTATTATTTCTACGATCCCAAAGAGAACAAGGTATTTGTTGCTCGGACGGCCATATTTCTTGAGAAGGAGTTTCTTCTGCAAGAGGCCAGTGGGAGAGAAATAAAGCTGGATGAGAATCCAGAGGAAGGACAAAGTGCTCAAGCACAGTTGGATGAGCCTGAGCCGGTAGATCAGGTTATTCAACAACCTGAGGCTCAGATATCACGGGAACCGCGAAGATCGGGAAGGATTCGTCGACAGCCTGAGCGCTATGACGGAGTCTACATCATTGATAATGATGAACCCCTCAGTTATGCGGATGCGGTCAGTGGACCGGAGTCAGCGAGATGGCTTGAAGCTATGCGCGCCGAGATGGACTCCATGCCAGATAACCAAGTCTGGGATTTGGTTGATCCGCCTCCGGGAGTTATCCCTATAGGCTGTAAATGGATCTTCAAGAAGAAGATTGACATGGATGGTAACGTGGTTACCTATAAAGGCAGGCTAGTTGCGAAAGGTTTCAAACAAATCTACGGGATAGATTATGATGAAACTTTCTCACCTGTAGCCATGTTTAAGTCTATTCGGATTCTTTTCGCGATAGCTGCATATTATGATTATGAGATCTGGCAGATGGATGTGAAGACAGCTTTCCTTAATGGAAATCTGGATGAGGATGTGTATATGACACAACCAGAAGGTTTCACTAATCCATCAGATCGTCATAAAATATGCAAGTTAAAGAAGTCTATTTATGGACTTAAACAAGCATCGAGAAGCTGGAATATTCGTTTTGATGAATCAATCTCTGAGTTTGGTTTCATCAAGAACGAGGATGACCCGTGTGTATATAAGAGGTTTAGTGGGAGCGTGATTACATTCCTAGTCCTCTACGTCGATGATATCTTGATCATTGGAAATGACATTCCTGAAATGCATGCGGTTAAGGCATGGTTAAGGAAATGTTTCCAGATGAAAGATCTAGGAGAAGCAGCCTATGTATTAGGTGTGAAGATCTACAGGGATAGATCTAAGAGGCTTCTCGGGCTGTGCCAGAGTACTTACATCGATAAAGTCCTGGAGAGATTTCATTTAGAGAATTCTAAAAGAGGATATCTTCTAGTCAGACATGGTCTGAATCTTTCGAAGAGTCAGTGTCCACAAACACAGACTGAGAAAGGTGAAATGGACAATACGCCTTATGCTTCGGCTATTGGATCCATTATGTATGCGATGTTGTGTACTCGCCCAGACGTTGCTTACGGGTTAAGCGTGACCAGTCGGTTCCAAAGTAATCCAGGTATGGCGCACTGGATTGCAGTCAAGAACATTTTAAAATATCTGCGGAGTACCAAAGATATGTTCTTGATATATGGTGGTCAGGAAGAACTCAGTATTGAAGGATATACTGATGCTTCGTTCCAGTCTGACCAGGATGATTTCCGATCGCAATCAGGCTATGTTTTTAGCTTGAATGGAGGAGCAGTGGTGTGGAAGAGTTTCAAACAGTCAACTGTTGCTGATTCCACAACAGAAGCCGAGTATGTTGCAGCCTCGGAAGCATCCAAGGAGGCAGTGTGGATTCGTAAGTTCGTGAGAGAACTTGGTGTTGTTCCTTCGAGTGCAGATCCTTTGGTTATCTTTTGTGATAACACTGGAGCAATCGCACAAGCAAAGGAACCACGGTCGCACCAGAAGTCCAAGCACATACAGAGACGGTTTCATTTGATCCGGGAGATCATAGATCGTGGCGAGATCAAAGTCTGCAAGGTTCATACAGATGACAATCTGGCAGACCCGCTTACTAAGCCTCTGGCGCAGCAGAGGCATGAGAAGCACTGTAATAATATGGGTTTGAGATTTCTCAACCATTAGATTAAGTGCAAGTGGGAGATTGTTGGGGGTATGCCCTTAAGGCTAATGTTTGAGGCCTTGGGAATGTATCAGTATCATGTAATAAACTCTTATGTTTATAAAGGCATGGTTGTTATTCAGTTTGTTACATTGTCTGCTGCAATAAGTGTACTTCTGAATAATGTCTCAAAGCTGTTCAGCTGGGCTGACATGATATAAAGTCCTTAGTCGAGATATCTTGGTGAACATGAGACAGCCTTGATATGGTTAAGACTAATATGTGTTCTAATCTTATAGGATGCTTCGAGCATGGAATAAGATGTAGACTCATGGGTACATTGGATGTACTGGACAGACCCTACTAGGATATTCAATTGTCTGTCACAATGTGAATAATCCTTGAATGCGACAAGTGGCACATTTCCTCTGACTTGAGATCGCTTGTGTTTCTAAATGATGATTGTCATTGTTTTGAGTTAGTTCAATATCATTTGAAACATAATGGTTATAGACTATCTTGGATGGTGAGCTTGAGTCATGTTAGGGCATTAGTGATAGACAAAGGATTGCCGTCTCTTTAATTAGAGTGTGATGTTCTAAAGGGGCCCCCTGGATGAGATGATTGAGAAAGTGTATGGCCATACCCAGATGACTATGTTCATCTGATCTAATCATGCTCATCATATTGGAATTACAAGCTTGACACGCTTGTCCAATAAGAACATCCAGTGGTAAAGGATACATGTATGCCTGGTGAATTGGATTCACACTTGTGCTGTATTTTGGGTGTAGTCTTGGAAGACTCTTTCCTTTATATCGGGAGACAGTGATGTGTTGCTAGATGATGGAACCCTTTCAAGAGGGGAGCGCAAAACCCTATTGTGAGAAGAACCCCTTTCATGAGGGGGGCGCAAGTCATATTATTCTTTCTCATAGCAGCGGAATTAGGGTTTCCACATAAGATCGCATTCTATACTTTCATATAATCAACTTGAATAACAAGTGAGAGATTCGTTACCATGGCCATGGGAAGGAGTCGGCTTGGAAGCTAGAGAACGATAGGGTTCTCCTCCAAAGTGTGCCACACACAAGAAGAAAAATGGCCTACACCTTGTCGTCCTTGTGCTAGCAAGGCTTCAAGGTTCTTTGCCGTATGGAAGGGAGAGAATAGCTTGCTTGGCGAGACTCCTTTTCTTGTTTTCGTCCTCGTCGTGCTTCACCGAAAAAATCAGAAGCCTTCACAAGCCCATTCAACAAGTGAGTAACCTCCCACACTTATGTGGAGGCGTTACACACATCCCATTTGAAAACCGAATTCCAAATATGGAATGTGTTGAAGGCTTAAGCGTTCACGCTAAGTGAACCAAGCCCTTAACTCACCTTACATGAACCATGCGCTCATCCATGAGCCGGTTCAATGTCGGTTTGGTCCAAGACCAATTAACCCAAGCCAAGCCAATAAATGGTCTAGACCATCTATGAACCTAATGGTTCAAGATCTAACCGTTCATCTCCTGATGCTCTTGATCTCACCGATCTAGCATCCTCTCTCTCGATCGAAGCTTACCGATCTCAAGCCCTAATCAATCAAACATGATCAGACCAGATCTCACTTACAATCAGAGATTAAATCCCTTTAAACTGAACCCAAACAATTCAGTCCACACGATCTGACTCAAGTAAGCCATATCTTCAATTTGTGCGACCCTGAGGGTTTCCTTTAAATGTCGGTAACGATAACTCACGTTATCACGATCAGTGAGGGGTATCTAGCAACACATCACTGTCTCCCGATATAAAGGAAAGAGTCTTCCAAGACTACTCCCAAATCACAGCACAAGTGTGAATCAAAATCACGAGGCATGCATGTTTCCTTTGCCACTGGATGTTCTTATTGGACAAGCATGTCAAGCCTGTAACTCCAATACGATGAGCATGATTAGATCAGATGCACATAGTCATCTGGGTATGGCCATACACTTCCTCAATCATCTCATATAGGGGGGCCCTTTAGAACATCACACTCCTTGAACAAGGAGACGGCAATCCTTTATCTATCACTAGTGCCCTAACCTGATTCAAGCTCACCATCCAAGATAGTCTATAATCATTATGTTTCAAATGATATTGAACTACCTTAAGACAATGACAATCATCATTTAGAAACACAAGTGATCTCAAGTCAGAGGACATGTGCCACTTGCTGCTTACAAGGATCATTCACATTGTGACAAGCAATGGAATATCCCAGTAGGGTCTGTCCAGTACATCCAATGTACCCATGAGTCTACATCTTATTCCATGCTCGAAGCATCCTATAAGATTAGCACTCATATTAGTCTCAATCATATCAAGGCTATCTCATGTTCACCAAGATATCTCGACTAAGGACATATAGCCTGTCAGCCTAGCTGAACAGCTTTAAGACATTATTCAGAAGTACACTTATTACAGCAGACAAGGTAACAACCTGAATAATAACCATGCCTTTATAAACACAAGAGTTTATTACATGATACTTATACAATCCCAAGGCCTCAAACATTAGCCTTAAGGGCATACCCCAACAATCTCCCACTTGCACTTAATCTAATGGTTGAGAAATCTCAAACCCATATTATTACAGTGCTTCTCATGCTTCTGCTGCGCCAGAGGCTTGGTAAGCGGGTCTGCCAGATTGTCATCTGTATGAACCTTGCATATTTTGATCTTGCCACGATCAATGATCTCGCGGATCAAGTGAAACCGTCTCTGTATGTGCTTGCACTTCTGGTGCGACCGTGGTTCCTTTGCTTGTGCTATAGCTCCAGTGTTATCACAGAAGATAACCAAAGGATCTGCACTCGAAGGAACGACACCAAGTTCTCTCACGAACTTACGAATCCACACTGCCTCCTTGGATGCTTCCGAGGCTGCAACATACTCGGCTTCTGTTGTGGAATCAGCAACAGTTGACTGTTTGAAGCTTTTCCACACCACTGCTCCACCATTCAAGCTAAAAACATAGCCTGATTGCGATCGGAAATCATCCTGGTCCGACTGGAACGAAGCGTCAGTATATCCCTCTATACTGAGTTCTTCCTGACCACCATATATCAAGAACATATCTTTGGTCCTCCGCAGATATTTTAAGATGTTCTTGACCGCAATCCAGTGCGCCAAACCTGGATTACTTTGGAATCGACTGGTCACGCTTAACCCGTAAGCGACGTCTGGGCGAGTACACAGCATCGCATACATAATGGACCCAATAGCCGAAGCATAAGGCGTATTGTCCATGTCATCTTTCTCAGTCTGTGTTTGTGGACACTGACTCTTTGAAAGATTCAGACCATGTCTGACTGGAAGATATCCACGTTTAGAATTCTCTAAATGGAATCTCTCCAGGACCTTATCGATGTAAGTACTCTGGCACAGCCCGAGAAGCCTTTTAGATCTATCCCGGTAGATCTTAACACCTAATACATAGGCTGCTTCTCCTAGATCTTTCATCTGGAAACATTTTCCTAACCATGCCTTAACAGCATGCAGTTCAGGAATATCATTTCCAATGATTAAGATATCATCGACGTAGAGGATTAGGAATGTAATTACGCTCCCACTAAACCTCTTATATACACACGGGTCATCTTCGTTCTTGATGAAACCAAACTCAGAGATTGATTCATCAAAACGAATATTCCAGCTTCTTGATGCTTGTTTAAGTCCATAAATGGACTTCTTTAACTTGCATATTTTATGACGATCTGCTGGATTAGTGAAACCTTCCGGTTGTGTCATATACACATCCTCATCCAGATTTCCATTAAGGAAAGCTGTTTTCACATCCATCTGCCAGATCTCATAGTCGTAATATGCTGCTATCGCGAAAAGAATCCGAATAGACTTAAACATGGCTACAGGAGAGAAAGTTTCATCATAATCTATCCCGTAGATTTGTTTGAAACCTTTCGCAACTAGCCTGCCTTTATAGGTAACCACGTTACCATCCATGTCTATCTTCTTCTTGAAGATCCATTTACAGCCTATAGGGATTACTCCCGGAGGCGGATCAACCAAATCCCAGACTTGGTTATCTGACATGGAGTCCATCTCGGCTCGCATAGCTTCAAGCCATCTAGCTGACTCCGGTCCACTGACCGCATCCGCATAAGTTAGGGGTTCATCATTATCAATGATGTAGACTCCGTCATAGCGCTCAGGCTGTCGACGGATCCTTCCCGATCTTCGCGGTTCCCGTGATATCTGAGCCTCAGGTTGTTCAGTAACCTGATCTACCAGCTCAGGCACATCCAACTCTGCTTGACTACTTTGTCCTTCCTCTGGAATCTCATCCAGCTTTATTTCTCTCCCACTGGCCTCTTGCAGAAGAAACTCCTTCTCAAGAAATATGGCCGTCCGAGCAACAAAAACCTTGTTCTCTTTGGGATCGTAGAAATAATAACCCTTAGTTTCCTTAGGGTAACCGACAAAGATACATTTATCAGATCTGCTCTCTAGTTTCCCAGAGGCGAGCTTTTTGACATAAGCCTCGCAACCCCAGATCCTGATAAACGTCAAGCTAGGCTGTTTCCCGTACCATAACTCATATGGCGTCTTAGAAACTACCTTGGATGGCACTCGGTTTAGTACCTTTGCAGCTGTTTCCAGTGCAAAACCCCAAAAGGAGTATGGAAGAGTGGCCTGACTCATCATAGAACGAACCATATCAAGTAACGTTCTATTTCTCCTCTCGGACACACCATTCCATTGCGGTGTTCCTGGCGGAGTGAGCTGTGAGATAATCCCACACTCTTTCAGATAGTCAGTAAACGCATGACTTAGGTATTCACCACCTCGATCAGAACGAAGTGCCTTGATATTTCGGCCTAGCTGATTCTGTACTTCATTTTTGAACTCTTTGAACTTGTCAAAAGATTCACTCTTATGTCTCATTAAATAGACATAACCATACCTACTGAAATCATCAGTAAAGGTAATGAAGTACTGATAGCCACCTCTGGCATGTTTACTAAAAGGCCCACACACATCACTGTGTATAAGATCAAGTAAACCTGAAGCCCTTTGACCTTTGTGAGGAAAAGGAGACTTCGTCATTTTACCCATCAAACAAGCTTTGCATGTATCAATCTCCTCATAGGAGAATGATCCCAGCAGTCCATGATCATGCAACCGCTTAATGCGCTTCTCGTTTATATGGCCTAAACGACTATGCCATAACAAGGTGCTGTCATCAGCATATTTGGCTTTCTTATTATCAATGTTTTGTATAGAATTTTCCATGTCCAACATGTATAACCCATTGTTAATTGAACCAGTTGCATACACAATATTATCATAAGATAAAACACACTTTGAAATCTTGCATTCAAAGGCAAATCCTTTCCTGACAAGAGCAGGAATAGAGATAATATTCTTGGTAATACTGGGTACAAAATAACAATTGTTTAATTCTAATACAATGCCAGATGGTAAAGTAATGAAATAGTCTCCTACAGCAACAGCAGCAACCCGTGCCCCGTTTCCAACTCGTAGGTCTACCTCATGCTGTCCCACCTGCCTTCTTCTCTTGAGTTCCTGCACATTTGAACAAATGTGAACTCCACATGCAGTGTCCAACACCCATGATATAGAAGAAGATGATAACATGACCTCAGTCACATATATACCTGAGCCAGAAGCAATGTTTCCCCTCTTATCTCCTTGGAGCGCTTTACAGTCCTTTTTCCAGTGACCCAGCTGGCCACAGTGGAAACACCTGTTATCCTTCGACCGCTTCACCTTCTGTTTCAGGGCCTTGCTGTAATTCTTGACAGGGGCCTTGCCCTTCTTCCCCTTCTTCTTGTTCCTAGAAGGAACCATCAAGACAGAGGTTGAAGGCTTACCCTTCAGAGTTTCCTCAGTGGTCAAGAGCATATTCAGCAGCTCCGCCGGCGTACAATCGATCTTGTTCATATTAAAGTTAATAATGAACGCATCGAAAGAGGGCGGAAGAGACTGCAGAATAATGTCCACAGCAAGCTCCTGGTTGATGGTATGCCCCAGTTTCTCCAGAGCCTCCTTGTGCCCAATCATCTTGAGCACGTGAGCTCCCACTGGGCTCCCCTCAGCCAGTTTGCTCTGAAAGAAGAGCTTCGTCAGATTATAGCGCTCAGTCCTCGCCTGTGCAGCATACAGCATCTTGAGGTTCGCTATAATTTCTATAGCCGACATATCCTCATGCTGACGCTGCAGCGGTGGCGTCATAGACGCTAGCATCAGGCAAGCGACATCAATGCTATCATTGACGTGCTTTTCGTAGGCATCCCGAACCGCCCTTGCGGCGTTCGGAGCGGGCTGCGGCGGTATCGCCGTCTCGAGGACATACAGTTTCCTCTCTGCCTTAAGAACAATCTTAAGGTGTCCGAACCAGTCAGAGAAGTTCGGCCCAGCAAACTTCTCCCTTTCCAGTAGGGATCGCACATTGAAGCTCATGGTGTTCGTTGCTGCAGGAATCTACAACAAGCAAGAACAGCAAGGTCAGTATCAATGTTTCAGAATCAATCCAGGACTTAGAAAAGATTCTTTTCTCACTATTTTGTCTGACTGAAAAATCCAGTAAACAGTCCGAAAGAGTAACACTCTTTTAGTGAGATGGGATCCAGATTTCATACTTGGTCTCCGCGTCCCGCTCAGGCGAGATAAGATGCACAGAGATGACAAGCACTAGTTTCTGGTAGGCTGTCCCAGCCAATCGCCAACCCGTGCGATTCCCCTTCATCTTGGCAATCCAGCAGACTGTGCCAACTGAGTTGGTACAACACAGTCTCTGATCCCAGAGATGGCTGCCTCCATGTGCTACCATATGCGCCACATATGTAGTCTACATGGTCAAGCTGACCTGACCTACTCCCTGGACCACCACGTGCTATGCTGAGCAACGAGAGGGGATAAATCCCAACTCTGTAACACGCAGGTGAAATCCAGCACCGTCTGAAGATAGATGGACGTGCCCACTGAGTGGGTTCAACACGGCTCCAACGATAGTCAGAAAGATGAGGTTTCGCGTCAGAAGGCTTACGAGCTTGATATGTTAGCGTTGGATTTTAACGGTCTTTTATCTTCTTACTATCAGGCATGTCCTATGGCTATAGCAGAAGATAAACATAAAAATGCAATTCTAATTATTAGCAATAAGTAGAAAGCATGATCTTATGTGGTAAATGCCCATGAACCCTAGTAAGACCTTAATATTACTTAAGTCTTCACTTGAGCTTCATTGCATCACATCTGGTCCAACCCAGTGCCCTAGCGCCAAGAGCACCTCAGGTGCACCACCAGGTGAATGCCCCTCTTGGATGTGTGCCTTTGTTCTTGTCTAATCAAAGTACATTTGATCTATCTAGACAAGGTTGACTCGCAGGTCAACAACATATTATAAATTAAGTACAATGTGATTCGCAGATCACAAATTAATTTACAATTTTAAATCCAGGCACGCAGGCCCCAGCATAGCACACAATTGGGCAACCCACACAAGATTAAATAAACAAGCATATGGTTCAATCAACATGTGATCCAATCATCTTGAAATTAAAAGTTTTTGAAAACCCCATGGCATCAATTTTAATTTCCTTATGTGCCCTACAACCTTACAATGGTCCATTGATAGGGATCCACTCATCCATCTAGTTAGATCCTGTGCCCTTGCATGCACCGAGTCCTAACTGACCCGAGTTGACCTAATGGTCAACCATGCATGCCCCAAGGGCTGAACCACCTTCAAGAGGTTTGGCAAGCGGGTGTGACCCCGGGCCTAACTCAAGAGTGTTCACTGGTTGTCTCAACCAGACCTCGCTACACGCCTAAGATGCAATCGACCTATGGCCACCTAGTGCTTGCGCACAGGTGCCATTTGGTCGATCCATCTAGACTGTCAGATGGTCTGATCAGACTAATGGATCTAACCTAGAGGTGACTTCAGCCCCATCAACCCATCTAAGGGTTTATAGTAGATGCATATAGATCTAAATGTTTGCGCGCAAGTAGGTATAAGATTTGATGAAATATCATTCAACCATTCAACATACTTATCATGCGCCAACACAACAACATGCGCAACTCATGAAGAAACATACATCTTGCGCAACTCATGAAGAAACATACATCTTGCGCAACTCATGAAGAAACATACATCTAAGTTCTAAACTAGCATGTAGGTTTCGGCATGTGAGCAATCACCTTTAGATCTATTCACAAACATATTCATGGATCAAACATGATGATCTACACATTAGAACCGCAAGCAATCATATGAAAAAGTATAACCTCCTCTGATACCAATTGATGGAACCCTTTCAAGAGGGGAGCGCAAAACCCTATTGTGAGAAGAACCCCTTTCATGAGGGGGGCGCAAGTCATATTATTCTTTCTCATAGCAGCGGAATTAGGGTTTCCACATAAGATCGCATTCTATACTTTCATATAATCAACTTGAATAACAAGTGAGAGATTCGTTACCATGGCCATGGGAAGGAGTCGGCTTGGAAGCTAGAGAACGATAGGGTTCTCCTCCAAAGTGTGCCACACACAAGAAGAAAAATGGCCTACACCTTGTCGTCCTTGTGCTAGCAAGGCTTCAAGGTTCTTTGCCGTATGGAAGGGAGAGAATAGCTTGCTTGGCGAGACTCCTTTTCTTGTTTTCGTCCTCGTCGTGCTTCACCGAAAAAATCAGAAGCCTTCACAAGCCCATTCAACAAGTGAGTAACCTCCCACACTTATGTGGAGGCGTTACACACATCCCATTTGAAAACCGAATTCCAAATATGGAATGTGTTGAAGGCTTAAGCGTTCACGCTAAGTGAACCAAGCCCTTAACTCACCTTACATGAACCATGCGCTCATCCATGAGCCGGTTCAATGTCGATTTGGTCCAAGACCAATTAACCCAAGCCAAGCCAATAAATGGTCTAGACCATCTATGAACCTAATGGTTCAAGATCTAACCGTTCATCTCCTGATGCTCTTGATCTCACCGATCTAGCATCCTCTCTCTCGATCGAAGCTTACCGATCTCAAGCCCTAATCAATCAAACATGATCAGACCAGATCTCACTTACAATCAGAGATTAAATCCCTTTAAACTGAACCCAAACAATTCAGTCCACACGATCTGACTCAAGTAAGCCATATCTTCAATTTGTGCGACCCTGAGGGTTTCCTTTAAATGTCGGTAACGATAACTCACGTTATCACGATCAGTGAGGGGTATCTAGCAACACATCACTGTCTCCCGATATAAAGGAAAGAGTCTTCCAAGACTACTCCCAAATCACAGCACAAGTGTGAATCAAAATCACGAGGCATGCATGTTTCCTTTGCCACTGGATGTTCTTATTGGACAAGCATGTCAAGCCTGTAACTCCAAT
Organism: Costus lasius; assembly: GCA_027563935.2. NCBI lineage: Eukaryota > Viridiplantae > Streptophyta > Magnoliopsida > Zingiberales > Costaceae > Costus > Costus lasius. Next base: position 63,559,193 of record CM050448.1, on the reverse strand, counting down.
ACGATGAGCATGATTAGATCAGATGCACATAGTCATCTGGGTATGGCCATACACTTCCTCAATCATCTCATATAGGGGGGCCCTTTAGAACATCACACTCCTTGAACAAGGAGACGGCAATCCTTTATCTATCACTAGTGCCCTAACCTGATTCAAGCTCACCATCCAAGATAGTCTATAATCATTATGTTTCAAATGATATTGAACTACCTCAAGACAATGACAATCATCATTTAGAAACACAAGTGATCTCAAGTCAGAGGACATGTGCCACTTGCTGCTTACAAGGATCATTCACATTGTGACAAGCAATGGAATATCCCAGTAGGGTCTGTCCAGTACATCCAATGTACCCATGAGTCTACATCTTATTCCATGCTCGAAGCATCCTATAAGATTAGCACTCATATTAGTCTTAATCATATCAAGGCTATCTCATGTTCACCAAGATATCTCGACTAAGGACATATAGCCTGTCAGCCTAGCTGAACAGCTTTAAGACATTATTCAGAAGTACACTTATTACAGCAGACAAGGTAACAACCTGAATAATAACCATGCCTTTATAAACACAAGAGTTTATTACATGATACTTATACAATCCCAAGGCCTCAAACATTAGCCTTAAGGGCATACCCCAACACTAGATACCCCTCACTGATAGTGATAACGTAAGTTATCGTTACCGACATTTAAAGGAAACCCTTAGGGTCGCACAATTTGATGATATGGCTTACTTAAGTCAGATCGTGTGGACTGAATTGTTTGGGTTCAGTTTAAAGGGATTTGAACTCTGATTGTAAGTGAGATCTGGTCTGATCATGTTTGATTGGTTAGGGCTTGAGATCGGTAAGCTTCGATCGAGAGAATAGATGCTAGATCAGTGAGATCAGGAGCATCAAGAGATCAACGGTCAGATCTTAAGCCTTATGGGTTTGTTATGATCTGGACTAGTTGCTTGGCTTGTTTGGTTTCTTGAACCGAACCAACTCGATTTGAACTGGCTCATTACATGAGCGCATGGTTCAAGTGATGAGAAAAATGCGCTTTGGGCAAACCCATAGTCGCATGAGCGCATGAACGTTGAGGCTTTCTATTTTTAGAAAGCATGTCTCTAAACGTGACCATGCCTCACATTTTTCTCCCTGACGCCTATTGTCGCTCCTCTCTCTCGTGTCTCTGAGATTTTGAAGTGTTGGTGGAGTTGACGACAAGGAAGGAGATATCGCCAAGCAAGGATTCACTCTCTCATCCCTTTTTCATTCGATCAAGACTTCTTGGAACCTTGCTAGCACAAGGAGCACCAAGAAAGTAGGCGACATCATTTGTGTGCGCCACCTTTGGAGGAGATCCCTTTCGCTCTCTCCTTCCAAGACACCATCCAAGCGATGGCAATGGTATGGATCTTTTACTTCTATAGAAGCATTCGGTAGTTGATTATATTATTCATGCCATGCGATCCTAGGAAACCCTAGATTCCGCCCATGCAATTTTATGTTTGCGCATGCTTTAGGGTTTCGCCCCTCTTGTGGGAACCTACAGGCGCATGTTGCTTCCTTTGGAAGGATTTGGCACCTTGCCCTTTCATCCTTGAATGGAAACCTTGCCTCTATGGCAAGGTTTGGGATGCCTAAGGCATGATGGAATTCTTTGGTAAGTCTTGGGCGATTAGAAGGGGTTTATGGAAAACTCTTAGAGACTTTCCAAAACCCTAAACCGTAATTGCTAACCCTAACCATAGCCGCCTCTCTCTTAATGTGATTTGCGCCTAACCCTTGTGTGGCTGCCCCTTTGCTCTATATATCATTGTCACATGCGAGAGCATGAGATATAGAATTCTTATTGGCATGAGCAAACAAGTAAGGACGAGAGTAACACTCCTTGGCGCAATCTCTTCCACAAGGCTGCAAGCAAGTCTTCTTCTCCTCTTCTTGGCACAAGAAAGACTTCTCCATGGCGGCTTGTTCATCTCCTCTCCTTCTTCATTGGCGCATCTTCCTTGAAGGTGGTGCAAGCTTTAAAGAAGGTGACCTAAGGCTTGGATCTTCTTTTCGAGGCCAGCACCGGGCGTGGAAGAAGAGGACTCAAAGCATCCGAGTGTGTGAGACTGCAGAGGGCGCACGCTTGGGCGCCTGCCTCGACATCGACCTTCACTCTTGCTCTAGGTACTTACTATCTCATTGTGTCGACCCCCGCGCAAGACGATCTTCACTGGGTTTTTGTGTCTGGCTTGTTTCGGGGATATTCTTCCGCTGTGCAATTGTATTCTGTAATGTTGAATGTCTAAATTTGTAAAATATCCCCGGGGTTTCCCAACAATGGTATCAGAGCGACTTGCGAGCCTCGAACGATGTTCTTTCATGCTTTTCCATGCTCACATGCCATATTTTAATTTTCGCAAATTGCATATATGTATAACGCATGTTTTTCTTAAAGTAGAAAAATAGTAGGTCTCTTGTTTCTTACTTCTAATCAAGTTCATGTGGTTCCTTGCTCTCTTCATGTGATGGGATAGACCCACATGTGGAAGAGATAATTTCTCCTCTTAAGGTAGGATAGATCTATCATGAGAGACTTGTTGGGATAGGGCATGGACTGGCTGATTGCCCTCATCCTAGCAAGTTAGGGATTACTAGGAGGGCAATAGGTATGCCTCTTGTAGACTCCTAAGAAAAGCTTAGAACTAAGGATTTGTGATATGAGGGGAAGGAAGAGAGACATGTTTTAATGAAAAAGTGAAATTTTAGATTTTGGAAGGATAGACCCACATTCATCTTCATGCTCAGCTAGATAACTTCTAGACTCCACATGCGGTATCCAATACCCAATCGGATATCAGTTCGGCAAAGAGATTGGAATGTATCTGTACCTAATTGTGATGATGGGGATATCGATGTCGACAATCATTCCAATGACCTAGGTAGCAGCGATGCACTGCTAGGTGCCACTCACTGCTTGTGGTGACCTTTGTTCAGCACTGCCGGCGTCAGAGGAACCTACAGGATCGCACACCTTGATACTCGAGTTCTCATATTGATTGAGAAGCCTTATGATTGAGTTATTGGATGACTCAGATCTATTTGGGAGGTTTCATCAGCGCAGATAGGCATGATGAGATGGAAGAATGCTATTGGAGCCAAACTTCATTTATGGCAGGTTGACCCAAACTTGACCATGGTTAGGTCACATTTGGATTGGATCCAATTGCTTAATCAACCCATTCAATGAGGTTTGGGCTTACTCATTACCCAATGAGGCCCAATAACAACCCCATTGGCGCCTAAGGGGTATAATGGGGTGACATCCAACCCCATTGGTGCCTAAGGGGTATAATGGGGTTTGGATGGCCAAAGTTACTTCATTATGCGCCTAGCCCTAACCCTGAGCGCCTCTTGCTCTATATAAGACGCCCTAGACGCCTCCTCTATGTGATTCTACTCCTTGGAGGCGTGAGAACACAAGAGAGGCGAGAGCAAGGGTCTTGGTGCAAGTGATTTCTTCCATCAAACCCTAGCCGCAAGCCTTGATCTTCGTTTCCACTTGGCACAAGGAATTTGGAGCTTGGCAGCTTCCCTCTTCTTCATCTTTCTTCCATAGGCGCACATACCTTGGAGGTGGTGCAAGGCTTGAAGAAGGTGAACAAAAGGCTTGGATCTACTTCCTGAGGCTAGCACCGGGCGTGGAAGAAGAGGACTCGAGGCATCCGTGTGTGTGAGACTACAGAGGGCGCACGCTTGGGTGCCTATCTCAACATCAGCCTCATCTTGCTTTAAGGTATATTCTATCTCTTCGTGTCGACTCCCTCGCATGCGATCTTCGCTGGGTTTTTGGGGCTGACTCGTTTCGGGGATATTGCTTCCGCTATGCAATGTTTTCTATCTCTGAAAATTGTAAAATATCCCTGGAGTTTCCCAACATCTTCAAGAGAAAGACAGACATGGATGGCAACATAGTTACTTAGAAGGGTAGACTAGTGGCTAAAGCATTCCAACAAGTCCACAGGGTGGACTATGATGAAACCTTCTTGCCAGCTGCCATGATCAAATCCATTCGGATTCTGCTTGCTATAGCTGCATATCATGACTATGAGATATGATAGATGGATGTTAAGACAACGTTCCTTAATGGGAAGCTGATAGAGTATGTGTATATGACACAACCTGATGGCTTCATCCATCCTGCAGATGCCAATAAGGTCTGCAGGCTAAAGAAATCTATTTACGGATTAAAGCAAGGATCTCAAAGTTGAAATCTTCAGTTTGATGAAGCTGTGAGAGATTATAGCTTTATCAAAAGCGAAGATGACGCCTGTGCATACAGAAAATTCAGTGGGAGCTTGGTGACTTTTCTGGTCTTATGTGTCAATAGCATACTACTCATCGTAAACGACATCCCTAGTCTTCAATCTGTGAAGACTTGGTTAGGAAAGTGTTTTGAGATGAAGGACTTAGGGGAGACTGCCTATATCCTAGGCATGAGGATCTACCAGGATAGATCCAAGAGGCTTTTGGCCCTGAGTCAAAGTACCTACATTGATAAAGTCCTAGAGAGGTTCAACTTGTAGCAAACCAAGAAGGGATACCTTCCACTAAGACATGGCCTTACTCTATCAAAGAGCTAGTGTCCCACCACACAGGCTAAGAGGGATGACGTGAGTCGAGTGCCCTATGCTTCGGCAGTAGGCTCGATCATGTATGCAATGTTGTGTAGTAGACCAGATGTGGCTTATGCTATGAGCATAACCAGCTGATACCAATCCAATCCATGTCTGCAGCACTGGGTGGCTGTAAAGAACATCCTTAAGTATTTGAAAAGAACTAAGGATTTGTTCTTAGTCTATGGGGAATAGGAAGAGCTTAGTGTTCAGTGCTACACTGATGCGTCGTTCCAGTCTGACCTTTATGACTTCAGATCGCAGGCCGGCTATGTGTTCAAGTTGAATGGAGGCACTGTTTGTTGGAAAAGCTTCAAGCAATCCACCATAGCTGTGGATCCCATTGAGCTCTATTGTGACAACAATGGGGCTATGGCACACGCAAAGGAACCACGGTCTCATCATAGGTCCAAACACATACTCAAGAGATTTCACCTGATCAGAGAGATCATTGACTGAGGTGATGTCAAGATTAGCAGAGTTGACACAAAGAACAATCTAGTAGACCCAATGACCAAGGCTTTGGCACGGCAGAAGCATGATAGTCATACAAGGGGTATGGGGTTGAGGTTCCTCAACCTCTAGGTCTAAGTGCAAGTGGGAGATTGTTGGTGTGTATGCCCTGAGACGTAATATTGGTCTATCTTTTGTACTACTTGACATTACACTTATATACATATCATTCTGGCATTGTCATTATCACGTTTGTCTACATCTGCGATTGTGTACTTATATGATAATGTCCCTAGAGACAGATTGGATTTGTGCTCAAACTATTAACCCCAGTCAAGTACCTAAGTGGATATGGGACAGCTCTAGTATATGTGAGACTAGTATATGAACTAGTTAGGCAGGAGGTGCTAACATAGACATATGGGTATATTAGTGGTTGATATACTGGGCCGACCCACTGTGAGGCTATGACTTGGTGTCATGAGTTATCCTCACAAGTGATAGGAGATGCATTGATCCCTTGACATGAGGTTATTGACTCTTCTATATGGTTAGGGACATGCTTTGATACAACCTAACACTTTGCCATAGTTGGGAGGTCATAAGGGTTGTCCTTGAGCATGTCACGACCCATATGAGAAGGTCAATGGACAGATAGAGGATTTGCCCCTTCCTAAGGGAAGCTTGATATCCATAGGGCCCTCTATGGTTCGATGACTGAAAGTGTATGACCATACCCAAGTGAGAACCTGATTTAGTCATAACCATGTGATTAGGTGAAAACAAGTGGTGAGACACTTGTCTAATCGGATATCAGTTTGGCAAAGAGACTATAATGCATCTGTACCTAGTTGCGATGATGGGTATGTCGATATCGATATCCATTCCGATGACTTAGGTAGTAGTAATGCACTGCTCGGTGCCACTCACTGCTTGTAATGACCTTAGGGCATCACTGCCAACGTTAGAGGAACCTACCAGGTCGCACACCTTGATACTCGAGTTCTCGTATTGATCGAGAAGCCTTATGATCGAGTTATTGGATAGCTCTGATCTATTTGGGAGATTTCATCAGCGCCAATGGGCCAGATAAGATGGAAGAGAATTATTGGAGCCAAACTTCATTTTTGGCAGGTTGACCCGAAATTCACCATGGTTGGTCACATTTGACTTTGGATTGCATTGGATTGGATCCAATGGCTTGATCAACCTCTGTAATGAAGTTTGGGCTTGCTCATTACCCAATGAGGCCCAATAACAAGTTGTCATGAAGAGAGAATGGGATAAAAAAAAATACAATGGGGAGAAATCTCCTCCCATTGGTGCCTAAGGACATAATGGGGAGGAGTGGGAGCATGTTGTTTCCATTGGAAGGATTTGGCGCCTTGCCCTTTCATCATTGAATGGAAACCTTGCCTCTATGGCAAGGTTTGGGATGCCTAAGGCATGATGGAATTCTTTGGTAAGTCTTGGGCGATTAGAAGGGGTTTATGGAAAACTCTTGGAGACTTTCTAAAGCCCTAAACCCTAATTGCTAACCCTAACCATAGTCGCCTCTCTCTTAAAGTGATTTGAGCCTAACCCTTGTGTGGCCACCCCTTTGATCTACATATTATTGTCATGTGTGTGAGCATGAGATATAGAATTCTTATTGGCGTGAGTAAACAAGTAAGGGCGAGAGCAACACTCCTTGGCACAATCTCTTCCACAAGGCCGCAAGCAAGTCTTCTTCTCCTCCTCTTGGCGCAAGAAGGACTTCTCCTTGGCGGCTTCTTCATCTCCTCTCCTTCTTCATTGGCACATCTTCCTTGAAGGTGGCACAAGCTTTGAAGAAGGTGACCTAAGGCTTGGATCTTCTTCCCAAGGCTAGCACCGGGCATGGAAGAAGAGCACTCGAAGCATCCATGTGTGTGAGACTGTAGAGAGCGCACGATTGGGCACCTGCCTCGACATCGACCTTCACACTTGCTCTAGGTACTTAATATCTCATCGTGTCGACCCCCTCGCAAGACGATATTCAATGGATTTTTGGGACTGGCCTATTTCGGGGATATTCATTGCTGTGCAATTGTATTCTGTAATGTTCAATGCCTAAATTTGTAAAATATACCCAGGGTTTCCCAACATGATTAAGCTATTGGATCCAATCCAATGCAATCCTTGTCCAAATGTGACCAACCACGGTCAATTTTGGGTCAACATGCCAAAAATAAAGTTTGGCTCCAATAACTCGCTTCCATCTCATCAGGCCCATTAGCGCTGATGAAATGTCCCAAATCAATTCGAGCTACCAATAACTCGATCATAAGGCTTCTCGATCAATACGAGAACTCGAGTATCAAGGTGTGCGGCCTTGTAGGTTCCTCTGACGTTGGTAGTGCTGACCTAAGGTCACCACAAGCAGTGAGTGGCACTAGCAGTGCATCGCTGCTACCTAAGTCATCGGAATGGATATCGACATCGACATCCCCATCATCGCAACTAGGTACAAATGCATTATAGTCTCTTTGCCAAATTGATATCCAATTGGACAAATGTGTCACCACTTGTTTTCACCCAATTGCATGTTCATGACTAAATCAAGTTCTCACCTGGGTATGACCATACAGTTTCAGTCATAGAACCATAAGGGGGCCCTGTGCATATCTAGTTTCCCTCAGGAAGGGGCAAATCCTCTATGTGTCCATTGACCTTCTCATATGGGTCGTGACATACTCAATGACAACTATTATTACCTCCCAACTATGGCGAGGTGTTAGGTTGTATCAAAGCATGTCCCTAACCATATAGAATAGTTAATTACCTCAAGTCAAGGGATCAATGCATCTCCTGTTATTTATGAGGATAACTCATTACACCAAGTCATTGCCTCACAACGAGTCATTCCGGTATATCCACCACTGATATAGCCATATGTCATGCATTAGCACCTCATGCCTAACCAGCCCATATATCAGTCTCACAAGTATCATAGCTGTCCCATATCCACTAAGTTACATTGACTAGGACAATTGTTTGAACACAGATCCAATCTGTCTCTAGGGACATTATTATGCTAGTACATGATTGCAGATGTAAATAAGACATAATAATGACAATGCCAGAATAATAATAAATATCAATGTCAAGTAGTACAAAGATAGACCAATACTAGGCCTCAGGGCATATACACCAACAATCTTCCACTTGCACTAAGACCTAGAGGTTCAGTAACCTCAACCCCATATCCTTGGCATGACCATCATGTTTCTGTTGTGCCAAAGCCTTGGTCAGTGGGTCTGCTAGATTGTTTTCGGTGTCAACTCTGCTAATCTTGACATCACCTCGGTCAATGATATCTCTGATCATGTGAAATCTCCTGAGTATGTGTTTGGATCTTTGATGAGACTGTGGTTCCTTGGCCTGTGCAATGGCTCCATTGTTGTCACAATAAAGCTCAATGGGATCCACTGCACTTGGAACCACCTGAAGATCAGATATGAACTTCCTTATCCAATTGGCTTCTTTGGTTACCTCAGAAGCGGCCACATACTCAGTCTCGGTTGTAGAATCAGCTATGGTGGATTGCTTGAAGCTCTTCTAGCATACAACACCTCCATTCATCTTGAACACATAGCTTGCTTACGATCTGAAGTCGTCAGGGTCAGACTGGAACGACGCATCAGTGTAGGCCTAAACACTGAGCTCTTCCTGTCCCCCATAGACTAAGAACAAATCCTTAGTTCTTCTCAGATACTTAAGGATATTTTTTATAGCCACCTAGTGTTGTAGACCTAGATTGGATTGGTATCGGCTAGTTATGCTTACAGCATAAACCACATCTGGTCTAGTACCCAACTTTGCGTACATGATCGAGCCTACTACCGAAGCATAGGGCACTCGACTCATGTTATCCCTCTCAGCCTGTGTGGTGGGACACTGGCACTTTGAGAGAGTAAGGCCATGTCTCATTGGAAGGTATCCCATCTTGGATTGCTCCAAGTTGAACCTCTCTAGGATCTTATCAATGTAGGTACTTTGACTCGGGGCCAGGAGCCTCTTGGGTCAATCCCGGTAGATCCTCACACCTAGGATATAGGCGGCCTCCCCTAAGTCCTTCATCTCGAAACATTTCCCTAACCATGTCTTCACAGACTGAAGACTAGGGATGTCATTTCCGATGAGTAGTATGTCATCGACATACAAGACCAGAAAAGTCACCAAGCTCTCACTGAATTTTCTGTATACACAAGCGTCATCTTCACTTTTGATAAAGCCATAATCTCTCACAGCTTCATCAAATCAAAGATTCCAACTTCGAGATGCTTGCTTTAATCCATAAATGTATTTCTTTAGCATGTAGACCTTATTGGTATTTGCAGGATGGATGAAGCCATCAGGCTATGTGATATACACATCGTCTGTTAGCTTCCCATTAAGGAACGTTGTCTTAACATCCATCTGTCATATCTCATAGTCATAATATGCAGCTATAGCAAGCAGAATCAGAATGGATTTAATCATGGCAACTGGCGAGAAGGTTTCATCATAATCCACCCCATGGACCTATCTGAATCCTTTAGCCACTAGTCTACACTTATAGGTAACTATGTTGTCATCCATGCTGGTCTTCCTCTTGAAGGCCCATTTACACCCTATGGGTTTTATCCCAACAGGTAGCTCAACCAAATCCCAAACTTGGTTAGTTGACATGGAATCCATCTCAGATTTCATGGCCTCCAGCCATCAGGTAGCTCGACCAAATCCCAAACTCCGGTCCAGCGACCGCCTCATCATAAGTCCTGGGCTCATCCTCAATAATGAAGATCCCGTCGTGTTGGGTCGGCAGTGACCCATACCTCTCAGGTGCATACACGGACTGCCTCAAGATTCCTCTACTCCACTCACGTGCTAGCTTCGGGAGAAAAGATCCATGCCTTTGGGAGAGTTCCTCCTTGCTTGTGCCAACCTCCTAGAAGAGGCATCAAGGGGGCTGATCTTCAAGACTTGCGCCTATGAAGATCTTCCTTCCAGCACCTATCCAAGGAAGTATGTGCCAAATGAGAGGGGCTGCCATCTTCACCTTCACCTTATGCTAAAGCAAGGGGCTGTTCAGTAATGGCGATCACCAGAAGAGGGAGGCACCAAAGAGAAGGAAGGTGGTGGCTAGGTTATGAGGGGAGGAGAAGACCTAGGTGACTAGGGTATGAGAGAGCATGTATCATATGCTCCACCCCCCCCCCCCCCCCAATCCCTCTTTTATAGATTTCAAACGTTGGCCCCATAAACTTAAGTCGTAATATAAATATTCGAAGTAATGATTTTGCAATTTAAGTCATGGCCCCCACAACTTAAGTGATGAATAAATAAATAAATAAATAAATTCAATATATTTGAATATAATATTTAGATAGGCAACTAAAGATTGTAGGCGCATGTAAATCATGTCATTAAGCCACCAAATCATTCGATGCTAAGCTGAGTTTTGACCTGTCAACTGAGACTTAGTCAACTAGAATCAAGAATGGTCACCTAGGGTCAACTGGGGTGAACTTGGTTACTGAAGTCTATAAGGCTCCTCTAAACTCATAACATGCATTCATGATGCACGATACTCCCAAACAAATCCAAATCATCCATATATTCGTTCTAAGGCTATCCGATCAATACGAAATCTCTAGCGCCTAGGTGTGCAACCCTATAGTTTTCCCAAAGGTTGGCAGTGATGACCTAATCATCACAAGCAGTGAGTGGCACCTAGTAGAGCATCGCTGCTACCCAAATCATTGGAATTAATGTCATCATTGACAACCCCAAAACTGTGATAAGGTATAAAAGTATACATGTCATTTTGCTAGGATAATCATCCTGATTGAACAAGCGTATCATACTTGTTTATTCCAATGATGATGGTTAGATGTAGTGAAAAACTTCGCCCCTGATGATGAAAAAGAAAATTCTACTTGTAAAAATTTTTTTGCTTATCATAGTCATGAAGATGATCATGGCATGCCTATGAAGTGTTTGGCAGAAAGCGAGAACACCACCACCAGATATCATGACCGTGAAGATGATCATAGCCTACTCGTAATGACCGATCATGCTCGTAACCAAGGTCATGGTGCAGCCATGAAGCCTTCTATGAAGTTCAAAAAAATCACCGAAAGTGATCACAGCCGTGAAGACGATCATAGCCAGCCTGTGAAGCCTTCTGTGAAGTTCAGAAAAATCGCTAGAAGAGATCACACCCATGATGATGATCACGGCCCGCGAAGTCTTGTGTGAATTTCCAGCATCCTCATCATGCCCGTGACGATGATCATAGCCCACCTATGAAGTCTTCTGTGGATTTCCAGTATCCAGATCACGCCCATAATTATGATCATGGCCAGCCCATAATATCTCTAGAATATCATCACGGCCGTAATTAGTATCATGGCCGGCCCGTGAAATCGCCGCCTCCAGACGAAAACAATGAGTCTCCCCAATGCAAACGACATCACGGCCATGAAGACATTCACAACCTACTCGTGAAGTGCCCAGAAGTGCCCAAATTGCCAAATTCGAAGGCCCTTCGACGAGCATTCCTCTAGAGCGATGTATGGGGGTTAATAACCCATCCTCCACCCATACGGAGCCCATACAACCAATGGGTTTGCTTCCGCGAAGGACTAAAGAACCAACTCCTGGCCTATACAACAACATGTTATCCAACTCAGCACAAGAGTCAACTCACACCACCATGAATCATCCCACTACTAGCCACTTTTGCTACTTAGTCGTAGCCTACTCCAAAAAGGTTTAGATGGCCCATCTGGCCCAAGTCGTCCAGCCCATCCGCAGCCGTTCAAAGGCCTAGACCAGTTGTGAAAAGTTGATGGGATTTGATTCCCTGTTAGTCCCTTGTCTTTTTTGCCAGCCCTTTCTCTTTTCTACTATGTTTTTCAGCTTTGAGGATGTTGAGGAGTTGTTAGAACCTTCCAGCAGTTTTTGTCATAGAGTTGGTAGGATTTATTTTGTCTCATCCTCCCTCCCTTATCTTATAAAAGGGAGGCAAGGGTCTAGCTTTATTTTCAGCTCTTCTTGTGTGATAGATTTGCTCACGATGTGCTTCAAGAGTGTGGTTGGTGTCTCGACTCAAGAGTTTGTGGCGATGTTATAGTGATAAGCAAGGTGTGTGATCCTTGTCTCAATCTCGCTGCCTCGCCTATTGGTTGTAATCATTCTCAGTTTCCAAGAAGTAAATCCCACTGCCTCCGGTGGGTCAGATTTGCCTATTTGCTATTTCCACTGTGTTCTTATTGCACTTTTCCCCTTACCCACAAGCATCCATACCCACAAGTCACTGCAAGTCCACTGCCCCATAATGTGCTATGCTTTAAGATGCTTGCTAAAGAGGTTAGTGAGTTTATTTACTTAGAATTAGGTGTCGTTGGTTCCTTTCGCATTTGTGCTGCCCCAAAATGAATTCGATGTTGTTTTCACGTGTTTCTCGCTACTATTTTCAACATGTTTTCACTTCCCTCATCTCCAGACCCTCTCATGATTTTTCGGGCATCATTGCATAATCCTAGAGTACGGAACTAAGGACCAACTCACCCAGTAGCTGCATCAATTATGGTATCAAAGGAGTTGCGTGTTCAATTCTTATTATTCATACGGTCCAACTCCATTGCATCTCCATATTTCTGTGAGGCTATGACTTGGTGTCATGAGTTACCCTCACAAGTGACAGGAGATGCATTGATCCCTTGACTTGAGGTCATTGACTCTTTTATATGGATAATGACTTGCTTTGACACAACCTAACACCTCACCACAGTTGGGAGGTCATAATGGTTGTCATTGAGTATGTCATGATCCATATGAGAAGATCAATAGACAGACAGAGGATTTGCCCCTTCCTGAGGGAAGCTTGATATCCATGGGGCCCCCCTATGGTTCTATGACTAAAAGTGTATAACCATACCCAGGTGAGAACCTGATTTAGTCATGACCATGAGATTGGGTGAAAATAAGTTGTGACACACTTGTTCAATCGGATATCAGTTTGGCAAAGAGATTGTAATGCATCGGTACCTTGTTATAATGGTTGGGATGTCGATGTCAATATCTATTTTGATGATTTGGGTAGCAGCGATTCACTGCTAGGTGCCACTCACTGCTTGGCATGATCTTAGTTCATCATTGCCAATATCAGAGGAACATACAGGGTCGCACACCTTGATACTCGAGTTCTCGTATTGATTGGAAAGCCTATTGATCAAGTTATTGGATAGCTCGGATCTATTTCAGAGATTTCATCAGCCCCAATGGGCCTGATGAGATGGAAAAAACTTATTAGAGCTAAACTTTATTTTTGACAAGTTGACCCGAAATTGACCATGGTTGGTCACATTTGAGTTTGGGTTGCATTGGATTGGATCCAATGGCTTAATCAACTTGTGCAAAAAAGTTTGGGCCAGCTCATTACCCAATGAGGCCCAATACTAAGTTATCATGAAGAGATTAGATGACATAAGGGTATAATGGGGAGAATCTCATCCCCATTGGCGCCTAAGGGCATAATGGGGTGAGGTAGGCGCATAGTGCTTCATTAAGAAGCTTTTGGCGCTTCCCCCTTGTTCCTTGGATGGAATGCTTGCCTCTATGACAAGGCTTGGGCGCATATGGCTTCATGGACTTGTATGACAAGTCTTTGGCGCATATGGCTAATGTGTAGGGGTTTATGGAAAAGTCTTATAGACTTTCCTTACCTCTAACCCTAATTGACCCCCCCCCCCCCACTTACCCTAGCCGCATGTCTCATTGTGTTTGCGCCTATATCTCCTAGCCTTTCCGCCCCTTGCTTCATTATGTCATATCATATGCGAGAGCAACTTGTTAAGTTGACGTGAGCAAGAGACAAGGGTGAAGGCAAGGAACTATTGGTGCAATCCTCTTCCATCATCAAACTGCAAGCCTTCTTCTACTTTGGCGCAAGGAGCACTAGGGCTTGGCGGCTTCTTCTCCCTCACTTCCTTGTTCGTGCATTCTTCCTTGAAGATGGCGCAACATCTCTAGGAGGTACCATACGGCTTGGATCTTCTTCCCGAGGCTAGCACTGGGCGTGAAAGAAGAGAGCTCGAGGATCCGTTGTGTGTGAGACTATAGAGGGCGCACGCTTGGGTACCTACATCGGTATCACTCCATCTCGCTCTTAGGTACTTTCTCCTCTCACCGTGCTGTCCCCCTCGCAAGCATCAATCTATTGGGTTTTTGGGACTGGCCTATTTTGGGGATTTGCTTCTGCTGTATGTAATTAAAAATTTTAAAATCCCCAAGGTTTCCCAACAACTACGAGACCATAGATCATGTATTCCCAATTCCCCGATTCCCATGAGTCCATCCCACCCTCGGAAGGGACTAGGACCCAAGTAGAGTCAACGATTGTGCTAGTTGCACGAGTTAACATTATGGAGATCACGTTCCAGTAAATCATAGCTGGTTTCAAGGATCTAATGGATCGCTTCAAGATTTTACGGCGAAAAGTCCTAAACCCAATTAGCCAACCGCAGTCCGCATTCCATGCTCCAACTAGAGAGTTGCCCCCTTTAGTCGTGCCCGCTAGGCGTAGGCGCTTTGAGGAAGAGCCTGGTATGCGTAGACCCTACGAACCCCATAATGATCGAATTCATGAGGATGAGCCTCTTGATGAAGATGATGTATGGGCTACACAAAGGCCCCAAGTCCAAACTGTTGGTGTTTATGCCCTTGGACTCATTGTTGGTCTATCTTGTACTACTTGTTGGGAAACCCCAGGGATTTTAAAATTTTTATGTAGACACAACGGAAAGAAATCCCTAGATTAGGCTGGTCCCAAAAACCCAGAAGATTGATGCTTTCAAAGGGGTCGACACAATGTAGAGAGAAAGTACCTAAGAGAAATGTAAACCGATGTCGATGTAGGCGCCCAAGTGTGCGCCCTCTGCAATCTCACACACAACGGATCTTCGAGCTCTCTCTTTCCGCGCCCGGTGCTAGCCTCGGGAAGAAGAGCCAAGCCTTAGGAAGTCCTTCTAGTCCACTTGGGCCACCCTCAAGGTAGGATGCGCCATGGAGAAAGTTAGAAGATGAATGCCACCAAGCCCAAGAACTTTTTGGCATTGAAACAATACATCATGCATGCGCAGCGGAATCAATGTCCCTGAAACAGGCCAGTCCCAAAAACCCAGTGCGGATCATCAAGCGAGGGGATCGACACGATGTGATAGAAAGTACCTTAAGTGAGCAAAGAGATGCCGATGTCGAGATAGACGCCCATGTGTTCGCCCTCTACAGTCTCACACACATGGACTCCTCGAGCTCTCTTCTTCCGTGCTTAGTGCTAGCCTCGGGAAGAAGATCCAAGCCTTAGGTTCACCTTCTCCAGCCTTGTGCCACCTCCAAGGTATATGCGCCAATGATGGAGAAGAGGGGATTGAGAAGCCGCCAACTCCAAGCCTTCTTGCGCCAAGAAGTGAAGAGGAGATGGACACTTGCGGCTAGGGTTTGGAAGAATAGAAGATTGCGCCTCTTGAACCCTTGCTCTCGTCCCTCCTACTTGCACACGCCTCCAAGGAGTGGCACTCACGAAAATCATCATTCAAGAGGGGCGACAAGGGGTCCTATTAATAGAGCAAGAGGCGGTTCATGAAGGGCTAGGATCAAGACAAGTGTGCGGCTAGGATGAGAAGGTTTGAGGTAAGGAAAGTCTCCAAGACATTTCCATAATTCTCATTCAACCCTTCCTTATTCGCCCAAGCCTTCCCTTGTGCGCCAAGGCCTTGCCTTGCGGCCCAAGTAATGCCATATAGGCATTCATACCATAAGGGATTAGGGGGGAGGCGCATATTGCTTCTAAATGAAGCAAACTTTGCCAATTCTCCCCATTATGCCCATAGGCGCCAAGGGGAGAAGATCTGTCCCCATTATACCCTTTTAGCCCTTCTTCTTTTCATGACAACTTATTGGTGAGCCCAACTTGGCAATGGGCCTAGCCCAAAGTCCATTACCCATATTAACCAAGCTATCGGATTCAATCCAACTTAACCTAAGGTTAAATGAGGCTAACCATGGTTAATTCGGTCAATATGCCAAAAACAGAAGTTGGCTCTAATAAGTTTCTTCCAACTCATCAGGCCCATTGGCGCTGATGAAATCTCCAAAATAGATCCGAGTTATCCAATAACTCGATCATAAGGTTTCCCGATCAATACGAGAACTCGAGTGTCTTGGTGTGTGACCCTGTTGGTTCCTCTGACATTGGCAGTGCAGACCTAAGGTCTCACAAGCAGTGAGTGGCACCTAGCAGTGCATCGCTGCTACCCAAGTCATCGAAATGGATATCGACATCGACATCCCCATCATTGCAACAGGTACAGATATATTACAGTCCCTTTACTGAACTGATATCCGATTGGACAAGTGTGTCATCAATTGTTTTCATCCAATCACATGGCTATGACTAAATCAGGTCTTTACCTAGGTATGGCCATACACTTTCAGTCATATACCATAGAGGAGCTCCATGGATATCATACTTCCACAAGGAAGGGGCAAATCCTTTATCTGTCAATTGGTCTTCTCATATGGGTCGTGATATGCTCAATGACAACCTTTATGACCTCCCAATTACGGCAAGGTGTTGGGTTGCATCAAAGCACGTCTCTAACCATATAGAAGAGTCAATGACCTCAAGTCTAAGGATCAATGCATCTCCTATCACTTGTGAGGATAACTCATGACACTAAGTCATAGCCTCACAGCGGGTCAGTCCAGTATATCCATTTATTGATATACCCATATGTCTGCGTTAGCACCGCGCGCCTAACCAGCCCATATACTAGTCTCATGAGTACCATAGCTGTCCTGTATCCACTAAGGTATATTGACTAGGGACAATGTTTTGAGCACAGATCCAATCTGTCTCTAGGACATTATCATGTAAGTACATATTCACAGATGTAGACAAACATTGATAACGACAATGCCACTAAGATATATAAATATCCTAGTGAAGTAGTACAAAGATTGACCAAATATAGGTCTCAGGGCATATACACCAACAATCTCCCACTTGGACTAAGATCTAGAGGTGGAGGAATATCAACCCCATATCTCTAGTATGACCATCATGCTTCTGCTACGCCAAAGCCTTGTTCAGTGGGTTTGCTAGATTGTTCTCTGTATCAACTCTACTAATCTTGACATCACCCCGATCTATGATCTCTCTGATCAGGTGAAATCTCCTGAGTATGTGTTTGGATCTTTGATGAGACCATGGTTCCTTTGCCTGTGCAATGGCTCCATTGTTGTCACAATAGAGCTCAATGGGATCCACAGTAGTTGGAACCACTTGAAGATCAGATATGAACTTCCTTATCTAAACGGCTTCGTTGGCTGCCTCAGAAGCAGCAACATACTCGGCTTCAGTTGTAGAATCAGCTATTGTGGATTGCTTGAAGCTTTTCCAACATATAGCACCTCCATTCATCTTGAACACATAGCCGGCCTGCGATCTATAGTCGTCAGGGTCAGACTGGAATGACGCATCAGTGTAGCCCTGGACACTGAGCTCTTCCTGTGCCCCATAGACCAAGAATAAATCCTTAGTTCCTCTTAGATACTTAAGGACGTTCTTTATAGCCACCCAGTGCTGTAGACCCGGATTGGATTGGTATCGGCTGGTTATGCTCACGGCATTGTTGTGATCCACAAGTGCACGGATATTCGAAGTAATAAAGAAAGTATCGAATCCACAGGGACCTACGTTGTCGAATACTAAATAGTTTATTTCTTACTATCTAGGCTAATCGAAGTAGTGAGAATAGAAATTGAAAGCTAAAAATGGAATTATCAGAGAGAAAAGCTGGGACTAGGGTTTTGTTCACTTTAACTTTTATGAGCTAGATATGAATAAGGATTTCGTCAGTTTAAATTTATCATGATGAAGATGTAATTTACTAAATAAAAGGGTTGTTTCACTTTCGTGCAAACAACCGCACAGGGATTTATCCTCGCTTTCGCGCAAGATTCTTCCCAACGCTGAAGATAAGTAAATCATCAAACAATGAATTCAACGATCACTTTCGTGCATCCGAATTCAATGTTGATAATCTCTAGTGGAGATTCAAGGATCACTTTCGTGCATCCGAGTCTCAACACTAGTTTTACTCACGGATCTCCAACGTTCCGATCCTTGCTTTCGCACAAGATCTCCACGTTTCACAAATAGACTCGATCTATAGGTTAATGTTATAATTATGGCAATTAATCTACTAGAACAGATCAAATTAGATCTAACCTAAGGAAGGGATCCTAACATGCAATTCTAGGGTTCCAAATTCTCAAGTAAGTACCTTTCGGTCTCAAGCGAAAATTCTAAGAACATAATTAGTAACATAAACTTATAGAGAGTCTAAGTACAATTATCACATGAGCAAAATCATCATGGTAATATTAAACTCGACGAAATAGTAAAAATAGTCATATAGTCATTGGAAATCAAGTGAATTACTCCCCCATGTCCCAAAAGTAGTTTAAGCTATCATCATAAGGGAATTACAATAGATCATGGTTTCAGAGGATCGAAAATCGAACTAAAAGAGAAGCTTAGAAAATACAGCACGGTTGTGAAGTATTTCACAGCTGTAATTTTGCAAGAACTGCCGATGAACAGTGCCGGCGACTCCTTTTTCTTTGATTTCTCTTCCAATCGATCTCCTTTCAGTTTGAAACTTCTGACACGTTGTCTCCTCCTTCAGACGAAGCTTCAGTATGAACATTACGGCCAGAGGACGTCTGGATCGAGCGCGGCGATGAAACCCTAGGCGGCGGCGTGGATCCCGATTTCTCCCTCGATAGTACACAAAATTTGGGGCCTTTGGTCTCTCCGTAATCCTCTCGTGAAAATCTCCCCCCTGCTTCTTACGGCATCCGATTTTAGGCTCTGGATCGCTTGCCATCTTCTCCGCAAGAATCGGGCATCGCGTTCAGAATAGCAATTACAGCAGTGTAATGTCTTACGGCACTGCCGTAAAATCGCTCGAGTCTTATGTTTTGATGTCGTCGGGAATTATGGCACCGTAATCTGGTTTACGGTAGTGCCGTAAAATCGGCTAAACTCTCTGTTCGCAAATGTTTGGAAATTACGACCCGTGTAGTTTCTTATGGTAGTGCCGTAATTTCGGGTGAAGTTTCTATTCTGAAGCTCTCCGAAATACGGTACCGTAATGTTGCTTACGGCAGGTACAGTAAAATCCAAAAATCTTTCTATTCAGAAACTTCTCAAAATACGGCAGGGCTCGGATTTTACGGTACTATCTGGAATTACGGTACCGTAAAATGGGTTACGGCACTGCCGTAATTTGCTGAATTGCTCCGTTTTAAGTAAAATTTCTTGGGTGATTTCCTCTTGATGATGATAACTCTTCATGTATTTGATTTCGCTTGAAAACGCTTTAAATAGTGCCTTTTTGCTTGAAAAACATGAAAAACCAAAATAGAAGTAGACTTTGCAATATTTGATGGATTTAACATAAAAACAAGTAAAAGATCTTCAATTTAGTATGAAAATGTATGCAAAATGAAGCAAAATATACTACATATTTTGGTGTCATCAAACACATAAGGCTCAAACTTTGCTTGTCCTCAAGCAAAAATCAAAATTTTGAAATCAAAATTTGATTAAAACAATAGCCTTTTCATGCTCAATAAATTTCTAAAATACAACTCATCAATGAAAAACTCTATCAATTGATTTACAAAAATTCAAATAAATATATCATCTTTAGAACTCAATCCTCTAGATCCACCATTTAATCAAATAAAACTTCGCAACATGTACAATAATTAGAATTTTCAATCTCATGATTTCACCCAATTTTCAGTTCAAATCTATCATGCTTTTGTTTACAGGAATAAGGTTTCTAGGATCTTTTTCCACACATGATTTTTTTTTTGTCATCATTCACATTCTCTAACTTGATTACCACCTTTTTTCTGGTGACGAGATTAGAGTGCACGGATCACATAATCAATGCAATGGAACTCATATCCTCTAATTTGGAAAGAATTTACTAAGGACAGCGGAGTTTATGTGAAATGATTTTTCTCATGGCATGTACCCACATAGATACATACTTTTTCTATTTATTACTTCAACCCATGACCTTCGGTACCACTGTGCTTTCCCACAGTGCCAAGTAGGGGAGTCCTCACCTTATTTTTGGGGATCTTAGATTCTTATTTCCCAACAATTAACAAGAATAGACTAAACATCTACTAGGTTGATCAATTGATCTCAATTCATAAATCATACTCATATACTCATTTTATTCGAAAGAAAAATTTCACCTTTAGATTTTATTCTTCAAACAATACATCTATCCAAAATTTCATGCATCAACTAATTTCATATTTCAATAGACAAATATGTATTGAAGAAACAAATTTTGACATGATAGGGCTATATCTCTAATCATGGATTTTCAATTCACTCATCAACATCAAACATCAATTCAAGCCATATACAATAATCCCAAAGGTAGATCAAGGCCACAAATCAATCATCTAAATCAAAAGATTATCATGTAGATGGAGTAGTGGTGGTAGACACAAAAACATGAGTCAATGATGAAACCCAAAAGGTGAACGGGTGGGGATACTTACAAAATTTTATCAACTTTTTGTGCCGAGCTTTCTTTTTCTTCTCTTCTCCGTGCTTCTTTTTCAGAAATAAAAATTAATTCTAAGATAAAACTAAGATAAAACTAAGATAAAAGTAAATAAAAGGAAGTGAACTAAAGTTAGAAAGCTTGGGTTGCCTCCCAAGAAGCGCTAATTTAAAAGTCTTTAGTTAACTCTTTAACACTCAGACCTGATCGTGGTTCATCTAAATAAAAACTCTCTTTTTCTTCAATTAGCTCTTCTTGATAATAGTGCTTAAGTCTCTGACCATTAACCTTGAATTCTCCTGTTTCTTCACTCCATACATCCACGGCTCCGTAAGGATAAGATTTCTTTACCTGAAAAGGACCAGACCATCGAGACTTAAGTTTTCCAGGAAAAAGTCTCAATCTATAATTGAATAAAAGAACAAAGTCACCTGGTTGGAAATCTCTCCTAAAAATATGTCGATCATGCCATCTTTTTGTCCTCTCCTTGTAAATTTTTGCAATCTCATATGCAGAGAGTCTAATCTCATCAAGCTCATTCAATTGCAATTTCCGTTTTTCTCCCGCACTATTTAAATCGAAATTCAGCATCTTGATTGCCCAGTATGCTTTGTGTTCAAGTTCCACAGGCAGGTGACATGATTTTCCATAAATCAATTGAAATGGAGACATACCTATTAGTGTTTTGAAAGCAGTCCGGTATGCCCACAAGACATCATCAAGTTTGAATGCCCAATCTTTCCTAGTGTTTGACACGGTCTTTTCTAAAATTCCCTTGATTTCTCTATTTGATATTTCCACCTGTCTACTTGTTTGAGGATGGTAAGGTGTTGCCACTCTATGATTCACTCCATATTTTCTGAGTAAGGCTGAAAATTTGTGTTCTATGAAATGTGATCCTCCATCACTGATTACTACTCGCAGGGTCCCATACCGTGGAAATATGATCTTTTTGAAAAATTTAACAACAACTCTTAAATCATTGGTTGGTGAAGCAAGAGCTTCAACCCATTTGAAACATAGTCAACTGCTACCAGAATGTACTTGTTACCTCCTGAAGATGGGAAAGGTCCCACAAAGTCTATCCCCCAAACATCAAATATTTCAACTTCAAGAATGTTGGACAGTGGCATCTCATGTTTTCTACTAATGTTCCCCATTCTTTGACATCTATCACAAGATAACACAAAGTTTCTAGCATCTTTGAAAATGGTAGGCCAATAAAATCCTGATTGTAACACTTTATAAGCAGTCTTTTCAGTACCGACATGACCACTATAAGAGGATCCATGACATTGGCACAAAATATCTGTGACTTCTTCTTCAGGTACACATCTTCTAAAAATACCATATGTACATCTTCTAAACACGTAAGGCTCATCCCAAAAATAGTGTTTTACCTCAGCTAAGAACTTCTTCCTTTTTTGGTAGCTCAAATCAGGAGGAAAAACATTAGCAACAAGGTAATTTACTATATCAGCATACCAGGGAGCTCTGATCTGTTCAATAGTTAAAAGCCGTTCTTCAGGGAAGGAATCATTGATCTCATTATTCTTTTCAGTGTCTACCATTATTCTTGAGAGATGATCTGCAGAAGTAAAATCCATCTGAGTAATCGAGGTTTGCTGTCTTTCTTCTGCATTAAGTATTTCACAGCTGCATGGTCAGTGTACACTACCACTTTGGAATTAATTAAGTATGACCTAAATTTATCAAAAGCAAATACTATGGCCAATAGTTCTTTCTCAGTGGTGGTGTAATTTTTCTGGGTCTCATCCAAAGTCTTGCTGGCATAGTGAATGACATGAGGTTTCTTATCTTTTTTTTGTCCCAAGACTGCGCCTACTACATAATCACTGGCGTCACACATGAGTTCAAAGGGCAAGTCCCAATCTGGGGGCTGGATGATGGGTGCTGAAACCAAAGCTTTCTTTAACTCATGAAAAGCAAATAGGCATTTCTCATCAAAGCAGAATTTGGTGTCTTTACAGAGTAAATCAGTTAAAGGTTTAGCAAGTTTAGAGAAGTCCCTGAAGAATCTCCTGTAAAACCCTGCATGTCCCAAAAAGCTCCTGACCTCCTTGACAGTGGTGGGTGGTGCTAACTTTTCAATCACTTCTATCTTGGCCTTGTCCACTTCAATCCCCCTCTCTGAAACAAGATGGCCCAAAACTATCCCCTATCTAACCATAAAGTGAAACTTTTCCCAATTCAAGACAAGGTTAGTCTCTTCGCATCTCTGTAAAACTCTAGAGAGATTAGCTAAACAGTCATCAAAATAGAAACCATAGACAGAGAAATCATCCAAAAAAACATCCATGAAGTCTTCAATAAATTCAGAAAAAATTGCCATCATACACCTTTGAAAAGTGGCAGGTGCATTGCATAAACCAAAGGGCATTCTTCTATAAGCAAAAGTACCATAAGGACATGTAAAAGTGGTTTTATCCTAATCATCAGGATGAATAGGAATCTGAAAAAATCTGGAATACCCATCAAGAAAACAAAAGTGAGAGTGTTTGGCAAGTCTCTCCACCATTTGATCAATGAAAGGTAAGGGGAAATGATCTTTCCTAGTGGCAACATTTAATTTTCTATAATCGATGCACATACGCCAACTAGTGACATTTCTAATAGGTATCAATTCATTATCTTTATTTTTCATTACAGTGACACCTCCCTTCTTTGGGACACAGTGTACAGGACTCACCCACTTACTATCTAAGATAGGGTAGATAATATCTGCATCTAGCAATTTTAGTACTTCCTTCTTCACCACTTCCTTCATAGACGGGTTGAGCCTTCTCTGAAAATCTACATGCGGCTTGTGCTCATCCTCCATGTGAATCCTGTGCATGTAAAAAGAAGGATTAATCCCTTTTAAGTCATCAATGAAATACCCAATTACCTTTCTATGAATTCTTAGCTCCTTCAAGAGTAGATCAGTTTCCCTGGCATCTAATTTAGCATCCACAATCACAGGGTAGGTGGAGTTAGGACCAAGAAATTCATATCTAATATTATCAGGTAAAACTTTCAACTCAACTTTAGGGATCTTTTCACTTTCATTATCAATCGTAGCACAATCTAAAATATCATGTTTTTCATCATCGAGTTCATCAAAATCATTCTCAAGGTCAGAATTATCAATTTTTTTACACGAATTTTTTGAGGTATCAGAAAAAGAATCAGAAAAAGGAACATCAGCAGAAGAATCATCAAACAAACAACTAACATCATAAACTGTGTCATCAATGGCATGAATAGTGCAACAAGAACTAGCATATGCAGGCCTTTTCAACAAATTATTCAAATCGAACTCAATCTTATCATTGCCAATTCTTAAAGCAAGTCTACCGTTCCGTACATCAATAAGGGCTCCAGTAGTGGCTAAGAACAGCCTACCCAAAATAATTGGAATCTTAGTATCCTCTTCTATTTCAAGTACAACAAAATCAGCAGGTATGAAGTATTTACCAACTTGTATAGGAACATGCTTTAGAATACCCACTGGATATTTTACCGATCGATCAGCGAGCTGCAAAGAAATTGCAGTCGGTTTAGGAGCTCCCATGTCCAATTTCCTGCACACAGACAAAGGCATAAGACTTACACTAGCCCCTAGATCACGTAAGGCTCGGTCGAAAGCCATACTACCAATAAAACATGGGATAGAAAAACTACCTGGATCATTCAATTTTGGTGGTAACCTATTTTGAATAACAGCATTACATTCCTCGGTTAAAGCCATAGTACCATAGTTCTCTATCTTTCTTTTGTTAGACAAGATTTCTTTAA
The DNA here is from genome assembly GCA_027563935.2 of Costus lasius. Classification (NCBI taxonomy): domain Eukaryota; kingdom Viridiplantae; phylum Streptophyta; class Magnoliopsida; order Zingiberales; family Costaceae; genus Costus; species Costus lasius. The sequence continues at coordinate 63,534,614 of CM050448.1, read as the reverse complement.
AACATTTAGCATATACGGGCATTTGAGATAAAGCTTCAGTAAATGGTATGTTAATGTAAAGCTTTTTCAAAACATCAAGAAAATTTCCAAATTGCTTATCTAACTTTTCTTGCACTATCCTTTGGGGAAAAGGTACTGGTGGTCTATAGGGAGGAGGTAGATTAGTCTTTGAATCATCTTCTTTACATGGCACACCCCCTTTTTGTTTACTTCCCTTTTTAGGTGTTAAACTAGGTAGTGTTTGTTTATGTTCAGAAGATTTTTCTAATTCTAATTCCTCATAACGATCATTAATAGACTCTTTCTCCTTAAGTTCTCCTAATTGTCTTCCACTTCTAGTGATAATGACATTGCAATGTTCCCCAGAGCTTAATCTAGATATTTGTTCTTCTAGAACTTTATTGTACGCCACTAAAGATTCTAATTGAGAAGCAAGGTGACTAACAGTTTCTTCAAGATCCTCAAATTTTTTTGTGTTTTGAATTTGCAATGATTGAATTTGGCTAGCTGAAAGTTTCTCTAGCATGGGTTCACTAACGTCTTTAGTCAAGGGTTGCTGATCCTCATTCTCATTCTTACCATGTTGATGACAACATAACATTCCTTCATCTGGAGCCCATTGGCTATGATTCAAGGACATCTCCTCGAGCAACTTGAAAGCATCGTTAAATGTTCTACTCATCAAGGATCCCCCTGCGGCAGCATCAATAATTAGACGGATATTATAAACTAAGCCATAATAAAATGTCTGAATTAAAAACTCATTTTCGAAGCCATGGTTAGGACACTTCCGTTGTAGATCATTAAATCTCTCCCATGCCTCGCTGACTGATTCTCCGCTCTTCTGTCAAAAGTTCGTGATATGATTCCTCAATTGGATAGTCTTGCTTGATGGAAAATATTTCATCAAAAAAGCTTTTGATAATTGTTCCCATGTTGTGAAGGTATTGGGTCGACGAGCATGCAACCAAGATCGTGCTTGATCCCTGAGAGAAAAAGGGAACAATATCAGTTTTAATGCGTCATCAGAAACTCCATGAATTTTTATGGTATCACAATATTCAAGAAAGACATATAAATGTGAATAAGGATCTTCGATTGATGATCCTCCAAACTGGTTCTGCTAGATCATAGACAAGAATGAAGGGTTAATTTCAAAGTTGGAGGCCTCAATTGCAGTTCTAGCAATGCAAAATTGTATCCTTTGAGGATTAGGGGCTGCATAGTCCCTCAATGATCTTTGATCAGCCATTAGAAATGAATTTCCTGCGCACACTAGAGCAAACTGATCAAATGATGTAAGTAAGCAGAAAAGAACAAAAAGATAAAACATACGTGAAACCTAGTCTAGCAATAATCTCAACGTCTCTAATATCGATGAAAACTAAGGTCCCCGGCAACGGCGCCAAAAACTTGTTGTGATCCGCAAGTGCACGGATACTCGAAGTAATAAAGAAAGCATCGAATCCACAGGGACCTACGTTGCCGAATACTAAATAGCTGATTTCTTACTATCTAGGCTAATCGAAGTAGTGAGAATAGAAATTGAAAGCTAAAAACGGAATTATCAGAGAGAAAAGCTGGGACTAGGGTTTCGTTCACTTTAACTTTTATGAGCTAGATATGAATAAGGATTTCGTCAGTTTAAATTTATCATGATGAAGATGTAATTTACTAAATAAAAGGGTTGTTTCACTTTCGTGCAAACAACCGCATAGGGATTTATCCTCGCTTTCGTGCAAGATTCTTCCCAACGCTGAAGATAAGTAAATCATCAAACAATGAATTCAAGGATCACTTTCGTGCATCCGAATTCATTGTTGATAATCTCTAGTGGAGATTCAAGGATCACTTTTGTGCATCCGAGTCTCAACAGTAGTTTTACTCACGGATCTCCAACGTTCCGATCCTTGCTTTCGCACAAGATCTCCACGTTTGACAAATAGACTCGATCTATAGGTTCATGTTATAATTATGCCAATTAATCTACTAGAACAGATCAAATTAGATCTAACCTAAGGAAGGGATCCTAACATGCAATTCTAGGGTTCCAAATTCTCAAGCAATTACCTTTCGGTCTCAAGCAAAAATTCTAAGAACATAATTAGTAACATGAACTTATAGAGAGTCTAAGTACAATTATCACATGAGCAAAATCATCATGGTAATATTAAACTCAACGAAATAGTAAAAATAGTCATCTAGTTATTGGAAATCAAGTGAATTACTCCGCCATGTCCCAAAAGTAGTTTAAGCTATCATCATGAGGGAATTACAATAGATCATGGTTTTAGATGATCAAAAATCGAATTAAAAGAGAAGCTTAGAAAATACAGCATGACTGTGAACTATTTCACAGCCGTAATTTTGCAAGAACCGTCGATGAATAGTGCCGGCGACTACTGTTTCTTCGATTTCTCTTCCAATCGATCTCCTTTCGATCTGAAACTTCTGGCACGTTGTCTCCTCCTTCAGACGAAGCTTCAGTATGAAAATTACGGCCGGAGGATGTCTGGATCAAGCGCGGCGGTGAAACCCTAGGCGGCGGCGTGGATCCCGATTTCTCCCTCGACAGTACACAAAATTTGGGGCCTTTGGTCTCTCAGTAATCCTCTCATGAAAAGCTCCCCCCTGCTTCTTACAGCATCCGATTTTAGGCTCTGGATTGCTCGCCATCTTCTCTACAAGAATCGGGCGTCGCATTCAGAACAGCAATTACGGCAGTGTAATGTCTTACGGCACTGCCGTAAAATCGCTCGACTCTTCTATTCTGATGTCGTCGGGAATTACGGCACCGTAATCTGGTTTACGGTAGTGCCATAAAATCAGCTGAACTCTCTGTTCGTGAACGTCTGGAAATTACGGTCCGTGTAGTTTCTTACGGTAGTGTCATAATTTCGGGTGAAGTTTCTGTTCTGAAGCTCTCCGAAATACGGTACCATAATGTTGCTTACGGCAGGTGCTGTAAAATCCAAAAATCTTTCTGTTCAGAAACTTCTCAAAATACGATAGAGCTTGGATTTTACGGTACTGTCTGGAATTATGGTACCGTAAAATGGGTTACGGCACTGCCGTAATTTGCTGAATTGCTCCGTTTTGCGTGAAATTTCTTGGGTGATTTCCTCTTGATGATGATAACTCTTCCATGTATTTGATTTCGCTTGAAAACGCTTTAAATAGTGCCTTTTTGCTTGAAAAACATGAAAAACAAAAATAGAAAGTAGACTTTGCAATATTTAATGGATTTAACATAAAAACAAGTAAAAGATCTTCAATTTAGTATGAAAAGGTATCCAAAATGAAGCAAAATATACTGCATATTTTGGTATCATCAAGCATAAGCCACATCTGGTCTGGTACACAACATTGCATACATGATTGAGCCTACTGCTGAAGCATAGGGTATTTCACTCATGTGATCCCTCTCAGCCTGTGTGGTGGGACACTGGCTCTTTGAGAGAGTAAGGCCATGTCTCACTAGAAGGTATCCTCTTTTGGATTGCTCCATATAGAACCTCTCCAGGACTTTACCAATGTATGTACTCTGAGTAAGGGCGAGGAGCCTCTTGGATCTATCCCGATAGATCCTCACGCCTAAGACATAGGCGGCCTCCCCTAAGTCCTTCATCTCGAAACACTTCCCCAACCATGTCTTCATAGACTGAAGACTAGGGATGTCATTTCTGATAAGTAGTATGTCATCAACATACAAGACCAGAAAAGTCACCAAGCTCCCATTGAATTTTCTGTATACACAGGCGTCATCTTCGCTTTTGACAAAGCCATAATCTCTCACAGCTTCATCAAACCGAAGATTCCAACTTCGAGATGTTTGCTTTAATCCATTAATGGATTTCTTTAGCCTGCAGAGCTTGTTGGCCTCTGTAGGATGGATGAAGCCATTAGGTTGTGTCATGTACACATCCTCTGTCAGTTTTCCATTAAGGAACGTTGTATTCACATCCATCTGCCATCTCTCATAGTCATGATATGCAGCTATAGCAAGCATAATCCGAATGGATTTGATCATGGCAACTAGCGAGAAGGTTTCATCATAATCCACCCCGTGCATTTGTTTGAATCCTTTAGCCACTAGTCTACCCTTATAGGTAACTATATTGCCATCCATGTCAGTCTTCCTCTTGAAGACCCATTTACACCCTATGGGTTTTACACCATCAGGTAGCTCAACCAAATCCCATACTTGGTTAGCCGACATGGAATCCATCTCGGATCGCATGACCTTAAGCCATCTCTCGGAGTCCGGTCCACTGACCGCCTCATCATAAGTCCTAGGTTCATCTTCAATGATGAAGATCTCATCGTGTTGGGTCGCCAGCGATCCATACTTCTCAAGTACACGACGAATCCTTCCAGACCTACGTGGGACCTGTGTTTGAGCCTCAGGTTGCCTAGCAACCGGTGTAGGTGGCTCAGGTTCCACCTCTCTCTCTTGTGGTTGCACTTGGACCTCATCCAAGTCAAACATGCTCCCAATAGCTTCTTTCATAAGAAATTATTTTTCTAGAAAGACAGCTACTCGAGCAATAAAAATTTTGTTCTCGTTGGGAACATAAAAGTAGTATCCTTTAGTTTCCTTAGGATACCCCACAAAGATACATTTATCAGATCTAGGTTCTAGTTTGCTAGAATCCTGACGTTTGACATAAGCCTCACATCCCCAGATCCTGATAAAAGAGAGATTGGGTCGCCTCCCACTCCATACCTCGTATGGAAAGTTTGAGACACTCTTAGATGAAACGTTATTCAGTATAAGAGAAACTGTCTCAAGTGCATAACCCCAGAATGAGGGGTGGTAGAGTTGCATGACTCATCATGGATCGAACCATGTTCAACAAGGTTTGATTTCTCCTCTTAGACACACCATTCCATTGAGGTGTTCCAGGGGGAGTGAGTTGGGATAGGATCCCACACTCCCTAAGATAGTGAAAGAACTCACCGCTCAGGTACTCTCCACCTCGATCAGATCGAAGAGCTTTAATGGATCTACCAAGCTGGTTCTCTACTTCATTCTTGAACTCCTTAAATTTCTCAAAGGATTCAGATTTATGCCTCATTAAATAGACATAACCATACCTACTGAAGTCATCAGCAAAGGTAATGAAGTAGCTTTGCCCTCCTCTGGCTTGTTTATTGAATGGCCCACACACATCAGTATGTATGAGATCCAATAAACCTTGTGCCCTCTCACCAGTCTTGGTGAAGGGTGCCTTTGTCATTTTTCCTAATAAACAAGGTTCACATGTATCAAATTCCTCCAAGGAATTTGAATCAATCAATCCATTTGCATGGAGTTGGTGAATGCGATTCTTGTTTATATGGGCCAATCGACAATGCCATAGGAAGGCACCAACTGAACCACTCAGTTTGATCCTTTTCCTATTTATGTTATAAATAGAACTATTCATGTCCAAGACATATAAGCCATTGCATAATGTGCCTATCCCATAAAACATATTTGCAAATGAAAAAGAACAGGAGTTCTCCTTTATTTCAAATATAAAACCTTTCCTTCCTAAGCAAGGAATAGATATAATGTTTTTGGTCTATGAAGGTACATAATAGCAATTCTCTAGTTCTAATTGAAGTCCTGATGGGAGAGAGAGAGAGAGTCAAAACTCCTATAGCAATAGCAGCAACTTGTGCTCCGTTTCTAACTCGTAGGTCAATCTCTCCAGCCTGTACCGATCTACTTCTTTTAAGCCCCTGCATATTTGTACAAATATGAGCTCCACATGCGATATCCAATACCCATGAAATAGAAGTAGAAGGGTTGACTTCAGTAACATAAATACCTGAGCAAGAAGACGAAGCCTTGCCTCTCTTCTTCTCATTCTGAAGTCGCACCATGTCCTTTAGCATGTGAGGTGGTCCTCCACATGAACAGCACTTGTTATTCCTGACTCTTTCCATCTTTACTTTCAATGACTTAGTTAAGCCTTTCGGCTTAATACATTGAATGTCTACTTTAGGAGGGTTAAGCTCAACCAATTCATCAAAGAGCTGCTTTAGATTAGAAATAATCTCAGAGGCACTCTTAGACTCATATTGCCCTCGAAACTCAGGTGACATGTTGGTCAGCATTAAATTAGCAACCTCCAAAGTATCAGCCTGATGCTTATCAAAAGCATCCTTCTCAGCCGCTAAGGCTGAGCATGGAAGTGGCTTAGGAATAGGCTGCTCAAGGACATAGAGCTTCCTCTCGAGCTTGAGCACAATTCTCAAGTTCATATACCAATCCAATAAGTTGGATCCAACCAACTTATCCCTTTTTAGGGTAGATCGCAGTGACCATCTGCCATTGTTCACATCCATTGTTCTACAACAACCAAGAAACAGCAGATTAGTACTACTTTGAGATCATTTAAACTGGACTTGTTTTAAATGACCATGGCTCTCACTATTTTTAATCGGATTGACAACCCACAAAGTCAATCGGGAAATTTAAGATTTCCTAGTGAGATGGAATCCTTATTCCACATGAGGCTTCGCGTCCCACGAGGGTGGGATGAGATGCACAAAGTGACCCATGCTTCCTAAGGTGGGCACACCGGCCGATTGCTCTAAGTAATTCCCCTTATTGAGATAGTCTAGGCATTTCATGTCCAGAGAGGGCTGGATACAGCATGAAATCCCAACTTCTCAATGATGCCTCTAGAGTTTCATCATGTGCCTAGCACATATGAAATTCTAGTCAAGTCCATTCCTAATCGTTATGCCCAGGGCCAACAGTTTCCTTGCGAAGGCGCGCCCGGTTAAAACGGACTGGGGAAACTATTGCCACCACACACCTTCTAAAGATAAGTGGGTGTGTCCCACAAGGGTGGGAAACAGTTCACAACACCACTGATCGATAGCTTGATGAGGGCTACGCATTAGAAGGCTACCAGACTTGATATTTTAGCGAGGGATTTTGAGGTCTCATCAACTCAGTTTTATCTTATGTCTAACATTACAGGCATGTGATCCTATAGTGATAACATAACTATAAAACATCACAGGCATGCTTTAGTAGATAATGTAATTAGTAAAGGGATGATGTGATCATAGCCTATTCAAGATATTGAACCGACCCATGCTAAGAAGGGGTTCAACTCTTGACCTAGGATTCAAGCCCCAAAACAAGACCTAACCTAGCCGACCTCTAGCTTGATCTTCAAGGTTGGCTCCAAGGTCCTCCTTCAAGTAAGATGCGCCACTTAGCGAGCACAAGAGGTATAGCTCACAAGCCCAAAGGGCTCAGCCAATGCATCTTGCGCCCCATGCGCCACCAAGCCAAGCAATGGTGCTTATTGCGCCACCATCCAAGATGCGCCACCATGCAGCATGCTCAAAGTGGATGCGCCCCTAATCTTCGCCTTAAGCAAAAAAGATAAGCGGCACGCTGGCCTCACAAGGATACAACACAGGCATGCTAGGGGCTTGACTCATGATCACAACATCATGCACATTCAAGGAACTTACTCATGCAATTCTACATGCTCATGAAAAACTCAAAATCTTGAAATTTTAGTTTCTCATAAAACAAGTCTCTTTTCCTCATCCTTTTATCACAAATCTTTTAGTTATTTGTGATTAATTCTTCAAGGTGATTTAATGGATCCTTTCGGTTGGCAATTTTGTCAGATCAAGAGACTCGGCCAGTCCGAAGACACAATACCCGTCCTACTATATAAAATCACGTGCGCCTTTGATCTTAAATCAAGCAAGAAAAATAATCCAAAAAATCCAAAAGAAATTGACAAAGAGGATAGGAGAAAGAAACTTTAATTTTTCTACTTTAAGAAAAATCATATGATCATGGCATATGCAATTTACGAAAATTACATCATGGCATGTGAGCATCGAAAAGCATGAAAAACATCGTTCGAGGCTCGCAACCTGGCTTTGATACCACTGTTGGGAAACCCCGGGGACATTTTATAATTTTTGGCATTGAAACAATACATCATACATGCGCAGCGGAATCATTGTCCCCGAAACAGGCCAGTCCCAAAAACCCAGTGTGGATCGTCAAGCGAGGGGATCGACATGATGTGATAGAAAGTACCTTAAGCGAGCAAAGAGATGCCGATGTCGAGATAGGCGCCCACGTGTTCGCCCTCTGCAGTCTCATGTTGGGGTATGCCCTTAAGGCTAATGTTTGAGGCCTTGGGATGTTATCAGTATCATGTATAAACTGTATATGTTTATAAAGGCAATTGTTGTTATTCAGATTGTTGCATTATCTGCTGTTATATGTATACCTCTGAGTAATGTCTCAATGATGTTCAGCTTTGCTGACATTCAGTGTTGTCCTTAGTCGAGATATCATGGTGAACATGAGACAGCCTTGGTATGATTGAGACTAATATGTGTTCTAATCTTATAGGATGCTTCGAGTATGGAATAAGATTTAGACACATAGGTGCATGGGATATACTGGACAGACCCTACTTAGGATATTCAATTGTTTGTCACAATGTGAATAAATCCTTATAAGCAAGCAAGTGGTATATTCCCTCTGACTTGAGATCACTTGTATTTCTAAGTGATGATTGACATTATATTGAGATAGTTCAATATCATTTGAAAGATAATGGTTACAGATTATCTTGGATAGTGGGCATGAATCATGTTAGGACACTAGTGATAGATATAGGATTGCCTCTCCTAGTTGGAGAGTGATGTTCTAAAGGGGCCCCCTGGATGAGATGGTTGAGAAAGTGTATGGCCATACCCAGATGACTATGTTCATCTGATCTAACCATTCTCATCATGTTGGAATTACAAGCTTGAAATAATCCAATTTCATCACCAATCGAGGGACAAATCTGTTGGGGTATGCCCTTAAGGCTAATGTTTGAGGCCTTGGGATTGTATAAGTATCATGTAATAAACTCTTAAGTTTATAAAAGGCATGGTTATTATTCAGGTTGTTATCTTGTCTGCTGTAATAAGTGTACTTCTGAATAATGTCTCAAAGCTGTTCAGCTAGGCTGACAGGCTCTATGTCCTTAGTCGAGATATCTTGGTGAACATGAGACAGCCTTGATATGATTGAGACTAATATGAGTGCTAATCTTATAGGATGCTTCGAGCATGGAATAAGATGTAGACTCATGAGTACATTGGATGTACTGGACAGACCCTACTCGGATATTCCATTGCTTGTCACAATGTGAATGATCCTTGTAAGCACTAAGTGGCACATGTCCTTTGACTTGAGATCACTTGTGTTTCTAAATGATGATTGTCATTGTTTTGAGGTAGTTCAATATCATTTGAAACATAATGATTATAGACTATCTTGGATGGTGAGCTTGAGTCAGGTTAGGGCACTTGTGATAGATAAAGGATTGCCGTCTCCTTGTTTAAGGAGTGTGATGTTCTAGAGGGCCCCCCTATATGAGATGATTGAGGAAGTGTATGGCCATACCCAGATGACTATGTTCATCTGATCTAATCATGCTCATCGTATTGGAGTTACAGGCTTGACATGCTTGTCCAATAAGAACATCCAGTGGCAAAGGAATCATGTATGCCAAGTGAGTTGATTCACACTTATGCTATGGTTTGGGTGGAGTCTTGGAAGACTCTTTCCTTTATATCGGGAGACAGTGATGTGTTGCTAGATACCCCTCACTGATCGTGATAACGTAAGTTATCGTTACCGACGTTTAAAGGAAACCCTCAGGGTCACACAATTTGGTGATATGGCTTTCTTTGAGTCAGATCGTGTGGACTGAATTATTTGGGTTCAGTTTAAAGGGATATAGACTCTGATTGTAAGTGAGATCTAGCTTGATCATGTTTGATTGATTAGGGCTTGAGATCGGTAAGCTTCGATCGAGAGTATTGATGCTAGATCGGTGAGATCAAGAGCATCATAAGATGAACGGTTGGATTGGAAACCTTAGGGTTTGGTTGATCTAGACCGATTGCTTTGGTTTGGACCAATTTGGATTGAACCGGTTTACATGGGTGAACCCATGGTTCGATCCATAAGCGTTTTGGGCGGTTTGCTTGAAGAGGAGAACGCATGGCTTAATGGGGTTTCCAAATTTGGAAAGTCATTGAGCGCATGGCTCCTTGAAACGCCAAAACGGCTTGAGCTCATTCATCCCTTGTCTCCTTGCGTTTTGTTTTTGCTCGGCGAGACTTGAGAGAAGCTTGGGGTGGACGACAAGAGCAGAACCGGAAAAAGCATCATCTTCATCCCTATCACTCGAGAAGGACAACTTGGCATTTTGCTAGCACAAAGTTGCGCAAGTTGGAAGCCTTCATCACTTGGTGTGTGTATTCTTTGGAGGAGATCTCGCTTGCTCTCTCTCATTCCAAGCCGCCATCCAATCCATGGCATTGGTAAGATCAAAACTTAATCTTAAGTTGAATTAAGTTAACATATAGTTCATATGCGATCTACTTGAAGCCCTCTTTCCGCTATGCATGCTAGATGCGCATGTTTAGGGTTTCTTCCCCCTTAGATTAGGGGTTCCATCAATTGGTATCAGAGCTAGGCTCTCCATATGATCTATATGATTGCTTTACGATTTTGTGATCCATGTTGGTTGCGCTTACTTTGGTTACATGTTGGTTGCGCTTACTTTGGTTACATGATGGTTGCGCTTGTATCATGGTTGCATGAAGGTTGCGCTTGTATCATATGTTGACATGTAGTTTGCGCTCCCCCTTGAAGGGGACCCCCTAAAGTATGCGCTCCCCCTTGAAGGGGACCCCCTTAGATCTAAGGGTTATCAAGCATGTTGTTTGTTTATTTGCGCACGTTCTAAAAGTTTTCTAAAACTTACATCTTGCGCGCTTGATTAGATCTAAGGTGCCACTACATTAAACCCTTAGATGGGTTGATGGGGTTGAAGTCACCACTAGGTTAGATCCAAGTCTGATCAGACCATCTGACAGCTCAGATGGGTTAACCTGATAGCACCTATGCGCAAGCACAAGGTGGCTATAGGTTGACTGCATCTAGGGCGTGTAGCGAGGTCTGGTTGAGACACTACTGAACACACTTGAGTTAGGCCCGGGGTCACACCCGCTTGCCAAAACTCATGAGGGTAGTTCAGCCCTTGGCGCATGCATGGTTGACCATTAGGTCAACTCGGGTCAGTTAGGACTCGGTGCATGCAAGGGCAATGGATCTAACTAGATGGTTGAGTGGATCCCTATCAATGGACCATTGTAAGGTTGTAGGGCTCATAAGGAAATTAAAATTGATGCCATGGGGTTTTCAAAACTTTTAATTTCAAGATGATTGGATCACATGTTGATTGAACCATATGCTTGTTTATTTAGTCTTATGTGGGTTGCCCATATTGTGTGCTGTGCTGGGGCCTGCGTGCCTGGTAAATTATAAGTTAATTTTTGTGATCTGCGAATCACATTGTTTTAATTTATGAAATGTAGTTGACCTGCGAGTCAACCTTGTCTAGATAGATCAAATGTACTTTGATTAGACAAGATTACAAAGGCACACATCCAAGAGGGGCATTCACCTGGTGGTGCACCTGAGGTGCTCTTGGCGCTAGGGCACTGGGTTGGACCAGATGAGATGCAATGAAGCTCAAGTGAAGACTTAAGTAACATTAAGGTCTTACTAGGGTTCATGGGCTTTTACCACATAAGATCATGCTTTCTACTTATTGCTAATAATTAGAATTGCATGTTTATGTTTATCTTCTGCTATAGCCATAGGCATGCCTGATAGTAAGAAGATAAAAGACCGTTAAAATCCAACGCTATTATATCAAGCTCGTAAGCCTTCTGACGCGAAACCTCACCTTTCTGATTATCGTTGGAGCCGTGTTGAACCCACTCAGTGGGCACGTCCATCTATCTTCAGACGGTGCTGGATTTCACCTGCGTGTTACAGAGTTGGGATTTATCCCCTCTCGTTGCTCAGCATAGCACGTGGTGGTCCAGGGAATAGGTCAGGTCAGCTTGACCATGTAGACTACATATGTGGCGCATATGGTAGCACATGGAGGCAGCCATCTCTGGGATCACAGACTGTGTTGTACCAACTCAGTTGGCACAGTCTGCTGGATTGCCAAGATGAAGGGGAATCGCACGGGTTGGCGATTGGCTGGGACAGCCTACCAGAAATTAGTGCTTGTCATCTCTGTGTATCTTATCTCGCCTGAGCGGGACGCGGAGACCAAGTATGAAATCTGGATCCCATCTCACTAAAAGAGTGTTTACTCTTTCGGACTGTTTACTGGATTTTTCAGTCAGACAAAATAGTGAGAAAAGAATCTTTCTTAAGTCCTGGATTGATTCTGAAACATTGATACTGACCTTGCTGTTCTTGCTTGTTGTAGATTCCTGCAGCAACGAACACCATGAGCTTCAATGTGCGATCCCTACTGGAAAGGGAGAAGTTTGCTGGGCCGAACTTCTCTGACTGGTTCGGACACCTTAAGATTGTTCTTAAGGCAGAGAGGAAACTGTATGTCCTCGAGACGGCGATACCGCCGCAGCCCGCTCCGAACGCCGCAAGGGCGGTTCGGGATGCCTACGAAAAGCACGTCAATGATAGCATTGATGTCGCTTGCCTGATGCTAGCGTCTATGACGCCACCGCTGCAGCGTCAGCATGAGGATATGTCGGCTATAGAAATTATAGCGAACCTCAAGATGCTGTATGCTGCACAGGCGAGGACTGAGCGCTATAATCTGACGAAGCTCTTCTTTCAGAGCAAACTGGCTGAGGGGAGCCCAGTGGGAGCTCACGTGCTCAAGATGATTGGGCACAAGGAGGCTCTGGAGAAACTGGGGCATACCATCAACCAGGAGCTTGCTGTGGATATTATTCTGCAGTCTCTCCCGCCTTCTTTCGATGCGTTCATTATTAATTTTAATATGAACAAGATCGATTGTACGCCGGCAGAGCTGTTGAATATGCTCTTGACTACTGAGGAAACTCTGAAGGGTAAGCCTTCAACCTCTGTCTTGATGGTTCCTTCAAGGAACAAGAAGAAGGGGAAGAAGGGCAAGGCCCCTGTCAAGAATTACAGCAAGGCCCTGAAACAGAAGGTCAAGCGGTCGAAGGACAACAGGTGTTTCCACTGTGGCCAGCTGGGTCACTGGAAAAAGGACTGTAAAGCGCTCCAAGGAGATAAGAGGGGAAGCATCGCTTCTGGCTCAGGTATATATGTGACTGAGGTCATGTTATCTTCTTCTTCTATTTCATGGGTGTTGGACACTGCATGTGGAGTTCACATTTGTTCAAATGTGCAGGAACTCAAGAGAAGAAGGCAGGTGGGACAGCATGAGGTAGACCTACGAGTTGGAAACGGGGCACGGGTTGCTGCTGTTGCTGTAGGAGACTATTTCATTTCTTTACCATCTGGCATTGTATTAGAATTGAACAATTGTTATTTTGTACCCAGTATTACCAAGAATATTATCTCTATTCCTGCTCTTGTCAGGAAAGGATTTGCCTTTGAATGCAAGATTTCAAAGTGTGTTTTATCTCATGATAATATTGTGTATGCAACTGGTTCAATTAACAATGGGTTATACATGTTGGACATGGAAAATTCTATACAAAACATTGATAATAAGAAAGCCAAGTATGCTGATGACAGCACCTTGCTATGGCATAGTCGTTTAGGCCATATAAACGAGAAGCGCATTAAGCGGTTGCATGAACATGGACTGCTGGGATCATTCTCCTATGGGGAGATTGATACATGCAAAGCTTGTTTGATGGGTAAAATGACGAAGTCTCCTTTTCTTAACAAAGGTCAAAGGACTTCAGGTTTACTTGACCTTATACACAGTGATGTGTGTGGGCCTTTCAGTAAACATGCCAGAGGTGGCTATCAGTACTTCATTACCTTTACTGATGATTTCAGTAGGTATGGATATGTCTATTTAATGAGACATAAAAGTGAATCTTTTGACAAGTTCAAAGAGTTCAAAAATGAAGTACAAAATCAGTTAGGCCGAAATATCAAGGCACTTCGTTCTGATCGAGGTGGTGAATACCTGAGTCATACGTTTACTGACTATCTAAAGGAGTGTGGGATTATCTCACAGCTCACTCCGCCAGGAACACCGCAGTGGAATGGTGTGTCCGAGAGGAGAAATAGAACGTTACTTGATATGGTTCGTTCTATGATGAGTCAGGCTACTCTTCCATATTCCTTTTGGGGTTTTGCACTGGAAACAGCTGCAAAGGTACTAAACCGAGTGCCATCCAAGGCAGTTTTAAAGACGCCATATGAGTTATGGTATGGGAAACAGCCTAGCTTGACATTTATCAGGATCTGGGGTTGCGAGGCTTATGTCAAAAAGCTCGCCTCTGGGAAACTAGAGAGCAGATCTGAGAAATGTGTCTTTGTCGGTTACCCTAAGGAAACTAAGGGTTATTATTTCTACGATCCCAAAGAGAACAAGGTTTTTGTTGCTCGGACGGCCATATTTCTTGAGAAGGAGTTTCTTCTGCAAGAGGCTAGTGGGAGAGAAATAAAGCTGGATGAGAATCCAGAGGAAGGACAAAGTAGTCAAGCACAGTTGGATGAGCCTGAGCCGGTAGATCAGGTTATTGAGCAACCTGAGGCTCAAATATCACGGGAACCGCGAAGATCGGGTAGGATCCGTCGTCAGCCTGAGCGCTATGACGGAGTCTACATCATTGATAATGATGAACCCCTCACTTATGCGGATGCGGTCAGTGGACCGGAGTCAGCTAGATGGCTTGAAGCTATGCGAGCCGAGATGGACTCCATGTCAGATAATCAAGTCTGGGATTTGATTGATCCGCCTCCGGGAGTAATCCCTATAGGCTGTAAATGGATCTTCAAGAAGAAGATTGACATGGATGGTAACGTGGTTACCTATAAAGGCAGGCTAGTTGCGAAAGGTTTCAAACAAATCTACGGGTTAGATTATGATGAAACTTTCTCACCTGTAGCCATGTTTAAGTCTATTCGGATTCTTTTCGCGATAGCAGCATATTACGACTATGAGATCTGGCAGATGGATGTGAAAACAGCTTTCCTTAATGGAAATCTGGATGAGGATGTGTATATGACACAACCTGAGGGTTTCACTAATCCATCAGATCGTCATAAAATATGCAAGTTAAAGAAGTCCATTTATGGACTGAAACAAGCATCAAGAAGCTGGAACATTCGTTTTGATGAATCTATCTCTGAGTTTGGTTTCATCAAGAACGAGGATGACCCGTGTGTATATAAGAGGTTTAGTGGGAGCGTGATTACATTCCTAATCCTCTACGTCGATGATATCTTAATCATTGGAAATGATATTCCTGAACTGCATGCTGTTAAGGCATGGTTAGGAAAATGTTTCCAGATGAAAGATTTAGGAGAAGCAGCCTATGTACTAGGTGTGAAGATCTACCGGGATAGATCTAAGAGGCTTCTCGGGCTGTGCCAGAGTACTTACATCGATAAAGTCCTGGAGAGATTCCATTTAGAGAATTCTAAACGTGGATATCTTCCAGTCAGACATGGTCTGAATCTTTCGAAGAGTCAGTGTCCACAAACACAGACTGAGAAAGATGAAATGGACAATACGCCTTATGCTTCGGCTATTGGATCCATTATGTATGCGATGTTGTGTACTCGCCCAGACGTCGCTTACGGGTTAAGCGTAACCAGTCGATTCCAAAGTAATCCAGGTTTGGCGCACTGGATTGCGGTCAAGAACATTTTAAAATATCTGCGGAGGACCAAAGATATGTTCTTGATATATGGTGGTCAGGAAGAACTCAGTATAGAGGGATATACTGACGCTTCGTTCCAGTCGGACCAGGATGATTTCCGATCGCAATCAGGCTATGTTTTTAGCTTGAATGGTGGAGCAGTGGTGTGGAAAAGTTTCAAACAGTCAACTGTTGCTGATTCCACAACAGAAGCCGAGTATGTTGCAGCCTCGGAAGCATCCAAGGAGGCAGTGTGGATTCGTAAGTTCGTGAGAGAACTTGGTGTCGTTCCTTCAAGTGCAGATCCTTTGGTTATCTTCTGTGATAACACTGGAGCCATCGCACAAGCAAAGGAACCGCGGTCGCACCAGAAGTCCAAGCACATACAGAGACGGTTTCACTTGATCCGGGAGATCATTGATCGTGGCGAGATCAAGATTTGCAAGGTTCATACAGATGACAATCTGGCAGACCCGCTTACCAAGCCTCTGGCGCAGCAGAAGCATGAGAAGCACTGTAATAATATGGGTTTGAGATTTCTCAACCATTAGATTAAGTGCAAGTGGGAGATTGTTGGGGTATGCCCTTAAGGCTAATGTTTGAGGCCTTGGGATTGTATAAGTATCATGTAATAAACTCTTAAGTTTATAAAAGGCATGGTTATTATTCAGGTTGTTATCTTGTCTGCTGTAATAAGTGTACTTCTGAATAATGTCTCAAAGCTGTTCAGCTAGGCTGACAGGCTCTATGTCCTTAGTCGAGATATCTTGGTGAACATGAGACAGCCTTGATATGATTGAGACTAATATGAGTGCTAATCTTATAGGATGCTTCGAGCATGGAATAAGATGTAGACTCATGAGTACATTGGATGTACTGGACAGACCCTACTCGGATATTCCATTGCTTGTCACAATGTGAATGATCCTTGTAAGCACTAAGTGGCACATGTCCTTTGACTTGAGATCACTTGTGTTTCTAAATGATGATTGTCATTGTTTTGAGGTAGTTCAATATCATTTGAAACATAATGATTATAGACTATCTTGGATGGTGAGCTTGAGTCAGGTTAGGGCACTTGTGATAGATAAAGGATTGCCGTCTCCTTGTTTAAGGAGTGTGATGTTCTAGAGGGCCCCCCTATATGAGATGATTGAGGAAGTGTATGGCCATACCCAGATGACTATGTTCATCTGATCTAATCATGCTCATCGTATTGGAGTTACAGGCTTGACATGCTTGTCCAATAAGAACATCCAGTGGCAAAGGAATCATGTATGCCAAGTGAGTTGATTCACACTTATGCTATGGTTTGGGTGGAGTCTTGGAAGACTCTTTCCTTTATATCGGGAGACAGTGATGTGTTGCTAGATACCCCTCACTGATCGTGATAACGTAAGTTATCGTTACCGACGTTTAAAGGAAACCCTCAGGGTCACACAATTTGGTGATATGGCTTTCTTTGAGTCAGATCGTGTGGACTGAATTATTTGGGTTCAGTTTAAAGGGATATAGACTCTGATTGTAAGTGAGATCTAGCTTGATCATGTTTGATTGATTAGGGCTTGAGATCGGTAAGCTTCGATCGAGAGTATTGATGCTAGATCGGTGAGATCAAGAGCATCATAAGATGAACGGTTGGATTGGAAACCTTAGGGTTTGGTTGATCTAGACCGATTGCTTTGGTTTGGACCAATTTGGATTGAACCGGTTTACATGGGTGAACCCATGGTTCGATCCATAAGCGTTTTGGGCGGTTTGCTTGAAGAGGAGAATGCATGGCTTAATGGGGTTTCCAAATTTGGAAAGTCATTGAGCGCATGGCTCCTTGAAACGCCAAAACGGCTTGAGCTCATTCATCCCTTGTCTCCTTGCGTTTTGTTTTTGCTCGGCGAGACTTGAGAGAAGCTTGGGGTGGACGACAAGAGCAGAACCGGAAAAAGCATCATCTTCATCCCTATCACTCGAGAAGGACAACTTGGCATTTTGCTAGCACAAAGTTGCGCAAGTTGGAAGCCTTCATCACTTGGTGTGTGTATTCTTTGGAGGAGATCTCGCTTGCTCTCTCTCATTCCAAGCCGCCATCCAATCCATGGCATTGGTAAGATCAAAACTTAATCTTAAGTTGAATTAAGTTAACATATAGTTCATATGCGATCTACTTGAAGCCCTCTTTCCGCTATGCATGCTAGATGCGCATGTTTAGGGTTTCTTCCCCCTTAGATTAGGGGTTCCATCAAAATCAACAAGGGCATCCCTAGGGCTTGGCCTCTCACCGAGAGGCGTAGAGGCCACCTCAGGCGGCATAATTTACGAGGAATCTTCGCCTAGAGGAGGAGAAGATACCTCAAAAGTTTTACAGCGAAAGGAGATCGATTGGAGGAGAAATCAATGAAATCGCAGGCGCCTGCACTGTTCACACGCAAAATTATGGGCTGTAATTTTCATTACAACCCTGTATTTAGTAAAATTTCTCTTTCTCTTCGATTTATGATCAATCTAAATTATGGTTTATTATAATTCTTCTACCATGCTAGCTTATACATCTTTTGGGACATGGGGTTACAACCCCCTTAATTTCATAATGACTAGATAAACCTTATTTCGTCAGTGAACTTTTGTTATAATAATTCTGCTTATGTGACGATTGCCTTTAATTCTTTCTAGTTTCATATTATCTACATGTATTGGAGTTTTTGCAATATGGACCGAAAGGTGACTTGCGAGAACTTGGAACCCTAGAATCGTGATTTAGGAACTCATCATAAGAAATTAGGATTGTTCTTATTTCTAGGTTTTAGAAGTTTATTGCTATGTTGATAATTTGATCTAGGATTGAGTTATCGAAATAAACATGAAGATACTGTACGCAAGTAAGTATCAGATCGTTGGAGTACCTTAAGTAGGACATGTGAATTTAATGTATGAAAGTATTTAGATTTCACTTGAGATGATTGACTTAGAATTTGGATGCACGAAAGTGATCTTTGAGTTTTTTGTCAAAGATTCACTTATCTTTAGCATTGAATTAATCTTGTGCAAAAGTGAGGATTAATTATTTGTAAATTGTCTGCGCGAAAGCAAGATGATTTCTTTATAAAGTAAATTATATCTTTATCATAATAAGAGTGGATTGACGATGGGCTTATTTCCTTCTAATTATAGAAATTAAGGTGGATGAAACCCTAGTCCTAGTTTCTCTCTCTGACTTTTTCGTGTAGTTTGTGATAGTCTACTTACATCATATTCGATTGCTTAGCTCATGAGAAAACAACTATTTGGTACTTAACACGTAGGTCTCTGTGGTTCGATATCTTAATGTTTACTTCGAGTATCCGTGCACTTGCGAACGCAACACCAACCACCTTAAGGTCAGTTACATTCGCCTTCTACTAACCAGACTTGCTCGGTTGTATTTGTTGGTGTGTATGCCCTGAGACCTAGTATCGGTCTATCTTTTGTACTACTTGACATAGATATACATAGATATATATATATATATATATCATTCTGGCATTGTCATTATCAATGTTTGTCTACATCGGCGATTGTGTACTTACATGATAATGTCCATGGAGACAGATTGGATCTATGCTCAAATGCTTGTCCCCAGTCGATGTACCTGAGTGGATACGGGATAGCTCTGGTACTTGTGAGACTGGTATATAGGCTAGTTAGGCACGAGGTGCTAACACAGACATATGGGTATATCAGTGGAGGATATACTGGACCGACCCGCTGTGAGGCTATGATTTGGTGTCATGAGTTATCCTCACAAGTGACAGGAGATGTATTGATCACTTGACTCGAGGTCATTAACCTTTCTGTATGGTAAGGGACATGCTTTGATACAACCTAACATCTCGCTGTAGTTGGGAGCTAATAACGGATGTCATTGAGCATGTCACGACCCAAATGAGAAGGTCAATGGACAATCAAAGGATTTGCCCCTTCCTGAGGGAAGCTTGATATCCATGGAGCTCCTCTATGGTTCTATGACTGAAAGTGTATGGCCATACCCAGGTGACAACCTGATTTAGTCATGTAAGATCCAAGGATCTTAAGTCCTGGTAAGCATTATTTTGATTTAAATAAAATTATTGATTGTGATATTTTCTATGTATTGGTTGTTAATAGTAAATTAACCAGAGATTTTTGGTTAATAAAGTATAGTTAATTAACTAGAGATTTTGGTTGTTAATTTATTGTAAATAAATTAGAGATTATTTATTTGATTGTTGGCTGAGTTATGATAAATTAATTAGGAATTATGGTTTAAATTGTAAGTTAATTAATTAGACCTTATTGGTTAATTAATTAAATCCTTATTGAATATTAATTAAATCCTTATTGGATTTGTGTTTAAGTGAAATAATTAATTGGATGTTAGATTTAAAATTCAAATTATTAGTTAAATGGATTAAGTCCTAATCGGATTAGCTAATTGGGTTGGAAAATTCGAAATTATTAGTTAATGGGTTAAACCCTATTGGGATTATTTGGTTAATGGATTAAAAACTTAAAATCGAATTGTTAAGAGGGAATTTGCGCTTAGGGTAAGGGTTTTTGGCGATTTTGGCTTGAGGAAAATTGTGGGCGACGGCTTGAAGGAACTTGGCGATTCTTGGAGATTTGGAGGCGATTTTCTTCTTCCTTCTTCCCTTGGCCGAAATTTTTGAGTGAGTGGTGGTGTTTCTCCTCCATTGTTGGCATCTTCCTAGGAGCATTGCAAAGCTTGACGATTTATTGTGGAGTTTTTTTTACCTTGTGTTCTCGGTTAAGAGGTGAGTGGAATGTCTTGTTTGATCTATCCATTTAGTTGTGCTTATGTTAAATAATACACTTGAATTCTTGGAAAATTTCCATGTTAAAACCGAAATTATGCAAAGTGTATTTAAGGTATGAAAACCGAATTTAGAATATTTGTTCATAAGATTCTTGTTTACTAAGGTTTAATTTAAGTTGGAAATTTAGAGTATTTTCCTTGAAACCGAATTCAAAATATTCTTGTTCTTCATGAAAACCGAAATTTTTGTAAAGGTGTATATCTCATGAAAACCAAAAATTGTGGCATGAAATTTAAGGTATTTTTTATAGGGATTTTTGGTAGCTTTAGATCATTGAATTTTGAGCATGAATTTCTTGTTAATTAGATATTTTATAGAGAATTTTGGGTAATATTAAGCCAATGATTGTTGTAGCCGAAACCTTGTTAATTGTATTTAAACCGAAATTTGATGATTTTAGTTAACATGTTTACATGTGGTAATTGGTGGTAATTGTGGTAATTTGTAAAGTAAATTATAAGAACACATGATTTAAATTTTAAGTTGATTTTATGGATGCTTGATACATGATATATATATATGGTTATGTATTTATGCAATGTTGAGAAATTGTTTGGAAAATTTGGGTGATAACATAGTAAGTTTTGATTGAACTAATCAGCATGAAATCTAAGGACCACACCATATTATATGATTGTTAATATTATGTAATTATGTGATTGTTAAATATTAAATGTTTATGTGACCTTTGGAATTTTATGTTGATCATTATGTGACTATGTGAAATATGAATATTATGTGACTATGTGAATTTCGAAAATTATGTTGATATGGGGTGTTCGAATATTATCTGTGATGGTCATGTGATGGTTAGGACTAAGGCTAGGTGTAACTATGAACTCAAGGGGATAGTCCTTATGTGATATGTTAAGGGTCTGAATTTCAGCCCTGTATTGTGATATGTGAGGGGGTTGATAATCAGCCTGCCTATTATGATTATTGTGATGGGGGTTGATGTTCAGCCTGCCCGATGTAATTTTTGTGATGACTATCCTAGAGTCTAGTTGACACTTAGGAGTCTGTTTATGTGACCTTTGTGAAATATGTCCACCTTTGTGAAATATGAAATAAGATATGTCTGTTGTCCAGTAGTAACCTTTTGGGAGAACGGGTTTTGACCCAAAGTGCCATGTCTTGGTCAGACAGGGGCCACCTCTTGATGTCATTACTCTTTTATGTGTTGGGAATGATATAAGACCCAAAGTGCCATGTCTTGATCAGACAGGGGCCACCTCTTGATGTCATCATTCTCGTTTTATGTGTTGGGAATAATATAAGACCCAAAGTGCCATGTCCTGATCAGACAGGGGCCACCTCTTGATGTCTTCATTCTCGTTTTATGTTATGGCGTGATAGACCAACGTGCCACGTCTTGACCAGGCGGGGGCCACCTCTTGATTCTATTCACTGTCCATGTTTGTGTTGCATGTGATTTGCAGCTCCCAGTGCTTTGGCCAAGCCGGGTTAGACCATAATGGTCACTTTGTGAATATGCTGGACAACTAGGTTAATTAAGTATGGTGTGTTTAGTTGGTTTAGAATATGTGTGTTCGGTTGGTTTAGAGTATAACTCTAGAACCTGAGGTTATTATATGTTGGTGTGTATATTTTTGACTGCTTATATGACTTTTGCATTGAATTTGTTATTATGTGTTGACATGATATCCTGCTAAAGATTTTTAAAATAATCTGCATATGTTTTTGAGAGTATGTTATGGATGGTCAATTAGACTATCCACTCACTGGGCTGTGTAGCTCACCCCTCACTATTTTCAGGTGTAGAGCAGGGGCGCAGTTAGCATTATATGGATGCTGTGAATTATGCTTAATGTGTTATGCTTATGATGCCGGTTGTGGCTAAACCTTATGATTTATATGAACTATGTGAACCATGTGAACCATGTGAAATTGTGTTGCCAGTTATGGCAGTCTTGTGAATTTGATTTTTTGTGTCACCGCGGGCTTCAGCCTGGTTTCGGTGTTTGGTATGGGTTTATAAAATCAATTTTGTGATTTTGTTTTGATTTTCGGCTTGTTGTACATCCTGTGAAATCGGTTTTGATACAACTGTGACTTGCATATGTCTAGTGCAAGTATTGCGTGGTGGCAGGTACCTTTATGGATTTTATGAATTTGAATCGGTTTTGATATAACTGTAACTTGCATATGTCTAGTGCAAGTATTGCGTGGTGGCAGGTACCCTTATGAGATTTATGAGATTTATGAGATTTATGAGATTTATGAGATTCGAGTTTTATGAATTGTGATTCGAAGATTTTATGTGTTTGGAGTTTTGAAAATTTTCAGATCGTGTTTTTCTTGAACTCGGTTTTACCTAGCATATGATCGATCTTATATGAAACATCCTGTTTCTTTTATGAAATGAGCCATTTGTTTGGGGTTAAGAATGTGGGATGTTACAGAATGGTATCAGAGGAGTTGGCTAGCTAAAACTTAGTTTGGGGGAAAACATGTTTGTGTATTGCTAGACACCTAATAGGTTTATGATTGTTTGCCTGACTATGATATGTGTGTGACTATGATATGCGTGTGTAGGCATTTAAGATGGTGCGAACCAGAGGAAATGCTAGTGATGAGGGCGAGCAGACCCCGAACCTCACGAGAACTATTGAGGCTCTGACTGGCATGGTTCAGCAACAAGGTGCTATGATAGAGAGACAAGCTCAGATGCTGCAGCAGCAGCAGACTCAGCACCAAGAAGCACAACAGCAGCTTTTGCAGCAGCTGACTCGAGAGAGACCCCAGACTACTACTCGGGCAGTGGGGGATGACTCTCAGGAGGGCGCTCACAGGCGCTATGCTTCACTTGTGAGTGAATTCCAGAAACTGGGTCCTAGCTCATTTTATGGAGGCTCAGAATCCAGCACTGCTGAGAACTGGCAGTTGGTCTTGGAAAAGATTTTCCAAGTTATGCGCTGCTCAGATGAGGATAAGCTATGTCTGTCCACCTATATGATGCGTGGCGACGCAGATGAGTGGTGGAAAGGAGTTGTGAGACTAGCAGCAGAAAGACAGGAGACAGTAGATTGGCCTTACTTCCTATCTCAATTTAATGAGAAGTATTTTCCAGATAGCTTGGTAGAGGACCGAGAGGTGGCATTTATTCACCTGGAGCAGGGTGATATGACAGTGGACCAGTATGAGCTACAGTTCACGAAATTGGGAAAGTATGCTCCTCATCTGATAAACACTGAAAAGAGGAGAGCTACTAAGTTTCTCAGAGGTCTCAGATGGGACATTAGAGAGCAGGTTGGTGCTCAACATTTGGAGACCTATGTTGAGACTGTTGGGCGAGCACGCACCATTGAGAGATACATAGCTGAGAGGAATTCTCATGTTGCCGAGGCAGTGGTTCCTGCAGCTGAAGCGGTGGTTCCTCAGTATGGCAGTGGCGGCAAGGGTAAGAAGTACCCTAGGCATAAGGATTACAAGAAGAGCAGGTATAGGCCTTACTCTTACAAGGCACCACAGCAGTCCAGGGATGCACCGCAACAGTTCAGGGGTGCCAGGGATGTAAGAAACAGTAACACTGAGAACGGGACTTGCAGTTATTGTGGGCTTAGGGGACATCTGGTGAAAGACTGTCATAGGAAGAATGGTGTATGCTTCAGGTGTAAGAAACCAGGGCATATGGCTAAGGACTGCAAAGAACCTGAGATACAGCCTAGAGGCGCAGATAAGCCTACAGTCCAGACCCGAGTGTATGCTGTGGCTGAGAAGGATACACGAGCTTCCCGATCCGTTGTGGAAGGTACATTATTTGTATTTGATCAGTTAGCTCGCATATTATTTGACCCTGGTGCAAATTTGTCTTTTGTCTCTGTTAAGTTTGCTGCATGTTTACCTGTTGTACCTAAGATGCTAGATTATGCTGTGTCTGTCAGTACTCCTTTAGGAAAGTCATTGTCTACAGACACTGTATGTGCTGATTGTGTAGTGCATGTAGAGGGTTATGAGTTTCTGGTAGACTTAATTCTCTTAGACATGCAAGATTATGATGTCATCTTAGGAATGGACTGGTTGTCTTCGCATCATGCCTCGGTGGATTGCTTTGAGAAAGTAATCACTTTGAATATGTTTGATGGGAATCGGCTTTTTGTGAGAGGTCTAGTGTCAGACCAAGGACCACATGTGATATCTTTCCTGCAGGCCAGGAAGTTACTTGCCAGTGGTTGCAAGGGTTATCTTGCACATGTTAAGGTGCAGGATGATTCTACTTCTGATCTGACTCAGATGGCGGTGGTGAAAGAATTTCCTGATGTGTTCTCTGAGGAATTTTCAGGTTTGCCACCAGTTAGAGAAGTGGAATTTGGCATTGAGTTGGCGCCAGGTACGGCACCTATCTCCAGAGCTCCTTATCGTATGGCTACTTCAGAGTTGGCCGAGCTTAAGAAACAACTGGAGGAATTGTTAGAGAAAGGGTACATTCGGCCTAGTGCTTCACCTTGGGGAGCGCCAGTGCTATTTGTGAAGAAGAAAGATGGAACCCTGAGGATGTGTATAGACTACAGGCAGTTGAATCAAGTGACCATCAAGAATAAGTATCCTCTTCCCAGGATTGATGATCTATTTGATCAATTACAGGGAGCTACAGTGTTCTCTAAGATTGATCTGAGATCAGGGTATTATCAGCTTAGGGTCAAGGATGAGGATATATTTAAGACTGCTTTCAGGACCAGGTATGGGCATTTCGAATTTTTAGTTATGCCTTTTGGACTGACAAATGCACCTGCTGTCTTCATGGATTTGATGAACAGGGTATTCCATGAGTTGCTTGACTCTTGTGTAGTGGTCTTTATAGACGATATATTGGTGTACTCTCGGACTACTTCAGATCATGTCAGTGATTTGCGCAAGGTACTGGAGGTTCTGAGGAAGAACCGGTTATATGCCAAGGCTAGTAAGTGTGAATTTTGGCTAGAGAAGATCAGTTTTCTGGGACACGTGATTTCTAGTCAAGGTGTGTCTGTGGATCCAGTTAAAGTGCAAGCCATTCTTGATTGGGGAAGACCGACTAGTGCTACTGAGATCAGAAGTTTTCTGGGTTTGGCAGGTTACTACCGGCGATTTGTTGAGGGATTCTCCAAGCTGGCAGGTCCTTTAACTAAATTGACCAGAAAGGAAGCCAAGTTTATTTGGGATGATAAGTGTGAAGAGAGCTTTCAGGAGCTGAAGAGAAGGTTGACTAGTACACCGATCCTCATTATTCCTAGTGATGGGGAAAGGTTTACTGTTTATACAGATGCTTCAGGCAAAGGACTGGGTTGTGTCTTGATGCAGAATGGTTCTGTGGTAGCCTATGCTTCGAGACAACTGAAAGAGTATGAATTAAACTACCCTACTCATGATTTAGAGTTGGCGGCCGTAGTCTTTGCTTTGAAGATATGGCGTCACTATTTGTTGGGTCAGGAATTTGATCTGTTCACTGATCACCAGAGTCTCAAGTATATCTTCACTCAGAAGGAGTTGAACATGAGACAGAGAAGATGGATGGAGTTGATCAAAGATTATGACTTCTCTATTCAGTATCAGGCTGGAAAGGCCAATGTGGTGGCGGATGCACTGAGTAGACATCCAGTTACTTCGGTAGCTGCTTTGCGGGTCAGTGAGTGGCAGTTACTGCAGGAGTTCAGAGATCTCAGGATCAGTGTTTCTCCTAGAATTCAGACTGGGTATGTGGCTTTTCTCAGAGTACAGTCTGCCTTATTGCAGAAGATCAGAGATCAGCAGTCTGTGGATCCAGAATTAGTTCAGATCAGGGATAATCTGGTTGATGGCGCAGTTCAGGATTTTAGCCTGTTTGATGATGGTATTCTGCGGTTTCGTGGAAGGGTATGTGTCCCTGAGGAACCGAGCTTGAGGAAGGAAATATTGGAGGACAGCCATAACTCCAAATATTCTCTACATCCTGGCGTGACTAAGATGTATCAGGACCTCAAGAAAAATTTTTGGTGGCCGGGTATGAAGAAAGAAGTGCTTGATTTTGTCTCTAGGTGTTTGACCTGTCAGACTATAAAGGCTGAACATCAAAAGCCTGGTGGTTTGTTGCAGCCCCTTCCTATTCCTGAGTGGAAGTGGGAATGCATCAGTATGGATTTTGTGTGTGGTTTGCCTAGAACCAGATTGGGTCATGATGCTATTTGGGTGATTGTTGATAGACTCACTAAATCAGCCCATTTTCTTCCGATCAAGATGACTTATTCTTTAGAGAGACTGGCTAGATTGTATATTGATGAGATAGTCAGACTGCATGGAGTGCCCATTGACATTGTGTCTGATAGGGACTCTCGGTTTTTGTCCAGATTTTGGAGGAGTTTACAGGAGGGTTTGGGTACTAAGTTGAGTTTTAGTACCGCATACCATCCTCAGTCTGATGGCCAGACGGAGCGTACTATACAGACTCTAGAGGATTTGTTGAGAGCCTATGTGGTTGATTGGAGTTCTGAGTGGAACCGGGATCTATCTTTGATAGAGTTCACTTATAATAATAGTTTTCACTCCAGTATTCAGATGGCTCCTTACGAGGCTTTGTATGGGAGAAGGTGTAGGACTCCCTTGTGTTGGGAGGAAACTGGTGACAGAATGATTTTGAGATCTGATGCAGTTCAGGAGACTACTGATAAGGTCAGAGAGATTCAGGATAAACTGAAAATTGCTCGGGACAGACAGAAGAGTTATGCTGATGACCGGCGTCGTCCCTTGGAGTTTATGGTAGGAGACCATGTGTTCTTGAAAGTGTCGCCTACTAAGGGTGTTATGAGGTTTGGCAAAAAGGGCAAGTTGAGCCCTAGATTTGTAGGCCCTTTTGATATTATTGAAAGAGTTGGTCCAGTGGCTTACCGATTAGCTTTACCTCCTGCTTTGGATCATGTACATAATGTATTTCATGTCTCTGCTTTGAGGAAGTATCATCCTGATCCATCTCATGTGTTGGAGTTGGAACCTCTTCAGATTCAGAGTGATTTGACTTTTGAGGAAAGACCTCTCCGGATTGTGGATAGAAAAGATAAAGTTCTGAGGAATAAGACTATACCTTTGGTAAAGGTTATTTGGGGAAATCAGTCAGTTGAAGAAGCAACTTGGGAGACTGAAGCTGATATGAGGAAAAATTATGCTTACCTCTTTGATGATATGGATGCTGAGCTTTAGAGGACTAAAGCTTTATAAGGAGGGAGGAATGTAAGATCCAAGGATCTTAAGTCCTGGTAAGCATTATTTTGATTTAAATAAAATTATTGATTGTGATATTTTCTATGTATTGGTTGTTAATAGTAAATTAACCAGAGATTTTTGGTTAATAAAGTATAGTTAATTAACTAGAGATTTTGGTTGTTAATTTATTGTAAATAAATTAGAGATTATTTATTTGATTGTTGGCTGAGTTATGATAAATTAATTAGGAATTATGGTTTAAATTGTAAGTTAATTAATTAGACCTTATTGGTTAATTAATTAAATCCTTATTGAATATTAATTAAATCCTTATTGGATTTGTGTTTAAGTGAAATAATTAATTGGATGTTAGATTTAAAATTCAAATTATTAGTTAAATGGATTAAGTCCTAATCGGATTAGCTAATTGGGTTGGAAAATTCGAAATTATTAGTTAATGGGTTAAACCCTATTGGGATTATTTGGTTAATGGATTAAAAACTTAAAATCGAATTGTTAAGAGGGAATTTGCGCTTAGGGTAAGGGTTTTTGGCGATTTTGGCTTGAGGAAAATTGTGGGCGACGGCTTGAAGGAACTTGGCGATTCTTGGAGATTTGGAGGCGATTTTCTTCTTCCTTCTTCCCTTGGCCGAAATTTTTGAGTGAGTGGTGGTGTTTCTCCTCCATTGTTGGCATCTTCCTAGGAGCATTGCAAAGCTTGACGATTTATTGTGGAGTTTTTTTTACCTTGTGTTCTCGGTTAAGAGGTGAGTGGAATGTCTTGTTTGATCTATCCATTTAGTTGTGCTTATGTTAAATAATACACTTGAATTCTTGGAAAATTTCCATGTTAAAACCGAAATTATGCAAAGTGTATTTAAGGTATGAAAACCGAATTTAGAATATTTGTTCATAAGATTCTTGTTTACTAAGGTTTAATTTAAGTTGGAAATTTAGAGTATTTTCCTTGAAACCGAATTCAAAATATTCTTGTTCTTCATGAAAACCGAAATTTTTGTAAAGGTGTATATCTCATGAAAACCAAAAATTGTGGCATGAAATTTAAGGTATTTTTTATAGGGATTTTTGGTAGCTTTAGATCATTGAATTTTGAGCATGAATTTCTTGTTAATTAGATATTTTATAGAGAATTTTGGGTAATATTAAGCCAATGATTGTTGTAGCCGAAACCTTGTTAATTGTATTTAAACCGAAATTTGATGATTTTAGTTAACATGTTTACATGTGGTAATTGGTGGTAATTGTGGTAATTTGTAAAGTAAATTATAAGAACACATGATTTAAATTTTAAGTTGATTTTATGGATGCTTGATACATGATATATATATATGGTTATGTATTTATGCAATGTTGAGAAATTGTTTGGAAAATTTGGGTGATAACATAGTAAGTTTTGATTGAACTAATCAGCATGAAATCTAAGGACCACACCATATTATATGATTGTTAATATTATGTAATTATGTGATTGTTAAATATTAAATGTTTATGTGACCTTTGGAATTTTATGTTGATCATTATGTGACTATGTGAAATATGAATATTATGTGACTATGTGAATTTCGAAAATTATGTTGATATGGGGTGTTCGAATATTATCTGTGATGGTCATGTGATGGTTAGGACTAAGGCTAGGTGTAACTATGAACTCAAGGGGATAGTCCTTATGTGATATGTTAAGGGTCTGAATTTCAGCCCTGTATTGTGATATGTGAGGGGGTTGATAATCAGCCTGCCTATTATGATTATTGTGATGGGGGTTGATGTTCAGCCTGCCCGATGTAATTTTTGTGATGACTATCCTAGAGTCTAGTTGACACTTAGGAGTCTGTTTATGTGACCTTTGTGAAATATGTCCACCTTTGTGAAATATGAAATAAGATATGTCTGTTGTCCAGTAGTAACCTTTTGGGAGAACGGGTTTTGACCCAAAGTGCCATGTCTTGGTCAGACAGGGGCCACCTCTTGATGTCATTACTCTTTTATG
This sequence comes from Costus lasius, assembly GCA_027563935.2. Taxonomy (NCBI): domain Eukaryota; kingdom Viridiplantae; phylum Streptophyta; class Magnoliopsida; order Zingiberales; family Costaceae; genus Costus; species Costus lasius. Next base: position 63,504,893 of record CM050448.1, on the reverse strand, counting down.
TGTTGGGAATGATATAAGACCCAAAGTGCCATGTCTTGATCAGACAGGGGCCACCTCTTGATGTCATCATTCTCGTTTTATGTGTTGGGAATAATATAAGACCCAAAGTGCCATGTCCTGATCAGACAGGGGCCACCTCTTGATGTCTTCATTCTCGTTTTATGTTATGGCGTGATAGACCAACGTGCCACGTCTTGACCAGGCGGGGGCCACCTCTTGATTCTATTCACTGTCCATGTTTGTGTTGCATGTGATTTGCAGCTCCCAGTGCTTTGGCCAAGCCGGGTTAGACCATAATGGTCACTTTGTGAATATGCTGGACAACTAGGTTAATTAAGTATGGTGTGTTTAGTTGGTTTAGAATATGTGTGTTCGGTTGGTTTAGAGTATAACTCTAGAACCTGAGGTTATTATATGTTGGTGTGTATATTTTTGACTGCTTATATGACTTTTGCATTGAATTTGTTATTATGTGTTGACATGATATCCTGCTAAAGATTTTTAAAATAATCTGCATATGTTTTTGAGAGTATGTTATGGATGGTCAATTAGACTATCCACTCACTGGGCTGTGTAGCTCACCCCTCACTATTTTCAGGTGTAGAGCAGGGGCGCAGTTAGCATTATATGGATGCTGTGAATTATGCTTAATGTGTTATGCTTATGATGCCGGTTGTGGCTAAACCTTATGATTTATATGAACTATGTGAACCATGTGAACCATGTGAAATTGTGTTGCCAGTTATGGCAGTCTTGTGAATTTGATTTTTTGTGTCACCGCGGGCTTCAGCCTGGTTTCGGTGTTTGGTATGGGTTTATAAAATCGATTTTGTGATTTTGTTTTGATTTTCGGCTTGTTGTACATCCTGTGAAATCGGTTTTGATACAACTGTGACTTGCATATGTCTAGTGCAAGTATTGCGTGGTGGCAGGTACCTTTATGGATTTTATGAATTTGAATCGGTTTTGATATAACTGTAACTTGCATATGTCTAGTGCAAGTATTGCGTGGTGGCAGGTACCCTTATGAGATTTATGAGATTTATGAGATTTATGAGATTTATGAGATTCGAGTTTTATGAATTGTGATTCGAAGATTTTATGTGTTTGGAGTTTTGAAAATTTTCAGATCGTGTTTTTCTTGAACTCGGTTTTACCTAGCATATGATCGATCTTATATGAAACATCCTGTTTCTTTTATGAAATGAGCCATTTGTTTGGGGTTAAGAATGTGGGATGTTACAAGTCATGACCATGTGATTGGGTGAAAACAAGTAGATGACACCCTTGTCCAATCGAATATCAGTTTGGCAAAGAGACTATAATGTATCGGTACCTAGTTGCGATGATGGGGATGTCGATATCGATATCCATTCCGATGACTTGGGTAGCAGCAATGCAATACTAGGTGCCACTCACTGCTAGTGATGACCTTAGGTCAGCACTGCCAATGTCAGAGGAACCTACAGGGTCGCACACCTTGATACTCAAGTTCTCGTATTGATCGGGATGCCTTATGATGGAGTTATTGGATAACTCCGATCTATTTGGGAAATTTCATCTGCACCATTGGGCCTGATGAGATGGAAGAGAGTTATTGGAGCCAAACATCATTTTTGGCTGGTTGACCTGAAATTGACCATGGTTGGTCACATTTGGATTATGGTTGCATTGGATTGGATCCAATTGCATAATCAACCCATGTAATGAAGTTTGGGATAGCTCATTATCCAATGAGGCCCAATAACAAGTTATCATGAAGAGAGTATAGGCTAAAAGGGTATAATGGGGAGAAATCTTATCCCATTTGTGCCAAGGGGCTCAATGGGGATAAGATGGCGCAATTTGCTTCATGAGGAAGCAATTGGCACCTTGCCCTCTCTCCTTGGATGGTATGCTTGCCTCTATGGCAAGTCTTGTGGCTGATATGGCTTGGAGGACTTCTTAGGAAGGTCTTGGGTGCATATGGCTAAGTGGAATGGGTTTATGGAAAACTCTTGGAGAATTTCCAAAACCCTAAAACCTTAATTGCAACCCCACACATACCCTAGCCGCCACCTTCTTCATGAGTTACGCCCACCTTATTCTTGTCGCCCCTCAAGCCTCTATATATCAAGGATATGCGAGAGGCTCATGAGGCTAATGAATTGGCATGAGCAATCTTCTATGGGGGGTGAGAACAAGAATTCGTGCAACTCCTCTTCCTTCTAGCTGCAAGCACCCTATTCCTTCTTCCTTGGCGCATTGTTTGAAGAGGCTTGGCGGCATCATCATCTTCGAGCCGCAAGTCATCCTCTTCATCTCTTCTTGGCGCAAGGAGTTGAAAGTCTTGGCGGCATCTCCTCCTTCTCCTCTCCTCTTGGCGCATCATCCTTGGAGGTGGCACAAGGTTAGAAGAAGGTGACACAAAGGCTTGGATCTTCTTCCCGAGGCTAGCACCGGGTGAGGAAGAAGAGAGCTCGAGGCATCCGTGTGTGTGAGACTGTAGAGGGCGCACGCTTGGGCTCCTATCTCGACGTCGGACTCATCTTGCTCCTTAGGTATATACTGTCTCATCATGTCGACCCCCTCGCAAGACGATCTTCACTGGGTTTTTGGGACCGGCTAATTTCGGGGATATTCTTCCGCTGTGCAAATGTAATCTCTGTGTAAAATTATAAAATATCCTCGGGGTTTCCCAATAGTATTGGATGAATGTTGAGCATTAATTACTATATCAGCACCTTCCCCCATCACTCGATGGGAGGAAATGTGCTACCGCCGTAAGGAAAAGTATGTCCCACCCACGTATAGGCAGCGCCTCCTCGACTCCTATTGTGCCATCTCCCAAGGGTCCGACTCGGTCGACGAGTACCACACTCGCTTCGATGAGCTTGGCATTCGCTACAACCTTAAGGAGGATCCCATGTTCACCTTGTCCCGATTCTAGATTGGTCTCTGCGAGGAGATCTGGAGCGCCTTACCAACCTATGGGCTAGACTCGGTCATCTTAGTACTCCACCATGCTCGTGAGATTGAGCAAGACCTATGCTTTGAACACCGTCATGTTGAGTCGGCCCCTTTGCGTCGCCCCATCTATGCGCCTCTGGCGCCGGCACTGCCTCCTCGCTTATAGGCCCTGCCGCATCTGACTCACGTTGGCCCTCACTGACCTCCACAGGATGCACCGCACGATGCACCCCCGCTCGTTTTACTTGGGACAAGGCACCCATCTCGGCCGCCCCTCCCGGTCCATGTCGTCATTGCAACAAAACTGGTCACTTCAACCGGGATTGTCCCTGTCGCTCCTTGCACATTGCACCCAAGCAGTGCGACCCTCAACCCCCTACACCTCCTGGCCCACCTTTGGCCCAAGAGGATGGCCCACAATGCTACTCGGATAAGGAGCTAAGCCCTCTACTCACCATGGCCACCGTACGCTACACTCTCATCCACACCCCTCCTCCGTCCGAGGATTGGAAGCGTACAAGCATCTTTTACACTTACATTAAGTGTAATGGCCACTCTTGTAAGATTGCGATAGACGGTGGTAGCAATCTTATTGTTGTGTCGAGGTCCGCGATCACCCGTTTCGGCCTCACCTTGGAGCCACACCCAAGCCGTACTCGATTGCTTGGGTTGACACCGCTGGCCTCCCCATCACCCACCGCTACCAAGTCCCCATTTACTTCGGGGATTATACCGACAAGGAGTGGTGCGACGTCACCTCCATGGATGTCGCCCATGTCCTCCTTGGCCACCCTTGGCTCTACGATCGGGACATCATCCACTATGGTCATTCCAACACCTACGTCTTCCAGCAAGGTGGACGTAAAATCTGCTTGACCCCGGCTCTGCCCAAGGAGCTGCGGGCCACCACATCCATGGGCCTCATCACGCCCACCCAACTGGCCCAACCTGCACCTAAGCCGGTCTGCCCTGGTGCGCTCTAGCTCGCTTGTCCACGAAGCCCATGAGACCAAGGTGGTCTACGCTCTCATGGTGCACAAGGTTTCCTGCGACCCACCCCTTTCGGCAACCATGGTGCCCGAGGAAGTCGCAGCCCTCTTGACCAAATTTTTGGACATCTCCCCGGTCGATCTTCCATCCGGCCTTCTCCCGGCCTGCGAAATTCAGCACGTGATTGACCTTGTTCATGGGGCATCTTTGCCCAACTTGCCCCACCATCGCCTTAACCCTATCGAACACACCGAGCTCAAGCGGCAAGTCAATGACTTATTGTCCAAAGGCTTTATCTGTGAAAGCTTCAGCCCCTGTGCTGTCCCGGCCTTTCTCACGCCTAAGAAAGATGGCTCTTGGCATATGTGCATTGATTGCCGGGCAATCAATTGCATCACCGTCAAGTATAGGTTTCAGCAAGCTTGACCTTCGGAGCGGATACCACCAAGTCCGCATCCGCGAAGGGGATGAGTGGAAGACGGCCTTTAAGACAAATGACGGTCTCTACGAATGGTTGGTTATGCCCTTCAGCCTTGCTAATGCCCCTTCGACTTTCATGCTTTGATGAGCCAAGTGTTGAAGCCATACATGGGGAAATACCTCGTCATCCACTTTGACAACATCCTCATCTATAGCCATACCCGCGACGACCACCTTGCACACCTTAGGCTGACGTTCAAGCTTTTGGGGGAAGAAACACTTGTTCCTTAATGCAAAGAACTGTGCCTTTCTGGACACCCAAGTTGACTTCTTGGGCTTCATTTTGTCGGCCCAAGGCCTTATGGTCGTACCCGCTAAGATCGAGGCCATTCGGCAATGGCCCAAGCCCGAGTCTGTCATCGAGGTCCACAGCTTTCTCAACCTCGCAGCCTTCTACTTCCACTTCATCAAGGGGTTCAGCACCAGTGCCTCACATATGACGGCGTGCACCAAGCATGAAGACATTTGTTGGACCACCACGGCTAGACTTGCATTCCTAGCCTTCAAAGACATCATAACTGCTGCCCCTATCCTTCGCCTCCCCGACTTCTCGAACATCTTCGAGGTTGCCTATGATGCCTCCGGCACCGACATCGGTGGCACCCTTAGTTAGGAGGGCCACCCCGTTGCCTTCCAAACCGAGAAGCTGAACAATGTGCGCTAACGTTACTCCATGTACGACAAGGAGTTTTACGCCATTGTTCAGTCCCTTAGGCAATGGCATCATTGTTGGGAAACCCCGGGGATATTTTACAAATTTTGGCATTACAGAGATTACATACGCAGCGGAATAATGTCCCCGAAACAGGCCAGTCCCAAAAACCCAGTGAAGATCGTCAAGCAAGGGGGTCGACACGATGTGATAGAAAATACCTCAGGAGCAAAGTGAGAAGCCGATGTCGAGCAAGGCACCCAAGTGTTCGCCCTCTATAGTCTCACACACACGGATGCCTCGAGCTCTCTTCTTCCTCGCCCGGTGCAAGCCTTGGGAAGAAGATCCAAGCCTTAGGTCACCTTCTTCAAAGCTTGTGCCACCTTCAAAGGGAAGATGCACCAAGAGAAGAAGGGGAGGAGATGAAGAAGATGCCACCAATGCCTTGAAGTCCTTGCGCCAAGAGGGAAGGAGGATGAAGGCTTGCTCTTGTTGGGAAACCCCGGGGATATTTTACAATTTTTAGAAATAGAAATTACACAAATACATTACGCTGCGGAAATAATATCCCTGAAACAGGCTAGTCCCAAAAACCCAGTGAAGATCGCAAGCAAGGGAGTCGACACGATGAGATAGAAGATACCTCAAAGCAAGACGATGCCGATGTCGTAATAGGCACCCAAGCATGCGCCCTCTGCAGTCTCACATACACGGATCTCTTGAGTCCTCTTCTTCCACGCCCGGTGCTAGCCTCGGGAAGAAGATCCAAGCCTTTTGTCCACCTTCTTCAAACCTTCCGCCACCTCCAAGGTATATGCGCCAATGGAAGAAGTGGTAGGAGATGATGCCGCCAACCTTCTTGCTTCTCTTGCACCAAGGAAGGAGGAAGATGATGAAGACACCAAGGATTTCCCTCACATGCGCCAAGAGGAGAAGAGAAGGGATGCTTGCGGCTTGGAGAGGAAGAGATGCGCCTATGCCTCTTTGCCCACGCCTCTTGATGTGTTCATGCCTCCAAGGAAGAGAACATCAAGAGAGGGGCGGCTAGGGCCTCATATATAGGGCAAGAGGCGCTTAGGGTTAGGGCTAGGCGCAATTTGCTTCCATAATGAAGCAAATTAGCCTACTACACCCCATTATGCCCCTTAGGCGCCTATGGGGATAATTTCTCCCCATTATATCCTTATAGGATATGTGTTGGGGTATGCCCTTAAGCCTAATGTTTGAGGCCTTGGGATTGTAATAGTGTCATGTAATAAACTCTTATGTTTATAAAGGCATGGTTATTATTCAGGTTGTTACCTTGTCTGCTGTAATAAGTGTACTTCTGAATAATGTCTCAAAGCTGTTCAGCTAGGCTGACATGCAGTTAAGTCCTTAGTCGATATATCTTGGTGAACATGAGACAGCCTTGATATGATTGAGACTAATATGTGTTTTAATCTTATAGGATGCTTCGAGCATGGAATAAGATGTAGACTCATGGGTACATTGGATGTACTGGACAGACCCTACTAGGATATTCAGTTGCTTGTCACAATGTGAATATTCCTTGATTGTAACAAGTGGCACATTTCCTCTGACTTGAGATCACTTGTGTTTTCTAAATGATGATTGTCATTGTTTTGAGGTAGTTCAATATCATTTGAAACATAATGATTATAGACTATCTTGGATGGTGAGCTTGAATCAGGTTAGGGCACTAATGATAGACAAAGGATTGCCGTCTCCTTGTTTAAGGAGTGTGATGTTCTAAAGGGGCCCCCTGGATGAGATGATTGAGAAAAGAGTATGGCCATACCCAGGTGACAGTGTTCATCTGTTCTAATCATGCTCATCATATTGGAGTTACAAGCTTGACACGCTTGTCCAATAAGAACATCCAGTGGCAAAGGAAATATGCATGCCTAGTGAGTTGATTCACACTTGTGCTGTTTTTGGGTGTAGTCTTGGAAGACTCTTTTCTTTATATCGGGAGACAGTGATGTGTTGCTAGATACCCCTCACTGATCGTGATGACGTAAGTTGTCGTTACCGACATTTAAAGGAAACCCTCAGGGTCGCACAATTTGATGATATGGCTTACTTAAGTCAGATCGTGTGGACTGAATTGTTTAAGTTCAGTTTAAAGGGATTTGATCTCTGATTGTAAGTGAGATCTGGTCTGATCATGTTTGATTGATTAGGGCTTGAGATCGGTAAGCTTCGATCGAGAGAAAAGATGCTAGATCGGTGAGATCAGAAGCATCAAGAGATCAACGGTTAGATCTGGAGCCTTAGGGTTTATTTGAGATCTAGACTTGATTGCTTGGCTTGATTGGTTCTTAAACCGAACCAAATTGAACCAGCTCATGAAATGAGCGCATGGTTCAAGGCGTGGCGACATGTTCACTTGGCGTGAACATTGGAGCGATGAGTGGTTGCTATTTTTAGTAACCATGATCTCCACTTGGAGATGGCTCACGTTCGAATAGAGGGTTCTCTATTCTCGTCACTAAAACTCATTCCTCTTGACACCTTTTGGTGTGCGGCGACAACTTGAAGCATAGAGGAAGATTCGGCCAAGAGAGATCGATATCTCCATCCCTTTCCTTTCGATCAAAGACATCTTGGACGATCCTTGCTAGCACAAGGGACGACAAGAAGCAAGCCGTCGCTCATCTTGTGTGTGACGATTTGGAGGAGACCTTCGTTGTTCTCTTGCTTCCAAGGTGCCATCTTGAAATGGCTATGGTATGAATCGCATCTTCTCTATTCATGTTTTCGAAAGTTGATCATATAATGCATGCTCTTCGACCCTTGAATCCGCTGCCTATCATGTTGCGCCACTTTAGGGTTTCGCACCCCTCATGAAAGGGGTTCCCTGCAATTGGTATCAGAGCAGGTTACATGCGCAATTATATGATTGCTTTGATTTTGTGTTCCATGAATGTTTAGATCTATATCATGCGTAATTTTATCATGTTAATATGTTTCATGTAGAAACCTATTTTATGTTTCATTTGCGCATGCATGTTGGCGCATGTTTGTTTTCTCAAAAATGGATCACATGCGCGACTAACATTAGATCTAAGGCCCTGCTGTAAACCCTTAGACGGGTTATTAGGGTTGAAATCATCCCCCAGGTTAGATCCAACAGTCTGATCAGACTATCTGACAGCCTTGATGGGTCGACCAGATAGCATCTGTGCGCAAGCATCAGATGGCTATAGGTCGACTGCAGACAGGCGTGTAGCGATGTCTGATTGAGACAACCTATGAACGCACATGAGTTAGGCCCGGGGTCACACCCGCTTGCCAGACCTCATTGTGGTCGTTCAGCCCTTGGCGCATGCATTGTTGACCTTTTGGTCGACTCAAGTCAGTTAGGACTTGGTGCATGTAAGGGCACAGGATCTGACTAGGTTCGATGAGTGGATCCCTAGTAATGGACCGTTGTAAGGTAGTAAGGCTAATAAGGAAAAATAAAATTAATCTCAATGGGGTTTTTGAAAAATTTTATTTTTCATGATTGGATCACATGATGTATGATGCCATATGTATGTTTATTTAGTCTTATGTGGGCTGCCCATGTTTAATGTGTGCTGTGCTGGGGCCTGTGTGCCTGGAATCTTTTTGTAAATTATTTTTAATTGTGATCTGCGTATCACCTTCTATTTAATTTATAAAATGTAATTGACCTGCGAGTCAATCTTGTCTAGATAGATTAATTTGTAAATTAATCAGACAAGAGCACAGAGCACACTTGGCAGAGGCGCTTGCAGCAGAGGCTTGACCAGGTGGGAGGTCCAGGGTTCGACTCTGGGACCAGGCGCATTTTCCCTGGTAGGCGCACCTGAGCTGCAGATGGCGCTTGGGCCCTGGTTTGGGCCAAATGAGCAGCAAAAGACCCATGAAGAAAAGCAAGTGAAGACTTAAGTTGTTTAAGGTCTTACTTAGGCTATGGGCTTTTACCACATAAGATTCATGCTTTCTTTTATTTGTTTAAATAAGTAGAACAGCATGATTTATTTATCTTCTGCTATCACCATAGGAATTGCATGATAGTGAAGAAGATAAAAGACCGTTAAAATCCAACGCTAAAATATCAAGCTCGTTAGCCTTCTGACGCGAAACCTCACTGTTCTGATTATCGTTGGAGCCGTGTTGTACCCACTCAGTGGGCACGTCCATCTATCTTCAGACGGTGCGGGATTACACCTGCGTGTTACAGAGAAGGGATTTATCGCTTCTCATTGCTCAGCATAGCACGTGGTGGTCCAGGGAGTAGGTCGGGTCAGCTTGACCATGTAGGCTACATATGTGGCGCATATGGTAGCGCATGGAGGCAGCCATCTGTGGGGTCAGAGATTGTGTTGTACCAACTCAGTTGGCACAGTCTGCTGGATTGCCCAGATGAAGGGGAATCACACGGGTTGGCGATTGGCAGGCAGCCTACCAGAGATTAGTGCTTGTACTCTCTGTGCATCTTATCTCGCCTGAGCGGGACGCGGAGACCAAGTATGAAATCTGGATCCCATCTCACTAAAAGAGTGTTTACTCTTTCGGGCTGTTTTGCTGGATTTTTCAGCCAGATAAAATAGTGAGAAAAAGAATCTTTCTTAAGTCCTGATTGATTCTTAACATTGATACTGACCTTGCTGTTCTTGCATTGTTGTAGATACCTGCAGCAACGAACACCATGAACTTCAATGTGCGATCCCTACTGGAAAGGGAGAAGTTTGCTGGGCCAAACTTCTCAGACTGGTTTGGACACCTTAAGATTGTTCTTAAGGCAGAGAGGAAACTGTATGTCCTCGAGACGGCGATACCGCCTCAGCCCGCTCCGAACGCCGCAAGGGCGGTTCGGGAAGCCTATGAAAAGCACGTCAATGATAGCATTGATGTCACTTGCCTGATGCTAGCGTCTATGACGCCACCGCTGCAGCGTCAGCATGAGGATATGTCTGCTATAGACATGATAGCGAACCTCAAGATGCTGTATGCTGCACAGGCGAGGACAGAACGCTATAATTTGACAAAGCTGTTCTTTCAGAGCAAACTGGCTGAAGGGAGCCCAGTGGGAGCTCATGTGCTCAAGATGATTGGGCACAAGGAAGCTCTAGAGAAACTGGGGCATACCATCAATCAGGAGCTTGCTATAGACATTATTCTGCAGTCTCTCCCGCCCTCATTCGACGCGTTCATCATTAACTTTAATATGAACAAAATCGATTGTACTCTGGCAGAGCTGCTGAATATGCTCTTGACTACTGAGGAAACTCTGAAGGGAAAGCCTTCGACCTCTGTCTTAATGGTTCCTTCAAGGAACAAGAAGAAGGGGAAGAAGGGCAAGACCCCTGTCAAGAATTACAGCAAGGCTCTGAAGCAAAAGGTGAAGCGGTCCAAGGAATACAGATGTTTCCACTGTGGCCAGCTGGGTCACTGGAAAAAGGACTGTAAAGCGCTCCAAGGAGATAAGAGGGGAAGCATCGCTTCTGGCTCAGGTATTTACGTGACTGAAGTCATGTTTTCATCTTCTTCTATATCATGGGTGTTGGACACTGCATGTGGAGTTCACATTTGTTCAAATGTACAGGAACTCAAGAGAAGAAGGCAAGTGGGACAGCATGAGGTGGACCTACGAGTAGGAAACGGGGCACGGGTTGCTGCTGTTGCTGTAGGAGACTATTTCATTTCTTTACCATCTGGACTTGTATTGGAACTAGACAATTGTTACTTTGTTCCTAGCATTACTAAGAATATTATCTCCATTCCTGCTCTTGTCAGGAAGGGGTTTTCCTTTGAATGCAATATTTCAAAGTGTGTTTTATCTTTAGATAATATTGTTTATGCAACTGGTTCAATTAACAATGGGTTATTCATGTTGGACATGGAGAGTTCTATACAAAATATTGATAATAAGAAAGTCAAGTATGCTAATGACAGCACCTTGCTATGGTATAGTCGTTTAGGCCATATTAACAAGAAACGCATTAAGCGGTTGCATGATCATGGACTGCTGGGATCATTCTCCTATGAGGAGATTGATACATGCAAGGCTTGTTTAATGGGCAAAATGACGAAGTCACCTTTTCCTAACAAAGGTCAAAGGGCTTCAGATTTACTTGACCTTATACACAGTGATGTGTGTGGGCCATTTAGTAAACATGCCAGAGGTGGCTATCAGTACTTCATTACCTTTACTGATGATTTCAGTAGATATGGGTATGTCTATTTAATGAGACATAAAAGTGAATCTTTTGACAAGTTCAAAGAGTTCAAGAATGAAGTACAGAATCAGCTAGGCCGAAATATCAAGGCACTTCGTTCTGATCGAGGTGGAGAATACCTAAGTCATGAGTTTACTGACTATCTGAAGGAGTGTGGGATTATCTCACAGCTCACTCCACCAGGAACACCGCAATGGAATGGTGTGTCCGAGAGGAGAAATAGAATGTTACTTGATATGGTTCGTTCTATGATGAGTCAGGCTACTCTTCCATATTCCTTTTGGGGTTTTGCACTGGAAACAGCTGCAAAGGTACTAAACCGAGTGCCATCCAAGGCCGTTTCTAAGACTCCATATGAGTTATGGTATGGGAAACAGCCGAGCTTGACATTTATCAGGATCTGGGGTTGCGAGGCTTATGTCAAAAAGCTCGCCTCTGGGAAACTAGAGAGCAGATCTGAGAAATGTATCTTTGTCGGTTACCCTAAGGAAACTAAGGGTTATTATTTCTACGATCCCAAAGAGAACAAGGTTTTTGTTGCTCGGACGGCCATATTTCTTGAGAAGGAGTCTCTTCTGCAATAGGCCAGTGGGAGAGAAATAAAGCTGGATGAGAATCCAGAAGAAGGACAAAGTGCTCAAGCACAGTTGGATGAGCCTGAGCCGGTTGAACAGGTTATTGAACAACCTGAGGCTCAGATATCACGGGAACCGCGAAGATCGGGAAGGATCCGTCGACAGCCTGAGCGCTATGACGGAGTCTACATCATTGATCATGATGAACCCCTCACTTATGCGGATGCGGTCAGTGGACCGGAGTCAGCAAGATGGCTTGAAGCTATGCGCGCCGAGATGGACTCCATGTCAGATAACCAAGTCTGGGATTTGGTTGATCCGCCTCCGGGAGTTATCCCTATAGGCTGCAGATGGATCTTCAAGAAGAAGATTGACATGGATGGTAACGTGGTTACCTATAAAGGCAGGCTAGTTGCGAAAGGTTTCAAACAAATCTACGGGATAGATTATGATGAAACTTTCTCACCAGTAGCTATGTTTAAGTCTATTCGGATTCTTTTCGCGATAGCTGCATATTACGATTATGAGATCTGGCAGATGGATGTGAAGACGGCTTTCCTGAATGGAAATCTGGATGAGGAAGTGTATATGACACAACCAGAAGGTTTCACTAATCCATCAGATCGTCATAAAATATGCAAATTAAAGAAGTCTATTTATGGACTTAAACAAGCATCAAGAAGCTGGAATATTCGTTTTGATGAATCAATCTCTGAATTTGGTTTCATCAAGAACGAAGATGACCCGTGTGTATATAAGAGGTTTAGTGGGAGCGTGATTACTTTCCTAGTCCTCTACGTCGATGACATCTTGATCATTGGAAATGACATTCCTGAAATGCATGCGGTTAAGGCATGGTTAAGGAAATGTTTCCAGATGAAAGATCTTGGAGAAGCAGCCTATGTGTTAGGTGTGAAGATCTACAGGGATAGATCTAAGAGGCTTCTCGGGCTGTGCCAGAGTACTTACATCGATAAAGTCCTGGAGAGATTTCATTTAGAGAATTCTAAAAGAGGATATCTTCCAGTCAGACATGGTCTGAATCTTTCGAAGAGTCAGTGTCCACAAACACAGACTGAGAAAGATGAAATGGACAATACGCCTTATGCTTCGGCTATTGGGTCCATTATGTATGCGATGTTGTGTACTCGCCCAGACGTCGCTTACGGGTTAAGCGTGACCAGTCGGTTCCAAAGTAATCCGGGAGTGGCACACTGGATTGCAGTCAAGAACATCTTAAAATATCTGCGGAGGACCAAAGATATGTTCTTGATATATGGTGGTCAGGAAGAACTCAGTATTGAAGGATATACTGACGCTTCGTTCCAGTCTGACCAGGATGATTTCCGATCGCAATCAGGCTATGTTTTTAGCTTGAATGGTGGAGCAGTGGTGTGGAAGAGTTTCAAACAGTCAACTATTGCTGATTCCACAACAGAAGCCGAGTATGTTGCAGCCTCGGAAGCATCCAAGGAGGCAGTGTGGATTCGTAAGTTCGTGAGAGAACTTGGTGTTGTTCCTTCGAGTGCAGATCCTTTGGTTATCTTCTGTGATAACACTGGAGCAATCGCACAGGCAAAGGAACCACGGTCGCACCAGAAGTCCAAGCACATACAGAGACGGTTTCATTTGATCAGGGAGATCATAGATCGTGGCGAGATCAAAGTTTGCAAGGTTCATACAGATGACAATCTGGCAGACCCGCTTACTAAGCCTCTGGCGCAGCAGAAGCATGAGAAGCACTGTAATAATATGGGTTTGAGATTTCTCAACCATTAGATTAAGTGCAAGTGGGAGATTGTTGGGGTATGCCCTTAAGCCTAATGTTTGAGGCCTTGGGATTGTAACAGTGTCATGTAATAAACTCTTATGTTTATAAAGGCATGGTTATTATTCAGGTTGTTACCTTGTCTGCTGTAATAAGTGTACTTCTGAATAATGTCTCAAAGCTGTTCAGCTAGGCTGACATGCAGTTAAGTCCTTAGTCGATATATCTTGGTGAACATGAGACAGCCTTGATATGATTGAGACTAATATGTGTTTTAATCTTATAGGATGCTTCGAGCATGGAATAAGATGTAGACTCATGGGTACATTGAATGTACTGGACAGACCCTACTAGGATATTCAGTTGCTTGTCACAATGTGAATATTCCTTGATTGTAACAAGTGGCACATTTCCTCTGACTTGAGATCACTTGTGTTTTCTAAATGATGATTGTCATTGTTTTGAGGTAGTTCAATATCATTTGAAACATAATGATTATAGACTATCTTGGATGGTGAGCTTGAATCAGGTTAGGGCACTAATGATAGACAAAGGATTGCCGTCTCCTTGTTTAAGGAGTGTGATGTTCTAAAGGGGCCCCCTGGATGAGATGATTGAGAAAAGAGTATGGCCATACCCAGGTGACAGTGTTCATCTGTTCTAATCATGCTCATCATATTGGAGTTACAAGCTTGACACGCTTGTCCAATAAGAACATCCAGTGGCAAAGGAAATATGCATGCCTAGTGAGTTGATTCACACTTGTGCTGTTTTTGGGTGTAGTCTTGGAAGACTCTTTTCTTTATATCGGGAGACAGTGATGTGTTGCTAGATACCCCTCACTGATCGTGATGACGTAAGTTGTCGTTACCGACATTTAAAGGAAACCCTCAGGGTCGCACAATTTGATGATATGGCTTACTTAAGTCAGATCGTGTGGACTGAATTGTTTAAGTTCAGTTTAAAGGGATTTGATCTCTGATTGTAAGTGAGATCTGGTCTGATCATGTTTGATTGATTAGGGCTTGAGATCGGTAAGCTTCGATCGAGAGAAAAGATGCTAGATCGGTGAGATCAGAAGCATCAAGAGATCAACGGTTAGATCTGGAGCCTTAGGGTTTATTTGAGATCTAGACTTGATTGCTTGGCTTGATTGGTTCTTAAACCGAACCAAATTGAACCAGCTCATGAAATGAGCGCATGGTTCAAGGCGTGGCGACATGTTCACTTGGCGTGAACATTGGAGCGATGAGTGGTTGCTATTTTTAGTAACCATGATCTCCACTTGGAGATGGCTCACGTTCGAATAGAGGGTTCTCTATTCTCGTCACTAAAACTCATTCCTCTTGACACCTTTTGGTGTGCGGCGACAACTTGAAGCATAGAGGAAGATTCGGCCAAGAGAGATCGATATCTCCATCCCTTTCCTTTCGATCAAAGACATCTTGGACGATCCTTGCTAGCACAAGGGACGACAAGAAGCAAGCCGTCGCTCATCTTGTGTGTGACGATTTGGAGGAGACCTTCGTTGTTCTCTTGCTTCCAAGGCGCCATCTTGAAATGGCTATGGTATGAATCGCATCTTCTCTATTCATGTTTTCGAAAGTTGATCATATAATGCATGCTCTTCGACCCTTGAATCCGCTGCCTATCATGTTGCGCCACTTTAGGGTTTCGCACCCCTCATGAAAGGGGTTCCCTGGAATATGTCCTCATCATGACAACTTATTAGTGAGCCCAACTAAGCAATGGGCCTAGCCCAAAGATCATTACCCATGTTAACCAAGCTATTGGATCCAATCCAATGTGACCCAAGGTCAAATGAGGCTAACCATGGTTAATTCGTCCAGTTTGCCAAAATTGGAAGTTGGCTCCAATAAGTTTCTTCCAACTCATCAGGCCCATTGGCGCTGATGAAATCTCCAAGGAATAGATTCGAGTTATCCAATAACTCGATCATAAGGCTTCCCGATCAATACGAGAACTCAAGTATCAAGGTGTGTGACCCTGTAGGTTCCTCTAACGCTGGCAGTGCTGACCAAAGGTCACCACAAGCAGTGAGTGGCACCTAGTGGTGTATCGCTGCTACCCAGGTTATTGGAATGGATATTGACATTGACATCCCCATCATCACAACTAGGTACAAATGCATTACAGTCTCTTTGCCGAACTGATATCCGATTGGACAAGTGTGTCACCACTTGTTTTTATCCAATCTCATGGTTATGACTAAATCAGGTCTCATCTGGGTATGGCCATACACTTTCAGTCATCGAACCATAGAGGAGCTCCATGGATATCATGCTTCCCTTAGGAAGGGGCAAATCCTATGTCTGTCTATTGACCTTCTCCTATGGGTTGTGACATGATCAATGACAACCGTTATTACCCACTAACTACGGCGAGGTGTTAGGTTGCATCAAAGCATATCCCTAACCATATAGAATGGCCAATGACCTCAAGTCAAAGGATCAATGCATCTCCTATCACTTGTGAGGATAACTCGTGACACCAAGTCATTGCCTCATAGCGGAACAGTCCGGTATATCCACCACTGATATACCTATATGTCTGCATTAGCACGTCGTGCCTAACCAGCCCATATGCCAGTCTCACAAGTACCAGAGTTGTCTCATATCCACTCAGGTACATTGACTGGGGACAATCATTCGAGCACAGATCCAATCTGTCTCCGGGGACATTATCATATAAGTACATGTTCGTAGATGTAAGCAAATAATGATAACGACAATGCCAGTATGATATATAAATCTCAGTATCAAGTAGTACAATAATGGGCCAAAACTAGGTCCTAGGGCATATACACCAACAATCTCTCACTTGCACTAAGACCTAGAGGTTGAGGAACCTCAACCCCATATCTCTGGCGTGACCATCATGCTTCTGCTGCACGAAAACCTTGGTCAATGGGTCTGCTAGATTGTTCTCTGTTTCAACTCTACTAATCTTGACATCACCTCTGTCTATGATCTCTCTAATCAGGTGAAATCTCCTGAGTATGTGTTTGTATCTTTGATGAGACTATGGTTCCTTGGCTTGTGCAATCGCTCCATTGTTGTCATAGTAGAGCTCAATGGGATCCATTGCACTAGGAACCACCTGAAGTTCTAAAAGGAACTTCCTGATCCAAACGGCTTCTTTGGCTACCTCAGAACCGGCCACATACTCAGCCTCGGTTGTAGAATCAGCGATGGTGGATTGCTTGAAGCTCTTCCAGCATACGGCGCCTCCATTCATCTTGAACACATAGCCGGCCTGTGATCTAAAGTTGTCAGGGTCAGACTGGAATGACGCATCAGTGTAGCCCTGCATACTGAGGTCTTCCTGTCCCCCATAGACCAAGAACAGATTCTTAGTTCTTCTCAGATACTTAAGGATGTTCTTTACAGCCACCCAGTGCTGTATTCCAGGATTGGATTGGTATTGGCTGGTTATGCTCACAGCATAAGCCACATCTAGTTTAGTACACAACATTGCATACATGATCGATTCTACTGCCGACGCATAGGGCACTCGACTCATGTCATCCCTCTCACCCTGTGTGGTGGGACACTGGCTCTTTGAGAGAGTAAGGCCATGTCTCACTGGAAGGTACCCTTTCTTGGATTGGTCCAAGTTGAACCTTTCCAGGACCTTATCAATGTATGTATTCTGACTAAGCGCTAGGAGCCTCTTGGCTCTATCCCGGTAGATCCTCATGCCTAGGATATAGGCAGCCTCCCCTAAGTCCTTCATCTCGAAACACTTCCCTAACAATGTCTTCACAGCTTGAAGAGTAGGGATGTTGTTCCCAATGAGCAGTATGTCATCGACATACAAGACCAGAAAAGTCACCAAGCTCCCACTGAATTTTTTGTATACACAGGCGTCATCTTCGCTTTTGATAAAGCCATAGTCTCTCAAAGCTTCATTGAATCGAAGATTCCAACTTCGAGATGCTTGCTTTAATCCATAAATGGATCTCTTCAGCCCACAAACTTTACTGGCTTCTACAGGATGGATGAAGCCATCAGGTTGTGTCATATACACATCCTCAGTCAGCTTCCCATTAAGGAACGCTATCTTTACATCCATCTGCCATTTCTCATAGTCATGATATGCAGCTATAGCAAGCAGAATCTGAATGGATTTGATCATGGCAACTGGCGAGAAGGTTTCTTCATAGTCCACCCCGTGGATTTGTTTGAATCCCTTAGCCACTAGTCTACCGTTATAGGTTACTACGTTGTCATCCATGTCTGTCTTCCTCTTGAAGACCCATTTACACCCTATGGGTTTTACCCCATCAGGTAGCTCAACCAAATCCCAAACTTGGTTAGCTGACATGGAATCCATCTCGGATCGCATGGCCTCAAGCCATCTCTCAGAGTCTGATCCACTGACCGACTCATCATAGGTCCTGGGTTCATCCTCAATGATGAAGATACCGTCGTGTTGGGTCGGCAGCGACCCATACCTCTCAATTGCACTACGAATCCTCCCAGACCTACGTGGGGCCTGTGTCTGAGCCTCAGGTTGCCCAGCAACCAGTGTAGGTGGCTCAGGTTCTATCTCTGTGTCTTGTGGTTGCACTTGGACCTCGTCCAAGTCAAACTTCCTCCCACTAACTTCTTTCATGAGAAATTCTTTCTCTAGAAAGACAGCACCCCGAGCAACAAAAACTTTGTTCTCAGTGGGAACATAGAAGTAGTAACCCTTAGTTTCCTTAGGGTACCCCACAAACACACATTTATCAGATCTAGGTTCTAGCTTGCTAAAATCTTAACGTTTGACATAAGCCTCACATCCCCAGATCCTGATAAAAGTGAGATTAGGGCGTCTCCCACTCCGTACCTCGTATGGAATCTTTGAGAAACTCTTATATGGAACATTATTTAGTATTAGAGAAGCTGTTTCAAGTGCATGCCCCCAGAATGAGGGAGGTAGAGTTGCATGACTCATCATTGACCGAACCATGTCCAACAAGGTTCGATTTCTCCTTTCAGACACACCATTCCATTGAGGTGTTCCAGGAGGAGTGAGTTGGGATAGAATCCCACACTATTTTAGATAGTCAAGGAACTCACTGCTCAGATACTCTCCACCACGATCTGATCGAAGAGCCTTAATGGATCTACCAAGCTGGTTCTCTACTTCATATCTGAATTCCTTAAATTTCTCAAAGGATTCAGACTTATGTCTCATCAAGTAGACATAACCATATCTATTGAAGTCATTAGTAAAAGTGATGAAGTAGTTGTGCCCTCCTCTGGCTTGTTTATTGAATGGCCCACACACATCACTATGTATGAGATCCAACAAACCTCCTGCCCTCTCACCAATTTTGGTGAAGGGTGCCTTTGTCATTTTCCCTAATAAACAAGGCTCGCATGTATCAAATTCCTCCAAGGAACTTGAATCTATCAACCCATTTGCATGGAGTTGTTGAATGCGATTCTTGTTTACATGGGCTAATCGACAATGCCATAAGAAAGCACCAACTAAACCACTCAGTTTGGTCATTTTATTATTTATGTTACAAATAGAGTTATCCATGTCTAACACATATAGACCATTGCACAAAGTACCCTTCCCATAGAACATATTTGCAAATGAAAAAGAACAAGTGTTCTTATTTATTTCAAACTTAAATCCTTTCTTTGCCAAGCAAGGAATGGATACAATGTTCTTAGTTAAGCAAAGGTACATAATAGCAATTATCTAACTCTAACTGAAGTCCAGATGGCAGGGAGAGAGTCAAAACTCCTACAGCGACAGCAGCAACCTGTGCCCCGTTTCCAACCCGTAGGTCAATCTCTCCAGGCCGCACCAATCTACTTTTCTTGAGCCCCTGCATATTTGTACAAATATGAGCTTCACATGCGGTATCCAATACCCATGTCATAGAAGTAGAAAGGTTGACTTCTGTAACATAAATACCTAAGTATGAAGACGAAGCCTTGCCTCTCTTATTCTCATTCTGAAGTTGCACTATGTCCTTCAACATGTGAGGTGGCCCTCCACATGAATAGCACTTATTGTTCCTGATCCATTCCATCTTTAATTTCAGTTCCTTGGTCAAGCCTTTCGGCTCAACGCACTGAATATCAACTTTAGGAGGATTGAGCCTAACCAATTCCATTAAAGAGTTGTCTTAGATTAGTAATAATCTTAGAGGCACTCTTCAATTCATATTGCCCTTGAAGCTCGGGCGACATGTTGGTTAGCATCAATTGTGCAACCTCCAAAGTGTCAGCCTGATGCTTATCATAAGCATCCCTCTGAGCCGCTGAGGCCGAGCATGGAAGTGGTTCAGGAATGGGCTGCTCAAGGACATAGAGCTTTCTCTCGAGCTTGACCACAATTCTCAAGTTCATATACCAATACATCAAGTTGGATCCAACCAACTTGTCCTTCTCAAGGATAGATCGTAGTTACCAACCGCTATTGTTCGTTGCCATTGTTCTACAACAACCAAGAAACAGCAGATTAGTACTACTTCAAATCATTTAAACTGGACTTGTTTTAAATGATTATGGCTCCTACTATTTTATTCGAATTGACAACCCACAAAGTCAATCGGGAAGTTTAAGACTTCCTAGTGAGCTGAGATCCCTTTTCCACATGAGGCTTTGCCTCCCACGAGGGTGGGATGAGATGCACAAAGTAACCCATTCTTCCTAAGGTGGGCACGTTGGCCGATTGCCCCAAGCAATTCCCCTTATTGAGACAGTCTAGGCATTTCATGTCTAGCGAGGGATGGATACAGCATGAAACCCTAACCTCTCAACGATGGCTCTAGAGTTCCACCATATGCCCAACACATGTGGAAATCCAGTCAAGTCCATTCCTAACCGTTATGCCCAGGGCCAACGAGTTTCCTTGCGAAGGCACGCCTGATTAAAACGGACTGGGGAAACCATTGCCACCACTCACTTTCTAAAGATAAGTGGGTGTGTCCCACGAGGGTGGGAAACAGTTCACAACACCACTGATCGATAGCTTAGTGAGGGCTACGCGTTAGAAGGCTACTAGACTTGATATTTATTTATGAGGGTTTTTGAGGTCTCATCAGTTTTATCTTATGTCTAACATTACAGGCATGCAATCCTATAGTGATAACATAACGATAAAATAGGCATGCTTTAGCAGATATCGAAAGCAATAAATGAATGATGTGATCATAGCCTATTCAAGACATTGAACCAACCCATGCCAAAAGGAGGTTCAACTCTTTACCTTGGATTCAAGCCCCAATACCAGACCTAGCCTAGCTGACCTCTAGCTCTATCTTCAAGGTTGGCACCAAGGTCTTTCTCTCACGGTTTAGCTCTCAAACGCTAGGGGTACACCCCAAGGTTCGGCCAATGCCATGGTCTTCCTCTAAGGAAGGTGCGCCATCTAGCAAGTCACAAGAGGGATAGGACACAAGCACAAGGCTTGGCCAAACCCTATCTTGCGCCCCCATGCAAGGATGCGCCATCTTTGAAGCTTGTTGCGCCACCATGCAAGATGCGCAAGCTTCATGCATGCGCCTAGCTCCAAGTACATGCGCCACCCTAATCTTCTTCTTAGTTAAAAGTAAATAGAAAAGCAGCACGCAGGCCTCACAAGGATACATCACAGGCATGCAAAAGGGGCTTGACTCATGATCACAACATTATGCACAAGTAAGGTATCTACACATGCAATTCTACATGCTCATGAAAAACATAAAATCTAAAATTTTACTTTTTCATAAAACCAATCTCTTTTCCTCATCTTCTTATCACAAATCTTTTAGTTATTCGCGATTAATTTTCATGATGATTTCAAAGATCCTCTCGGCTGGTAATTTTGTCAGATCAAGAGACCTGGCCAGTCCGAAGACACAATGCCCGTCCTACTTGACAAAACTACGTGCGCCTTTGATCCTTAAATGATGCAAGAAAAATAACCCAAAAATCCAAAAGAGATTGAAAAGATGATAGAAACAAGAAACCCTAAATTTTCCTACTTAGAAAAATCGTTTGCCATGTGATCATGCAATTTGCGAAAATTGAGATATGGCATGTGAGCATGGAAAAGCATGAAAATACATCGTTCGAGTCTCGCAAGTCACTTTGATACCACTGTTGGGAAACCCCAGGGATATTTTACAATTTTTAGAAATAGAAATTACACAAATACATTGCGGAGCGGAATTAATATCCTCGAAACAGGCTAGTCCCAAAAACTCAGTGAAGATCGCAAGCGAGGGAGTCGACACAATGAGATAGAAGATACCTCAAAGCAAGACGATGCCGATGTCGTGATAGGCGCCCAAGCGTGCACCCTCTGCAGTCTCACACACACGGATCTCTTGAGTCTTCTTCTTCCACGCCCGGTGCTAGCCTTGGGAAGAAGATCCAAGCCTTTTGTCCACCTTCTTCAAACCTTGAGCCACCTCCAAGGTATATGCGCCAATGGAAGAAGTGGTAGGAGATGAAGCTGATGACACCAAAATATGTAGTATATTTTGTATCATTTTAAATACCTTTTCATGCTAAATTGAGGATCTTTTACTTGTTTTTATGCTGAATCCACCAAATATTGCAAAGTCTACTTCTATTTTGGTTTTTCATGATTTTCAGGCAAAAAGGCACTATTTTGGGCATTTTTAAGCAAAATCAAATACATGGAAGAGTTCCCATCATCAAGAAGAAGTCACATAACAAATTTCACAAAAATCGAAGCTAAGAACCAAAATACGGCAGTGCCGTAAACTATTTTACGGTACCGTATTTTCACGGTTACCGTATTATCAAGAACATGGCCGTATTTTGGTGATTTTCCAAACAAAAATTTTTGTGATTTTACAGCACTGCCGTAAAGAATTACACGGGCCGTATTTTCTAGCGTTTCAGACCAGAGTGTTCAACCGATTTTACGGCACCACCATGAAGAATTTTACGGAGCCTTATTTTGTGAAGACTTTAGACCAGAGAACTCAACTGAAATTACAACACTGTCGTAAATGATATTACGGTACCATATTTCCCAGCGTCTCCAGAACTGAACACTCAAGCTATTTTACGGCAGTGCCGTAACATATTACACTGCCGTAATTCCCAGTCAAAAACGTGATTTTTACGAGTCCGAATCTTGCGCGGGCCATAACTTTTGATCCAGAGCTCCAAATCAAAATCCAAAAATTGTGGCAGACTTGCCTTTAAGAGGAGAAGACACACGCACCAAAAAGAAAAACTTTTATCTAGTATCAAGGGAGAAATCACCAGAGAGGCAGCTAAGGTTTGGCCTCATGCCGAGAGGCGTGGAGACCATATCTGGCCATGATTTTCACGTAGAAGCTTCGCCTAGAGGAGAAGACAACATCCTAGAAGTTTTAGAGGAAAAGGAGTTCAATCGGAGGAGGAATCGATGAAATCGATGGTGACAGCACTGTTCATCGAGTTCTGCTTGCAAAATACGGCTGTGAAATATTTCACAGCCGTGCTGTATTTTCTAAAACCTCTTTTCTAGTTGATTTTTGATCTTCTGAATTTATGGATTATTGTATTTTTTTCTCCATGCAAGCTTAGACATATTTTGGGACATGGGGTGTAATCCCCTTGATTTTTAATGATTAGATAATTCTTTTTTTTCGTCATGATAATCTTCGTTGTGATAATTCTACTTTTGTGATGAATTGTCTTTAACTTTCCATAGATCTATGTTATTATCTATGTTTTAGAGTTTTCGCAATGAGACTGAAAGGTGATTTGCTTGAGAACTTGGAACCCTAGAATTGCATGTTAGGATCCCTTCCTTAGGTTAGATCTAATTTGATCTGTTCTAGTAGATTAATTGCCATGTTTAATAATATTGATTTAGGAGTGAGTTATTGTGTCAAACGTGGAGATCTTGCACGAAAGTGAGGATCGAAACGTTGGAAAACCCTAGGTAGAACCTGTGTTGAGACTCGGATGCACGAAAGTGATCCTTCAGGCTCCACTTGTGATGATCAACTTAGAATTCGGATGTACGAAAGTGATCCTTGAGTTCTTTGTTGATGGTTTACTTATTTGCAACGTTGGGATAGATCTTGCGTGAAAGTGAGGATTGGTCCCTACGTGATTGTCTGAACAAAAGTGAGATAATCCTTTTATGAAGTAAATTAGGTCTTTATCATAGCAAGATTTGATTGATGAACCTTTTATTTATATCTTATCATTGAAATCAAGGTGGATGAAACCCTAGTCCCATGTTTATCTCTCTGATTATCCTTCGTGTTAGCTATACTGCTTACTTTCATCATATTCGATTTACTTAGCTAGCGAGAAAACAATTATTTGGTAATTAACAATAAGGTCTGTGGATCGATATTTTTATTACTTCGATAATTCCGTGCACTTGCGGAAACCTATCAAGTTTTTGGCGCCGTTGCCGGGGATTAGTCCAAAGTATATGCGTGCCAAACTTGTAGTGTTACCTTACGGTATATCAAGTTTTTGGCGCCGTTGCCGGGGATTAGTCCAAAGTATACGTGTGCCAAACTTGTAGTGTTGCTTTACGGTATATCAAGTTTTTCATTGATGATTGAATTTTTGAAATTTATTGAGCATGAAAAGGTTATTCTTTTAATCAAGTTTTGATTTTTTGCTTGAGGACAAGCAAAGTTTGAGCCTTATGTATTTTGATGACACCAAAATATACTATATATTTTGGTGTCATCAAAATACATAAGGCTCAAACTTTGCTTGTCCTCAAGCAAAAATCAAAATTTGAAATCAAAATTTGATTAAAAGAATAACCTTTTCATGCTCAATAAATTTCTAAAATACAACCTATCAATGAAAATTTCCATCAATTGCTTTATAAAACTTCAAGTAAACATATCATCCTTAGAACTCAACCCTCTAGATCCACAACTCAATCAAATAAAACTTTGCAACTCGTATTGTTGGGGTATGCCCTTAAGGCTAATGTTTGAGGCCTTTGGGATTGCAATAAGTATCATGTAATAAACTCTTGTGTTTATAAAGGCATGGTTATTATTCAGGTTGTTACCTTGTCTGCTGTAATAAGTGTACTTCTGAATAATGTCTCAAAGCTGTTCAGCTAGGCTGACAGGCTATATGTCCTTAGTCGAGATATCTTGGTGAACCTGAGACAGCCTTGATATGATTGAGACTAATATGTGTGCTAATCTTATAGGATGCTTCGAGCATGGAATAAGATGTAGACTCATGGGTACATTGGATGTACTGGACAGACCCTACTGGGATATTCCATTGCTTGTCACAATGTGAATGATCCTTGTAAGCAGCAAGTGGCACATGTCCTTTGACTTGAGATCACTTGTGTTTCTAAATGATGATTGTCATTGTTTTGAGGTAGTTCAATATCATTTGAAACATAATGATTATAGACTATCTTGGATGGTGAGCTTGAGTCAGGGTAGGGCACTTGTGATAGATAAAGGATTGCCGTCTCCTTGTTCAAGGAGTGTGATGTTCTAAAGGGCCCCCCTATATGAGATGATTGAGATAGTGTATGGCCATACCCAGATGACTGTGTTCATCTGATCTAATCATGCTCATCGTATTGGAGTTACAGGCTTGACATGCTTGTCCAATAAGAACATCCAGTGGCAAAGGAAACATGCATGCCTCGTGAGTTTGATTCACACTTGTGCCATGGTTTGGGTGTAGTCTTGGAAGACTCTTTCCTTTATATCGGGAGACAGTGATGTGTTGCTAGATACCCCTCACTGATCGTGATAACGAAAGTTATCGTTACCGACATTTAAAGGAAACCCTTAGGGTCGCACAATTTGGTGATATGGCTTGCTTAAGTCAGATCGTGTGGACTGAATTGTTTCGGTTCAGTTTAAAGGGATTTAATCTCTGATTGTAAGTGAGATCTGGTCTGATCATGTTTGATTGATTAGGGCTTTAGATCGGTAAGCTTCGATCGAGAGAGATGATGCTAGATCGATGCGATCAGAAGCGTCAGATGATGAATGGTCAGATCTTGGACTTTGGGGTCTAATTTGATCTAGACTTAATGCTTGGGCTGATTTGGTTTCGCTATTGAACCAAGGGTATTGAACCGGCTCATGGGTTGAGCGCATGGTTCAAGAGGGAGAAGGAGTTGCGTTTGGTTCATGGAGACATGAACGCATGAACGCATACTCTTAATGGTTGCCATTTTTTGGAAAGTTCCAAAATGAAAACGCATATGCGTTCATGGCTTGAAGTCTCCCTAATGTTTTTCGGTTACACCTCTCTCTTGTTTTTCGGTGAAACGATTTTTGCTCTCGAGCAAGTGAGGGTGTTGACGAGAAGAGGAGGAACCGGCCAAGCAAAAGGAAGTCTTCATCTCTTCCCTACACTCGATCATTGACATCTTGGCACTTTTGCTAGCACAAGAGGTGCGCAAGTTGGGAGTCTTCATCGCCTTTGTGTGTGAACTTTTGGAGGAGATCAAAGTTGCTCTCTTCTTCCAAGCCGACCTCCAATCTATGGCTATGGTATAGATCTAAACTCATAGCTTCAAGTTGATCATATGGTTGTCATATACGATCTTTCGAAACCCTCTTTCCGTCATGCTTGCTAGATGCGCATGTTTAGGGTTTCACCCCCTTAATAAGGGTTTCTTTCACGTATAATAAATAGAATTTTCAATCTCATGATTTCATCCAGTTTCAGTTCAAATCTATCATGCTTTTGTTTACAGGAATTAGGTTTCCAAGATCTTTTTCCACACACAATTTTTTTTTAATGCATTTTTGTAAAGATGGCATGTAGCCACATAGATACATACTTTTTATTTTTGACTTCAACTCTTTTCTTCGGTACCACTGTTAATTTTACACAGTGCCAACTAAAGGAGTCTTATTCTTTTTATCTCCCATTGTTTTTTATGCATAGACTTCAACCCATGTCTTAGATACCACTATCAATTTTACATAGTGCCAAGTAGGGGAGTCTCTCACTATTTTTATGGATCTTGGATTCTTATTTCCCAACAAATAGAAAAATAGATTAAACATCTACTAGGTTGATCAATTAACATCAATTCACAAATTATACTCATATACTCATTTTATTCAAAAGAATAATTTCACTTTTAGGTCTTATTCTTCAAATAACACATCTACCCAAAATTTCATGCATCAACCAATGTCAAATTTCAAAGGTAGATATGCGCTGAAGAAATAAATCTAACATGAGAGGGTTTTTTCTCTAATCACAAGTATAAATACTCACATCATCAAGGAAGATATTTTATCAATAGAAATTTTATCAATAAATCATGCCATCATACAGTAGAAAGTGGATCATATGCTTTCATCAATTTTAACAACACATTTGAATAATATCATCATCAAAACAATGAGTTCCATATATCCATAAAATCATTTTTTAAGAGAAAACCAATAAGTAATATAAATATGATAAAGTAAAAGATGCACTATATGAAATAGTCATTAATAAGAGAGTGCAAGTGATACTCACAAAACTAAATAGATCATGCTCAATCATTGTCAGGCCAATGCAGCTGGGTCCAAAGATATGTCTTTTGAAAATTTTCTACAAAATTTTAAGGTACATAAGGCTCACATAAGGCTCAGATCAAAAATAGTTTTAAAATAATAATGATAAAAATAAATTTCTCAAGGAAGAGTCAGAGATGTCGCCGGAGGTCTGAAGAGGATGCCGGTAGAAAGAGTCGAGTAGGCAAGAAGCAGGTAGCTGAAAAGCTGCTGTCAATGATGTTGATGCCGACAGTAGAATGAGTAATCTCTAGTGGCCTACTAGAGATCACAATCCTAGAGGTGAGATTGTCGACTGGTGGGTGTGAGAGATAGCTCTGCAAAAATAGAAAATCAGTCACTAATGAATATTCTAAAATAAATGGAATAAGAGGCAGCAAAAGAAGTAAGAATCTGCAGATGGTATAATCCATTGTCGACGGCTGGATACAGTGATGTTAGAGGCAGATGCAGTGGTGGCTAGAGGTGGAAGACAGTTGCACTTGAAGATTTCTGAATCTAGATGCAAAATAAGCAATAACGGGTAGAAAGCAAACTATGCAGTTTTTGAATTTTTTATGAAAAGTAGCGATACCCTAGAATAAATTTTAATGATCCAAATAGAAAATGGACAGAACCATGTAATAGAATGAGATATGTTCTTTTCAGATGTATAAAAATCAAAGGATCAAAATCTATCAGAAATTTAGGGCATCAGCATAAAGAACGCTATTCAGATTAAAAACTGCACAAACTGCACAAAAGTTAATCAAATTCAAAAAGTTGCTATGTGTCCTAGAATGATCAGAAAATATTTTCATGAAAATAATTAATCCACAAGGTAGAATGACACACGATCTTCCAATTCCAAGTGAAAAATCTGGGTTCCACGTCACCGAAATATCTTAAAAAGTGGCAGCAAAAGCGCTAATCAGAACAGTCAGAAAAACTGCTGCAGAAATTAATCAGAATCGAAAAGTTGCTATGAGTTTTAAAATGATCCATGGACTTTAAAATTCAGCAAAAATATCCAAAAGATAGACAAAGATGAGTACGTGCATGCTGTTTCAAAGATCAAAAATTTTTGCAACCTAGTTTCTTAAAATCACAGCGAGAAAACACCCAGTCAATAAGAAAACTGCAGCTTCCAAATACGGTACCGTAAAAAATCATACGGTAGTGCCGTAAAATACCAAAAACTATCGGGTGGAAATCGGACCAATAATACGGTACTGTATGGCAAATTATGGTAGTACCGTATTTTGCAAAAAGATTTATTCTCTCTGCAAAACAAAAAGAAAAATTAATCCTAAAAATTAACTAAAATAAAAGGAACTAAACTAAGATAGAGTGCTTGGGTTGCCTCCCAAGAAGCGCTAATTTTAGGTCCATAGCTTGACCAAAACTCAATGTCATGGTGAAGCAGGTGAATTAGTACCAAAATAAAGAGCAACAATTTTCTGCATTTTTTTCTTCCTAAAAGTTTAGCCACTAATCCAAATGTCCAAAATTCAATACAAATCATGATCAATGTGGCTTTCTCAAGTATGCAGAAATTAAAATTTTCAAATCCTCTCATGGTAATCTTTATGATTTTCCTATGTTTGTCAAAAAGTAAAATCATAAGTCCTTTCTTCAAATTTATGTTTTCAATAATGAAGCAAAGGCGCCAACATGACCCCATTATGCCCCTAGGCGCCTAATGGTTCATGTTTCTCCCCATTATACCCTTTTAGCCTCTCATCTCTTCATGAGAACTTGTTATTGGGCCTCATTGGATAATGAGCTAGCCCAGACATCATTGCATAGGTTGATTAAGCACTTGGATCCAATCCAATGCAACCCTAATCCAAATGTGACCAACCATGGTCAAATACGGGTCAACCTGCCAAAAATGAAGTTTGGCTCCAATAACATTCTTCCATCTCATCAGGCCCATTGGCGCTGATGAAATCTCTCAATTAGATCCGAGTTATCCAATAACTCGATCATAAGGCTTCCCGATCAATACGAGAACTCAAGTATCAAGGTGTGCGACCCTGTAGGTTCCTCTGACGCTGGCAGTGCTGACCAAAGGTCATCATAAGCAGTGAGTGGCACCTAGCAGTGCATCGCTGCTACCCAGGTCATTGGAATGGATATCGACATCGACATCCGCATCATCGCAACTAGGTACAGATGCATTACAGTCTCTTTGCCGTACTGATATCCGATTGGACAAGTGTGTCACCACTTGTTTTCATCCAATCTCATGGCTATGACTAAAACAGGTTCTCACCTGGGTATGGCAATACACTCTTAGTCATAGAACCATAAAGTAGCTCCATGGATATCATACTTCCTTAGGGAAGGGGCAAATCCTATGTCTGTCCATTGATCTTCTCATATGGGTCGTGACATGCTCAATAACAACCGTTATGTCCTCCCAGCTACGGCAAGGTGTTAGGTTGTATCAAAGCAAGTCCCTAACCATATAGAATGATCAATGACCTCAAGTCAAGGGATCAATGCATCTCCTATCACTTATGAGGATAACTCATGACACCAAGTCATAGCCTCATAGCGGGTCTATCCAGTATATCCCCAATGATATACCCATGTGTCTGCGTTAGCACCACGTGCCTAACCAGCCCACATACCAGTCTCACAAGTACCATAGTTGTCCCATATCCACTAAGGTACATCGATTGGGGATTATAATTTGAGCACAGATCCAATCTGTCTCCAGGGACATTATCATGTAAGTACACAATCGCAGGTGTAGTCAAACAATGATAACGACAATGCCAGAATGATATATAAATATCAGTGTCAAGTAGTACATAAGTTGACCAAAACTAGGTCCTAGGGCATATACACCAACAATCTCCCACTTGCACTAAGACTTAGAAGTTGAGGAATCTCAACCCCATATCTCTAGCGTGACCATCATGCTTCTGCTGCGCCAAAGCCTTGGTCAATGGGTCTGCCAGATTGTTCTCTGTGTCTACTCTGCTAATCTTGACATCACCTCTATCAATGATCTCTCTGATCAGGTGAAATCTTCTGAGTATGTGTTTGGATCTTTGATGAGACCGTGGTTCCTTGGCTTGTGCAATTGCTCCATTGTTGTCATAGTAGAGTTCAATGGGATCCATTGCACTAGGTACCACTTGAAGATCACATAAGAACTTCCTTATCCAAACAGCTTCCTTGGCTGCCTCAGAAACAGCCACATACTCAGCTTCGGTTGTAGAATCTGCTATGGTGGATTGCTTGAAGCTTTTCCAACATACAACGCCTCTATTTATCTTGAACACATAGCCGGCCTGCGATCTAAAGTCATCAGGGTCAGACTGGAACGATGCGTCAGTATAGCCCTACATACTGAGCTCTTCCTGTCCCCCATAGACCAAGAACAAATCCTTAGTTCTTCTCAGATACTATAGGATGTTCTTTACAGCCACCCAGTGCTGTAGACCTGGATTGGATTGGTATCGGCTGGTAATGCTCACAGCATATGCCACATCTGGTCTAGTACATAACATTGCATACATGATCGATCCTACTGCCGAAGCATAAGGAATTCCACTCATGTCATCCCTCTCAGCCTGGGTTGCAGGACACTGGCTCTTTGAGAGAGTAAGGCCATGTCTCACTGGAAGGTATCCTTTCTTGGATTGCTCCATGTAGAACCTCTCCAGTACCTTATCAATGTAAGTACTTTGACTAAGGGCCAAGAGCCTCTTGGATCTATCCCGGTAGATCCTCACGCCTAGAATATAGGCGGCCTCCCCTAAGTCTTTCATCTCGAAACACTTCCCCAACCATGTCTTCACAGCTTGAAGACTAGGGATGTCGTTTCCGATGAGCAGTATGTCATCAACATACAAGACCAGAAAAATTACCAAGCTCCCACTGAATTTTCTGTATACACAGGCATCATCTTCGCTTTTGATAAAGCCATAATCTCTCACGGCCTCATCAAATCGAAGATTCCAACTTTGAGATGCTTGCTTTAATCCATAAATGGACCTCTTTAGCCTGCAGACCTTATTAACCTCTGCAGGATGGATGAAGCCATCAGGTTGTGTCATATACACATCCTCAATCAGCTTCCCGTTAAGGAACGCTGTTTTCACATCCATCTGCCATATCTCATAGTCATGATATGCAGCTATAGCAAGCAGAATCCGAATGGATTTAATCATGGCAACTGGCGAGAAGGTTTCATCATAGTCCACCCCGTGGACTTGTTTAAATCCTTTAGCCACTAGTCTACCCTTATAGGTAACTATTTTGCCATCCATGTCTGTCTTCTTCTTGAAGACCCATTTACACCCTATGGGTTTTACCCCATCAGGCAGCTCAACCAAATCCCAGACTTGGTTAGCCGACATGGAATCCATCTCAGATATCATGGCGTCAAGCCATTTCTCGGAGTCCGGTCCACTGACCGCCTCATCATAGGTTCTAGGTTCATCCTCAATGATGTAGATCCCATCGTGTTGGGTCGGTAGCGACCCATACCTTTCAGGTGCACGACGAATTCTCCCAGACCTACGCGGGACCTGTGTCTGAGCCTCAGGTTGCCTAGCAACCGGTGCAGGTGGCTCAGATTCCATCTCTTTGTCTTGTGCTTGCACTTGGACCTCATCCAAGTCAAACTTCCTCCCACTAACTTCTTTCATAAGAAATTCTTTCTCTAGAAAGACAGCACCCCGAGCAATAAAAACTTTGTTCTCAGTTGGGACATAGAAGTAGTATCCTTTAGTTTCCTTAGGATACCCCACAAACACACACTTATCAGATCTAGGTTCTAGCTTGCTAGAATCTTGACGTTTGACATAAGCCTCACATCCCCAGATCCTGATAAACGTGAGATTAGGGCGTCTCCCACTCCACACCTCGTATGGTATTTTGGAGACACTCTTAGATGGAACATTATTCAGTATCAGAGAAGCTGTTTCTAGTGCATGCCCCCAGAATGATGAAGGTAGAGTTGCATGACTCATCATGGATCGAACCATATCCAATAAAGTTCGATTTCTCCTTTCAGACACACCATTCCATTGAGGTGTTCCAGGAGGAGTGAGTTGGGATATGATCCCACACTCTCTCAGATAGTCAAAGAACTCACCACTCAGGTATTCTCCACCTCGATCTGATCGAAGAGCTTTAATGGATCTTCCAAGCTGGTTCTCTACTTCATTCTTGAACTCCTTGAATTTCTCAAAGAATTCAGATTTATGTCTCATTAAGTAGACATAACCATACCTACTGAAGTCATCAGTAAAGGTAATGAAGTAGCTGTACCCTCCTCTGGCTTGTTTATTGAAGGGCCCACACACATCAGTATGTATGAGATCCAATAAACCTTCTGCCCTCTCACCAATCTTGGTGAAGGGCGCCTTTGTCATCTTCCCTAATAAACAAGGTTCACCAGTATCAAATTCCTCCAAGGAACTTGAATCTAACAATCCATTTGCATGGAGTTGTTGGATGCGATTCTTGTTTATATGGGCTAATCGACAGTGCCATAGGAAAGCACCAACTGAACCACTCAGTTTGGTCCTCTTATTGCTTATGTTACAAACAGAACTTTCCATATCCAAGATATATAGACCATTGCATAAAGTACCCCTCCCATAGAACATATTTGCAAATGAAAAAGAACAGGAGTTCTTATTTATTTCAAATTTAAATCCTTTCCTCGCCAAGCAAGGAATGGATACAATGTTCTTTGTTAGCAAAGCTACACAAAAGCAATTGTCTAGTTCTAATTGAAGTCCAGAAGGCAAGGAGAGAGTCAAAACGCCTACAGCAACAGCAGCAACCTGTGCCCCGTTTCCAACGCGTAGGTCAATCTCTCCAAGCCGCACCGATCTACTTTTCTTGAGCCCCTGCATATTTGTACAAATATGAGCTCCACATGCGGTATCCAATACCCATGACATAGAAGTAGAAAGGTTGACTTCTGTAACATAAATACCTGAGCTAGAAGTTAAGGCCAAGCCTTTCTTCTCCTCATTCTGAAGCTGCCTGCAGTCCCTTCTCCAGTGGCCCTGCTCGCCACAGTGGAAACACCTTTGTTCCTTTGACTTCTTCGCCCTTTTCTTCAGTGCTTTGGTAGGACCTCTGGCACTGCTCTTAGCATGTGCCTTACCCTTCTTCTTTATCTTCTTGGTCGCAGGGACCAAAAGAACAGAATTGGGTTTGGTCTTACCCATCTCTCGCTCGGCTGTTTGGAGCATATTCATCAATTCCTCCCGTGTGCACTCAATCTGGTTCATGTTGAAGTTAATGATAAACGGACAGAAGCTAGGGGGCAGGGAATGGAGAATAAGATCCACAACCAGCTCGTTGTCTATGGTGTGTCCCAGTCTCCTGAGATGATCCACATTCCCAATGAGTTTGAGAACATGGGGTCTCACTGGTGCACCTTCAGACAACTTGCACCGAAAGACTGCTTTGGCGGTGTCAAATCTCTCAGTTCTAGCCTGAGCCTCGAAAATCTGTTTCAGACGAGTAATCATCTGAAAAGCGTTCTGCTCCTCATATTGCACCTGCAGTTCAGGTGCCATACTGGCTAGCATAAGACATGCAACCTCCAAAGAGTCATCCTGATGCTTTCTATAAGCATCTCTGTCTACCGTTCGGGCATTAGGCGGAGGAGCCGCAGGAAGAGGCTGTTCAAGGACATACAGCTTCTTCTCGAGCTTGAGGACTATCCTCAAATTCCGATGCCAGTCCATAAAGTTAGTTCCAACTAACTTATCCTTATCAAGGAGTGATCGCAGTGATAATCCGCCAGTGTTCGTAGCCATTGTTCTACAACACCCAAGAAGAACAAATTAGTACTACTTCGAATCATTTAAACTGGACTTGTTTTAAATGACCATGGCTCCCACTATTTTATATTCGAATTGACAACCCACAAAGTCAATCGGGAAGTTTAAAAACTTCCTAGTGAGATGGGATCCTTATTTCACATGAGGCTTTGCGTCCCACGAGGGTGGGATGAGATGCACAAAGTAACCCATGCTTCCTAAGGTGGGCGCGCCGGCCGGTTGCTCCAAGCAACTCCCCTTGTCGAGACAGTCTGGGCATTTCATGTCTAGCGAGGGCTGGATACAACATGAAACCTTTACCTCTCGACAATGCCTCTAGACTTTCACCATGTGCCCAGCACATGTGAACTTCCAGTCAAGTCCATTCCTAACCGTTATGCCCAGGGCCAACAAGTTTCCTTGCAAAGGCACGCCTAGGTTAAAACTGGACTGGGGAAACCATTGCCACCACGCACTTTATAAAGATAAGTGGGTGTGTCCCACGAGGGTGGGAAACAATTCACAACTCCACTAATCGATAGCTTAGTGAGGGCTACGCGTTAGAAGGCTACCAGACTTGATATTTTAATTGAGGGTTTTTGTTTAAGGTCTCATCATCTCAGTTTTATCTTATGTCTATCATTACAGGCATGCAATCCTATAGTGATAACATAACGGTAAAACATTTCAGGCATGCTTCTGCAGATAATAATAAAAGCAGCAAAGGATGATGTGATCATATCCTATTCAAGACATTGAACCAATCCATGCCATGAAATAGGTTCAACTCTTGTCCTAGAACTCAAGCCCCAAAAACTAGACCTAACCTAGCCGACCTCTAGCTTGAACTTCAAGGTTGGCTCCAAGGTCCTTCTCTCATGGTTTAGCTCTCAAACCCTAGAGGTACACTTTAAAAGTTCCCCATAGGTTCGGCCAATGCCATGGTCTTCTTCCAAGGAAGGTGCGCCACCATGCAAGGAAGGTGCTACCCAGGTCATTGGAATGGATATCGACATCGACATCTCCATCATCGCAACTAGGTACAGATGCATTACAGTCTCTTTGCCGAACTGATATTCGATTGGACAAGTGTGTCACCACTTGTTTTCACCCAATCACATGGCTATGACTAAATCAGGTTCTCACTTGGGTATGGCCATACACTCTCAGTCATAGAACCATAGAGGAGCTCCATGGATATCATACTTCCCTAAGGAAGGGGCAAATCCTTTGTATGTCCATTGACCTTCTCATATGGATCGTGACATGCTCAATGACAACCGTTATGACCTCCCAACTACGGCGAGGTGTTAGGTTGTATCAAAGCAAGTCCCTAACCATATAGAATGATCAATGACCTCAAGTCAAGGGATCAATGCATCTCCTATCACTTGTGAGGATAACTCATGACACCAAGTCATAGCCTCACAGCGGGTCTATCCAGTATATCCTCCAATGATATACCCATGTGTCTGCGTTAGCACCACGTGCCTACCCAGCCCACATACCAGTCTCACAAGTACCATCGTTGTCCCATATCCACTAAGGTACATCGACTGGGGACTATACTTCGAGCACAGATCCAATCTGTCTCCAGGGACATTATCATGTTAGTACATATGCGCAGATATAAACAAACATAGATAACGACAATGCCAGAATGATATATAAATATCAAAGTCAAGTAGTACATAAATGGACCAAAACTAGGTCTTAGGGCATATACACCAACAATATTTGCTTTACTTTTCGTAATCCTAAACCACGTTATCTGATTGTCTAGCTATTGATTCATAATCTCTTGGTAATTGATCACTGTCCCTGTGGGATCGACATCTGAAGTACTACTATGACAAAGCCATCACGCTTGCGGTAAGTTGTGCGTTAATACGACACACATCAAGTTTTTGCGCCGTTGTCGGGGACAGGCAACCAATATCAAAGTGATTTAACAATTGGTAGACTAGACGTTTTGTTTCTATTGCTATTGCTTTTATTTCTGTGTTTTTGTTTGTTTGTTTGTGTTTTTTTGTTTTGTTTGCTTCTTTGTTATTGTAATTTATTTTTTCTTTCAATCTTTGCTATTGGAGCTTAACTGTTATATGCGTAGAGGTTTACGATCAGGTGGACTTGAAGATTTGTACGAGCTTGATCAAGAAGTTAAAAGGACGTTCCATCGTAGAAGACGATTAAAGGAATTGAGTGCTAGAGAAGCATCAAGGATTATTGAACCTATTCCTATTGATCTACTGATGGTGAACAACAATAGAACTTCGAAGGATTTCGCTGCTCCAAATGCGCAAGGTCTTCACTCAAGTATTTCTAGACCAGTGTGGAGGCTAATTACTTTGAGATAAAGCCCTCCATCTTATCGATGGTTCAGCAAAACCAATTCGGAGGCCTACCTTCTGAAGATCCAAACATGCATCTGTCTATATTCTTGGAGTTATGCGACACGACAAAGATGAATGGAGTTTCTAGCGACGCGCTATGACTATGACTCTTCTCATTCTCTCTCCGGGAAAGAGCTCGAAACTGGCTATATTCTCTCCAGCTTGAATCGCTAACCACTTGGGAACAACTTTCCCAGGCATTTCTTTCGAAGTACTTTCCCCCAAGCAAAATTGTCCAACTGCGAAACCAGATCATAGGTTTCACCCAAAAAGATGGGGAATCCTTGTATCAAGCTTGGGAGCGATTCAAGGAACTTCAAAGCCTATGCCCACACAACGGCTTGGAGAAATGGGTAATTGTTCATACATTTTACCATGGTCTTAACTATAATACGCGTCTTACTATAGATGCAGCTGCCGGTGGAGCAATCATGAACAAAAACATCAACGATGCGATGAATCTTCTAGAAGACATGGCACTAAATCACAACCAATGGGCTGGAGACCAACGAGGTACATCATCTAGGGCCATCGCGCCAGGTCAGTATGAATTAGCTGCCTTAAGTTCTTTAGATGCTACGGTTAATTCACTGTCTCGAAAATTGGATTCATTGAATGTCAATTCTGTTGATTCAAGTTCTAATCCTTCTGTATGTGAGATATGTGGAATTATGGGGCACAGCCATGCTAATTGCCAGTTAGTTGTTTCTCAACCCTCTGAATCACAACAAGAATATGTCAATGCTGTAGGGAACCAAAATCCAAGACCACAAAATGATCCCTACTCCACTACATACAATCCTAGTTGGAGAAACCATCCTAACTTTTCTTATAGGAACAACCCCAATCTTGCTCCACAATCGAACTTCAGACCACCACCAAGATTCCAGCCTCGACTATATGCACCACAACCTTAAAGGACCTCGCTTGAAACAATCATGGAAAATTTTATCTCCTCTCATACCAAAACCAACGAGAGTGTCAATGATATAATGGGTCACATGTCCTCTAGACTGGACTCTATTGAAGCTCATAACAAACAGGTAGATATCCAATTGGCAAACTTAGCCACCAGCCTAGCTAGACCCACATGTAGGTTACCTTCCTAATCTGAACAGAACCCACGAGAGAATTGTAGTGCAATTACTACTCATAGTGGCAAGCAATTGGAAGAACCTAGAGTACCTGATTCCAACCTGAGTCTTCACGCATCTACCAGTCATGTGCCTGAACGAGAGACCAAGTGAGGAGAAAGATGATCATGAGAGTAAACCAGCTTATGTTCCACCATTGCCTTACAAGCCACCAATTCCATTCCCCCAAAGACTGGTAAAGGCAAAGCTGGATAAACAATTTGAAAAATGTTTTGAAATTTTGAAAAAGTTGTATATTAACATCCCTTTTACTAAAGCTTTAACGCAGATGCCCACGTATGCAAAATTTTTGAAGGACATTCTTTCAAACCGGCAGAAGCTAGAGGAACCAGGCACAGTGGCGCTAACTGAAGAGTGCAGTGCCATAATTCAAAATAAGCTTCCAGAGAAATTGAAAGATCTGGGCAGCTTTTCAATACCATGCAAAATTGGGGATTTTACTTTTGAACATGCGTTATGTGATTTGGGCGTCAATGTTAGTTTAATGCCATTTTTCTATATGCAGGAAATTGGACATTGGCGATGTAAAGGCAACACCAATTTCTTTGCAACTTGCTGACCGCTCAGTGCGCAAGCCGGCAGGAATCCTAGAAGGCGTTCCGATCAAGGTCGGAGAGTTCTTCATTCCAGTCGATTTCGTCATGCTCGAGATGGAGGACACAAAACTACTGATAATTCCAGGAAGACCATTCCTTGCGACTGCCGGAGTAGTCATTGACGTCAAAAATGGAAAATTAGCCTTAAACATTGGTGAGGAGGCTATCGAATTTGATTTAGCACGAAGTCTGAAACACCCTTCTATCGCAGGTTCATGCTGTAGCTTGGATGTCATTGATGAAGTTGTTAAAGATGAGAATCCCATAACCGATGGGATGCTAGATGACCCGCTGGAAGTCGGTGATTTGGAGAGTCCAAATGTAGAGAAAAATGATGAAGCTCAAGCTTACGCAAAAATAATGGA
Organism: Costus lasius; assembly: GCA_027563935.2. Taxonomy (NCBI): domain Eukaryota; kingdom Viridiplantae; phylum Streptophyta; class Magnoliopsida; order Zingiberales; family Costaceae; genus Costus; species Costus lasius. The sequence goes on along the minus strand of CM050448.1, from coordinate 63,466,452 downwards.
CTCAGCTAAAAAAATGAGCCCCCATAAGACGAAGGCTGAACATCTTGACCAGATAACATCACAGGTAAGCGAGGTAAGAAAGCTTGAGTTGAAATCTCTTCCTCATAATTTGAAGTATAATTTTTGGATGATGATTCTACCTTGCTTGTGATAGTGAATGCAAACTTGACTAAAATTCAGACAGAGCAATTACTTGCCGAAATTAAACTTCATAAAAAGGTCATAAGCTATTCCTTTGATGATATCAAAGGAATTGACATATCTGTCTGTATGCATAGGATTCTCTTGGAACAGTAAAGTAAACCCTCTGTGCAGTTTCAACGATGACTAAATCTAAGCATGAAGGAGGTCATAAAGAAAGAGATCCTGAAACTGCTAGACGCGGGAGTCATCTACCCGATATCGGACAGCCGATGGGTGAGCCCTATCCACGTTATACCCAAAAAGGGCGGGGTAACAGTTGTCAAGAATGAACAGAATGAGCTAGTTTCGGTCCATACTGTAAGCGGAAGGCGAATGTGTATAGACTACCAGAAGCTCAACAAAGCGACGCGAAAGGACCACTTTCCTCTACCCTTTATCGATCAAATGCTTGAGCGTCTTGCCCATAATGCTTATTTTTGCTTTCTTGAAGGATTTTTTGGTTTTTTACAAATCCCAATTCATCCAGAGGATAAAGAAAAGATGACCTTTACTTGTCCATACGGAATATTCGCATACAGGAGGATGCCATTCGAACTTTGCAACGCTCCAGCCACGTTTCAGAGATGCATGATGATGTAGGGTGGACACACGTGATGGGCACAGCTGAAATAAGGATAGATGTATTTCTTTGATTTTCAAAATAAAGATCAAAGTTCATAAAACAGCCAAAAAATAGCGATCAGAATTTCAGGGCGACTTTAATCATTTACAAAAAGTAGCTATATGTTGCAGGAGAATCTAGTGATCCAAAATTCAAACCAATTAAACCTGCATGTAGAACAAAGTGTGTTCTTCGTATTCTTATCAAGGATCTGTACTTTTGCTCCACCGATTGCTTAAAATACCTGCACAAAAATACTAATCAGATTAGTTTTAAAACAGGTGCAGGAATGTATCAGATATCAAAAGTTGCTAGGGGGTTTAGGATGATCTGCTGATTATGGGCTCTCCCCAAATAATCGAAAAGGTAGAAGAAGATTTGATCTTTCTATTAGCATCAAACATCAGGGATGGATGCTTGTCCAAGCATGCTAAAATTCTGCGTCAATAAGGTTAATCAAGTTAAACAGCAGACAAGCAAGAGGGAAGATCTGAAACAGGGGACGTGTGCGAGCGGAGCAGGGGCGTCGGCATTCGTCGTTGCCGTTTGTCACCTGGTGCACAAAATCCAAACCTGCTATGATTGGAGGTTGCTATGGTAGAGGAGAGGTTGTGGCCGGAGTTTGGGGATGAATGATGGCCGGCCGGAGGAGAACGATGCTGGAAGGCGGGTCTGAGGCGGGAGCATGGCGGAAACAAGGAAACACAATCGGAGAGTAGAGTTGGGCGGCGTTCGTCCGGTGGTCCATGATCACCGGACCTGTTACGATTGGAGGTTCGTCTATCGATGGCGAAGTGGTGGACAGAGTTTGAGGGCGATTGGTGGTCGGTCGGAGGAGAATAGTGCTGGAAGACAGAACTAGGGCGGAAGGCTGGCGAGAACAGGGGATTCGAACGGACGTTCGATTCCGGTCATCGGAAGGGAGGATTAGCGGATGCCAGCGGCTGAAGACTCATCTTGGAGAGGAAGAGTGATGTGCAAAATCTTGTGAGGATCAGACCGGCGGATCGTCGGCGGCGTGCTCACAAAGATTCAGAAAATCTGGAGATGGCTGAAGCGTGCAGATGATTGCAATCGGAGCAAGAGGATTAGGGGTTGAAGAAGAGATCAGGGAAGAGGGAAGAAGGGAAAGCTAGGTGACACAAGCACCTCAGAGTGGAAGAGGATAGGAGGCATCCGATTTCATTGGAAGAAAAAAACTATTTCATTCATCAAATTCGATTACAAAGATGCATGCGTGAAGAGATACATATAGGCTGAACTTTGATGGTGAATGTTGGAGCTTGGAGACATTGATGTTTCCTTCTTTGAGCGGCTGCAGAGATGGCGTTGAAGCTTCCTCCGACTGCTGTAGAGAGACGTTGCTCTTTCCTTGTTGGTGCAAAGGAGAGGCGTTGAAGGTGGTTGCACGTTGAGCTTTCCTTGTTGGCTGCTATGTGACGTTGCAAGTTTCTATTATTTGCAGCGTGCGCTTGATACAATCTTTGATGGTTTGATTTGAAGTTGGCACATCTTCATATGGCTGGATTGGCTGGCTGATTAATGGCGCATCTTGGATTTGGCTGGCGCATCTTTATTAAGCTTGAATCTATTAAGTTTATTGAGAGATTGAAGTAGTTCTACCATTATTTTGAGCTAGCTTCACGATTTAGGTTGCAAGCTTATTTGTGAACCTTCGAGTCTTCGTCTATGGCACTTGTAGACTCCATTTGTATTTTCGTGGCTTATTGTTTCTATTCCCATCACATGATGGCGATCTTCTCCGACTATAACGAAGATTTTATGGACATGTTTATGGACGACTTCTCGGTATATGGTCGATATTTTGAATCTTGTTTATCTAATTTGTCCAAGGTTTTACAGCGATGCGAGGAAGTGAACCTCGTATTGAACTAGGAGAAGTGCCATTTTATGGCACAAGAAGGGATTGTATTAGGACATCTTATTTCTAAATGTGGGATTGAAGTCGATCAAGCTAAAGTGCAAGTAATTGAAAGGATAAATCCACCAACTTCAATCAAAGGAATCCACAGTTTCCTCGGACACGCCGGATGCTACAGAATATTCATTCAAGATTTCTCAAAGATAGCCCGACCACTGACCAATCTGCTATGTAAGGATTCTGAATTCTGTTTTGATGATGACTGTTTGCAGGCGTTTGAGAAGCTCATGAAAGCTCTAATCTCCGCACCCATTATTCAGCCCCCTAATTGGACCTTACCCTTTGAGCTAATGTGTGACGCGAGTTACTTTTCCGTCGAAGATGTTCTGGGGCAAAGAAGAGACAAAAAGCTTCACGCAATATATTGAAGAAACCCCTTTCGAGAGGGGGGGGGGGGGGGGGCGCAAACCCTAAGCATGGCGCAAATAAAACTTTGCAAGCGGTAGCAAGGGTTTGATGATCTTTTGCATGTCATATGATCAACTATCATAGATTGAATAGATCAAGAGTAGATCATACCATAGCCATCTTTCGGATGGTCCCTTGGAAGAAGAGATCGAAGAGGGTCTCCTCCACAAGATGCGCACACAAGATGAGAATTGACTTGCTTCTTGTTGCTCCTTGTGCTAGCAAGGATCTCCAAGATGTCCTTGATCGAATGAAGGAAAAAGGAGATGATCTTGGCGTGGATGAACTCCTCCTTGTTCTCGTCAAAACTCTCCACACCGAGAAAGAGGCGTTTAGTTGAGAGAGAGACCAACGTTCTCATCCAAAGTGAAGCGTTGAGAAACCATTTCCGAAACCTCCACTTCCAAAAATGGTAAGTCATCACTACAAGCGTTCATGTCTCTTATGAACCAAACCAAAACGCCAATTCGATTTAACCATGCGTTCACACATATGTGAACCGGTTCAAATAGAATTCGGTCTAATTGATTTCGGTTCAAAGATCAAATTGAACCAAGCCAAGCCATGGTCTAAATCTCATCTGAACCATGAAGGTTCGAGATCTAACCGTACATCTCTTGATGCCTTTGATCTCACCGATCTAGCATCACTACTCTCGATCGAAGCTTACCAATCTCAAGCCCTAATCAATCAAACATGATCAGGCCAGATCTCACTTGCAATCAGAGTTTAAACTCCTTTAAACTGAACCAAAACAATTCAGTCCACACGATCTGACTCAAGTAAGCCACATCATCAAATTGTGCGACCCTGAGGGTTTCCTTTAAATGTCGGTAACGATAACTTACGTTATCACGATCAGTGAGAGGTATCTAGCAACACATCACTATCTCCCGATATAAAGAAAAGAGTCTTCCAAGACTACACCCAAAACATAGCACAAGTGTGAATCCACTTCACAAGGCATGCATGTGTCCTTTGCCACTGGATGTTCTTATTGGACAAGCGTGTCAAGCCTGTAACTCCAATATGATGAGCATGATTAGATCAGATGAACATAGTCACCTGGGTATGGCCATACACATTCTCAATCATCTCATTCAGGGGGGGGGGGGCCCTTCAGAACATCTCACTCCAATTAAGGAGATGGCAATCCTATATCTATCACTAGTGTCCTAACCTGACTCATGATCATTATCCAAGATAGTCTATAACCATTATATTTCAAATGATATTGAACTACCTCAAAACAATGACAATCATCATTTAGAAACACAAGTGATCTCAAGTCAGAGGACATGTGCCACTTGTAGCATAAGGATTATTCACATTGTGACAAGCAATTGAATATCCTAATAGGGTCTGTCTAGTACATCCAATGTACCTATGAGTCTACATCTTATTCCATGCTCGAAGCATCCTATAAGATTAGAACACACATTAGTCTCAATCATATCAAGGCTGTCTCATGTTTACCAAGATATCTCGACTAAGGACTTAACTGCATGTCAGCCTAGCTGAACAGCTTTGAGACATTATTCAGAAGTACACATATTGCAGCAGACAATGTAACAACCTGAATAACAACCATTGCCTTTATAAACAAAAGAGTTTATATACATGATACTCATGGAATCCCAAGGCCTCAAACATTAGCCTTAAGGGCATACCCCAACAATCTCCCACTTGCACTTAATCTAATGGTTGAGAAATCTCAAACCCATATTATTACAGTGCTTCTCATGCTTCTGCTGCGCCAGAGGCTTGGTAAGCGGGTCAGCCAGATTGTCGTCTGTATGAACCTTGCAGATTTTGATCTCGCCACGATCAATGATCTCCCGGATCAAGTGAAACCGTCTCTGTATGTGCTTGGACTTCTGGTGCGACCGTGGTTCCTTTGCTTGTGCGATTGCTCCAGTGTTATCACAGAAGATAACCAAAGGATCAGCACTCGAAGGAACGACACCAAGTTCTCTCACGAACTTACGAATCCACACTGCCTCCTTGGATGCTTCCGAGGCTGCAACATACTCGGCTTCTGTTGTGGAATCAGCAACAGTTGACTGTTTGAAACTTTTCCACACCACCGCTCCTCCATTCAAGCTAAAGACATAGCCTGATTGCGATCGGAAATCATCCTGGTCCGACTGGAACGAAGCGTCAGTATATCCTTCTATACTGAGTTCTTCCTGACCACCATATATCAAGAACATATCTTTGGTCCTCCGCAGATATTTTAAAATGTTCTTGACCGCAATCCAGTGTGCCTGACCTGGATTACTTTGGAATCGACTGGTCACGCTTAACCCGTAAGCGACGTCTGGGCGAGTGCACAACATCGCATACATAATGGACCCAATAGCCGAAGCATAAGGCGTATTGTCCATTTCATCTTTCTCAGTCTGTGTTTGTGGACACTGACTCTTCGAAAGATTCAGACCATGTCTGACTGGAAGATACCCTCTTTTAGAATTCTCTAAATGGAATCTCTCCAGGACTTTATCGATGTAAGTACTCTGGCACAGGCCGAGAAGCCTCTTAGATCTATCCCTGTAGATCTTCACACCTAATACATAGGCTGCTTCTCCTAAATCTTTCATCTGAAAACATTTTCCTAACCATGCTTTAACAGCATGCAGTTCAGGAATATCGTTTCCAATGATTAAGATATCATCGACGTAGAGGACTAGGAAAGTAATCACGCTCCCACTAAACCTCTTATATACACACGGGTCATCTTCGTTCTTGATGAAACCAAACTCAGAGATCGATTCATCAAAACGAATATTCCAGCTTCTAGATGCTTGTTTAAGTCCATAAATGGACTTCTTTAACTTGCATATTTTATGACGATCTGCTGGATTAGTGAAACCTTCAGGTTGTGTCATGTACACATCCTCATCCAGTTTTCCATTAAGGAAAGCAGTTTTCACATCCATCTACCAGATCTCATAATCATAATATGCTGCTATCGCGAAAAGAATCCGAATAGACTTGAACATGGCTACAGGAGAGAAAGTTTCATCATAATCTATCCCGTAGATTTGTTTGAAACCTTTCGCTACTAGCCTGCCTTTATAGGTAACCACGTTACCATCCATGTCAATCTTCTTCTTGAAGATCCATTTACAGCCTATAGGGATTACTCCCGGAGGCGGATCAACCAAATCCCAGACTTGGTTATCTGACATGGAGTCCATTTCGGCTCGCATAGCTTCAAGCCATCTAGCTGACTCCGGTCCACTGACCGCATCCGCATAAGTGAGGGGTTCATCATTGTCAATGATGTAGACTCCGTCATAGCGCTCAGGCTGTCGACGGATCCTTCCCGATCTACGCGGTTCCCGTGATATCTGAGCCTCAGGTTGTTCAATAACCTGTTCTACCGGCTCAGGCTCATCCAACTGTGCTTGACTACTTTGTCCTTCCTCTGGATTCTCATCCAGCTTTATTTCTCTCCCACTGGCCTCTTGCAGAAGAAACTCCTTCTCAAGAAAAATGGCCTTCCGAGCAACAAATACCTTGTTCTCTTTGGGATCGTAGAAATAATAACCCTTAGTTTCCTTAGGGTAACCGACAAAGATGCATTTCTCAGATCTGCTGTCCAGTTTCCCAGAGGCGAGCTTTTTGACATAAGCCTCGCAACCCCAGATCTTAATAAATGTCAAGCTAGGCTGTTTCCCATACCATAATTCATATGGAGTCTTTGAAACGGCCTTGGATGGCACTCGGTTTAGTACCTTTGCAGCTGTTTCCAGTGCAAATCCCCAAAAGGAGTAAGGAAGAGTAGCCTGACTCATCATAGAACGAACCATATCAAGTAACGTTCTATTTCTCCTCTCGGACACACCATTCCATTGCGGTGTTCCTGGCGGAGTGAGCTGTGAGATAATCCCACACTCCTTTAGATAGTCAGTAAACGCATGACTCAAGTATTCTCCACCTCGATCAGAACGAAGTGCCTTGATATTTCGGCCTAGCTGATTTTGTACTTCATTCTTGAACTCTTTGAACTTGTCAAAAGATTCACTCTTATGTCTCATAAGATAGACATACCCATATCTACTGAAATCATCAGTAAAGGTAATGAAGTACTGATAGCCACCTCTGGCATGTTTACTAAATGGCCCACACACATCACTGTGTATAAGGTCAAGTAAACCTGAAGCCCTTTGACCTTTGTTAGGAAAAGGAGCCTTCGTCATTTTACCCATTAAACAAGCTTTGCATGTATCAATCTCCTCATAGGAGAATGATCCCAGCAGTCCATGATCATGCAACCGCTTAATGCGCTTCTTGTTAATATGGCCTAAACGACTATGCCATAACAAGGTGCTGTCATCAGCAAAGTTGGCTTTCTTATTATCAATATTTTGTATAGAATATTCCATGTCCAACATGAATAACCCATTGTTAATTGAACCAGTAGCATAAACAATATTATCAAGAGTAAGATAACACTTTGAAATCTTGCATTCAAAGGAAAACCCTTTCCTGACAAGAGCAGGAATAGAGATAATATTTTTAGTAATACTGGGTACAAAATAACAATTGTTTAATTCTAATACAATGCCAGATGGTAATGAGATGTAATAATCCCCTACAGCAACAGCAGCAACCCGTGCCCCGTTTCCAACTCGTAGGTCCACCTCATGCTGTCCCACCTGTCTTCTTCTCTTGAGTTCCTGTACATTTGAACAAATGTGAACTCCACATGCAGTGTCCAACACCCATGAAATAGAAGAAGATGAAACCATGACTTCCGTCACGTATATACCTGAGCCAGAAGGGATGCTTCCCCTCTTATCTCCTTGGAGCGCTTTACAGTCCTTTTTCCAGTGACCCAGCTGGCCACAGTGGAAACACCTGTTGTCCTTTGACCGCTTAACCTTCTATTTCAGAGCCTTGCTGTAACTCTTGACAGGGGCTTTGCCCTTCTTCCCCTTCTTCTTGTTCCTGGAAGGAACCATTAAGACAGAGGTTGAAGGCTTTCCCTTCAGAATTTCCTCAGTAGTCAAGAGCATATTGAGCAGCTCTGCCGGAGTACAATCGATTTTGTTCATATTAAAGTTAATAATGAACGCATCGAAAGAAGGCGGGAGAGACTGCAGAATAATGTCTACAGCAAGCTCCTGGTTGATGGTATGCCCCAGTTTCTCCAGAGCCTCCTTGTGCCCAATCATCTTGAGCACGTGAGCTCCCACTGGGCTCCCTTCAGCCAGTTTGCTCTGAAAGAAAAGCTTGGTCAGATTATAGCGTTCTGTCCTCGCCTGTGCAGCATACAGCATCTTGAGGTTCGCTATAATCTCTATAGCCGACATATCCTCATGCTGACGCTGCAGCGGTGGCATCATAGACGCTAGCATCAAGCAAGCGACATCAATGCTATCATTGACGTGCTTTTCATAGGCATCACAAACCGCCCTTGCGGCGTTCGCAGCGGGTTGAGGCGGCACAGCCGTCTCGAGGACATACAGTTTCCTCTCTGCCTTAAGAACGATCTTAAGGTGTCCGAACCAGTCTGAGAAGTTTGGCCCAGCAAACTTCTCCCTTTCCAGTAGGGATCGCACATTGAAGCTCATGGTGTTCGTTGCTGCAGGAATCTACAACAATGCAAGAACAGCAAGGTCAGTATCAATGTTTAGAATCATTTCAGGACTTAAGAAATGATTCTTTTCTCACTATTTTATTTGACTGAAAAATCCATTAAAACAGTCCGAAAGAGTAACACTCTTTTAGTGAGATAGGATCCAAATTTCATACTTGGTCTCCGCGTCCCGCTCAGGCGAGATAAGATGCACAGAGAATACAAGCACTAATTTCTGGTAGGCAGTCCAGCCGACTGTGCCAACTGAGTTGGTACAACACAATCTCTGACCCCACAGATGGCTGCCTCCATGTGCTACCATATGCGCCACATATGTAGCCTACATGGTCAAGCTGACCCGACCTACTCCCTGGACCACCACGTGCTATGCTGAGCAACGAGAAGCGATAAATCCCTTCTCTGTAACACGCAGGTGAAATCCCGCACCGTCTGAAGATAGATGGACGTGCCCACTGAGTGGGTACAACACGGCTCCAACGATAGTCAGAACAGTGAGGTTTCGCGTCAGAAGGCTTACGAGCTTGATATTTATGCGTTGGATTTTAACGGTCTTTTATCTTCTTACTATCAGGCAAATCCTATGGCTATAGCAGAAGATAAACTCATGCAATTCTAATTATAAAAGCAATAAATAGAAAGCATGCTGATCTTATGTGGTAAAAGCCCATGAACCCTAAGTAAGACCTTAAGTTATCTTAAGTCTTCACTTGCTTCTTTGGTCTTTTGCATCTCATCTGGTCCAACCCAGGGCCCTAGCGCTCAATGCAGCTCAAGTGCGCCCACCAGATGAATGCGCCTCTGCAATGTGTGCTTTTGAGCTCTTGTCTAATCAAAATACATTTTGATCTATCTAGACAAGCTTGACTCGCAGGTCAATTATACAATAAATTAATTAAAAATGTGATTCACAGATCACAAAACAAATTAATTTACAAGTTTAATTCCAGGCTCGCAGTCCCCAGCACAGCACATATTAAATTGGGCATCCCACATAAGATAAAATAAACAAGCATATGAAATCAATCAATCATCATGTGATCCCTTACAAAGAAAATAAAATTTTGAAAACCCCATAGGCATCAATTTTAATTTCCTTATGTGCCCTACAACCTTACAACGGTCCATTGATAGGGATCCACTCAACAATCTAGTTAGATCCATGCCCTTGCATGCACCAAGTCCTAACTGACTCGAGTTGACCTAATTGTCAACCATGCATGCGCCAAGGGCTGAACAACCAACATGAGTTCTGGCAAGCGGGTGTGACCCCGGGCCTAACTCATGTGTGTTCACTGGTTGTCTCAACCAGACCTCGCTACACGCCTGTGATGCAATCGACCTATAGCCACCTTGTGCTTGCGCACAGGTGCCATCTGGTCGATCCATCTAGGCTGTCAGATGGTCTGATCAGACTATTGGATCTAACCTAGAGGGTGACTTCAACCCCATCAACCCGTCTAAGGGTTTATAGTAAGCGCCACTTAGATCTAATGGTGAGCGCGCAAGTCATTTAGTTTGTTTTGAGAAAACATCAACAACATTCAACATGATAGATGCGCACATCATCATACATGCGCCAACAAGAAAGACATCATCATCAAGTTTTCGCATGAAGTTAAGATCTAAGCTAGAGCGCAAACAAGGATCACAAAGCAATCATATAACCATACATACAACCGCAGCTCTGATACCAATTGAAGAAACCCCTTTCGAGAGGGGGGGGGGGGGGGAGGGCGCAAACCCTAAGCATGGCGCAAATAAAACTTTGCAAGCGGTAGCAAGGGTTTGATGATCTTTTGCATGTCATATGATCAACTATCATAGATTGAATAGATCAAGAGTAGATCATACCATAGCCATCTTTCGGATGGTCCCTTGGAAGAAGAGATCGAAGAGGGTCTCCTCCACAAGATGCGCACACAAGATGAGAATTGACTTGCTTCTTGTTGCTCCTTGTGCTAGCAAGGATCTCCAAGATGTCCTTGATCGAATGAAGGAAAAAGGAGATGATCTTGGCGTGGATGAACTCCTCCTTGTTCTCGTCAAAACTCTCCACACCGAGAAAGAGGCGTTTAGTTGAGAGAGAGACCAACGTTCTCATCCAAAGTGAAGCGTTGAGAAACCATTTCCGAAACCTCCACTTCCAAAAATGGTAAGTCATCACTACAAGCGTTCATGTCTCTTATGAACCAAACCAAAACGCCAATTCGATTTAACCATGCGTTCACACATATGTCAACCGGTTCAAATAGAAGTCGGTCTAATTGATTTCGGTTCAAAGATCAAATTGAACCAAGCCAAGCCATGGTCTAAATCTCATCTGAACCATGAAGGTTCGAGATCTAACCGTACATCTCTTGATGCCTTTGATCTCACCGATCTAGCATCACTACTCTCGATCGAAGCTTACCGATCTCAAGCCCTAATCAATCAAACATGATCAGGCCAGATCTCACTTGCAATCAGAGTTTAAACTCCTTTAAACTGAACCAAAACAATTCAGTCCACACGATCTGACTCAAGTAAGCCACATCATCAAATTGTGCGACCCTGAGGGTTTCCTTTAAATGTCGGTAATGATAACTTACGTTATCACGATCAGTGAGAGGTATCTAGCAACACATCACTGTCTCCCGATATAAAGAAAAGAGTCTTCCAAGACTACACCCAAAACATAGCACAAGTGTGAATCCACTTCACAAGGCATGCATGTGTCCTTTGCCACTGGATGTTCTTATTGGACAAGCGTGTCAAGCCTGTAACTCCAATATGATGAGCATGATTAGATCAGATGAACATAGTCACCTGGGTATGGCCATACACATTCTCAATCATCTCATTCAGGGGGGGGGGCCCTTCAGAACATCTCACTCCAATTAAGGAGATGGCAATCCTATATCTATCACTAGTGTCCTAACCTGACTCATGATCATTATCCAAGATAGTCTATAACCATTATATTTCAAATGATATTGAACTACCTCAAAACAATGACAATCATCATTTAGAAACACAAGTGATCTCAAGTCAGAGGACATGTGCCACTTGTAGCATAAGGATTATTCACATTGTGACAAGCAATTGAATATCCTAATAGGGTCTGTCCAGTACATCCAATGTACCTATGAGTCTACATCTTATTCCATGCTCGAAGCATCCTATAAGATTAGAACACACATTAGTCTCAATCATATCAAGGCTGTCTCATGTTTACCAAGATATCTCGACTAAGGACTTAACTGCATGTCAGCCTAGCTGAACAGCTTTGAGACATTATTCAGAAGTACACATATTGCAGCAGACAATGTAACAACCTGAATAAAAACCATTGCCTTTATAAACAAAAGAGTTTATATACATGATACTCATGGAATCCCAAGGCCTCAAACATTAGCCTTAAGGCATACCCCAACATATATTATGCCAGCCGCACTTTAGATGAAGCACAAATCAACTACGCTACAACAGAACAGGAGCTCTTATCCATCGTCTTTGCGTTTGACAAATTTTGTTCTTACTTGATTAATTCTAAAGTCATTGTTTATACAGATCACACAGCAATCAAGTATTTGATGAGTAAGAAAGACGCAAAGCCACGACTGATACGATGGATACTTCTCCTTCAAGAATTTGATTTAGAAATAAGAGATAAGAACGGAGCTGGAAATATGGTGGCTGACCATTTGTCACATTTGCTTCTGAATAATGAAGATGTTTCTGATGATATGGAAATCGATGATAAATTTCCTAAGGAGAAGTTATTCAGAATTGCTGTACAAGATGCACCCCTGGTACGCTGATTTTGTTAACTATTTAGCATATGATATTTTTCCACCTGATCTGACTTTTCAACGAAAAAAAAAGTTCTTATCCGACATACAACATTTTTACTAGGATGATCCAAACTTTTTTGGCGACGTGCCGACGGACTCTTTCAATGATGTGTACCTAAGGATGATGTCCCAGATATTCTTAAGCACTGCCATTCTTCACCTTATGGAGGTCATGCTAGTGCAACAAAAACTGCATTTAAGGTGCTACAATCCAGATTATACTGGCCCAGTATTTTTAAAGATGCTCGAAATTTCATTCTGACTTGTGATATTTGCCAAAGAAGTGGCAACATTTCGAAACGCGATGAACTCCCCATACATAATATTCTAGAAGTCAAATTATTCGATCTGTGGGGAATAGATTTTATGGGACCATTCCCATCCTCCTGCGGAAACAAGTACATCTTGGTGGCCATCGACTACATATCAAAGTGGGTGGAAGCTTCGGCCGCACCGACCAATGACTCTAGAGTTGTGATACGGATGCTGAAGAAGACTATCTTTCCAAGATTTGGTGTGTCGTGGGTGCTGATAAGCGATGGAGGGTCACATTTCATTGAACAACGATTTGCCGCTCTATTGAAAAAGTATGGGGTGCATCACAAGATTGAAACACCTTATCACCCGCAGACTAGCGGACAAGTCGAGGTAACAAATCGTGAACTGAAAAGGATTCTAGAACGCACTATTTCGACTACAAGAACTGATTGGGCCCTTAAATTGGATGATGCTCTATGGGCCTGTCAAACTGCTTTCAAGACTCCTATAGGAATGTCTCCATTTCAGATGATATGTGGGAAGTCTTGTCACCTTCTAGTCGAACTCGAACATAAGGCATTCTGGGCGATAAGAGCTTTAAACTATGATTTGAAGACGGCAGGTGAGAAGAGGAAATTGGATCTGAACGAATTGGATGAGATACGACTTGTGGCGTACGAGAATGCAAAAATTTATAAGGAACGGACCAAAAGATTTCACGACAAATGTATAGTGCACAAGGAATTTGAAGTTGGAGGTCTGGTCATACTTTTTAATTCAAGGCTCAGATTATTTCCTGGAAAGTTGCGATCTAGATGGACTAGTCCGCATGTTGTAAAGAAAGTCTATCCATACGTTGTGATTGACATCTATAGTGATCAGTCCGAAACCTTCGAGGTCAACGGGCAACGTCTGAAGCCTTACCTTTTCTCGACGCCAATTGAAAAGGGAGTTTCCATACTCCTCTCGGATTCTTTTACTTGACCATAGATTTTTCCGTCGAGCTACCGACGTGAAACAAGCGCTTCTTGGGAGGCAACCCAAGTACTTTATTTTTCTGAATTTTATTAGTTATTTATGACGAGTGTTATCTCATGTATGTTTCAGGTTAAATGGGTTTAATTAAAAAAAACAGGGGTGGCCACAATATTCGTTATGGCCATAAAGAGGCTGCTTAACTGGACCATCCATGCTTGGAAAGACAACCGTGGCAATCAAATCCCACGATCAATAAGGGTTACGGGAGTGTTTTTACGGGTGCCCCTTTTTCTCCTCCGCAACATCAATCTCGCCATTGCCCTCTACACGGCGCTCTTCATCTTTAGCAATGCCAATTTGCTCGGCGCCGCCCTCTTCAATCATTCTCAAAGTCATCGCCATTATCTTCAATTTCCAAGGAAAATCTGCCGCTTTGAGCCACTTCAACTACCGCTTCGAACCTAAAACCGCCGCCTCCTCCAGTGTTCAACGAGACTGCAGCATCAACAGCCAGCGACCTCATCAATAGCCGCAGCTCTTCATCTTCGCCAACGGAAAACGGCGAGACTCACCCGGATTCGCTGACGTTGCCTACTAGCCAGAAAACGGCATTGCCCTATTCATTCATCTGCCCTCACCATCAATCGTCAGCCGCCGCCAATGTCAAATTCGGAATCGGCACCGTTCCCTATGCGGAGTTAATCTGCAGCTGGCCTTCAGCGACATTAAGCCGCTGCCCCCCTCCTTCAATCCGAGAAATCTGCCACTGCCATCTTCAAGCATCAGCCGACTTCAATCGCATCCGCTCGCCTTCAATCTAGTATATAGCCGCCAATTGAAACTGTTGGGGTATGCCCTTAAGGCTAATGTTTGAGGCCTTGGGATTCTTTCCGTATCATGTATAAACTCTTATGTTTATAAAGGCAATGGTTGTTATTCAGTTTGTTACATTGTCTGCTGCAATAAGTGTGCTTCTGAATAATGTCTCAAAGCTGTTCAGCTAGGCTGACATGCTGTAATGTCCTTAGTCGAGATATCTTGGTGAATATGAGACAGCCTTGATATGATTGAGACTAATATGTGTTCTAATCTTATAGGATGCTTCGAGCATGGAATAAGATGTAGACTCATGGGTACATTGGATGTACTAGACAGACCCTACTAGGATATTCGATTGCTTGTCACAATGTGAATAATCCTTGTTTGCAACAAGTGGCACATGTCCTCTGACTTGAGATCACTTGTGTTTCTAAATGATGATTGTCATTGTTTTGAGGTAGTTCAATATCATTTGAAACATAATGGTTATAGACTATCTTGGATAATGATCATGAGTCAGGTTAGGACACTAGTGATAGATATAGGATTGCCGTCTCCTTGTTTAAGGAGTGTGATGTTCTAAAGGGGCCCCCCCGAATGAGGTGATTGAGAAAGTGTATGGCCATACCCAGGTGACTATGTTCATCTGATCTAATCATGCTCATCATATTGGAGCTACAGGCTTGACACGCTTGTCTAATAAGAATATCCAGTGGCAAAGGAAACATGTATGCCTAGTGAAGTGGATTCACACTTGTGCTGTGGTTTGGGTGTAGTCTTGGAAGACTCTTTCCTTTATATCGGGAGACAGTGATGTGTTGCTAGATACCCCTCACTGATCGTGATAACGTAAGTTATCGTTACCGACATTTAAAGGAAACCCTTAGGGTCGCATAATTTGATGATATGGCTTACTTAAGTCAGATCGTGTGGACTGAATTGTTTGGGTTCAGTTTAAAAGGAGTTTAAACTCTGATTGTAAGTGAGATCTGGTCTGATCATGTTTGATTGATTAGGGCTTGAGATCGGTAAGCTTCGATCGAGAGTATTGATGCTGGATCGGTGAGATCAAGAGCATCGAGAGATGTACGGTTAGATCTTGAACCTTCATGGTTCATATGAGATTTAGACCATGGCTTGGCTTGGTTCAATTTGGTCTTTGAACCAATTGCAATTGGACCGAACACAATTGAACCGCTTCACATATGTGAACACATGGTTCAATTGAATTGGCATTTTGGATGGGTTCACATGACATAAGCGCATGGCTTCATGACTTTCCAATTTTGGAAGTCTTGTAACGCCTAACGCCTAAACGCCAATTTGCCTAAACGCCTCTTGTCTTCGAAGCTCTCTCGTGCGTGGTGTATCGTCGAGACGAAGAGGAGAGCTTTCGAAAAAGTGAGGATCATCTCATCTCCTCCATACGAAAGGATAACTTGGCATTTTTGCTAGCACAAGAATTGCGCAAGGAGGAAGCCATCATCACCTTTGTGTGCGTCTTCTTTGGAGGAGAGCCAATTCGCCCTCTTGCTTCCAAATCGCCATCCACTCATGGCCATGGTGAGATCTTCTCTTGATCTATGAAATGAATCAAAGTTGATTATATAGACATACTACATGCGATCCTATGGAAACCCTAATTCCGCCCATGCAAGTTTTGAAATTGCGCATGCTTAGGGTTTCAACCCCTTTCGCTCCCCCTTGAAGGGGACTTTCAATTGGTATCAGAGCATGGGTTTTCGGTATGAATCTATATGATTGCTTTGATCTGATTGTGATCCATATATTATGCCATGTTTACATGCGCTTACTTGATGCTATGTTTACATACTTTGTTTGCACTTGTATCATTGCTACAAGTTGTTTGCGCTTATGCATAGATCTAAGGGTTATCAACATGCGAAGATTAACATGCTAGATATTACATGTATCTTGTTTTTCTTAAGTTGCGCATGTTCTTTGTTTGCGCTTGTTGAAGATGTTTTTACCAAAACTATCATCTTGCGCGCCCCCTCACATAGATCTATAGGTCCTACTATAAACCCTTAGACGGGTTGATAGGGTTGAAGTCATCCTCTAGGTATGATCCAAATAGTCTGATCAGACCATCTGACAGCCTAGATGGGTCGACCAGATGGCACCTATGCGCAAGCATGAGGTGGCTATAGGTCGACTGCAGATAGGCGTGTAGCGAGGTCTGGTTGAGACAACTAGTGAACGCACTTGAGTTAGGCCCGGGGTCACACCCGCTTGCCAGAACTCATGATGGTTGTTCAGCCCTTGTCGCATGCATGGTTGACCATTAGGTCAACTCAAGTCAGTTAGGACTTGGTGCATGCAAGGGCAGTGGATCTGACTAGAGATGATGAGTGGATCCCTATTAATGGACCGTTGTAAGGTAGTAGGGCTCATAAGACAAATAAAATTGATTCCAATGGGATTTTGAAAATTCTATTTTGTTGATGGATCACATGTTGATTGGATGCCATGATGCTTGTCTATTTCATCTTATGTGGGCTGCCTGTTTTAATGTGTGCTGTGCTGGGGCCTGCGTGCCTGGATTAAAAAATTGTAAATTATTATTATTGTGATCTGCGCATCACATTTTAATTAATTTATGAAATGTAATTGACCTGCGTGTCAATCTTGTCTAGATAGATTACATTGTAATTCAATCAGACAAGAGCACTGAGCACACTTGGCAGAGGCGCATGTAGCAGTGGCTTGACCAGGTGGGAGGACTAGGGTTTGACCCTATGACAGGTGCCTTTACCTGGTGGGCGTACCTGAGCTGCACTGGGCGCTATGGCCCTGGGCTGGGCCAGATGAGAGGCAAAAGACCCAAGAAGAGCTCAAGTGAAGGCTTAAGTTAACTTAAGGTCTTACCTAGGCTTAATGGGCGTTTACCACATAAGATCATCATGCTTTCTTTTTATTGTTTGAATAATTAGACTTGCATGATTTATTTATCTTCTGCTATCACCATAGGTTTTGCATGATAGTTAAGAAGATAAAAGACCGTTAAAATCCAACGCTAAAATATCAAGCTCGATAGCCTTCTGACGCGAAACCTCACTGTTCTGACTATCATTGGAGCCGTGTTGTACCCACTCAGTGGCACGTCCATCTATCTTCAGACGGTGTGTGATTTCACCTGCGTGTTACAGAGAAGGGATTTATCGCTTCACGTTGCTCAGCATAGCACGTGGTGGTCCAGGGAGTAGGTCGGGTCAGCTTGACCATGTAGGCTACATATGTGGCGCATATGGTAGCTATATGGAGGCAGCCATCTGTGGGATCAGAGACTGTGTTGTACCAACTCAGTTGGCACAGTCTGCTGGATTGCCCAGATGAAGGGGAATCGCACGGGTTGGCGATTGGCAGGGACTGCCTACCAGAAATTAGTGCTTGTACTCTCTGTGCATCTTATCTCGCCTGAGCGGGACGCGGAGACCAAGTATGAAATCTGAATCCCATCTCACTAAAAGAGTTTTACTCTTTCGGGCTGTTTTGCTGGATTTTTCAGCCAGATAAAATAGTGAGAAAAGAATCTTTCTTAAGTCCTGGATTGATTCTAAACATTGATACTGACCTTGCTGTTCTTGCATTGTTGTAGATTCCTGCAGCAACGAACACCATGAGCTTCAATGTGCGATCCCTACTGGAAAGGGAGAAGTTTGCTGGGCCAAACTTCTCAGACTGGTACGGACACCTTAAGATTGTTCTTAAGGCTGAGAGGAAACTGTATGTCCTCGAGACGGCTATACCGCCTCAACCCGCTCCGAACGCCGCAAGGGCGGTTCGGGATGCCTATGAAAAGCATGTCAATGATAGCATTGATGTCGCTTGCCTGATGCTAGCGTCTATGACGCCACAGCTGCAGCGTCAGCATGAGGATCTATCTGCTATAGAAATTATAGCAAACCTCAAGATGCTGTATGCTGCACAGGCGAGGACTGAACGCTATAATTTGACCAAGCTTTTCTTTCAGAGCAAACTGGCTGAAGGGAGTCCAGTGGGAGCTCATGTGCTCAAGATGATTGGGCACAAAGAGGCTCTAGAGAAACTGGGGCATACCATCAATCAGGAGCTTGCTGTAGACATTATTCTGCAGTCTCTCCTGGCCTCTTTCGATCCGTTCATTATTAATTTTAATATGAACAAGATCGACTGTACACCGGCAGAGTTGCTGAATATGCTCTTGACTACAGAGGAAACTCTAAAGGGAAAGCCTTCAACCTCTGTCTTGATGTTTCCTTCTAGGAACAAGAAGAAGGGGAAGAAGGGCAAAGCCCCTGTCAAGAATTACAACAAGGCTCTGAAACAAAAGGTGAAGCGGTCGAAGGACAACAGATGTTTCCACTGTGGCCAGCTGGGTCACTGGAAAAAGGACTACAAAGCGCTCCAAGGAGACAAGAAGGGAAGCATCGCTTCTGGCTCAGGTATTTTCATGACTGAAGTCATGATATCCTCTTCTTCTATTTCATGGGTGTTGGACACTGCATGTGGAGTTCACATTTGTTCAAATGTACAGGAACTCAAGAGAAGAAGACAGGTGGGACAGCATGAGGTGGACCTACGAGTTGGAAACGGGGCATGGGTTGCTGCTGTTGCTGTAGGAACTTATTACATCTCATTACCATCTGGAATTGTATTAGAACTGAACAATTGTTATTTTGTACCTAGCATTACCAAGAATATTATCTCAATTCCTGCTCTTGTCAGGAAAGGGTTTTCCTTTGAATGCAAGACTTCAAAGTGTTATCTTTCTCTTGATAATATTGTTTATGCTACTGGGTCAATTAACAATGGGTTATTCATGTTGGACATGGAATGTTCTATACAAAATATTGATAATAAGAAAGCCAAGTATGCTGATGACAGCACCTTGTTATGGCATAGTCGTTTAGGCCATATTAACAAGAAGCGCATTAAGCGGTTGCATGACCATGGACTGCTGGGATCATTCTCCTATGAGGAGATTGATACATGCAAAGCTTGTTTAATGGGTAAAATGACGAAGTCTCCTTTTCCTCACAAAGGTCAAAGGGCTTCACGTTTACTTGACCTTATACACAGTGATGTGTGTGGGCCATTTAGTAAACATGCCAGAGGTGGCTATTCATACTTCATTACCTTTACTGATGATTTCAGTAGATATGGGTATGTCTATCTAATGAGACATAAAAGTGAATCTTTTGACAAGTTCAAAGAGTTCAAGAATGAAGTACAGAATCAGCTAGGCCGAAATATCAAAGCACTTCGTTCAGATCGAGGTGGTGAATACCTAAGTCGAGAGTTTACTGACTATCTGAAGGAGTGTGGGATCATCTCACAGCTCACTCCGCCAGGAACACCGCAGTGGAATGGTGTGTCCGAGAGGAGGAACAGAACCTTACTTGACATGGTTCGGTCAATGATGAGTCAGGCTACTCTACCTTACTCCTTTTGGGGATTTGCACTGGAAACAGCTGCGAAGGTACTAAACCGAGTGCCATCCAAGGCAGTTTCTAAGACTCCATATGAGTTATGGTATGGGAAACAGCCGAGCTTGACATTTATTAAGATCTGGGGTTGCGAGGCTTATGTCAAAAAGCTCGCCTCTGGGAAACTGGAGAGCAGATCTGAGAAATGCATCTTTGTCGGTTACCCTAAGGAAACTAAGGGTTATTATTTCTACGATCCCAAAGAGAACAAGGTATTTGTTGCTCGGACGGCAATTTTTCTTGAGAAGGAATTTCTTCTGCAAGAAGCCAGTGGGAGAGAAATAAAGCTGGATGAGAATCCAGAGGAAGGACAAAGTAGTCAAGCACAATTGGATGAGCCTGAGCCAGTAGAACAGGTTACTGAACAACCTGAGGCTCAGATATCACGGGAACCGCGAAGATCGGAAAGGATCCGTCGACACCCTGAGCGCTATGACGGAGTCTACATCATTGATCATGATGAACCCCTTACTTATGCGGATGCGGTCAGTGGACCGGAATCAGCTAGATG
This sequence comes from Costus lasius, assembly GCA_027563935.2. Lineage (NCBI taxonomy): Eukaryota > Viridiplantae > Streptophyta > Magnoliopsida > Zingiberales > Costaceae > Costus > Costus lasius. The sequence continues at coordinate 63,445,801 of CM050448.1, read as the reverse complement.
GCTTGAAGCTATGCGAGCCGAGATGGACTCCATGTCAGATAACCAAGTCTGGGATTTGGTTGATCCGCCTCCGGGAGTAATCCCTATAGGCTGTAAATGGATCTTCAAGAAGAAGATTGACATGGATGGTAACGTGGTTACCTATAAAGGCAGGCTAGTTGCGAAAGGTTTCAAACAAATCTACGGGATAGATTATGATGAAACTTTCTCTCCTGTAGCCATGTTCAAGTCTATTCGGATTATTCTCGCGATAGCGGCATATTATGATTATGAGATCTGGCAGATGGATGTGAAGACCGCTTTCCTTAATGGAAAACTGGATGAGGATGTGTATATGACACAACCTGAAGGTTTCACTGTTCCATCAGATCGTCATAAAATATGCAAGTTGAAGAAGTCCATTTATGGACTTAAACAAGCATCAAGAAGCTGAAATATTCGTTTTGATGAATCAATCTGTGAATTTGGTTTCATCAAGAATGAAGATGACCTGTGTGTATATAAGAGGTTTAGTGGGAGCGTGATTACTTTCCTAGTCCTCTACGTCGATGATATCTTAATCATTGGAAACGATATTCCTGAACTGCATGCTGTTAAAGCATGGTTAAGAAAATGTTTCCAGATGAAAGATCTAGGAGAAGCAGCCTATGTATTAGGTGTGAAGATCTACAGGGATAGATCTAAGAGGCTTCTCGGGCTGTGCCAGAGTACCTACATCGATAAAGTCCTGGAGAGATTTCATTTAGAGAATTCTAAAAGAGGATATCTTCCAGTCAGACATGGTCTGAATCTTTCAAAGAGTCAGTGTCCACAAACACAGACTAAGAAAGATGAAATGGACAATACGCCTTATGCTTCGGCTATTGGATCCATTATGTATGCGATGTTGTGTACTCGCCCAGACGTCGCTTACGGGTTAAGCGTGACCAGTCGATTCCAAAGTAATCCAGGTCAGGCGCACTGGATTGCAGTCAAGAACATTTTAAAATATCTTCGGAGGACCAAAGATATGTTCTTGATATATGGAGGTCAGGAAGAACTCAGTATTGATGGATATACTGACGCTTCATTCCAGTCTGACCAGGATGATTTCCGATCGCAATCAGGCTATGTTTTTAGCTTGAATGGAGGAGCAGTGGTGTGGAAAAGTTTCAAACAGTCTATCGTTGCTGATTCCACAACAGAAGCCGAGTATGTTGCAGCCTCGGAAGCATCCAAGGAGGCAGTGTGGATTCGTAAGTTCATTCAGGAACTTGGTGTTGTTCCTTCGAGTGCAGATCCTATGGTTATCTTCTGTGATAACACTGGAGCAATCGCACAGGCAAAGGAACCACGGTCGCACCAGAAGTCCAAGCACATACAGAGAAGGTTTCACTTGATCCGGGAGATCATTGATCGTGGTGAGATCAAAATCTGCAAGGTTCATACAGATGACAATCTGGCAGACCCGCTTACCAAGCCTCTGGCGCAGCAGAAGCATGAGAAGCACTGTAATAATATGGGTTTGAGATTTCTCAACCATTAGATTAAGTGCAAGTGGGAGATTGTTGGGGTATGCCCTTAAGGCTAATGTTTGAGGCCTTGGGATTCTTTCCGTATCATGTATAAACTCTTATGTTTATAAAGGCAATGGTTGTTATTCAGTTTGTTACATTGTCTGCTGCAATAAGTGTGCTTCTGAATAATGTCTCAAAGCTGTTCAGCTAGGCGGACATGCTGTAATGTCCTTAGTCGAGATATCTTGGTGAATATGAGACAGCCTTGATATGATTGAGACTAATATGTGTTCTAATCTTATAGGATGCTTCGAGCATGGAATAAGATGTAGACTCATGGGTACATTGGATGTACTGGACAGACCCTACTAGGATATTCGATTGCTTGTCACAATGTGAATAATCCTTGTTTGCAACAAGTGGCACATGTCCTCTGACTTGAGATCACTTGTGTTTCTAAATGATGATTGTCATTGTTTTGAGGTAGTTCAATATCATTTGAAACATAATGGTTATAGACTATCTTGGATAATGATCATGAGTCAGGTTAGGACACTAGTGATAGATATAGGATTGCCGTCTCCTTGTTTAAGGAGTGTGATGTTCTAAAGGGGCCCCCCCGAATGAGGTGATTGAGAAAGTGTATGGCCATACCCAGGTGACTATGTTCATCTGATCTAATCATGCTCATCATATTGGAGCTACAGGCTTGACACGCTTGTCCAATAAGAATATCCAGTGGCAAAGGAAACATGTATGCCTAGTGAAGTGGATTCACACTTGTGCTGTGGTTTGGGTGTAGTCTTGGAAGACTCTTTCCTTTATATCGGGAGACAGTGATGTGTTGCTAGATACCCCTCACTGATCGTGATAACGTAAGTTATCGTTACCGACATTTAAAGGAAACCCTTAGGGTCGCACAATTTGATGATATGGCTTACTTAAGTCAGATCGTGTGGACTGAATTGTTTGGGTTCAGTTTAAAAGGAGTTTAAACTCTGATTGTAAGTGAGATCTGGTCTGATCATGTTTGATTGATTAGGGCTTGAGATCGGTAAGCTTCGATCGAGAGTATTGATGCTGGATCGGTGAGATCAAGAGCATCGAGAGATGTACGGTTAGATCTTGAACCTTCATGGTTCATTTGAGATTTAGACCATGGCTTGGCTTGGTTCAATTTGGTCTTTGAACCAATTGCAATTGGACCGAACACAATTGAACCGGTTCACATATGTGAACGCATGGTTCAATTGAATTGGCGTTTTGGATGGGTTCACATGACATAAGCGCATGGCTTCATGACTTTCCAATTTTGGAAGTCTTGTAACGCCTAACGCTGTAGGGTCCCCTTCAAGGGGGAGCGCAAACCTGATGCAATCCCTTTCAAGAGGGGGGCGAAAACACTAAGGGGTGGCGCATAAAATTGCAAGCGGAAGCATGTGTTTTCAACGATCTTAGCATGAGCATATGATCAACTTGAATGAGTTTAGATCTATACCATAGCCATAGAGTTGGAGGTCGGCTTGGAAGAAGAGATCGAATAGGGGTCTCCTCCACAAGATGCGCACACAAGATGAGAAGTGGCCTTTCTTCTTGTTGCTCCTTGTGCTAGCAAGGACTTCAAGTGCACTTGTCGCGTGAAGGAGATGAAGGATGAACTTGGCGTGGATGAACTCTTCCTTGTCCTCGTCCAAACTCACCACACCGAAAGCAAGCAGCAATCGTTGAGAAGAGACGAGCGTTTTTTTTTTTCATCCAAGTGAGGCGTTGAAGAACCATTTCCGAAACCTCCATTCCCAAAAATGGTAAGTCATCACTTCAAACGTTCATGTCTAATGAACCAAAACAAAACGCCAATTCGATTGAACCATGCGTTCACATATGTGAACCGGTTCAATTGAATTCGGTTTAAAGACTAAATTGAACCAAGCCAAGCAATGGTCTAAATCTCACCTGAACCATGAAGGTTCGAGATCTAACCGTACATCCCTTGATGCCTTTGATCTCACCGATCTAGCATCACTACTCTCGATCGAAGCTTACCGATCTCAAGCCCTAATCAATCAAACATGATCAGGCTAGATCTCACTTACAATCAGAGTTTAAACTCCTTTAAACTGAACCAAAACAATTCAGTCCACACGATCTGACTCAAGAAAGCCATATCATCAATTTGTGCGACCCTGAGGGTTTCCTTTAAATGTCGGTAATGATAACTTACGTTATCACGATCAGTGAGGGGTATCTAGCAACACATCACTGTCTCCCGATATAAAGGAAATAGTCTTCCAAGACTACACCCAAACCATGGCACAAGTGTGAATCAAACTCACAAGGCATGCATGTTTCCTTTGCCACTGGATGTTCTTATTGGACAAGCATGTCAAGCCTGTAACTCCAATACGATGAGCATGATTAGATCAGATGAACATAGTCATCTGGGTATGGCCATACACTTTCTCAATCATCTCATATAAGGGGGGCCCCTTTAGAACATCACACTCCTTAAACAAGGAGACGGCAATCCTTTATCTATCACTAGTGCCCTAACCTGACTCAAGCTCACCATCCAAGATAGTCTATAATCATTATGTTTCAAATGATATTGAACTACCTCAAAACAATGACAATCATCATTTAGAAACACAAGTGATCTCAAGTCAAAGGAAATGTGCCACTTGCTGCTATCAAGGATTATTCACATTGTGACAAACAATTGAATATCCTAAAAGGGTCTGTCCAGTACATCCAATGTACCCATGAGTCTACATCTTATTCCATGCTCGAAGCATCCTATAAGATTAGAACACATATTAGTCTTAACCATATCAAGGCTGTCTCAAGTTCACCAAGATATCTCGACTAAGGACTTATAGCCTGTCAGCCTAGCTGAACAGCTTTGAGACATTATTCAGAAGTACACTTATTACAGCAGACAAGGTAACAACCTGAATAATAACCATGCCTTTTATAAACATAAGAGTATATTACATGATACTTTTACAATCCCAAGGCCTCAAACATTAGCCTTAAGGGCATACCCCAACAATCTCCCACTTGCACTTAATCTAATGGTTGAGAAATCTCAAACCCATATTATTACAGTGCTTCTCATGCTTCTGCTGCGCCAGAGGCTTGGTAAGCGGGTCTGCCAGATTGTCATCTGTATGAACCTTGCAAATCTTGATCTCGCCACGATCAATGATCTCCCGGATCAAGTGAAACCGTCTCTGTATGTGCTTGGACTTCTGGTGCGACCGTGGTTCCTTTGCTTGTGCAATTGCTCCAGTGTTATCACAGAAGATAACCAAAGGATCTGCACTAGAAGGAACGACACCAAGTTCTCTCACGAACTTGCGAATCGATACTGCCTCCTTGGATGCTTCCGAGGCTGCAACATACTCGGCTTCTGTTGTGGAATCAGCAACAGTTGACTGTTTGAAACTCTTCCACACCACAGCACTTCCATTCAAGCTAAAAACATAGCCTGATTGCGATCGGAAATCATCCTGGTCCGACTGGAACGAAGCGTCAGTATATCCCTCTATACTGAGTTCTTCCTGACCACCATATATCAAGAACATATCTTTGGTCCTCCGCAGATATTTTATAATGTTCTTGACTGCAATCCAGTGCGCCAAACCTGGATTACTTTGGAAACGACTGGTCACGCTTAACCCGTAAGCGACGTCTGGGCGAGTACACAACATCGCATACATAATGGACCCAATAGCCGAAGCATAAGGCGTATTGTCCATTTCATCTTTCTCAGTCTGTGTTTGTGGACACTGACTCTTCGAAAGATTCAGACCATGTCTGACTGGAAGATATCCACGTTTAGAATTCTCTAAATGGAATCTCTCCAGGACTTTATCGATGTAAGTACTCTGGCACAGCCCGAGAAGCCTCTTAGATCTATCCCGGTAGATCTTCACACCTAACACATAGGCTGCTTCTCCTAAATCTTTCATCTGGAAACATTTTCCTAACCATGCTTTAACAGCATGCAGTTCAGGAATATCATTTCCAATGATTAAGATATCATCGACGTAGAGGATTAGGAATGTAATTACGCTCCCACTAAACCTCTTATAAACACACGGGTCATCTTCGTTCTTGATGAAACCAAACTCAGAGATTGATTCATCAAAACGAATGTTCCAGCTTCTAGATGCTTGTTTCAGTCCATAAATGGACTTCTTTAACTTGCATATTTTATGACGATCTGATGGATCAGTGAAACCTTCCGGTTGTGTCATATACACATCCTCATCCAGATTTCCATTAAGGAAAGCTGTTTTCACATCCATCTGCCAGATCTCATAATCGTAATATGCAGCTATTGCGAAAAGAATCCGAATAGACTTAAACATGGCTACAGGAGAGAAAGTTTCATCATAATCTATCCCGTAGATTTGTTTGAAACCTTTCGCAACTAGCCTGCCTTTATAGGTAACTACGTTACCATCCATGTCAATCTTCTTCTTGAAGATCCATTTACAGCCTATTGGGATTACTCCCGGAGGCGGATCAACCAAATCCCAGACTTGGTTATCTGACATGGAGTCCATCTCGGCTCGCATAGCATCAAGCCATCTAGCTGACTCCGGTCCACTGACCGCATCCGCATAAGTAAGGGGTTCATCATTATCAATGATGTAGACTCCGTCATAGCGCTCAGGCTGTCGACGGATCCTTCCCGATCTTCGCGGTTCCCGTGATATCTGAGCCTCAGGTTGTTCAATAACCTGATCTACCGGCTCAGGCTCATCCAACTGTGCTTGACTACTTTGTCCTTCATCTGGATTCTCATCCAGTTTTATTTCTCTCCCACTAGCCTCTTGCAGAAGAAACTCCTTCTCAAGAAATATGGCCGTCCGAGCAACAAATACTTTGTTCTCCTTGGGATCGTAGAAATAATAACCCTTAGTTTCCTTAGGGTAACCGACAAAGATGCATTTCTCAGATCTGCTCTCCAGTTTCCCAGAGGCGAGCTTTTTGACATAAGCCTCGCAACCCCAGATCCTGATAAATGTCAAGCTTGGCTGTTTCCCATACCATAACTCATATGGTGTCTTAGAAACTGCCTTGGATGGCACTCGGTTCAGTACCTTTGCAGCTGTTTCCAGTGCAAATCCCCAAAAGGAGTATGGAAGAGTAGCCTGACTCATCATAGAACGAACCATATCAAGTAACGTTCTATTTCTCCTCTCGGACACACCATTCCATTGTGGTGTTCCTGGCGGAGTGAGCTGTGAGATAATCCCACACTCCTTTAGATAGTCAGTAAATTCTCGACTTAGGTATTCACCACCTCGATCAGAACGAAGTGCCTTGATATTTCGGCCTAGCTGATTTTGTACTTCATTCTTGAACTCTTTGAACTTGTCAAAAGATTCACTCTTATGTCTCATAAGATAGACATAACCATACCTACTGAAATCATCAGTAAAGGTAATGAAGTACTGATAGCCACCTCTAGCATGTTTACTAAATGGCCCACACACATCACTGTGTATGAGGTCAAGTAAACCTGAAGCCCTTTGACCTTTGTTAGGAAAAGGTGACTTCGTCATTTTACCCATCAAACAAGCTTTGCATGTATCAATCTCCTTGTAGGAGAATGATCCCAGCAGTCCATGATCATGCAACCGCTTAATGCGCTTCTCGTTTATATGGCCCAAACGACTATGCCATAGCAAGGTGCTGTCATCAGCATACTTGGCTTTCTTATTATCAATGTTGTGTATCGAATGTTCCATGTCCAACATGAACAACCCATTGTTAATTGAACCAGTAGCATACACAATATTATCTAGAGAAAGTACACACTTTGAAGTCTTGCATTCAAAGGAAAAACCCTTCCTGACAAGAGCAGGAATGGAGATAATATTCTTGGTAATACTGGGTACAAAATAACAATTGTTTAATTCTAATACAATGCCAGATGGTAAAGAAATGAAATAGTCTCCTACAGCAACAGCAGCAACCCGTGCCCCGTTTCCAACGCGTAGGTCTACCTCATGCTGTCCCACCTGTCTTCTTCTCCTGAGTTCCTGTACATTTGAACAAATGTGAACTCCACATGCAGTGTCCAACACCCATGATATAGAAGAAGATGAAAACATGACTTCAGTCACGAATATACCTGAGCCAGAAGCGATGCTTCCCCTCTTGTCTCCTTGGAGCGCTTTACAGTCCTTTTTCCAGTGACCCAGCTGGCCACAGTGGAAACACCTGTTGTCCTTCGACCGCTTGACCTTCTGTTTCAGAGCCTTGCTGTAATTCTTGACAGGGGCCTTGCCCTTCTTCCCCTTCTTCTTGTTCCTAGAAGGAACCATTAAGACAGAGGTTGAAGGCTTGCCCTTCAGAGTTTCCTCAGTAGTCAAGAGCATATTCAGCAGCTCTGCCGGCGTACAATCGATTTTGTTCATATTAAAGTTAATGATGAACGCATCGAAAGAGGGCGGGAGAGACTGCAGAATAATATCTACAGCAAGCTCCTGGTTGATGGTATGCCCCAGTTTCTCCAGAGCCTCCTTGTGCCCAATCATCTTGAGCACGTGAGCTCCCACTGGGCTCCCTTCAGCCAGTTTGCTCTGAAAGAAGAGCTTCGTCAGATTATAGCGTTCTGTCCTCGCCTGTGCAGCATACAGCATCTTGAGGTTCGCTATAATCTCTATAGCCGACATATCCTCATGCTGACGCTGCAGCGGGTGGCGTCATAGACGCTAGCATCAGGCAAGCGACATCAATGCTATCATTGACGTGCTTTTCATAGGCTTCCCGAACCGCCCTGGCGGCGTTCGGAGCGGGGTGCGGCGGTATCGCCGTCTCGAGGACATACAGTTTCCTCTCTACCTTAAGAACGATCTTAAGGTGTCCGAACCAGTCAGAGAAGTTCGGCCCAGCAAACTTCTCCCTTTCCAGTAGGGATCGCACATTGAAGCTCATGGTGTTCGTTGCTGCAGGAATCTACAACAAGCAAGAACAGCAAGGTCAGTATCAATGTTAAGAATCAATCTAGGACTTGAGAAAGATTCTTTTTCTCACTATTTTGTCTGACTGAAAAATCCAGTAAACAGTCCGAAAGAGTAACACTCTTTTAGTGAGATGGGATCCAGATTTCATACTTGGTCTCCGCGTCCCGCTCAGGCGAGATAAGATGCACAGAGAAGACAAGCACTAATTTCTGGTAGGCTGTCCTAGCCAATCGCCAACCCGTGCGATTCCCCTTCATCTGGGCAATCCAGCAGACTGTGCCAACTGAGTTGGTACAACACAATCTCTGACCCCGCAGATGGCTGCCTCCATGTGCTACCATATGCGCCACATATGTAGCCTACATGGTCAAGCTGACCCGACCTACTCCCTGGACCACCACGTGCTATGCTGAGCAACGAGAAGCGATAAATCCCTTCTCTGTAACACGCAGGTGAAATCGAGCACCGTCTGAAGATAGATGGACGTGCCCACTGAATGGGTACAACACGGCTCCAACGATAGTCAGAACGGTGAGGTTTCGCGTCAGAAGGCTTTCCGAGCTTGATATGTTAGCGTTGGATTTTAACGGTCTTTTATCTTCTTCACTATCATGCAATTCCTATGGTGATAGCAGAAGATAAACTCATGCAGTTCTAATTATATAAGCAATAAAAAGAAAGCATGGATCTTATGTGGTAAAAGCCCATGAACCCTAAGTAAGACCTTAATTTTACTTAAGTCTTCACTTGAGCTCTTTTGCATCTCATCTGGTCCAACCCAGGGCCCTAGCTCCAAGAGCACCTCAGGTGCGCCACCAGCTGAATGCCCCTCTTGGATGTGTGCCTTTGTGCTCTTGTCTAATCAAAATACATTTTTGATCTATCTAGACAAGCTTTGACTCGCAGGTCAATTATACAATAGATTAATAAAAAATGTGATTCGCAGATCACAATAATATTAACTTATAATTAACCAGGCACGCAGGCCCCAGCACAGCACACATTTGGGCAACCCACATAAGATTAAATAAACAAGCATATGGTCTTAATCATCATGTGATCCAATCAAGAAATTAAATTTTTGAAAACCCCATAGGCATCAATTTTAACTTCCTTATGTGCCCTACAACCTTACAATGGTCCATTGATAGGGATCCACTCATCCATCTAGTTAGATCCTCTGCCCTTGCATGCACCGAGTCCTAACTGACCCGAGTTGACCTAATGGTCAACCATGCATGCGCCAAGAGCTGAACAACCATCAAGAGTTCTGGCAAGCGGGTGTGACCCCGGGCCTAACTCAAGAGTGTTCACTGGTTGTCTCAACCAGACCTCGCTACACGCCTAAGATGCAATCGACCTATGGCCACCTCGTGCTTGCGCACAGGTGCCATCTGGTCGATCCATCTAGGCTGTCAGATGGTCTGATCAGACTATTGGATCTAACCTAGAGGTGACTTCAGCCCCATCAACCCATCTAAGGGTTTATAGTAGGTGGCACTTTAGATCTAGTCATAGGCGCGCAAGTTAGGGTTTTGTTTGATAAAACAACATAAACTAAGCGCCAACACAAGACATGCGACATCAATGAACAAACAACATGCGCCTAGATAAGTAAACATCTTACTTTCGCATGGAGAAATAGCATGTCAATTTTCGCATGTGAACAAGATCTAAGCATACATGAAGATGCGCAAACATGGATCACAGAAATATCAAGCAATCATATTAACATGCTTCAACACGCTCTGATACCAATTGTAGGGTCCCCTTCAAGGGGGAGCGCAAACCTGATGCAATCCCTTTCAAGAGGGGGGCGAAAACACTAAGGGGTGGCGCATAAAATTGCAAGCGGAAGCATGTGTTTTCAACGATCTTAGCATGAGCATATGATCAACTTGAATGAGTTTAGATCTATACCATAGCCATAGAGTTGGAGGTCAGCTTGGAAGAAGAGATCGAATAGGGGTCTCCTCCACAAGATACGCACACAAGATGAGAAGTGGCCTTTCTTCTTGTTGCTCCTTGTGCTAGCAAGGACTTCAAGTGCACTTGTCGCGTGAAGGAGATGAAGGATGAACTTGGCGTGGATGAACTCTTCCTTGTCCTCGTCCAAACTCACCACACCGAAAGCAAGCAGCAATCGTTGAGAAGAGACGAGCGTTTTTTTTTTTCATCCAAGTGAGGCGTTGAAGAACCATTTCCGAAACCTCCATTCCCAAAAATGGTAAGTCATCACTTCAAACGTTCATGTCTAATGAACCAAAACAAAACGCCAATTCGATTGAACCATGCGTTCACATATGTGAACCGGTTCAATTGAATTCGGTCCAATTGAATTCGGTTTAAAGACTAAATTGAACCAAGCCAAGCAATGGTCTAAATCTCACCTGAACCATGAAGGTTCGAGATCTAACCGTACATCCCTTGATGCCTTTGATCTCACCGATCTAGCATCACTACTCTCGATCGAAGCTTACCGATCTCAAGCCCTAATCAATCAAACATGATCAGGCTAGATCTCACTTACAATCAGAGTTTAAACTCCTTTAAACTGAACCAAAACAATTCAGTCCACACGATCTGACTCAAGAAAGCCATATCATCAATTTGTGCGACCCTGAGGGTTTCCTTTAAATGTCGGTAACGATAACTTACGTTATCACGATCAGTGAGGGGTATCTAGCAACACATCACTGTCTCCCGATATAAAGGAAATAGTCTTCCAAGACTACACCCAAACCATGGCACAAGTGTGAATCAAACTCACAAGGCATGCATGTTTCCTTTGCCACTGGATGTTCTTATTGGACAAGCATGTCAAGCCTGTAACTCCAATACGATGAGCATGATTAGATCAGATGAACATAGTCATCTGGGTATGGCCATACACTTTCTCAATCATCTCATATAAGGGGGGCCCCTTTAGAACATCACACTCCTTAAACAAGGAGACGGCAATCCTTTATCTATCACTAGTGCCCTAACCTGACTCAAGCTCACCATCCAAGATAGTCTATAATCATTATGTTTCAAATGATATTGAACTACCTCAAAACAATGACAATCATCATTTAGAAACACAAGTGATCTCAAGTCAAAGGAAATGTGCCACTTGCTGCTATCAAGGATTATTCACATTGTGACAAACAATTGAATATCCTAAAAGGGTCTGTCCAGTACATCCAATGTACCCATGAGTCTACATCTTATTCCATGCTCGAAGCATCCTATAAGATTAGAACACATATTAGTCTTAACCATATCAAGGCTGTCTCAAGTTCACCAAGATATCTCGACTAAGGACTTATAGCCTGTCAGCCTAGCTGAACAGCTTTGAGACATTATTCAGAAGTACACTTATTACAGCAGACAAGGTAACAACCTGAATAATAACCATGCCTTTTATAAACATAAGAGTTTATTACATGATACTTTTACAATCCCAAGGCCTAAAACATTAGCCTTAAGGGCATACCCCAACAAACGCCTAAACGCCAATTTGCCTAAACGCCTCTTGTCTTCGAAGCTCTCTCGTGCGTGGTGTATCGTCGAGACGAAGAGGAGAGCTTTCAAAAAAGTGAGGATCATCTCATCTCCTCCATACGAAAGGATAACTTGGCATTTTTGCTAGCACAAGAATTGCGCAAGGAGGAAGCCATCATCACCTTTGTGTGCGTCTTCTTTGGAGGAGAGCCAATTCGCCCTCTTGCTTCCAAATCGCCATCCACTCATGGCCATGGTGAGATCTTCTCTTGATCTATGAAATGAATCAAAGTTGATTATATAGACATACTACATGCGATCCTATGGAAACCCTAATTCCGCCCATGCAAGTTTTGAAATTGCGCATGCTTAGGGTTTCAACCCCTTTCGCTCCCCCTTGAAGGGGACTTTCAGAAACTGCCGCAGCCTTCACAAAGCCGTCACGCCCATTCGCCGTTCGCTTGCTTTCTTGCATTAATTGTGCTGAGGCTCCTCCTTCGACAGCCGCGCCTTCAGCGAAATTAAATTGCAGCAGCGAGGGATTAATGCCGCCGCCTCTTCCATTCAGTAATTAGGCCGACATCTATTTAAAAGGAGTATCAAGAACAATTTCTTCTCCGTTGCTCGACCTTCTCTGTTCCTGAGATTTCTGACCCTGCTGCTACCTCCACAGGCGCCAATCACCCAATTCCCATCTCTGATTTCATCCGTGGCGCTAGAAGAAGGGCTGCTATCGTCAGTTTGGCTGATATCCATTTTTCTTCGTTCAATTTCTTCTGCCGAGACTGATTTCGAGTCACGCTTCCCTGTTTCTTCATGTCACCCCGCTCTCTCGCCTCCGGCAGCTATTGGATCTCTGCTATCTTCACGCGCGCCGACCACCTAATTTTGTTGCTGCCCTTTTATTAGTGCCGAGGAGTTCACCTCTTCTAGCTTGATTTCCATCTCTAGTTCTACGCGCTTCCCAAGATCTGCCGAGAAGCTCCCCACTTTCCTGATTTTCAGCATCTAGATCTCTCGGCACTCTTCCTAGTTCTATTTTCTTCTTGCCGCTACTTTCTCTTGATTTCAATCTGCTTCATCCACAATGGCCCCCAAGTGTAAGATCGGAGCCCAGAAGTCTACTATGCATGTACCTGCTACTCCCTTCTGCCAGCCTACTTCTTCAGCTGTTCCGCCCTCTTCCTCAGACGCTGCACCAAGGCCACATGCTATTTTTGGATTTCCCATGCGAAATACTTTTCAAGCTCACAAGTGCAGTCAAATTCTCCAGCGCAAGATAATACATACACGTTATCTAGACAGATTCGCTATGGGCACTCTAGGCTTTTTTGATGACATTGAGTGGATGTTTGACTAGATCGGATGGCACCAGTTCATCCACATGACTCATCCCACATATATTTCACTATGCTTGGAGTTCTTAAGTTCTTTTGAGGTATAGCTAAACTCCAATGACGATGATGACATTGGGCGGATCTCATTTAGATTAGGCGGAGCGGAGCATAGCCTTGATCTTATCCAGCTTAACCGCATCTTCGGGTTTCCTCTGCATGCACCACACATTCCACCATCTGAGTACAAGGAGCATGAGTTTTGGGCATCCATTAGCAGTGACACCTCTTATTCCGCTGGTTCTGCTCGTGCCAGTAGTATCAGTAACCTAGTTTTATGCTATGTCCATCGTTTCTTGGCTCAAACTATTTTTGGACGTGGCGAGAGTGACGACATGGTGCGTCAGGGAGAGGTACTTTATTTATGGGCCATGCTCCATTCCTTTCAAATAAATATAGGCTACTTTTTGGTTAAACAATTGTTGAAAGTATCCTGAGCCAGTAAGGGGCAGATAGTTATGGGAGGACTGGTCACTTCCATTGCTCTTGTTGTTGGCATCGACCCGAGTGGCATGGAGATAGCCACTGGCAGCACTCACCTGGACCTCGATTCATGTCTCTCTATGCGCATGATTATCAAGAGAGGAGACTCCTACTTCCTCTTCTTCAGAGATTGGACATAGCTGATGCCTCTTCCATGCTAGGACCGCACCACTATCAGAAATAGGAGCAATTGGAAGATACGCCCTATTACTGCTTCCACCACTGTAGCTACTGTGAGTGTACTGCCATTGAGTTTCATACCACCTTCCTCCTCGGCCGGATTCTATGCCTTTACAGGTCAGTATTCAGTATTCCTCTTTCTCTTCCAATGTTGAAAAACTTTCGAAACAACTATTAGAAGAACAACAAAGGCAAGGGGAGTATTTGGAACAAATGTTTTCACACTTAGAGGAAGGACAACATGAGATCCGCCGAGAACTATCCCACCAGAGCTCTAGACTTGACAGGATGGCTACTGAGCAGAACCAACAGGGGAAGTTGTTGTGTCTGCAAGTGCACGGATACTCGAAGTAATATTTAAGATATCGAACCACAGAGACCTCATTGTTAAGTACCACGAATTGAATTATCACTAGCTAAACAAATCGAGAAAGATGAAAATAAACGATCGAACGGTATACGGAAAATCATAGAGAAAGAACTGGGACTAGGGGTTCATCCACCTTAATATTTATGACTAGATATAATTAAATGTTCATCAATCTATTTTTGTTATGGTAAAGATATAGCTTACTTAATAAAGAAATTAACTCGCACTCGCGCAGTCAATTTACAAAGAACGATCCACACTCTTGTGCAAGATCTATCCAATGTTTAATATAAGTAAACTTTAACAGAGAGATTATGAATCACTCTCATGCATTCCATCTCAATTTCAAGATCTCAAGCAAAACTAAGTATTCTCATACCTTAGTTTCACAGGTTTTACTTAAGGTTTTCAAACAATCCAATATCTATCTCTAGCATATTTTCATGTATAAAACAATAATAATTTCTAGATCAGAACATCAACAAGAATTAAACTTCTAAAATCTAAAGTTAAGAACACAACTAATCTCTTATGATGAGCTCCTACCATAAATTCTAGGGTTCTAAGTTTTGCGTATCATCTTCTCATACCAGAACACAAAACTCTAATACATGTTAATGATTGAAACCAGAAAAGATTAAAGACATTAATCTCTTAAGTAAAATTACCATACCAAAAATATTTTGATGGAATAAAGATCATCTAGTCATTGAAAGATCAAGGAGATTATACCTTTTGTCCCAAAAGAAAGTTTAAGCTAGCATGATTGAAGGATTACAATAAAACATGGTTTTAGATTGATCAGAAATCAAAAGGGAAGAGTAAAAGTTACAAAATAGGGCTGTAATGAAAATTACAGCCCGTAATTTGCAGCAGAGTCGCGATGAACAGTGCAGGCGACCATGTTTTTGTTGATTTCTCCCTTGATCGATCTCCTTTCACTCTGAAACTTCTGTGGTGTGTTCTCCTTCCTCATGCAAAGCTTCCTTTCAAATTTCATGGCCGGAGATGGTTTGTACAATGAACGGCCATGAACCCTAGCGCGGCGGCGATTCCTGAAACTCTCCCTCGAACATGTATGAAAATTGTTCCTTTTTCTTTGAAAATCTCCCCTTGCTAATGCTGAGTGTTCCCCATTTTTCGGATCTTCAATTGGTGCCCTAAATCTCGAGAAATCATTTGTTTAAGTTTTCGACGGAAGAATCGGGCAACTGGGCGCAAAATTACGGTACCGTGACGATCATTACGGTACTGCCGTAATTACTTATGAAGTTTCTGTAGGTATATGGCCTGTAATTACAGCACCATAAAAATCCTTATGGTATGCGGTAATTCTTACGCAATCCTTTGAAGTCTCTGCCCGAATCTGGACAGAAATCATGGCACCGTAAAATTCATTATGGTAGTGCCGTAATTTCTTTGAAAATCTTCTGCGGGTTGCGGCCGTGAAATTCATTACGGTAGTGCCATATGTTGGGGTATGCCCTTAAGGCTAATGTTTGAGGCCTTGGGATTATATCAGTATCATGTATAAACTCTATGTTTATAAAGGCAATGGTTGTAATTCAGGTTGTTATATTATCTGCTGCAATACATATACTTCTGAATAATGTCTCAATGCTGTTCAGCTTGGCTGACATGCACTTTTGTCCTTAGTCGAGATATCTTGGTGAACATGAGACAGCCTTGATATGATTGAGACTAATATGTGTTCTAATCTTATAGGATGCTTCGAGCATGGAATAAGATGTAGACTCATGGGTACATTGGATGTACTGGACAGACCCTACTAGGATATTCAATTGCTTGTCACAATGTGAATAATCCTTGTATGCAAACAAGTGGCATACTTCCTCTGACTTGAGATCACTTGTGTTTCTAAATGATGATTGGCATTGTTTTGAGGTAATTCAATATCATTTGAAACATAATGGTTATAGACTATCTTGGATGATGAGCATGAGTCATGTTAGGGTGCTAGTGATAGATATAGGATTGCCGTCTCCTAGTTTGGAGTGTGATGTTCTATAGGGGCCCCCTGGATGAGATGATTGAGAAAGTGTATGGCCATACCCAAGTGACTATGTTCATCTGATCTAATCATTCTCATCATATTGGAGCTACAGGCTTGACTCGCTTGTCCAATAAGAACATCCAGTGGCAAAGGAAACATGTATGCCTAGTGAAGTGGATTCACACTTGTGCTGTGGTTTGGGTGTAGTCTTGGAATACTCTTTCCTTTATATCGGGAGACAGTGATGTGTTGCTAGATACCCCTCACTGATCGTGATAACATAAGTTGTCGTTACTGACATTTAAAGGAAACCCTTAGGGTCGCACAATTTGATGATATGGCTTACTTAAGTCAGATCGTGTGGACTGAATTGTTTGGGTTCAGTTTAAAGGGATTTAAACTCTGATTGTAATTGAGATCTGGTCTGATCATGTTTGATTGATTAGGGCTTGAGATCGATAAGCTTTGATCGAGAGAATGGATGCTAGATCAGTGAGATCAGAAGCATCAAGAGATGAACGGTTAGATCTGGAGCCTTAGGGTTTATTGTGATCTAGACCAAATTGCTTGGGTTAATTGGTCTTTGAACCAGACCAAATTGAACCGGCTCATCAAGTGAGCGCATGGTTCAAGAGGAGAGGAATTTGCGATTGGGGTAAACTCATGGTCGCATCACAAGTTGAGATTTTTCTATTTTTAGAAAACATGTCTCTAAACGTGGGCACGCCTCACGTTCTCTCTTTCACGCCTCTTGTCGCCTCTTTGGCTTGGTCTCTACACACATTCTCGAGAGGAGAAGTTGAGACGACAAGGGAGAGGTTTTTTCGCTAAGCAAAGTTGTCTTCTCTTCCCTTCCATACGACAAGGACCCTTGGAGAACCTTGCTAGCACAAGGATCAACAAGGAGTAGGCGACATCACCTTGTGTGCGCACCATTTTAGGAGAAGCATTCGACTCTCTTCTTCCTAGACGCCATCCAAGAAATGGCATTGGTAAGAATCGATCCTCATGTATATGAAAATTTAAAGTTGATCATACTGCATGCATCGATCTAGAAACCTATTCCGCTGCGTTAAATCCTCTACATGCGCCTATTAGGGTTTCGCCCCCATGTTAGGGGACTTTCAATTGGTATCAGAGCTTGTTTTATGCATGTTTTTATGATTGCTTGATGCTTTTGTGATCCATGTTTGCGCAACATAGATAGATCTATATGTTACATGCGAAAAATTACATGTTGTATATTCATGTTGGCGCATGTATGAAGGTGGCGCATGTTTCATATTGTGGTTGACTGTTTTTCGTTAAAACAAAATCATCTGCGCGCTTACCATTAGATCTAAGCGGCGCCTGCTATAAAACCTTAGACGGGTTATTAGGGTTGAAGTCATCATCTAGTTAAGATCCAAACAGTCTGATCAGACTATCTGACAGCCTAGATGGGTCGACCAGATGGCACCTGTGCGCAAGCACGAGGTGGCTATAGGTCGACTGCAGACAGGCGTGTAGCGATGTCTGGTTGAGACAACCTGTGAATGCGCATGAGTTAGGCCCGGGGTCACACCCGCTTGCCAGAACTCATGAGGTCGTTCAGCCCTTGGCCCATGCATGGTTGACCATTTGGTCGACTCAAGTCAATTAGGACTTAGTGCATGTAAGGGCAGTGGATCTGACTAGGACTGATGAGTGGATCCCTAGTAATGGACCGTTGTAAGGTAGTAGGGCACATAAGGAAAATAAAATTGATGCCAATGGGGTTTTCAAAAATTTTATTTTCATGTTTGGATCACATGTTGATTGTATACATGATGAATGTTTATTTAATCTTATGTGTGCTGCCCGTTTTAATGTGTGCTGTGCTGGGGCCTGCGTGCCTGGTTAATAAATGTAAATTATTTACTGTGATCTGCGCATCACATTTTATTTAATTTATAAAGTGCAATTGACCTGCGTGTCAATCATGTCTAGATAGATTAAAGTGTAATTTTAATCAGACATGAGCACAGAGCACACTTGGCAGAGGCGCATGCAGCAGAGGCTTGACCAGGTGGGAGGTCTAGGGTTCGACTCTAGGACAGGCGCATTTACCTGGTGGGCGCACCTGAGCTGCAGTGAGCGGGCTTATTGGGCTTTTACCATATAAGATCAGCATGCTTTCTATTTATTGATTAAATAATTAGAACTGCATGATTTAATCTTCTGCTATCACCATAGGATTTGCATGATAGTTGAGAAGATAAAAGGACCGTTAAAATCCAACGCTAAAATATCAAGCTCGTAAGCCTTCTGACGCGAAACCTCACTGTTCTGACTATCGTTGGGGCCGTGTTGTACCCACTCAGTGGGCACGCCCATCTATCTTCAGACGGTGCGGGATTACACCTACGTGTTACAGGGAAGGGATTTATCGCTTCTCGTTGCTCAGCATAGCACGTGGTGGTCCAGGGAGTAGGTTGGGTCAGCTTGACCATGTAGGCTACATATGGCGCATATGTTAGCTATATGGAGGCAGCCATCTGTGGGGTCAGAGATTGTGTTGTACCAACTTAGTTGGCACAGTCGGCTGGATCGCCCAGATGAAGGGGAATCGCACGGGTTGACGATTGGCTGGGATTGCCTACCAGAAATTAGTGCTTGTACTCTCTGTGGAACTTATCTCGCCTGAGCGGGACGCGGAGACCAAGTATGAAATCTGGATCCCATCTCACTAAAAGAGATTTACTCTTTCGGGCTGTTTTGCTAGATTTTTCAGCTAGATAAAATAGTGAAAAAAGAATCTTCCTTAAGTCCTGGATTGATTCTAACATTGATACTGACCTTGCTGTTCTTGCATTGTTGTAGATACCTGCAGCAACGAACACCACGAATTTCAATGTGCGATCCCTACTGGAAAGGGAGAAGTTTGCTGGGCCAAACTTCTCAGACTGGTATGGACACCTTAAGATTGTTCATAAGGCTGAGAGGAAACTGTATGTCCTCGAGACGGCTATACCACCTCAACCCGCTCCGAACGCCGCAAGGGCGGTTCGCGAAGCTTATGAGAAGCATGTCAATGATAGCATTGATGTTGCTTGCCTGATGCTTGCGTCTATGACGCCACAGCTGCAGCGTCAGCATGAGGATCTCTCTGCTATAGAAATTATAGCAAACCTCAAGTTGCTGTATGCTGCACAGGCGAGGACTGAACGCTACAATTTGACTAAACTTTTCTTTCAGAGCAAACTGGCTGAAGGGAGTCCAGTGGGAGCTCACGTGCTCAAGATGATTGGGCACAAAGAGGCTCTAGAGAAACTGGGACATACCATCAATCAGGAGCTTGCTGTAGATATTATTTTGCAGTCTCTCCCGGCTTCTTTCGATCCGTTCATCATTAATTTTAATATGAACAAGATCGACTGTACGCCGGCAGAGTTGCTGAATATGCTCTTGACTACAGAGGAGACTCTAAAGGGAAAGCCTTCATCCTCTGTCTTGATGATTCCTGCAAGGAACAAAAGGAAGGGGAAGAAGGGCAAAGCCCCTGTCAAGAACTACAACAAGGCTCTGAAGCAAAAGGTTAAGCGGTCGAAGGAATACAGATGTTTCCATTGTGGCCAGTTGGGTCACTGGAAAAAGGACTGTAAAGCGCTCCAAGGAGATAAGAAGGGAAGCAATTCTTTCGCTTCTGGCTCAGGTATTTTTGTGACTGAGGTCATGTTTTCTTCTTCTATATCATGGGTGTTGGACACTGTATGTGGAGTTCACATTTGTTCAAATGTACAGGAACTCAAGAGAAGAAGACAGGTGGGACAGCATGAGGTGGACCTACGAGTTGGAAACGAGGCACGGGTTGCTGCTATTGCTGTAGGAGTTTATTACATCTCTTTACCATCTGGACTTGTATTAGAACTGGACAATTGTTATTTTGTTTCGAGTATTACGAAAAATATTATCTCTATTCCTGCTCTTGTCAGGAAAGGATTTTCCTTTGAATGCAATATTTCAAAGTGTGTTGTTTCTTTTGATAATATTGTTTATGCTACTGGATCAATTAACAATGGGTTATTCATGTTGGACATGGAATGTTCTATACAGCAAATTGATAATAAGAAAGCCAAGTATGCTGATGACAGCACCTTATTATGGCATAGTCGTTTAGGCCATATAAACAAGAAACGCATTAAGCGGTTGCATGATCATGGACTGCTGGGATCATTCTCTTGTGAGGAGATTGATACATGCAAAGCTTGTTTAATGGGCAAAATGACAAAAGCTCCTTTTTCTAATAAAGGTCAAAGGGCTTCAGATTTACTTGACCTTATACACAGTGATGTGTGTGGCCCATTTAGTAAACATGCCAGAGGTGGCTATCTATACTTCATTACCTTTACTGATGATTTCAGTAGATACGGGTATGTCTATTTAATGAGACATAAAAGTGAATCTTTTGACAAGTTCAAAGAGTTCAAGAATGAAGTACAGAATCAGTTAGGCCGAAATATCAAGGCACTTCGCTCAGATCGAGGTGGAGAATACTTGAGTCATGAGTTTACTGACTATCTGATGGAGTGTGGGATTGTCTCATAGCTCACTCCGCCAGGAACACTGCAATGGAATGGTGTGTCCGAAACGAGAAATAGAACCTTACTGGATATGGTACGCTCTATGATGAGTCAGGCTATTTTACCTTACTCCTTTTGGGGATTTGAACTGGAGACAGCTGCAAAGGTACTAAACCGAGTGCCATCCAAGGCAGTTTCAAAGACTCCATATGAGTTATGGTATGGGAAACAGCCGAGCTTGACATTTATTAAGATCTGGGGTTGCGAGGCTTATGTCAAAAAGCTCGCCTCTGGGAAATTGGAAAGCAGATCTGAGAAATGTATCTTTGTCGGTTACCCTAAAGAAACAAAGGGTTATTATTTCTACGATCCCAAAGAGAACAAAGTGTTTGTTGCTCGAACGGCTATTTTTCTTGAGAAGGAGTTTCTTCTGCAAGAGGCCAATGGGAGAGAAATAAAGCTGGATGAGAATTCAGAGGAAGGACAAAGTAGTCAAGCACAGTTGGATGAGCCTGAGCCAGTGAAACAGGTTACTGAACAACCTGAGGCTCAGATATCACGGGAACCGCGTAGATCGGGAAGGATCCGTCGACAGCCTGAGCGCTATGACGGAGTCTACATCATTGATCATGATGAACCCCTCACTTATGCGGATGCGGTCAGTGGACCGGACTCAGCAAGATGGCTTGAAGCTATGCGCGCCGAGATGGACTCCATGTCAGATAACCAAGTTTGGGATTTGGTTGATCCGCCTCCGGGAGTAATCCCTATAGGCTGTAAGTGGATCTTCAAGAAGAAGATTGACATGGATGGTAACGTGGTTACCTATAAAGGCAGGCTTGTTGCGAAAGGTTTCAAACAAATCTACGGGATAGATTATGATGAAACTTTCTCTCCTGTAGCTATGTTCAAGTCTATTCGGATTATTCTTGCGATAGCAGCATATTATGATTATGAGATCTGGCAGATGGATGTGAAGACCGCTTTCCTTAATGGAAAACTGGATGAGGATGTGTATATGACACAACCTGAAGGTTTCACAAATCCATCAGATCGTCATAAAATATGCAAATTAAAGAAGTCCATTTATGGACTTAAACAAGCATCAAGAAGCTGGAATATTCGTTTTGATGAATCAATCAGTGAATTTGGTTTCATCAAGAATGAAGATGACCCGTGTGTATATAAGAGGTTTAGTGGGAGCGTAATTACTTTCCTAGTCCTCTACGTCGATGACATCTTGATCATTGGAAACGACATTCCTGAACTGCATGCTGTCAAGGCATGGTTAAGGAAATGTTTCCAGATGAAAGATTTAGGAGAAGCAGCCTATGTATTAGGTGTGAAGATCTACAGGGATAGATCTAAGAGGCTTCTCGGGCTGTGCCAGAGTACTTACATCGATAAAGTCCTGGAGAGATTCCATTTAGAGAATTCTAAAAGAGGATATCTTCCAGTCAGACATGGTCTGAATCTTTCAAAGAGTCAGTGTCCACAAACACAGACTGAGAAAGATGAAATGGATAATACGCCTTATGCTTCGGCTATTGGGTCCATTATGTATGCGATGTTGTGTACTCACCGAGACGTTGCTTACGGGTTAAGCGTGACCAGTCGATTCCAAAGTAGTCCAGGTAAGGCACACTTGATTGCAGTCAAGAACATTTTAAAATATCTGCGGAGGACCAAAGATATGTTCTTGGTGTATGGTGGTCAGGAAGAACTCAGTATTGAAGGATATACTGACGCTTCGTTCCAATCTGACCAGGATGATTTCCGATCTCAATCAGGCTATGTTTTTAGCTTGAATGGAGGAGCAGTGGTGTGGAAAAGTTTCAAACAGTCTATTGTTGCTGATTCCACAACAGAAGCCGAGTATGTTGCAGCCTCAGAAGCATCTAAGGAGGCAGTGTGGATTCGTAAGTTCGTTCAGGAACTTGGTGTTATTCCTTCGAGTGCTGATCCATTGGTTATCTTCTGTGATAACACTGGAGCAATTGCACAAGCAAAGGAAGCACGGTCGCACCAGAAGTCCAAGCACATACAGAGAAGGTTTCATTTGATCCGAGAGATCATTGATCGAGGCGAGATCAAAGTCTGCAAGGTTCATACAGAAAACAATCTGGCTGACCCGCTTACAAAGCCTCTGGCGCAGCAGAAGCATGAGAAGCACTGTAATAATATGGGTTTGAGATTTCTCAACCATTAGATTAAGTGCAAGTGGGAGATTGTTGGGGTATGCCCTTAAGGCTAATGTTTGAGGCCTTGGGATTCCATGAGTATCATGTATATAAACTCTTTTGTTTATAAAGGCAATGGTTGTTATTCAGGTTGTTACATTGTCTGCTGCAATATGTGTACTTCTGAATAATGTCTCAAAGCTGTTCAGCTAGGCTGACATGCAGTTAAGTCCTTAGTCGAGATATCTTGGTAAACATGAGACAGCCTTGATATGATTGAGACTAATGTGTGTTCTAATCTTATAGGATGCTTCGAGCATGGAATAAGATGTAGACTCATGGGTACATTGGATGTACTGGACAGACCCTACTAGGATATTCAATTGCTTGTCACAATGTGAATAATCCTTGTATGCAAACAAGTGGCATACTTCCTCTGACTTGAGATCACTTGTGTTTCTAAATGATGATTGGCATTGTTTTGAGGTAGTTCAATATCATTTGAAACATAATGGTTATAGACTATCTTGGATGATGAGCATGAGTCATGTTAGGGTGCTAGTGATAGATATAGGATTGCCGTCTCCTAGTTTGGAGTGTCATGTTCTATAGGAGCATCAAGAGATGAACGGTTAGATCTGGAGCCTTAGGGTTTATTGTGATCTAGACCAAATTGCTTGGGTTAATTGGTCTTTGAACTAGACCAAATTGAACCGGCTCATCAAGTGAGCGCATGGTTCAAGAGGAGAGGAATTTGCGATTGGGGTAAACTCATGGTCGCATCACAAGTTGAGATTTTTCTATTTTTAGAAAACATGTCTCTAAACGTGGGCACGCCTCACGTTCTCTCTTTCACGCCTCTTGTCGCCTCTTTGGCTTGGTCTCTACACACATTCTCGAGAGGAGAAGTTGAGACGACAAGGGAGAGGTTTTTTCGCCAAGCAAAGTTGTCTTCTCTTCCCTTCCATACGACAAGGACCCTTGGAGAACCTTGCTAGCACAAGGATCAACAAGGAGTAGGCGACATCACCTTGTGTGCGCACCATTTTAGGAGAAGCATTCGACTCTCTTCTTCCTAGACGCCATCCAAGAAATGGCATTGGTAAGAATCGATCCTCATGTATATGAAAATTTAAAGTTGATCATACTGCATGCATCGATCTAGAAACCTATTCCGCTGCGTTAAATCCTCTACATGCGCCTATTAGGGTTTCGCCCCCATGTTAGGGGACTATCCAATGTTTAATATAAGTAAACTTTAACAGAGAGATTATGAATCACTCTCATGCATTCCATCTCAATTTCAAGATCTCAAGCAGAACTAAGTATTCTCATACCTTAGTTTCACAGGTTTTACTTAAGGTTTTCAAACAATCCAATATCTATCTCTAGCATATTTTCATGTATAAAACAATAATAATTTCTAGATCAGAACATCAACAAGAATTAAACTTCTAAAATCTAAAGTTAAGAACACAACTAATCTCTTATGATGAGCTCCTACCATAAATTCTAGGGTTCTAAGTTTTGCGTATCATCTTCTCATACCAGAACACAAAACTCTAATACATGTTAATGATTGAAACCAGAAAAGATTAAAGACATTAATCTCTTAAGTAAAATTACCATACCAAAAATATTTTGATGGAATAAAGATCATCTAGTCATTGAAAGATCAAGGAGATTATACCTTTTGTCCCAAAAGAAAGTTTAAGCTAGCATGATTGAAGGATTACAATAAAACATGGTTTTAGATTGATCAGAAATCAAAAGGGAAGAGTAAAAGTTACAAAACAGGGCTGTAATGAAAATTACAGCCCGTAATTTGCAGCAGAGTCGCGATGAACAGTGCAGGCGACCATGTTTTTGTTGATTTCTCCCTTGATCGATCTCCTTTCACTCTGAAACTTCTGTGGTGTGTTCTCCTTCCTCATGCAAAGCTTCCTTTCAAATTTCATGGCCGGAGATGGTTTGTACAATGAACGGCCATGAACCCTAGCGCGGCGTCGATTCCTGAAACTCTCCCTCGAACATGTATGAAAATTGTTCCTTTTTCTTTGAAAATCTCCCCTTGCTAATGCTGAGTGTTCCCCATTTTTCGGATCTTCAATTGGTGCCCTAAATCTCGAGAAATCATTTGTTTAATTTTTCGACGGAAGAATCGGGCAACTGGGCGCAAAATTACGGTACCGTGACGATCATTACGGTACTGCCGTAATTACTTATGAAGTTTCTGTAGGTATATGGCCTGTAATTACAGCACCATAAAAATCCTTATAGCATGCGGTAATTCTTACGCAATCCTTTGAAGTCTCTGCCCGAATCTGGACCGAAATCATGGCACCGTAAAATTCATTATGGTAGTGCCGTAATTTCCAAAAAAATCTTCTGCGGGTTGCGGCCGTGAAATTCATTACGGTAGTGCCATATTCCCAGATTACGACCATAAAATTAATTACTGCACTACCGTAATATCGCAGGAAAATCTGGTTTGACTTGAAATTTTGTGTGCAAACTCCTCTTATGATTAGAATTCGTCCACGCATCGAAATTGATTGAAAACTCATGATAATGATGTCTTTTTACCTGAAATTGATAAAAAACCAAGAAAGGTATAGTTTCCAAAATATTTGAAAAATAAGGCATGAAAATAAGCAACAGAGCATGATTATGACCCAGAAATGCAGTGGATTTACTAAGAAATATGCTATGAAATTTAGAGTCATCAAAATACATAAGGCTCAAATGTTGCTTGTCCTGAAGAAAATAAAGAAAACAATACTGATTATGAAAGTAAACCTTCAGATGATGAATAAATTTCTAAGATATAGTTACCTATATAAAATTCACATCAAATAAATACTCAAAATTTCAAATAAATATATCGTCCTCTGAATTCAATCCTTGAGATCCATGACTCAATCAAATAAAATTTTGCAATGTGCATAAATAGAATTTCAATCTCATGAGTTCACCTAGTTATAACCTTGAGTCCATGATGTCTTTGTTTACAGGACTAGGTATCACAAAATCTTTTTCCACTCAAATTTTTCTCTCTCTTTTTTATGTATCTTTGACATTTTCTAAAATGAATACCACCTTTCTTCTATGACATATTTATAATTTATTGGTCATATAACCAACATAATTGAACTCATATCTCTTTAAGTAGAAAGAATTCTTCTTGAGATAGCGGAGTTAATGTAAAAGAATCTCTCTCATGGCATGCATCCACATAGATACATACTTTTTATTGAACTTCAACTCTTATCTTAGGTACCATTGCAAATACAATGCCAAGAAGAGGAGTTATTCTTTTCAGACTTCAACCCATAACTTTAGGTACCACTGCCAATTTTTCGCAGTGCCAAATAGGGGGATCACTTTTGTTTGTGGATTTTGGGTTCTTTCTTCCCAACAAATAACAAGATGGACTTTAATGATCTACTAGGTTTAATCAATTGATATCAATATGAAAATCACACAACATATGCTCATTTTATCCAAAAGAATTACTTCACTTTCAAATCTCATTAATTAAACAATATATTCACCCAAAACTTCATGTATCAATCATGGAAAATTTCAACAGATTAAATCAAAGAAATAAACACATCATTTTAGATCTATTTCCAATTCTTCAAGCATTGTCATGAACAATATTTCATCATCAAGAAAAATTTCAGCAAGATAACGACAGTATTTTCATGACCAAACAAACCACACAGGCATATATATCATTATTACCAAATCATACTAAAATCATGAATACCAAATCACATATGATACAAAACACAGAGTGTATCAATCCCAAATATCAAAATATCAAATACAACCATATCAAACTATTATCAAATCAAGTATCAATAGAATCTCAATACAACCATATCAAAAGAAAGTATAGCAGTCATCAAATCCTCTTAATACAACCAAATTGAAATCATGTAGCAATTAAATCTCAGAAACGAGGATCAATAGTAGTAGGACACAAGAAGTTTGATAGAGTCATCCTTCCCAACACAAGTATAAAATCAATATCATACAGTAAAATATAAGTAGAGCAATAAGAATAGGAGAAAGATACTCACAACGCTCTACTCATCTGAATCCGTCTCCTCATCATCTCCCTTAGCCGGGGTGGTGTCCATGGGATCCTGAGAACCTCCTTCTCCTGCATCACCATAAATACCACCCCGTCCTGGTATCCTCGAAGCCAAAGCGATTGTAGAGAAAGTTACCCATCTCTTCCATATAGTTCCCCAACGCCTTGACATCTTGGTGAATGTGGCTCATGGCGTCGGACATCCTCCCCATGGAACCTATGATCTTCTCCATGCGCTGCTCTTGTCGGTACAGGAGAGGGATATATCTTGCGCGAAAGTGATCCTTTAGTTCTTTGTTTGATGATTTACTTATTTTCAGCGTTGGGATAGATCTTGCGCGAAAGCGAGGATTGGTCCCTGCATGATTATCTGCACGAAAGTGAGATGATCCTTTTATGAAGTAAATTATGTCTTTATCATGATGAAATTAGTCTGACGACCTTTTATTTATATCTAGTCATTGAAATTAAAGCGGATGAAACCCTAGTCCCAGCTTCTCTCTCTGTTTATCTTTACGCTCTTCCTATCATTACTTGCCTTAAAATCGGTTGCTTAGCTAGTAAGAATACAACTATTTGGTACTTAACACATAGGTCTCTGTGGGTTCGATATCTTAATTATTACTTCAAGTATTCGTGCACTTGCGGACACAACAAGCTTGGTGACATAACAAGTTTTTGGAGCCATGTTAGGGAGTGACTAAGTCCCTGTACGCCAAACAACGAGTTTGGCCGCGACACCAGAAATAAGTTTTTGTCCACCTACTTGTTGGGATACAACAAGTTTTTGGCGCCATTGCCGGGGACTTTAGTTTTGTTAATATCAAAATAGTTGTTAGTATTGCTACACAACAAGTTTTATTTGTTTTCACAAGTTGTGACAAAACTCTGATTTATGAAATTTGTGAATTTGCTTGTGTTTTCTATTTTCTATTTTTTATATATTCTAAAAAAAATAATAATTTGATTGATTAGTGTTTGATAATCTTTCTATTCTTGATAGATTTGAAGATATGTCTTTTAATTACAACTCCTGGGCAACTGAAAGAGGTGAGGTATACATGCTGTTGGAAAACCCTGGGGATTTTTAAAATTTTACAGACATGCACAGTGGAAGCAATCCCCGAAACAGGCCAGTCCCAAAAACCCAGAAGATCGAGTCATGCGAGGGAATCAACACGGTGAGTAGGAGATGATACCTTGCAGCGTAGATTAAGGATGCGATGCAGGCGCCCAAATGTTCGCCCTCTGCAGTCTCGCACACAGCCGACGCTCGAGTTCTCTTCTTCCACGCCCAGTGCTAGCCTCGGGAAGAAGATCCATGCCTCAGGGAGTCCTCAAGTACTTGCTCCACCCTCTAAGAGAAGACGCCAAGGAGAGGTGATGGAAATTTCGCCAAGGTCCAACCTTGCGAATGCCAAGAGGAGAGAGGAGAAGGGAGAAGGCGCCAAGGAGAAAAATCTCTTCCAAAAGACCAAGTCCACGCCAACTCCTCTCCCCCTCTTCTTTTATAGAAAACATGGTGACCCTTGGAATTCCGTTGAGACCTTTGGAATTCCGCAATAAATTCTCTGAATTAATCATCATTAATAATAGAATTAAATTCAGAATTAATTATAGAATTAAACTCTGAATTAAAGTCTCATAATGACTCATTAAAACTTTGAATTAAAGTCTCATAATGATCATTAATGATGTGACTCTTCAAATTCAGAATTAAATTCATCATTAAACTTAGAATTAATTACATAATTAATTCCTACAATTAAATGCAGTATTTAATTCACCATGATGTCTATTGGGCAAAGCAACTTATTGTCATGGCCCATCAGGCCTGATGGCCCATTGGGCCTCAAGGCCCATTAGGCCTCACGCCCCAACTAGGCTTCACGCCCATTGGGCTTGGAGGCCCATTGGTCCATGCTACAAGCTTAGACTTCATTTAGCCCATTTGGTACAAATGACCTATTGGGCCCAATTGGCCCATCTGGCCCAAAAATGAAGTTAGCTCCAATGAGTCCCTTCCATCTCATCAGGCACAATGGTGCTGATGGATTCTCCCAAATAGATCCGAGTTATCCAATAACTCGATCAATAGGCTACCCGATCAATACGAGAACCCGAGTTTCAAGTTGTGCGAGCCTGTAGGTTCCTCTAACGTTGGCAGTGATGAACTCAGGTCATCACAAGCAGTGAGTGGCACATAGCAGTGCATCGCTGCTACCCAAGTCTTTGGAATGGATATCAGCATCGACATCTCTATCATCGCAATAAGATACCGATGCATTACAGTCCCTTTGCCATACTAATATCCGATTGGACAAAGTGTGTCACCACTTTATTTTCACCCAATCTCTGTTAGGGAATACCGGGTGTAATTTAAAATTTTGCAGTCCCAGGATGCAGCGGAAGAATCATTACACCCGAAACATATTCCAGTCCCAAGGATCCATGCGAGACAGAAGACACAAGGATGTGTTAGAGATGTACCTCTTTTGCTTGTCTAGTTGCCGAAGCCATGTTGAAGACGATCAAGTGCTCGCCCTCTATAAGTATCCACGCGTCGACTCCTTGATCGTCGCTCCCTTCCACGCTTGGTGCTAGCCTCGGGAAGAGAATCAAGCCTTCACCTCACTTGCGCCACCTTCAAGAGAACTTGCGCCAAGGAGGGGATAGGGAAGATGCCGCTAAGGACTTCCCTCTTCTTCTTTGCTTGTGCCACCTTCAAGCAAGATGCGCCAATGGCAATGAGAGGGAGAGAGCTTGCGGCAATAGAAGGAGAAGCCACCAAGCCCAATTTCTCTTTGCGCCAAGAAGAGGAGGTCTTTCGGCCAATTGGAAGAAGGTTGCGCCAAGCCTTTGTTGTCACCTTTTGCCCTTGCTCACGCCTCTCTATGTGTCCTCACACCTTCAAGGAGTCAAACATTAGAAGGGGCGGTAAGGGGTCCTATAAATAAGACAAGAGGCGGCTAGGGCAAGGGCTAGGATCATGCCAAGTGTATGGCTAGGATGAAAAAGGTTTGCGACAAGGAAAGTCTCCAAGACATTTCCTTAAACCCATTCAACCCTTCCTTATGCTCCGAGGCCTTGTCTTGCGCCCCAAGCAATATATCAGCCCATGACATGCCTTAGAGGCATGCATTCCATCCAAGGAAGAAGGGCTAGGCACAACAAGCAAGAGGTATTCGGCTAGGGTAAGGGTTTGGGTGCCTGTAGGGTTTATGAGGTAAGGAAAGTCTCCAAGACTTTACCATAAATCTCACCCTACTTGTCATATGCGCCCAAGCTCTTTCCAAAAGAGTTTTCAAGCCATATCAGCCCCAACCCTTACCATAGAGGCAAGGTTTCCTTCCAAGGAACAAAGGGGGAGGCGCTTAATGCTTCCTTATGAAGCAACATGCGCCCACTTCACCCCATTATGCCCTTGGCGCCAATGGGGTGAAACTCTTCCCCATTATACCCTTATTTGCTTATACCTCTTCTTGACAACTAGTTATTGGGCCTCATTGGATAATGAGCTAGCCCAAACTTCATGGCATGGGTTGATTAAGCCTTTGGATCCAACCCAATGTAACCCTAATCCAAATGTGACCAATCTAGGTCAATTTCGGGTCAACCTGCCAAAAATGAAGTTTGGCTCAAATAACTTTCTTCCAACTCATCAGGCCCATTGGCGCTGATGAAATCTTCCAAATTGATCCAAGTTATCCAATAACTTGATCATAAGGCTTCTGATTAAAGCAACATCAAGAGTCTATTGCGTGTGACCCCGTAGGATCCATATGACGATGGCAATGATGTAAACATCATAAGTAGTGAGGGGTATCTAGCAACACATCACTACTACCCATGTCATAGGATTTAAGTCATTATGGCAACAACTCCTAACAAGCAACGAGGATTCCCATTGCATTATAGATCCCTTTGCCTAAACTGATATCCTGCCATTGGATTAGTCTCAAGTTTATCAATCCAATGCATTGGTCATGACTCAACAAGTGTGGCCACACATTCCTGTCATGCACCAATTAAGGTGGGGCGCCCCAAAGTGGATATCATGCTTCCTCTGAAGGAAGGGGCAAATCCTACTATTGGTCATCCATGTCTCTACGTGACTTATGACATGCCCAATGACTGTAAGATCCAAGAATCTTAATTCCTTGTAAGTACTATTCTTGATTTAAATCTTTGGCTGTGATATTTTTCTATGTTTTGATTTCGTCAACCCTAGGATGGGGGAGAATTTTATCCCTAAAAACCTTTAGGGGTTATTTATAAATTAGTGGCAATGGGTTAGTGGATATTAATTTAATCCTTATTGGATTTTCACTTAAGGGAATAATTAGCTATGGGTTATTGGGTTTGCACTTAAATTAATTGATATTGGGTTTAAAATTTGAATTAGTGGATTAATTCATAAACCCTTTACCTTAATTAGAAATTCAAAAATTTAGGTTTGGGTACTTGGGGCGAAAAGAAAAGAAAAAAAACCTAGGGGCGGCGGTTTGAAGGCTTGGACGAACCTTGGCGATTCCTTGGAGGCTTGGACGAAATTCTTCTTCTTCCTTTTTTCCCTTGGCCGGCGTTCCTTGGTGCTTGGTGGCGTTTTCTCTTCCTTTGGTGGCGTCTACCTAAGGGCATTGGGGGAACTTTAAGACCCTTAGACGAGTTTGTGGAGAGATTTTTCACCTTGGTGTTCACGGTTCAAGATAAGAGGTGAGTGGGGTGTCTTATTCGAATTATATCCACTTGGTTGTGCTAGATGATAAGTTTGATTGCTTGATAATTTTTCCATGCTAAGAACCGAAACTTAAGGTGTATCTATCATGAAAACCGAAATCTTGCAACATGAAATTTAAGATATTTCTTATATGGAATTTAGGTAGCTTTAAATCAGTGATTCTTGAGCATGAAATTCTTATTAACTAGGGTTTAAATTTTAAGTGGATAATTTGCTAGTAATTGTAGAAACCGTGGGTTACATGTGGTATTATGTAAAGTAGATTGTAAGAATACAAATTTTAATCCTGTGTTGATTTTATGGATGCCCTGATAAATGCTAATAGTGTTATAGGATCCATGATCGTTTATCTATGAGCAGCATGTTTATATATCTATGGCCATGTATTCTTGATTGAGAAACTTGGGTGATAACTTAGCAAGGTTATACTGAACCGATCAGCATGAAACCTAAGGACTCTACACTACATTATGTGGTTGATCAGCATGAAACCTAAGGACTCTACACTACATTATGTGGTTATGTGGTTTCGAATTTTATGTATTTTATGTATTGTGGTCTGTGTACCCGTTATGGGATGGATAGGACTAAGGCTAAGTGTAACTGTGTACTCAAGGGGATAGTCTATATGTGATAGATTAGGGGTTGGAGATTTCAGCCCTGTGTTTGTGATATGTGAGGGGTTGATGTTTCAGCCCTGTCTGTTGTGATATTGTGGTGGAAGTGACTATCCTAGAGTCTGGTTGACACTTAGGAGTCCACTTTTGTGAAATAAGATATAAGGTGTGTCTAGTGGTTGTTCAGTAAAGAACCCTTTGGGAGAACGAGTGATTGATGCAAAGTGCCATGTCTTGGTCGGACAGGGGCCACCTATTGATTTCATCACTCTTAGACTTTTAGATTCTTGTGTTATGGGGTGGTGTAGATCAAGGTATCACATCTTGACCGGATGGGGATCACCTCTTGAGTCTACACACCGTCCATGTTTGTGTTGCATGTGATTTGCAGGCTTCTCCCAGTGCTTAGGCCAGAGCCGGGTTGGACCCTAGTGGTCACTCTTGATTTATGCTGGACAACTAAGTGGTTGGTGTGTTTAGTTGGTTTAGAGTATGGCTCTAGATCCTTGGTTACTCTGTGGTGTCATTTGTGTGATGCCTTAGCAGTGTTCATCTGATTGTTTATATTATTTCCTTTCTTTGTTTTTGTTATATGTTGGCATGACGTTCTGTTAAAGGTTTTTAAAATAATCTGCATGTATCTTTAAGTGTATATTTTGGATGGTCGATTAAGACTATCCACTCACTGGGCTGTGTAGCTCACCCCTTACTGTTTACAGGTGTAGAGCAGGAGCCCACTGCCTGAGTTAATGTTTGATACGGATTTACAACTATGCTGGTTTAATGTACAAGACTTTTGTGCTTAGTTAACTAGGGCCGGTTATGGCCAAACCTTGTGAATTCGTGTCGCCGGTTGTGGCAGTTTTGAGATTTTGATTTTGTGTCACCGCGGGCTTGGGCCTGGTTTCGGTGTTTGATATCATTGACGTTAGTTTTATGAAATTATAAAATCGATGTTGTGGTTTTGCTTCGAATTTCGAGTCGAATTGTATTTGCGATCAGATTTGATATAAATGTGAACTTGCATATGTCTAGTGCAAGTATTGCCTGGTGGCAGGTACCCTTATGTGATTTATGGATTTTACGGATTTTATATGGCTTTGATATACTGTTGCCTTGCATATGTCTAGTGCAAGGATTGCGTGGTGGCAGGTACATTTTTGAAATTGTGTTTCGTGGAGATTCAATGTGTGGATTCTCGAAAATTTTCAGATCGACTTTTCCTGAACTTGGTTTTACTTAGCGTGTGTATCGATCCTGTGTGATAATATCCTGTTCCTCTATGACTT
Organism: Costus lasius; assembly: GCA_027563935.2. Lineage (NCBI taxonomy): Eukaryota > Viridiplantae > Streptophyta > Magnoliopsida > Zingiberales > Costaceae > Costus > Costus lasius. Next base: position 63,411,925 of record CM050448.1, on the reverse strand, counting down.
GTGTTGCTTGTTTGGGATTAAGATAATGGGATGTTACAATGACAGTCGGTTTGGTCCCCCAATTACGGAGAGACGTAAGACTGTATCAAAGCATATCCATCATCAAATCTAGACACGAATATCTCAAGTCTAAGGATCAATGCAAACCTCTTGCATGTGAGATTGACTTGTTGACTAGACAAGTCAATCCTCACGGTGGATCACTCCAGTGCATCCAATGCACCTGTATGTCTGCGTTACTGTGCCCCGCACCTAACCAGCCCATACACCCATCTCACATGTACCAAAGCTGTCCCATATCTGCTATGGTACCTTGTCTGGGATAGCTTATGAGAATGGATCCAATCCAAACTCCTGGGACATTATATATGCAACTTAATACATCAACGCAGGTAGAGAAGTCTGTATAATAACGACCATGCCTCTATATAGAATAATAATTCTATCAAAGTACATTCAAACAATGCCTGACCATGTTCATACATTGGTCTGCAGGGCATATACACCAACAATCTCATGGTCATAACTAGATCAGGCTTTCACCTGGGTATTGAAGGGTCCCCTTCAAGGGGGAGCGCAAGCATGAAAAACCCCTTTCAAGAGGGGGGCAAACCCTAGAACATGCGGAAATGTATTCTTCTAGAGTTTCAATAAAATCGTTTGCATGAACTCATGTAAATGATCAACTTTATAATTAACCAAAGATCAAGTTTGAGATCTTTTACCATAGCCATGTAAGGGTGGCGGCTTGGAAGCTAGAGGCCGAAGAGGGCTCTCCTCCAAAGAAGACACACACAAAGGATGAAGGCTTACTTCTTGCGCAACTTGATGTGCTAGCAACAATTGCCAAGGTGCCCTTTGGTGTTGAGGAGATGAGATGTTCTTCCTTGTCGCCGAGAGCTCTTCTCCAAGATCGTCCACACACCACCCACGAGAGAGAGCTTCGAAAGACACAAGGAACATTAAGCTTTTGCGTTATTTGGCGTTAGGCGTTTTCAAGACTTCCCATTAAGGAAAGTCATCAAGACATGCGTTCATGTCTTGTGAACTTATCCCCAACGCCAATTCAATTGAACCAATCGAACACAAATGTGAACCGGATCAATTGAATTCGGTTCAATTCCAATTGGTCCAAAGACCAAAAGAACCAACCCAAGCCATGGTCTAAATCTCTATGAACCATGAAGATTCAAGATCTAACCGTACATCTCATGATGCTCTTGATCTCACCGATCTAGCATCCACACTCTCGATCGAAGCTTACCGATCTCAAGCCCTAATCAATCAAACATGATCAGACTGGATCTCACTTACAATCAGAGTTTAAACTCCTTTAAACTGAATCAAAACAATCCAGTCCACACGATCTGACTCAAGTAAGCCATATCACCAAATTGTGCGACCCTAAGGGTTTCCTTTAAATGTCGGTAACGATAACTCTCGTTATCACAATCAGTGAGGGGTATCTAGCAACACATCACTGTCTCCCGATATAAAGGAAAGAGTCTTCCAAGACTACACCCAAATCACAGCACAAGGTGAATCAACATCACAAGGCATACAAGCATCCTTTGCCACTGGATGTTCTTATTGGACAAGCGAGTCAAGCTTGTTACTCCAATACAATGAGCATGATTAGATCAGATCAACATAGTCATCTGGGTATGGCCATACACTTTCTCAATCATCTCATATAAGGGGGGCCCTTTAGAACATCACACTCCTTAAACAAGGAGACGGCAATCCTATGTCTATCACTAGTGCCCTAACATGATTCAAGCTCACCATCCAAGATAGTCTATAATCATTATGTTTCAAATGATATTGAACTACCTCAAGACAATGACAATCATCATTTAGAAACACAAATGATCTCAAGTCAGAGGACATGTGCCACTTAGTGCTTACAAGGAATATTCACATTGTGACAAGCAATGGAATATCCTAGTAGGGTCTGTCCAGTACATCCAATGTACCCATGAGTCTACATCTTATTCCATGCTCGAAGCATCCTATAAGATTAGCACTCATATTAGTCTCAATCATATCAAGGCTGTCTCATGTTCACCAAGATATCTCGACTAAGGACATAGAGCATGTCAGCCAAGCTGAACAGCTTTGAGACATTATTCAGTAGTACACTTATTACAGCAGACAAGGTAACAACCTGAATAATAACCATGCCTTTATAAACACAAAAGTTTATTACATGATACTTATACAATCCCAAAGGCCTCAAACATTAGCCTTAAGGGCATACCCCAACAATCTCCCACTTGCACTTAATCTAATGGTTGAGAAATCTCAAACCCATATTATTACAGTGCTTCTCATGCTTCTGCTGCGCCAGAGGCTTGGTAAGCGGGTCTGCCAGATTGTCATCTGTATGAACCTTGCAAATTTTGATCTCGCCTCGATCAATGATCTCCCGGATCAAGTGAAACCGTCTCTGTATGTGCTTGGACTTCTGGTGCGACCGTGGTTCCTTTGCTTGTGCGATGGCTCCAGTGTTATCACAGAAGATAACCAAAGGATCAGCACTCGAAGGAACGACACCAAGTTCTCTCACGAACTTACGAATCCACACTGCCTCCTTGGATGCTTCCGAGGCTGCAACATACTCGGCTTCTGTTGTGGAATCAGCAACAGTTGACTGTTTGAAACTCTTCCACACCACTGCTCCACCATTCAAGCTAAAAATATAGCCTGATTGCGATCGGAAATCATCCTGGTCCGACTGGAACGAAGCGTCAGTATATCCCTCTATACTGAGTTCTTCCTGACCACCATATAACAAGAACATATCTTTGGTCCTTCGCAGATATTTTAAGATGTTCTTGACCGCAATCCAGTGCGCCATACCTGGATTACTTTGGAACCGACTGGTCACGCTTAACCCGTAAGCGACGTCTGGGCGAGTACACAACATCGCATACATAATGGACCCAATAGCCGAAGCATAAGGCCTATTGTCCATTTCATCTTTCTCAGTCTGTGTTTGTGGACACTGACTCTTTGAAAGACTCAGACCATGTCTGACTGGAAGATATCCACGTTTAGAATTTTCTAAATGGAATCTCTCCAGGACTTTATCGATGTAAGTACTCTGGCATAGCCCGAGAAGCCTCTTAGATCTATCCCGGTAGATCTTCACACCTAATACATAGGCTGCTTCTCCTAGATCTTTCATCTGGAAACATTTTCCTAACCATGCTTTAACCGCATGCAGTTCAGGAATATCATTTCCAATGATCAAGATATCATCGACGTAGAGGATTAGGAATGTAATCACGCTCCCACTAAACCTCTTATATACACACGGGTCATCCTCGTTCTTGATGAAACCAAACTCAGAGATTGATTCATCAAAACGAATATTCCAGCTTCTTGATGCTTGCTTAAGTCCATAAATGGACTTCTTTAACTTGCATATCTTATGACGATCTGATGGATTAGTGAAACCCTCAGGTTGTGTCATATACACATCCTCATCCAGATTTCCATTAAGGAAAGCTGTCTTCACATCCATCTGCCAGATCTCATAGTCGTAATATGCAGCTATCGCGAAAAGAATCCGAATAGACTTAAACATGGCTACAGGAGAGAAAGTTTCATCATAATCTATCCCGTAGATTTGTTTGAAACCTTTCGCAACTAGCCTGCCTTTATAGGTAACCACGTTACCATCCATGTCAATCTTCTTCTTGAAGATCCATTTACAGCCTATAGGGATTACTCCCGGAGGCGGATCAACCAAATCCCAGACTTGGTTATCTGACATGGAGTCCATTTCGGCTCGCATAGCTTCAAGCCATCTAGCTGACTCCGGTCCACTGACCGCATCCGCATAAGTAAGGGGTTCATCATTGTTAATGATGTAGACTCCGTCATAGCGCTCAGGCTGTCGACGGATCCTTCCCGATCTTCGCGGTTCCCGTGATATCTGAGCCTCAGGTTGTTCAATAACCGGCTCAGGCTCATCCAACTGCGCTTGACTACTTTGTCCTTCCTCTGGATTCTCATCCAGCTTTATTTCTCTCCCACTGGCCTCTTGCAGAAGAAACTCCTTCTCAAGAAATATGGCCGTCCGAGCAACAAATACCTTGTTCTCTTTGGGATCGTAGAAATAATAACCCTTAGTTTCCTTAGGGTAACCGACAAAGATACATTTCTCAGATCTGCTCTCCAGTTTCCCAGAGGCGAGCTTTTTGACATAAGCCTCGCAACCCCAGATCCTGATAAATGTCAAGCTAGGCTGTTTCCCATACCATAACTCATATGGCGTCTTTGAAACTGCCTTGGATGGCACTCGGTTTAGTACCTTTGCAGCTGTTTCCAGTGCAAAACCCCAAAAGGAATATGGAAGAGTAGCCTGACTCATCATAGAACGAACCATATCAAGTAACGTTCTATTTCTCCTCTCGGACACACCATTCCATTGCGGTGTTCCTGGCGGAGTGAGCTGTGAGATAATCCCATACTCCTTTAGATAGTCAGTAAATTCTCGACTTAGGTATTCACCACCTCGATCAGAACGAAGTGCCTTGATATTTCGGCCTAGCTGATTTTGTACTTCATTTTTGAACTCTTTGAACTTGTCAAAAGATTCACTTTTATGTCTCATTAGATAGACATACCCATACCTACTGAAATCATCAGTAAAGGTAATGAAGTACAGATAGCCACCTCTGGCATGTTTACTAAATGGCCCACACACATCACTGTGTATAAGGTCCAGTAAACCTGAAGCCCTTTGACCTTTGTGAGGAAAAGGTGACTTCGTCATTTTACCCATCAAACAAGCTTTGCATGTATCAATCTCCTCGTAGGAGAATGATCCCAGCAGTCCATGATCATGCAACCGCTTAATGCGCTTCTCGTTTATATGGCCTAAACGACTATGCCAAAGCAAGGTGCTGTCATCAGCATACTTGGCTTTCTTATTATCAATGTTTTGTACAGAATTTTCCATGTCCAACATGAATAACCCATTGTTAATTGAACCAGTTGCATACACAATATTATCATAAGATAAAACACACTTTGAAATCTTGCATTCAAAGGCAAATCCTTTCCTGACAAGAGCAGGAATAGAGATAATATTCTTGGTAATACTGGGTACAAAATAACAATTGTTTAATTCTAATACAATGCCAGATGGTAAAGAAATGAAATAGTCTCCTACAGCAACAGCAGCAACCCGTGCCCCGTTTCCAACGCGTAGGTCTACCTCATGCTGTCCCACCTGCCTTCTTCTCTTGAGTTCCTGCACATTTGAACAAATGTGAACTCCACATGCGGTGTCCAACACCCATGAAATGATAGAAGAAGATAACATGACCTCAGTCACATATATACCTGAGCCAGAAGCGATGCTTCCCCTCTTATCTCCTTGGAGCGCTTTACAGTCCTTTTTCCAGTGACCTAGCTGGCCACAGTGGAAACACCTGTTGTCCTTCGACCGCTTCACCTTCTGTTTCAGCGCCTTACTGTAGTTCTTGACAGGGGCCTTGCCCTTCTTCCCCTTCTTCTTGTTCCTGGAAGGAACCATTAAGACAGAGGTTGAAGGCTTTCCCTTCAGAGTTTCCTCAGTAGTCAAGAGCATATTCAGCAGCTCTGCCGGCGTACAATCGATTTTGTTCATATTAAAATTAATAATGAACGCATCGAAAGAAGGCGGAAGAGACTGTAGAATAATATCTACAGCAAGCTCCTGGTTGACGGTATGCCCCAGTTTCTCTAGAGCCTCCTTGTGCCCAATCATCTTGAGCACGTGAGCTCCCACTGGGCTCCCCTCAGCCAGTTTGCTCTGAAAGAAGAGCTTCGTCAGATTATAGCGTTCTGTCCTCGCCTGTGCAGCATACAGCATCTTGAGGTTCGCTATAATTTCTATAGCCGACATATCCTCATGCTGACGCTGCAGCGGTGGCGTCATAGACGCTAGCATCAGGCAAGCGACATCAATGCTATCATTGACGTGCTTTTCGTAGGCATCCCGAACCGCCCTTGCGGCGTTCGGAGCGGGCTGCGGCGGTATCGCCGTCTCGAGGACATACAGTTTCCTCTCTGCCTTAAGAACGATCTTAAGGTGTCCGAACCAGTCAGAGAAGTTCGGCCCAGCAAACTTCTCCCTTTCCAGTAGGGATCGCACATTGAAGTTCATGGTGTTCGTTGCTGCAGGAATCTACAACAAGCAAGAACAGCAAGGTCAGTATCAATGTTCAGAATCAATCCAGGACTTAAGAAAGATTCTTTTCTCACTATTTTGTCTGACTGAAAAATCCAGTAAACAGTCCGAAAGAGTAACACTCTTTTAGTGAGATGGGATCCAGATTTCATACTTGGTCTTCGCGTCCCGCTCAGGCGAGATAAGATGCACAAAGATGACAAGCACTAATTTCTGGTAGGCTGTCCCAGCCAATCGCCAACCCGTGCGATTCCCCTTCATCTGGGCAATCCAGCAGACTGTGCCAACTGAGTTGGTACAACACAGTCTCTGATCCCTCAGATGGCTGCCTCCATGTGCTACCATATGCGCCACATATGTAGCCTACATGGTCAAGCTGACCCGACCTACTCCCTGGACCACCACGTGCTATGCTGAGCAACGAGCAGGGATAAATCCCTACTCTGTAACACGCAGGTGAAATCCAGCACCGTCTGAAGATAGATGGACGTGCCCACTGAGTGGGTACAACACGGCTCCAACGATAGTCAGAACGGTGAGGTTTCGCGTCAGAAGGCTTACGAGCTTGATATGTTAGCGTTGGATTTTAACGGTCTTTTATCTTCTTGACTATCATGCAAGTCCTATGGTGATAGCAGAAGATAAACACATGCAATTCTACTTATATAAGCAATAAGCAATAAAAGAAAGCATGCTGATCTTATGTGGTAAATGCCCATGAACCCTAAGTAAGACCTTAATTTTACTTAAGTCTTCACTTGAGCTCCATTTGCATCTCATCTGGTCCAACCCAGGGCCCTAGCGCCAAGAGCACCTCAGGTGCGCCACCAGCTGAATGCCCCTTTGGGATGTGTGCATTTGTGCTCTTGTCTAATCAAATACAATTTGATCTATCTAGACAAGCTTTGACTCGCAGGTCAATTATACAATAGATTAAAAAATGTGATTCGCAGATCACAATAATATTATCTTACAAGTATAATCCCAGGCTCGCAGGCCCCAGCACAGCACACAATTAACATGGGCGGCCCACATAAGAATAAATAAACAAGCACATGGCATCAAACATTCCACATGTGATCCAATTAAAAGAAAATAAATTTTGAAAAACCCCATTGGCATCAATTTTAATTTTCTTATCAGTCCTACAACCTTACAATGGTCCATTGATAGGGATCCACTCATACATCTAGTCAGATCCACTGCCCTTGCATGCACCGAGTCCTAACTGACCTGAGTTGACCTAATGGTCAACCATGCATCCGCCAAGGGCTGAACCACCTTCAAGAGTTTTGGCAAGCGGGTGTGACCCCGGGCCTAACTCAAGAGTGTTCATTGGTTGTCTCAACCAGACCTCGTTACACGCCCTTGATGCAGTCAACCTATAGCCACCCAGTGCATGCGCATAGGTGCTATCAGGTCAACCCATCTGAGCTGTCAGATGGTCTGATCAGACTTGGATCTATTTAGATTATGCTTTCAACCCTACCAACCCATCTAAGGGATTATAGTAGACGCTTTAGATCTAATGGGTGCGCAAGATAAGGCTTTTCCTTTTCAAAACATGAACAAGCGCTTACCATAACATTATACATGCGCAATTCAAAGATAAACCTACATCTAAGAGTTTTAAACTAGCATGTAGTTTATTCGGCATGTACATAGATCTAAACATTGCAAGCGCAAACAAGGATCACTTAAAGCAACCACATGATTCATGCATAACCTGCTCTGATACCAATTGAAGGGTCCCCTTCAAGGGGGAGCGCAAGCATGAAAAACCCCTTTCAAGAGGGGGCAAACCCTAGAACATGCGGAAATGTATTCTTCTAGAGTTTCAATAAAATCGTTTGCATGAACTCATGTAAATGATCAACTTTATAATTAACCAAAGATCAAGTTTGAGATCTTTTACCATAGCCATGTAAGGGTGGCGGCTTGGAAGCTAGAGGCCGAAGAGGGCTCTCCTCCAAAGAAGACACACACAAAGGATGAAGGCTTACTTCTTGCGCAACTTGATGTGCTAGCAACAATTGCCAAGGTGCCCTTTGGTGTTGAGGAGATGAGATGTTCTTCCTTGTCGCCGAGAGCTCTTCTCCAAGATCGTCCACACACCACCCACGAGAGAGAGCTTCGAAAGACACAAGGAACATTAAGCTTTTGCGTTATTTGGCGTTAGGCGTTTTCAAGACTTCCCATTAAGGAAAGTCATCAAGACATGCGTTCATGTCTTGTGAACTTATCCCCAATGCCAATTCAATTGAACCAATCGAACACAAATGTGAACCGGATCAATTGAATTCGGTTCAATTCCAATTGGTCCAAAGACCAAAAGAACCAACCCAAGCCATGGTCTAAATCTCTATGAACCATGAAGATTCAAGATCTAACCGTACATCTCATGATGCTCTTGATCTCACCGATCTAGCATCCACACTCTCGATCGAAGCTTACCGATCTCAAGCCCTAATCAATCAAACATGATCAGACTGGATCTCACTTACAATCAGAGTTTAAACTCCTTTAAACTGAATCAAAACAATCCAGTCCACACGATCTGACTCAAGTAAGCCATATCACCAAATTGTGCGACCCTAAGGGTTTCCTTTAAATGTCGGTAACGATAACTATCGTTATCACAATCAGTGAGGGGTATCTAGCAACACATCACTGTCTCCCGATATAAAGGAAAGAGTCTTACAAGACTACACCCAAATCATAGCACAAGGTGAATCAACATCACAAGGCATACAAGCATCCTTTGCCACTGGATGTTCTTATTGGACAAGCGAGTCAAGCTTGTTACTCCAATACAATGAGCATGATTAGATCAGATCAACATAGTCATCTGGGTATGGCCATACACTTTCTCAATCATCTCATATAAGGGGGGCCCTTTAGAACATCACACTCCTTAAACAAGGAGACGGCAATCCTATGTCTATCACTAGTGCCCTAACATGATTCAAGCTCACCATCCAAGATAGTCTATAATCATTATGTTTCAAATGATATTGAACTACCTCAAGACAATGACAATCATCATTTAGAAACACAAATGATCTCAAGTCAGAGGACATGTGCCACTTAGTGCTTACAAGGAATATTCACATTGTGACAAGCAATGGAATATCCTAGTAGGGTCTGTCCAGTACATCCAATGTACCCATGAGTCTACATCTTATTCCATGCTCGAAGCATCCTATAAGATTAGCACTCATATTAGTCTCAATCATATCAAGGCTGTCTCATGTTCACCAAGATATCTCGACTAAGGACATAGAGCATGTCAGCCAAGCTGAACAGCTTTGAGACATTATTCAGTAGTACACTTATTACAGCAGACAAGGTAACAACCTGAATAATAACCATGCCTTTATAAACACAAAAGTTTATTACATGATACTTATACAATCCCAAAGGCCTCAAACATTAGCCTTAAGGGCATACCCCAACAGGTATGACCATACACTCTCAGTCATGCAACTATAGGGGGCCCCGTGGATATCAAGCTTCCCGTAGAAAGGGGCAAATCCTATGTCTGTACATTGATCTTCTCATATGGGTCGTGGCATACCCAATGACAACCGTTATGTCCTCCCAACTACGGTGAGACGTTAGGTTGTATTAAAGCATGTCCCTAACCATATAGAAGAGTCAATGACCTCAAGTCAAGGGATCAATGCATCTCCTGTCACTTGTGAGCTTAAATCATGACACCAAGTTAGAGCCTCACAGCAGGTCTGTCTAGTATATCCACCACTGATATACCCATATGCCTGCGTTAGCACCCCGTGCGTAACCAGCCCATATGCTATTCTCACATGTACCAGAGCTGTCCCTTATCCACTCAGGTACTCGACTAGGGACACACCGTTTGAGCACAGATACAATCTGTCTCCAGGGACATTATTATTCATGTACATAATCGCAGATGTAAACATAGCATAATAATGGCATTGCCATAATGATATATTAAATATCAATGTCAAGTAGTACAAGATGGATGAACAACGGGTCCAAGGGCATATACACCAACAATCTCCCACTTGCACTTAGACTTAGTTGTTGAGAAATCTCAACCCCATGTCCCTCGTATGACCATCATGCTTCTGCTGCGCCAAAGCTTTGGTCAGTGGGTCTGCCAGATTGTTATCTATGTCAACTCTGCTTATCTTGACATCACCTCGGTCAATGATGTCTCTGATCAGGTGAAATCTTCTAAGTTTGTGTTTGGATTTCTAATGAGACCTTGGTTTCTTTGCCTGTGCAATCGCTCCATTGTTGTCACAATAGAGCTCGATCGGATCCACAGCAGATGGAACCACCTGAAGTTCATATATGAATTTCCGAATCCAAACGGCTTCTTTGGCTGCCTCAGAAGCGGCGACATACTCAGCCTCGGTCGTAGAATTAGCTACAATGGACTGCTTGAAGGATTTCCAGCATACAGCGCCACCATTCAACTTGAACACATAGTCGGCCTGCAATCTGAAGTCATCAGGGTCAAACTGGAACCATGCGTCAGTGTAGCCCTGAACACTGAGCTCTTCCTATCCCCCATAGACCAAGAACAAGTCTTTAGTTCTTCTCAAATACTTTAGAATGTTCATTGTAGCCACCCAGTGCTGTAGACCTGGATTTGATTCGTATCGGCTAGTTATGCTCCAAGCATAAGCCACGTCTGGTCTAGCACACAACATCGCATACATAATCGAACCTACTGCCGAAGCATAGGGTACTCGACTCATGTCATCCCTCTCAGCCTGTGTGACGGGACACGGGCTCTTGGAGAGAATAAGTCCATGTCTCACTGGAAGGTATCCTTTCTTAGATTGCTCTAAGCTGAACCTCTCCATGACCTTATCAATGTAAGTACTCTGACTAAGGGCCAGGAGCTTCTTGGATCTATCCCGGTAGATCCTCACGCCTAGGATATAGGCGGTCTCCCCCAAGTCTTTCATCTCGAAACACTTCCCCAACCATGTCCTCACAGCTTGAAGACTAGGGATGTCATTTCCGATGAGAAGTATGTCGTTGACATACAGGACCAAAAATGTCACCAAGCTCCCACTGAATTTTCTGTATACACAGGCGTCATCTTCGCTCTTGATAAAGCCATAATCTCTTACTGCCTCCTCAAATCATAGATTCTAACTTCGAGAAGCTTGCTTTAATCCATAAATGGATCTCTTTAGCCTGCATACCTTATTGGCCTCTGTAGGATGGATGAAGCCATCAGGCTGTGTCATATACACATCCTCCGTCAGCTTTCCGTTAAGGAATGCTGTCTTTACATCCATCTGTCATATCTCATAATCATGATATGCAGCTATAGCAAGCAATATTCGAATGGATTTGAACATGACAACTGGCGAAAAAGTTTCATCATAGATCCCGTCGTGTTGGGTCGGCAATGACCCATACCTCTCAGGTGCACGACGAATCCTCCCAGACCTACCCGGGGCCTGTGTCTGAGCCTCTGGTTGCCCAGCAACCGGTGCAGGTGGCTCAGGTTCCACCTTAGTGTCTTGTGGTTGCACTTGGACCTCGTCCAAATCAAACTTTCTCCCAATGACTTCTTTCATGAGAAATTCTTTCTCCAGAAAGACAGCACCTCGAGCAACAAAAACTTTGTTCTCGCCGGGAATATAGAAGTAATATCCTTTACTTTCCTTAGGATACCCCACAAACACAGATTTATCAAATCTGGGTTCTAGTTTGCAAGAATCCTGACGTTTGACATAAGCCTCACATCCCCAGACTCTAATAAAAGAGAGATTCGTTCGTCTCCCACTCCATACCTCGTACGGAATCTTGGAGACACTTTTAGATAGAACATTATTTAGTATGAGAGAAGCTGTCTCAAGTGCATGACCCCAAAACGAGGCTGGTAGAGTTGCATGACTCATCATAGATCGAACCATGTCCAACAAGGTTCGGTTTCTCCTTTCAGACACACCATTCCATTGAGGTGTTCCAGGAGGAGTGAGTTGGGATAGAATCCCACACTCTTTAAGATGGTCAAAGAACTCACTGCTCAGGTACTGTCCACCACGATCTGATCGAATAGCCTTAATAGATCTACTTATCTGGTTCTCTACTTCATGTCTGAACTCCTTAAATTTCTCAATGAATTTGGACTTATGTCTCATCAAATAGACATAACCATATCTACTGAAGTCATCAGTAAATGTGATGAAGTAGTTGTGCCCACCTCTGGCTTGTTTACTGAATAGCCCACATACATCAGTATGTATGAGATCCAACAAACCACCTGCCCTCTCACCAATCTTGGTGAAGGGTGCTTTTATCATTTTCCCTAATAAACAAGGCTCACAAGTATCAAACTCCTCCAAGGAGGTTGAATCTAACAATCCATTTGTATGGAGTTGTTGAATGCGATTCTTGTTTATATGGGCTAATTGACAGTGTCAAAGGTACGCACCAACTGAACCACTCAGCTTGATCCTTTTGTGATTTATGTTACATATAGAGTTATCCATGTCCAAGACATATAATCCATTGCACAAGGTACCCTTCCCATAAAACACATTTGCAAATGAAAAAGAACAAGAGTCCTCTTTTCTTTCAAATTTAAATTCTTTCCTTGCCAAGCAAGGAATAGATATAATGTTTTTGGTAAGAGAAGGTACATAATAGCAATTATTTAACTCTAATTGAAGTCCAGAAGGCAGGGAGAGTGTCAAAAGTCCTACAGCAACAGCAGCAACCTGTGCTCCATTTCCAACACGTAGGTCAATCTCTCCAGGTGCACTAATCTACTTTTCTTGAGCCCCTGCATATTTGTACAAATATGAGCTCCGCATGTGGTATCCAATACCCATGACATAGAAGTAGAAAGGTTGACTTCGGTAACATAAATACCTAAGCCAGAAGATGAAGCCCAGCTTCTCTTCTCCTCGTTCTGAAGTTGCATCATGTCCTTCAACATGTGAGGTGGCCCTCCACATGAATAGCACCTGTTATTCCTAATCCTTTCCATCTTTAGTTTTAGCTCCTTGGTCAAACCTTTCGGCTCACCACACTGAATGACTACTTTAGGAGGGTTGAGCTCAACTAATTCATTAAAGAGCTGCCTTAGATTCGAAATAATCTCAGAGGCATTCTTAGATTCATATTGCCCTCTAAATTCAGGCGACATGTTGGTTAGCATCAAATTAGCAACCTCCAAAGTATCAGCCTGATGCTTATCAAAAGCATCCTTCTCGGCCACTGAGGCCGAGCTTCGAAGTGGCTCTGGAATAGGCTGCTCAAGGACATAGAGCTTCCTCTCGAGCTTAAGGACAATCCTCAAGTTCCGATACCAGTCCATCAAGTTGGATCCAACCAACTTGTCCTTTTCTAGGATAGATCGCAGTGACCATCTGCTATTGTTCGTAGCCATTGTTCTACAACAACCAAGATAGCAAATTAGTACTACTTCAAATCATTTAATCTGGACTTACATTAAATGATCATTAGTCCCACTATTTTAATCGAATTGACAACCCACAAAGTCAATCGGGAAATCCGAGATTTCCTAGTGAGATGGGATCCTTATTCCACATGAGGCTTCGCGTCCCACGAGGGTGGGATGAGATGCACAAAGTGACTCATGCTTCTTAAGGTGAGCACACCGACCGATTGCACCCAGGCAATTCCCCTTCCCAAGACAGTTCAAGCATTTTGTGCCCAGCTAGGGCTGGAACAACACAAAACCTTAACCTCATGAGGCTGCCTCTAGAGTTCCATTATGTGGCCACCACATATGAAAAACCAGTCAAGTCTATCCTGACCGTTATGCCCAGGGCCAACGAGTTTCCTTGCGAAGGCGCGCCCAGTTAAAATGGACTGGGGAAACCATTGCCACCACACGCCTTCTAAAGATAAGTAGGTGTGTCCCACGAGGGTGGGAAACAGTTCACAACAGCACTGATCGATTGCTTGACGAGGGCTACGCGTCAGAAGGCTACAGACTTGATATTGATTTGTGGGTTTTTGAGGTCTCATTCTCTCAGTTTTATCTTTTGTCTAACATTACAGGCATGCAATCCTATAGTGATAACAAAATGATAAAACACATCCAGGCATGCTTTAACAGATTTCGAAAGCAGTAAACAAGCGATATGGTCATAGCCTAATCAACACATTGAACCATCATATGCCAAAGGATGTCCAATGCTTGACCTAGGTGACAAGCCCCAACAAGACCTAACCGAGCCACCACTAAGCTCTATCTTCAAGTGCGGCTTAAAGGTCCACTACACCATGGCATAGCACACAAACTCGAAGGTTTGGCCAAGACCTTGATGGCTCCTCCATGCGTGATGCGCCATCATGCTTGTGCCAAGAGAGATAGCTCACCAACCCTACGGTTCGGCCAAGCCCTTACTTGCGCCACCAAGCAAGATGCGCCATCATGGTTGATGTGCCAAGATGCAAGCTCCATGAGGGATGCGCCCATTAATATTCTTTGTGTGTTTACAAAAGAAAAAGAAAAAGTGGCACGCAGGCCTCACACATAATACATCATAGGCATATAAGGGGCTTGGCTATGACCACAACATGATGCACAATCATCTCATGCTTTTCTATATGCTCAAGAAAACATAAAACTCCAGTTTTAGTTTCTTAGAAAACATGTCTTTCAACCTCAACGTCCATTCACAAATCTAGGATTTTTCGTTTCTCTCGAGAGTCTACAAGTGGCGCATGCATGCTCCAAGCACGCTTGCCGCCTACCCTTGCAATCCTTAACCTGCCAAGATTAGAACAATCATAATGTCGAACCCACAGAGACCTATGTGTTAAGTACCAAATAGTTGTATTCTTCCTAGCTAAGCAACCGATTTTAATGCAAGTAATGATAGGAAGAGCGTAAAGATAAACAGAGAGAGAAGCTGAGACTAGGGTTTCATCCATTTTAATTTCAATGACTAGATATAAATAAAAGGTCGTCAGACTAATTTCATCATGATAAAGATATAATTTATTCAAAAAAGGATCATTTCACTTTTGTGCAGACAAGCATAGAGGGACCAATCCTCGCTTTCGCGCAAGATCTATCCCAACGCTGAAAATAAGTAAATCATCAAACAAAGAACTCAAGGAACACTTTCGTGCATCCGAATTCTAAGTTGATTATCTCAAGTGGAATCTCAAGGATCACTTTCGTGCATCTGAGTCTCAACACAGGTTCTACTTATGGTTCTCCAACGTTCCGATCCTCACTTTCGTGCAAGATCTCCACGTTTGACACAATAACTCAATCCTAGATTCGAATTATCTAACATGGCAATTAAACTACTAAAATCAATAAATAAGAACTTAACCTAATTTCTTACGGTGAGTTCCTATTGTTCAATTTTAGGGTTCTAAGTTCTCAAGCAAATCACTTTTCAGTCCATATTGTGAAAACTCTATAATTTGCATGATACTAAGAAAACTAAGGAGAATTAAAGACAAGTCATAACACAAGTAGAATTATCATAGTAAAATTATCTTGACGAAATAAAAGTTATCTATCATATAAAATCAAAGGGATTACACCCCTTGTCCCAAAATAAGATTAAGTTAGCATGGAAGAATTACAATAATCCATGGCTTCGAAAGATTAAAAATCAAAGAGAAAAGAGAGTTTAAGAAAACACACCACGGCTGTAATATAAATTACAGGCGTAATTTGCAAAAGGGGGTGCTGTGAATAGTGTCAGTGCCTCCTCTTTCTTCGATTTCTCCTCCGATTGATCTCTTTTCGCTCTGAAACTTCTAGTGTATCGTCTCCTCCTCCAAGCGAAGCTTCTGGGTACAAATCTCGGCCTGAGGTGGTCTCTCCGCCTCTCGGCGGGAGGCCGTGCCCTAAGGACCTCTCTGTCAATTGCTCCCTCTATCCTTTCCTAAAATTGGGGCTTTTGGTACCTTTATCTTCTCCTTGTTGAGACAAATCTATAGCTTCTTTCGGATCTCAATTTGGATGTCTGGATCTCCCGCAATCATCTCCACAAAAATCAGGCTTCGAAGTTCAATTGATGAACCTAGTAGATGTTTAGTCTATTTTGCTAATTGTTGGGAAGGAAGAATCCAACATCCATAAAAATAGTGAGAGACTCCCCTACTTGGCACTATGTAAAATTGATAGTGATACCTAAGACATGGGTTGAAGTCTATGTCCAAAAGATAATGAGAGAGAAAAATAATAAGACTCCTCTACTTGGCACTATGCAAAATTGATAGTGGTACCAAAGATAAGAGTTGATGTCAAAATAAAAAATGTGTATCTAAGTGGGTACATGCCATTTATGCAAAAACAACAAAATACATAAAAAAAATGAATACAAAAATATGTGTGGAAAAATATCTTGGAAACCTAATTCCTGTAAACAAAAGTATGATAGATTTGAACTGAAAATTGGGTGAAATCATAAGATTGAAAATTCCATTTATTATACAAGTTGAAAAGTTTTATTTGATTGAGATGTAGATCTAGATGATTGAGTTATAAGAATGATATGTTTATTTGAAGTTTTGTGACACAATTGATGGAATTTTTCATTGATGATTGTATTTTAGAAATTTATTGAGCATGAAAAAGTTTATCTTTTAATCAAATTTTGATTTTTGCTTAGGGACAAGCAAAGTTTAAGCCTTATGTATTTTGATGACAACAAAATATATAGTATATTTTGTATCATTTTATATATCTCTTCATGCTAAATTGAAGCTCTTTTGCTTATTTCTGTGCCAAATTTATCAAGTATTGCAAAATTTACTTCTATTTTGGTTTTTGATGATTTTCAGGTAAAAAGGCACTATTTTTAGGCATTTTCAAGCAAAATCAAATACTTGGAAGAGTTGCCATCATCAAGAAGAGACATGACAAATTTCAAGCAAAATGGAGCCACGAACCAAAATACGGCAGGGCCGTAATATATATTACAGTATCGTATTTTCGTACGCTGTCATAATGTCAGAGCACTATCGTATTTTGGCTAATTTTTCATCCGAAGATTTTATGAAAATTACGGCATCGCCGTAAGAATTTACATGGGTCGTAATTTCTAGACGTTTTCGACCAGAGAGTTCAGCCAATTTTATGGCGCTACCATAACTTATATCACGGTGCCGTATTTGCCAGAGATTTCAGACCAGAGAATTCGACCGATTTTACGGCAGCACCGTAACATATTACACTGCTGTAATTCTAATTTTAAATGCGACTTCCACGGTGAACTTCGAAGCCTGATTTTTGTGGAGATGATTGCGGGAGATCCAGACATCCAAATTGAGATCCGAAAGAAGCTACGTATTCGTCTCAACAAGGAGAAGATAAAGGGACCAAAAGCCCCAATTTTAGGAAAGGATAGAGGGAGCAATTGACAATGAGGTCCTTAGGGCACGGCCTCACGCCGAGAGGTGGATCATCTCACTTTCGTGCAGACAATCATACAGGGACCAATCCTCGCTTTCGCACAAGATCTATCCCAACACTGAAAATAAGTAAATCATCAAACAAAGAACTCAAGGATCACTTTCGTGCATCCGAGTCTCAACACAGTTTCTACTTATGGTTCTCTAACGTTCCGATCCTCACTTTCGTGCAAGATCTCCATGTTTGACACAATAATTCAATCCTATATTAGAATTATCTAACATGGCAATTAAAGTACTAAAATCAAGAAATAAGAACTTAACCTAATTTCTTACGGTGAGTTCCTATTGTTCAATTTTAGGGTTCCAAGTTCTCAAGCAAATCACTTTTTAGTCCATATTGCGAAAACTCTATAATCATGCATCATACTAAGAAAACTAAGGATAATTAAAGACAAGTCATCATACAAGTAGAATTATCATGGCAAAATTATCTTGACGAAATAAAAGTTATCTGTCATATAAAATCAAAGGGATTACACCCCATGTCCCAAAATAAGATTAAGCTAACATGGAAGAATTGCAATAATCCATGGTTTCAAAAGATTGAAAATCAAGGAGAAAAGAGAGTTTAAAAAAACACACCACGGCTGTAATATAAATTACAGCCGTAATTTGCAAAAGGGGGTGCTATGAATAGTTTCGGCGCCTCCTTTTTCTTCGATTTCTCCTGCGATTGATCTCCTTTCTCTCTGAAACTTCTGGTGTATCATATTCTCCTCCATGGTTTCAAAAGATTTCTCCCTCTATCCTTTCCTAAAAATTGGGGCTTTTGCTCCCTTTATCTTCTCCTTGTTGAGACGAGTCCACAGCTTCTTTCGGATCTCAATTTGGATGTCTGGATCTCCGACAATCATATCCACAAAAATCGGGCTTCAAAGTTGACCGTGGAAGTCACGTTTAAAATTAGAATTACGGCAATGTAATATGTTACAGCGCTGCCGTAAAATCGATCGAGTTCTCTGTTCTGAAATCTCTGGTAAATATGGCACCGTGATATAAGTTACGGTAGTGCCGTAAAATTGGCTGAACTCTCTGGTCGAAAACGTCTGGAAATTATGACCCGTGTAAATTCTTTCGCACTGCTGTAATTTTCATAAAATATTCTGATGAAAAAATAGCCAAAATATGGCAGTGCTATGATATTACGGTAGCGTATGAAAATACTGTACTGTAATATATATTACGGCCCTGCCGTATTTTGGTTCGTGGCCCCATTTTGCTTGAAATTTGTCATGTATCCTCTTCTTGATGATAGCAATTCTTCCATGTATTTGATTTTGCTTGAAAATGCCTGAAAATAGTTCATTTTTACCTGAAAATCATCAAAAACCAAAATAGAAGTAGATTTTGCAAGACTTGATAAATTTGGCACAAAAATAAGCAAAAGAGCTTCAATTTAGCATGAAAAGATATATAAAATAATATAAAATATACTTTATATTTTGGTGTCATCACCCAGGTTGAAGAATTAAGAAATATGTATCTCCATCTCGGACAATCATCTTGATGGCAATGCAGGATTCAATGTCGATCCTTGCATTGCCCCTAGCGACCTCAATTCCATAGGGCTCGATCCCCAAGTATAGTGCTATAGGAGTAAGAAATCCTCCTATCACTATCGTTCCCTTTTTAGCTCTAGCCACTTTATCCAAATGTTTCATTAAGAAGAAAGCCACATCTACAAGATATCCATGAAGCATGCACCAAAGGAAAAACAACTCAGTGTGACGGACCATACCATCGTTATCTCCTCACCGAAAGACGGTATGAGCAAGAACACGGTGGGTGTATTTGATGCACGGGTTTGAGATGCTTGTGGCTCTGGCTGAAGATGGTGAAAATCTATTTCCTGAGGTGATCTGATTCTAGAAGACATTCTTAATAAATCCAATAGGTGGCTCAGTGCGCCCTCTCTCTAGAAGATGGAACATGCGTCGAATATCCTTAAATGTGAGCCTCCTATCTTCGTTAGCCATCCTGAATCTGATCTCTCCTACAGCTGAACGATCTTCATACTCATCCCAATCCACCTCTAAACTACTGAGAAATTCTAGCACTATGGGTAGATAAGTCTGAGGAGTCATGTCAAAAATTTTTTTTGTAGCAATCGGGTCAAACATCCACAATACATCCTCTTTCAATCCCAAGAGCTCCAATGCATGAGTATCGGCGTACTTAGTTTTTACAATGCGTCTGGTGAGTAACAGATTGTACCTCTGTTCTTGAGCTTCGTCTTCAAAAATGATACCGAAAGGATTTGATGGAGGAGCTAGGGCTTCAGCTGGGGCTTTCCCCTTCCTGTTAGAAACCATTCTCTTCATGGGTGACATGATGAATGTGCAAAGAAATCAAAGAACTTCTGAAGAAAACTGAAGTGAACAGTTACCAAAGGGGCGAACAGGGCTTCACACAAGAGCTGAATCAAGCTCCAAATCTGATTTTCTGAGTTGCACTCGAGCTTCCAAACACCTCGAGAGGATCTACTACTCCTTCCAAGACTCTTTGAAGCCGGAACAAGTCGATTTGAAGCTCTGACGAGGGAAAATGAGGAGGGGCGAAAATCATGCAAGAACAGCGGCTGAGCGACGGCTGAGCTTGAAATCTCTCAAAATCTCTCGCAAAATCAGTGGGAAATCATTAGGAAGGGTCGCCAGAGGGATTAGGAAGCAAAGAATCAAAGAAACCCAGAGTTAGGCACGATTTCAAGTGGAAAAACCCTAAAACACGGTTGAGAAACCCTAAATACGGTACCAGAATCATGTGGGGTTGTCAACATTACGATACCGTAATTACTTTACAGTAGTGCCGTAAAATCAAACAAGCTCTCGGCGACAAAAAGTCAACAAATTATGGCATCGTGAAGGTCATTATGGCACTACCATATTTCGTTCAAAAATCCCAAAAGTTTATGTAAGAAAATGATCCAATTTTATGGTACCGTGGAAAATATTACGGTGGTACCATAATTTCCTTAAAAACTCATAAGCTTTCTAGTCAAAAATCATCCGAAAATACGGTACTGTGAAAATCACCACAGCACTGCCATAAAATTCTCAAAAATTTCAAAAGTTTCTGGATGAAAACGGACCAAAATTATGGTAATGAAATTTATTACGGTAGCACGTAAAGGAATTATGGTACCAAAAAAATCATTACGGCCTTGCTGTAGTTTGGCTAAAAATTCAGAGATTGCTTAAAAAATGTACCTGAACGAAAAAAAGAAAAATTAATCCTAAACAAAACAAATTTAGAGAAAAGCAAACACAAAAACAAAAGATAGAGTGCTTGGGTTGCCTCCCATGAAGTGCTAATTTAAAGGTCAATAGCTTGACCGTTCTGCACTTGGATTTGCTCGTGGTTCATCAAGTAGAAAATTTTCTCCTTCTTCAATCTACTCCTCATGGTAGTAATGTTTCAATCTTTGGCCATTAACCTTAAACACTCCCTTCTTGTCACTCCAAATGTCAACTGCTCCATATGGATAGGTCTTCTTAACCTGAAAAGGTCCAGACCATCGAGATTTAAGCTTACCGGGAAAAAGTTTCAATCTAGAATTAAACAAATGAACGAAGTCACCTGGTAGGAATTCCTTTCTGAGTATGTGTCGATCATGCCACCTTTTAGTCCTCTCTTTATAGATCTTTGTGTTTTCATAATCAGAGAGTCTAATCTCATCAAGCTCGTTCAGTTGTAACTTTCATTTTTCACCCGCGCCCTTCAAGTCAAAATTCAGTGCTTTGATCACCCAAAACGCCTTATGCTCGAGCTCTACCGGAAGGTGACATGATTTTCCATAAATCAATTGAAGATGAGACATACCCATCGGTGTTTTAAAAGCAATCCGGTATGCCCAAAGTGCATCATCAAGCTTGAAAGCCCAATCCTTCCTTGTTCTTGACACTGTTTTCTCCAATATCCCTTTAATCTTTCCATTTGATATCTCCTGTAACATCCCACATTCTTAACCCCAAACAAATGGCACAATTCACAAATGATACAGGATGTTTCATATAAGATCGATCATATGCTAGGTAAAACCGAGTTCAAGAAAACACGATCTGAAAAATTTCATAAATCCTTACACACAAATTCACAAAACTCAAATCTCATAAGGGTACCTGCCACCACGCAATCCTTGCACTAGACATATGCAAGGCAACAGTTATATCAAAACCGATTCAAAATTCATAAAATCCATAAAGGTACCTGCCACCAGGCAATACTTGCACTAGACATATGCAAGTTACAGGGTATATCAAAACCGATTGCACGGAATATACAACAAGCCGAAATTCAAAACAAAATCACAAAATCGATTTTATAAACCCATACCAAACACCGAAACCAGGCTGAAGCCCGCGGTGACACAAAAATCAAACTCAGTTAACTGCCACAATCTGGCAACACAAATTCACATAGTTCACATGGTTCACATCACATAGTTCACATAGCTCATATAAATCATATGGTTTAGCCACAACCGGCTCCAGAAAATTTTAGCATAAAAGTTCTTAAGCAGCAAACATAAAATCCACGCCAATGTTACTCATGAAATGCGCCCCTGCTCTATGCCTGAAAATAGTGAGGGGTGAGCTACACAGCCCAGTGAGTGGATAGTCTAAATCGACCATCCATAACATACACTCAAAAATATAGGCAGATTATTTTAAAAATCTTTAACAAGAACATTATGTCAACATATAACAAAATAAAGAAACAGAAATCATATAGACAGTCAGATGTACACACTAGCATATAACAAACTCATGTTCACAAACTCAGGTTTTAGAGTTTTACTCTAACCCAATTAAACACATATATTTTAAACCAACTAAACACATAACAACTTAGGTTCACAAACTCAGGTTCTAGAGTTATACTCTAAACCACTAAACACACCAACACATAAGCAACCTAGTTGTCCAGCATATTCAGTAGTGACCAATATGGTCTAACCCGGCTTGGCCAAAGCACTGGGAGCCGCATGCAACACATAAACATGGATAGTGAGTAGAATCAAGAGGTGGCCCCCGCCAGGTCACGACGTGGCACTTTGCTCCCTCACCCCATACACATCAGAGTGATGACATCAAGAGGTGGCCCCTGTCTGATCAAGACATGGCACTTTGCGTCTTATATCACCCTGTCACATAAAGAGTAATGACATCAAGAGGTGGCCCCTGTCTGATCAAGACATGGCACTTTGCGTCTTATATTACCCCATCACATAAAAGAGTTATGACATCAAGAGGTGGCCCCTGTCCGACCAAGACATGGCACTTTGCGTCAAAAACCCGTTCTCCCAAAAGGTTCCTACTGGACAACAGACATATCTTATTTCATATTTCACATAGGTGAACATATTTCATAAAGGTGGACTCCTAAGTGTCAACTAGACTCTAGGATAGTCATCACAACAAATCATATCGGGCAGGCTGAACATCAACCCCCATCACAATAATCATAATAGGCAGGCTGAACATCAACCTCCTCACATATCACAATACAGGGCTGAAATTCAAACCCTTAACATAACACATAAGGACTATCCCCTTGAGCTCATAGTTACACCTAGCCTTAGTCCTAACCAACACATAACACATAATATTCAAAATTCTCATAATCACATAATTTTCAAAAATCTCATAACCACATGATGTTCACAATTTACACAACAACATAATATTCCAAAAATCACATAAACACCTAATATTCAAAAATCACATAATTACATAATATTAACAATCATATAATGTAGTGTGGTCCTTAGGTTTCATGCTGATTAGTTCAGTCAAACCTTACTAGGTTATCATCCAAATTTCTCAAACAATTTCTCAATAATGCAGTTAACAAGTATCCATAAAATCAACATAAAATGTAAAACATGTATTCTTACTAACGGGATAAAATCACTGATTTAATACTCAAAATTCATACTAAAAAAATATATCTAGATAACAAGGATTTCATACTCAAAATTCAATGATTTAATGCTACCAAAATTCCCTATAAAAACACCTTAAATTTCATACAAATTTTCGGTTAAATAATCATCAAGATTTCGGTTTTCATAATTAAATCAAATTTCAGTTTTCATAACAATTATCAAGATTATTTCGGTTTTCATAATTAACATCAAAATTCGGTTTTCATACCAATTATCAAGATCAATTCGGTTTTCATAATTAATATCTAAATTCGGTTTTCATACCAATCATCAAGATCAATTCGGTTTACATGGAAAATTAGGTTTTCATGGAGAAATACAATTCGGTTCTCATGAATAACAATGCCCTAAATTCGGTTTTCATACCTTACATACACTTCTTAATTACGGTTTTAACATGGTAAAATTTCCAAAATTTCCAATCCATTCAATATATCAATTAACACAACTAAGTTCATAGGTCAAACAAGACATTCCACTCACCTTGAACCGTGAATACTAATAAGAAAACCCTTCCAAAAATTCGTCTAGAGTCTTGCCACCACCAAGGGAAAAGAACGCCACCCAAATCAAAGATGCCGGCCAAGGAAAAGGAAGAGGAAGAGGAAAATCGTCCAAGCCTTCAAAGAAATCGCCCCCTCCTTCCTAGCCGTCGCCCAAGTTTTTCTTCAAGCCCAAAAGTCGCCAACTCTCTACCCTAACCGAAATTACCTACTTAAATTTCGGTTTTTAAGGTTTTAACCCTCTAACCAATTAATTCAAAAAGGGTTTAACCCATTAACCCATTAATTCAAATTTTAAAAACCCAATAATCCCATAGTTTAAGTGAAAGTCCAATAAGAGTTAATCTAACATCCAATAAGCTAGTTAACTAATTAATTTAATTAACTTACAAATAACCAATCACTTAACCGAAATCCAATAAGGATTTAATTAATATCCAATAAGGATTTAAATTAATTTATCCTAAATTAATAACCAATAATCAACCATTAATCTCTAATTAATTTACCATAAATTAACAACCAATATAAATCACAAATCAAATAATTACAAATTAACAATCAATAAGCCAGTTAATTAGCATCCAATAATTTTATTTAAATCATAATAAAATATCACAGCTAATGATTTATTTAATTCCAAATAATTTTATTTAATTCAAAAATAATGCTTACCAGGACTTAAGATCCTTGGATCTTACATCTCCACTTGTCCACTTGTTTTGGGATGGTAAGGTGTTGCAACTCTATGATTTACCCCATACTTTCGAAGCAAAACTGAAAATCTATGTTCAATAAAGTGAGAGCCTCCATCACTAATTACTACTCTTGGTATCCCAAAGCATGGAAAGATAATCTTTTTAAACAATTTAACCACAACCCTAGAATCATTAGTAGGAGAAGCAATGGCTTCCACCCAGTTGGAAACATAGTCTACCGCCACGAGTATATACTTGTTACCTCCAGACGATGGAAACGGTCCCATAAAATCACTCCCCCAAACATCAAATATTTCAACTTTAAGTATTGTGGACAAAGGCATCTCATTCCTTTTGTTGATGTTCCCCATCCTCAAACAACTATCACAAGACAGTATAAAATTTCTTGCATCTTTAAATAAAGAGGGCCAATAAAATCTAGATTGTAACACCTTAAAAACAATCTTCTCAGTACTAGCATGCCCTCCATATGATGATCCATGACACTGTAATATTATATCCTTGATTTCTTCTTCGGGGATACATGTCCTAAATATGCTATCTGCACATCTTCTAAAAACATAAGGCTCATCCCAAAAATAATGCTTGACCTCAGCAAAAAATCTTTTCTTGCCCTGATAGCTCAAATCAACAGGAAAAACATTAGCAACATGATAGTTTACTATGTCTGCATACCAAGGAGCCTTAATCTGATCAATCCTCAAAAGCTATTCCTCAAGAAAGGTATCATTGATTATATCACCTTTATTATCTTCTACAATTATCCTTGAAAGATGATCTGCAACAAAATTTTTTGTTCCTTTCTTGTCTTTGATTTCCAAGTCAAACTCTTGTAGAAGCAAAATCCATCTAAGTAGACGTGGTTTAACGTCTTTCTTCTGCATCAAATACTTAACCGCTGCATGATCAGTGTACACCACAACTTTTGAATTTATCAAATAAGATCTAAATTTATCAAAGGCAAAAATAATAGCTAAAAGTTCCTTCTCAGTTGTGGTGTAATTCCTCTATGTCTCATCTAATGTTTTACTAGCATAGTAGATAACATAAGGGTTCTTTTCCTTTCTTTGCCCTAGAACTGCTCCTACAGCAAAATCACTGGCATCACACATAAGCTCAAAAGGCAATTCCCAATTACGTGGCTGCATGATAGGTGATGATATTAAGGTTTTCTTCAGTTCCTGAAAAGCAAACAAACAATTCTCATCAAAGCAGAATTTAGCATATTTACAAAGTAAATCAGTGAGTGGTTTAGCAAGTTTAGAAAAATCCCCTAATAACACACCGGTAAAATCCTGCATGTCCCAAGAAGCTTCTAATCTCTTTAACCGTGGTGGGTGGTGCTAGCTTCTCAATCACTTCAACTTTTGCTTTGTCGACTTCTATCCCTCTCTTTGAAATAAGGTGACCCAAAACTATTGCTTGTCAAACCATAAAATGACACTTCTCCCAGTTAAGGACAAGATTAGTTTCTTCGTACCTCTACAAAACTCGAGATAAATTAGCCAAAGGAAAAACCATAAACAGAAAAATCATCCATAAAAACATCCATAAAATATTCAATAAATTCAGAAAATATTGCCATCATACACCTCTGAAAAGTAGTAGGTGCATTACATAATCCAAAAGGCATCCTCCTATATGCAAATGTACCATATGGGCAAGTAAAGGTGGTCTTGTCTTGATCATCAGGATGAATGGGAATTTGAAAAAATCTAGAATATCCATCAAGGAAACAGAAATAAGAATGCTTAGCAAGTCTCTCAACCATCTGATCAATAAAAGTGAAGGGGAAGTGGTCTTTCCTAGTGGCTGCATTTAATTTCCTATAGTCTATGCACATGCACCAACTAGTAACTGTTCTAACAGGAATCAACTTATTATCTTTGTTTTTCATAACTGTGACACCCCACTTTTTAGGAACACAATGTACAGGACTTACCCATTTACTATCAGAGATAGGATAGATAATACCTGCATCAAGCAATTTCAAAACTTCCTTCTTTACAACTTCCTTCATAGATGGGTTGAGTCTCCTTTGGAAATCCACATGTGGCTTGTGCTCATCCTCCATATGAATCCTGTGCATACAAAAAGAAGGATTAATTCCTTTTAAGTCATCAATGGTATACCCAATTACCTTTATATGAACCCTCAACTCATTCGAGAGCAAATCAGTCTCCCTTTCATCTAATTGAGCATCAACAATAACAGGGTAAGTAGAGTTAGGACCAAGAAATTCATAGCGAAGATTATCAGGTAAAGCTTTGAGTTCAACTTTTGGAATTTTTTTTTCATCATCAAATATAGTGCAGTCCAAAACATCATGAGTATCTTCACAAGAATCAGAACCATCAATTTTAGCACATGAATCATCAGAAGAATCAGAATCAAAATCAGAAGGATCATCAAATAAAAAACCAAGATCATAAACCACATCATCAACAGCATGAACACTACAACATGAACTAGTATATGAAGGTTTTTTCAATGAATCATTCAAATCAAACTCAATTTTATTATCAGTAATATTCAGAGTGAGTTTACTGTTCTTTACAACAATAATAGCTCCTGCACTGGCTAAGAATGGTCTACCATGAATAATAGGAATTTTCGCATCTTCTTCCATCTCAAGAACCATAAAATCAGTAGGTACAAAATACTTACCAACTTAGATTTGAACATCCTCAAGAATACCTATAGGATACTTCACTGAGTGATCGGTGAGCTGCAAAGATATTGAAGTTGGTTTAGGAGCTCTCATATCTAGTTTCCTGCACACAGATAAAGGCATTAGACTCACACTAGCTCCCAAATCACATAAGGCTCGGGCAAAAGCCACACTTCCAATTAAACAGGGGATAGAGAAACTATCTGGATCATTTAATTTCGGTGGCAACTAGTTTTGAATAATAGCACTATATTCCTCTGTTAGTGCCATAGTACCATAGTTCTCTATTTTTCTTTTATTGGATAAAATCTCTTTCAAAAATTTTGCATATGAAAGCATTTGAGATAAGGCATCAGTAAATGGAATGTTAATATACAACTTTTTTAAAACATTTAAAAATTCCCCAGACTGCCTATCTAATTTGGCTTCCACAATCCTTTGGGGAAAAGGTATAGGTGGCCTATATGGTGATGGTGAACTAGGTCTAGGTCTAGGAATATCAACTTCACAAAGCAAATCACCATTCTGTGAAGGCTCATCCTCCTTAGATGGTGGTGAGCTAGGATGGGACTGCACATGTGTAGGTTGTGATTCCAAAACTGGTTCACTACTAGGTCCTATGTTAGGCTCTCCTTCATCAGCATCTAGTGATCCCCTGGGTCCTCTTACTGTTTTCCACTCCTAGTTGTGATGACATTACGATGTTCCCTAGGGTTAGGTTCAGGTTTGATAGGTAATTTCCCTGGGGGTCTATAAGCTGTGCTAGCCTATTGTGCTATTTGTGTTTCTAAAATCTTATTGTGAGCAACAACACCATCTAACCTAGAGTTAATTTACTTAAGACTCTCTATAGCCTCTTCATTTTATCTCATCTGAGCACCCATGAATTTTTCAAACATATCCTCTAGACTAGATTTTTGGGGTTGACTCTGATTTGGTTGTCTCTGCTAATACCCTCTATTTTCATTCTATCCACTAACACGATTTTTACTCTTCCAAGACAAGTTAGGATGGTTCCTCCAACCAGGGTTATAGGTATTAGAGTAAGGGTCATTATGTCTACCATGATTGTAACCCCCTACTGCATTAACTTGCTCACTACCCTAATCAACAATAACCTTACACTCTTCAGCATAGTGTCCATGGTTCCCACATACATCACAAGTAACAGAAGAAGCTGCAGCAGTTTGCATCTGAAAAGAATCAAAACGGTTACACATAGAATCTTCCTTTTCTGCCAGAGACCGCCAACCATCACCATCATTCTTAGTATGAGGAGGACGATACAACACTCCTCTCTCAACAGTCCATTGGTTGTGATTTAGCGCCATCTCTTCAATCAACGCGTAGGCATCTTCAACTGTCTTCTTCATCAGTGCTCCTCCTATAGCAGCATCAACAGTTAAGCGAGTGTTGTAAAGCAAACCATTATAGAAAGTTTGAATTAAAACCCAATGTTCTAATTGTTGGGGTATGCCCTTAAGGCTAATATTTGAGGCCTTGGGATTATATCAGTATCATGAATAAACTCAATGTTTATAAAGGCAATGGTTGTTATTCAGGTTGTTGCATTATCTGCTGCCATATGTATACTTCTGAATAATGTCTCAATGCTGTTCAGCTTGGCTGACATGCAGTATTGTCCTTAGTCGAGATATCTTGGTGAACATGAGACAGCCTTGATATGATTGAGACTAATATGTGTTCTAATCTTATAGGATGCTTCGAGCATGAAATAAGATGTAGACTCATGGGTACATTGGATGTACTGGACAGACCCTACTTAGGATGTTCAATTGCTTGTCACAATGTGAATAATCCTTATATGCAAGCAAGTGGCATATTTCCTCTAACTTGAGATCACTTGTGTTTCTAAATGATGATTGGCATTGTTTTGAGGTAGTTCAATATCATTTGAAACATAATGGTTATAGATTATCTTGGATAATGAGCATGAGTCATGTTAGGGCGCTAGTGATAGATATAGGATTGCCTTCTCCTAGTTTGGAGTGTGATGTTATATAGGGGCCCCCTGGATGAGATGGTTGAGAAAGTGTATGGCCATACCCAGATGACTATGTTCATCTGATCTAACCACTCTCATCATATTGGAGTTACAGGCTTGACATGCTTATCCAATAAGAACATCCAGTGGCAAAGGAAACAAGTATGCCTAGTGAATTGAATTCACACTTGTGCTATGGTTTGGGTGCAGTCTTGGAAGACTCTTTCCTTTATATCGGGAGACAGTGATGTGTTGCTAGATACCCCTCTCTGTTCGTGATAATGTAAGTTATCGTTACCGACATTTAAAGGAAACCCTTAGGGTCGCACAATTTGATGATATGGCTTACTTATGTCAGATCGTGTGGACTGAATTGTTTTGGTTCAGTTTAAAGGGATTTAAACTCTGATTGTAAGTGAGATCTGGTCTGATCATGTTTGATTGATTAGGGCTTGAGATCAGTAAGCTTCGATCGAGAGAACTGATGCTAGATCGATGAGATCAAGAGCATCAAGAGATGAATGGTTAGATCTTGAGCCTTTTTGGTTTTATATGATCTAGATCAAGTCTTGGTTTGATTTGGTCTTTGTACTAAATTCAATTGAACCGGTTCACTTAGAGTGAGCGCATGGTTCAAAGGGAGAATGAGTTGCGATCGTTCATATTGGGGTGAACGCATGAACGTATGAGGGCTTACTATATTTGGAAATTGGTTTTCCAATTCGAGAGTAACACCTCCACGTTCGAGAATAACGCCTCACTCTCGCCCATCTTCTCCTCTTGACGCTCCTCTTTCGGAGTGGTGATTTTTCACGCAAACGAGAGGGAGTTCGACGAGCACCAAGACATCTCTCAATCTTCACGCGATTAGCACACTTGGAGAGCTTTGCTAGCACAAGGATCGACAAGGAGTAGGCGATCAATCATCTTTTGTGCGCACGCTTTGGAGGAGAGCCACTTGGTTCTCTGCTTCCAAATCGCCATCCACTCATGGCTATGGTATGATTTTGTTTTGATCTATACAATCTGCAAGTTGATCATATATTCATGCATGCGATCCTAGGAAACCCTAGATTCCGCCCATGCAAATGTTTATATGCGCATGCCTTAGGGTTTCACCCCCTTTCAATTGGTATCAGAGCAAAGGTTTCTGTATGAATCATATGATTGCTTTGTGTGATCCATGTTTGCGATAAGTAGATCTAAAATAATGATCATGCCGAAAACTACATGCTTGTATGCTTTTACTTTTGGTGGCGCATGATTCATGTTGGCGCTTGTTGAAGTTGTTTTTACCTAAACTTAACATATTGCGCGCATCCACTTAGATTTATAAGCACCTACTTGAAAAACTTAGACGGGTTATTAGGGTTGAAGTCATCAGTCTAGTCTAGACCCAACAGTCTGATCAGACCATCTGACAGCCTAGATGGGTTGACCAGATAGCACCTATGCGCAAGCATGAGGTGGCTATAGGTCGACTGCAGAAAGGCATGTAGCGATGTCTGATCGAGGCGACCAATGAACGATCATGATTAAGGCCCGGGGTCATGAAGAAACCCCTTTCGAGAGGGGGGCGCAAACCCTAAGCATGGCGCAAATAAAACTTTGCAAGCGGTAGCAAGGGTTTGATGATCTTTTGCATGTCATATGATCAACTATCATAGATTGAATAGATCAAGAGTAGATCATACCATAGCCATCTTTCGGATGGTCCCTTGGAAGAAGAGATCGAAGAGGGTCTCCTCCACAAGATGCGCACACAAGATGAGAATTGACTTGCTTCTTGTTGCTCCTTGTGCTAGCAAGGATCTCCAAGATGTCCTTGATCGAATGAAGGAAAAAGAAGATGATCTTGGCGTGGATGAACTCCTCCTTGTTCTCGTAAAAACTCTCCACACCGAGAAAGAGGCGTTGAGTTGAGAGAGAGACCAACGTTCTCATCCAAAGTGAAGCGTTGAGAAACCATTTCCGAAACCTCCACTTCCAAAAATGGTAAGTCATCACTACAAGCGTTCATGTCTCTTATGAACCAAACCAAAACGCCAATTCGATTTAACCATGCGTTCACACATATGTGAACCGGTTCAAATAGAATTCGGTCTAATTGATTTCGGTTCAAAGATCAAATTGAACCAAGCCAAGCCATGGTCTAAATCTCATCTGAACCATGAAGGTTCGAGATCTAACCGTACATCTCTTGATGCCTTTGATCTCACCGATCTAGCATCACTACTCTCGATCGAAGCTTACCGATCTCAAGCCCTAATCAATCAAACATGATCAGGCCAGATCTCACTTGCAATCAGAGTTTAAACTCCTTTAAACTGAACCAAAACAATTCAGTCCACACGATCTGACTCAAGTAAGCTACATCATCAAATTGTGCGACCCTGAGGGTTTCCTTTAAATGTCGGTAACGATAACTTACGTTATCACGATCAGTGAGAGGTATCTAGCAACACATCACTGTCTCCCGATATAAAGAAAAGAGTCTTCCAAGACTACACCCAAAACATAGCACAAGTGTGAATCCACTTCACAAGGCATGCATGTGTCCTTTGCCACTGGATGTTCTTATTGGACAAGCGTGTCAAGCCTGTAACTCCAATATGATGAGCATGATTAGATCAGATGAACATAGTCACCTGGGTATGGCCATACACATTCTCAATCATCTCATTCAGGGGGGGGGGGGCCTTCAGAACATCTCACTCCAATTAAGGAGATGGGAATCCTATATCTATCACTAGTGTCCTAACCTGACTCATGATCATTATCCAAGATAGTCTATAACCATTATATTTCAAATGATATTGAACTACCTCAAAACAATGACAATCATCATTTAGAAACACAAGTGATCTCAAGTCAGAGGACATGTGCCACTTGTAGCATAAGGATTATTCACATTGTGACAAGCAATTGAATATCCTAATAGGGTCTGTCCAGTACATCCAATGTACCTATGAGTCTACATCTTATTCCATGCTCGAAGCATCCTATAAGATTAGAACACACATTAGTCTCAATCATATCAAGGCTGTCTCATGTTTACCAAGATATCTCGACTAAGGACTTAACTGCATGTCAGCCTAGCTGAACAGCTTTGAGACATTATTCAGAAGTACACATATTGCAGCAGACAATGTAACAACCTGAATAACAACCATTGCCTTTATAAACAAAAGAGTTTATATACATGATACTCATGGAATCCCAAGGCCTCAAACATTAGCCTTAAGGGCATACCCTAACAATCTCCCACTTGCACTTAATCTAATGGTTGAGAAATCTCAAACCCATATTATTACAGTGCTTCTCATGCTTCTGCTACGCCAGAGGCTTGGTAAGCGGGTCAGCCAGATTGTCGTCTGTATGAACCTTGCAGATTTTGATCTCGCCACGATCAATGATCTCCTGGATCAAGTGAAACCGTCTCTGTATGTGCTTGGACTTCTGGTGCGACCGTGGTTCCTTTGCTTGTGCGATTGCTCCAGTGTTATCACAGAAGATAACCAAAGGATCAGCACTCGAAGGAACGACACCAAGTTCTCTCACGAACTTACGAATCCACACTGCCTCCTTGGATGCTTCCGAGGCTGCAACATACTCGGCTTCTGTTGTGGAATCAGCAACAGTTGACTGTTTGAAACTTTTTCACACCACCGCTCCTCCATTCAAGCTAAAGACATAGCCTGATTGTGATCGAAAATCATCCTGGTCCGACTGGAACGAAGCGTCAGTATATCCTTCTATACTGAGTTCTTCCTGACCACCATATATCAAGAACATATCTTTGGTCCTCCGCAGATATTTTAAAATGTTCTTGACCGCAATCCAGTGTGCCTGACCTGGATTACTTTGGAATCGACTGGTCACGCTTAACCCGTAAGCGACGTCTGGGCGAGTGCACAACATCGCATACATAATGGACCCAATAGCCGAAGCATAAGGCGTATTGTCCATTTCATCTTTCTCAGTCTGTGTTTGTGGACACTGACTCTTCGAAAGATTCAGACCATGTCTGACTGGAAGATACCCTCTTTTAGAATTCTCTAAATGGAATCTCTCCAGGACTTTATCGATGTAAGTACTCTGGCACAGCCCGAGAAGCCTCTTAGATCTATCCCTGTAGATCTTCACACCTAATACATAGGCTGCTTCTCCTAAATCTTTCATCTGAAAACATTTTCCTAACCATGCTTTAACAGCATGCAGTTCAGGAATATCGTTTCCAATGATTAAGATATCATCGACGTAGAGGACTAGGAAAGTAATCACGCTCCCACTAAACCTCTTATATACACACGGGTCATCTTCGTTCTTGATGAAACCAAACTCAGAGATTGATTCATCAAAACGAATATTCCAGCTTCTAGATGCTTGTTTAAGTCCATAAATGGACTTCTTTAACTTGCATATTTTATGACGATCTGCTGGATTAGTGAAACCTTCAGGTTGTGTCATGTACACATCCTCATCCAGTTTTCCATTAAGGAAAGCAGTTTTCACATCCATCTGCCAGATCTCATAATCATAATATGCTGCTATCGCGAAAAGAATCCGAATAGACTTGAACATGGCTACAGGAGAGAAAGTTTCATCATAATCTATCCCATAGATTTGTTTGAAACCTTTCGCTACTAGCCTGCCTTTATAGGTAACCACGTTACCATCCATGTCAATCTTCTTCTTGAAGATCCATTTACAGCCTATAGGGATTACTCCCGGAGGCGGATCAACCAAATCCCAGACTTGGTTATCTGACATGGAGTCCATTTCGGCTCGCATAGCTTCAAGCCATCTAGCTGACTCCGGTCCACTGACCGCATCCGCATAAGTGAGGGGTTCATCATTGTCAATGATGTAGACTCCGTCATAGCGCTCAGGCTGTCGACGGATCCTTCCCGATCTACGCGGTTCCCGTGATATCTGATCCTCAGGTTGTTCAATAACCTGTTCTACCGGCTCAGGCTCATCCAACTGTGCTTGACTACTTTGTCCTTCCTCTGGATTCTCATCCAGCTTTATTTCTCTCCCACTGGCTTCTTGCAGAAGAAACTCCTTCTCAAGAAAAATGGCCGTCCGAGCAACAAATACCTTGTTCTCTTTGGGATCGTAGAAATAATAACCCTTAGTTTCCTTAGGGTAACCGACAAAGATGCATTTCTCAGATCTGCTCTCCAGTTTCCCAGAGGCGAGCTTTTTGACATAAGCCTCGCAACCCCAGATCTTAATAAATGTCAAGCTAGGCTGTTTCCCATACCATAATTCATATGGAGTCTTTGAAACGGCCTTGGATGGCACTCGGTTTAGTACCTTTGCAGCTGTTTCCAGTGCAAATCCCCAAAAGGAGTAAGGAAGAGTAGCCTGACTCATCATAGAACGAACCATATCAAGTAACGTTCTATTTCTCCTCTCGGACACACCATTCCATTGCGGTGTTCCTGGCGGAGTGAGCTGTGAGATAATCCCACACTCCTTTAGATAGTCAGTAAACGCATGACTCAAGTATTCTCCACCTCGATCAGAACGAAGTGCCTTGATATTTTGGCCTAGCTGATTTTGTACTTCATTCTTGAACTCTTTGAACTTGTCAAAAGATTCACTCTTATGTCTCATAAGATAGACATACCCATATCTACTGAAATCATCAGTAAAGGTAATGAAGTCCTGATAGCCACCTCTGGCATGTTTACTAAATGGCCCACACACATCACTGTGTATAAGGTCAAGTAAACCTGAAGCCCTTTGACCTTTGTTAGGAAAAGGAGCCTTCGTCATTTTACCCATTAAACAAGCTTTGCATGTATCAATCTCCTCATAGGAGAATGATCCCAGCAGTCCATGATCATGCAACCGCTTAATGCGCTTCTTGTTAATATGGCCTAAACGACTATGCCATAACAAGGTGCTGTCATCAGCATACTTGGCTTTCTTATTATCAATATTTTGTATAGAATATTCCATGTCCAACATGAATAACCCATTGTTAATTGAACCAGTAGCATAAACAATATTATCAAGAGTAAGATAACACTTTGAAATCTTGCATTCAAAGGAAAACCCTTTCCTGACAAGAGCAGGAATAGAGATAATATTTTTAGTAATACTGGGTACAAAATAACAATTGTTTAATTCTAATACAATGCCAGATGGTAATGAGATGTAATAATCCCCTACTGCAACAGCAGCAACCCGTGCCCCGTTTCCAACTCGTAGGTCCACCTCATGCTGTCCCACCTATCTTCTTCTCTTGAGTTCCTGTACATTTGAACAAATGTGAACTCCACATGCAGTGTCCAACACCCATGAAATAGAAGAAGATGAAACCATGACTTCCGTCACGTATATACCTGAGCCAGAAGGGATGCTTCCCCTCTTATCTCCTTGGAGCGCTTTACAGTCCTTTTTCCAGTGACCCAGCTGGCCACAGTGGAAACACCTGTTGTCCTTTGACCGCTTAACCTTCTGTTTCAGAGCCTTGCTGTAACTCTTGACAGGGGCTTTGCCCTTCTTCCCCTTCTTCTTGTTCCTGGAAGGAACCATTAAGACAGAGGTTGAAGGCTTTCCCTTCAGAGTTTCCTCAGTAGTCAAGAGCATATTGAGCAGCTCTGCCGGAGTACAATCGATTTTGTTCATATTAAAGTTAATAATGAACGCATCGAAAGAAGGCAGGAGAGACTGCAGAATAATGTCTACAGCAAGCTCCTGGTTGATGGTATGCCCCAGTTTCTCCAGAGCCTCCTTGTGCCCAATCATCTTGAGCACGTGAGCTCCCACTGGGCTCCCTTCAGCCAGTTTGCTCTGAAAGAAAAGCTTGGTCAGATTATAGCGTTCTGTCCTCGCCTGTGCAGCATACAGCATCTTGAGGTTCGCTATAATCTCTATAGCCGACATATCCTCATGCTGACGCTGCAGCGGTGGCGTCATAGACGCTAGCATCAGGCAAGCGACATCAATGCTATCATTGACGTGCTTTTCATAGGCATCACGAACCGCCCTTGCGGCGTTCGCATCGGGTTGAGGCGGCACAGCCGTCTCAAGGACATACAGTTTCCTCTCTACCTTAAGAACGATCTTAAGGTGTCCGAACCAGTCTGAGAAGTTTGGCCCAGCAAACTTCTCCCTTTCCAGTAGGGATCGCACATTGAAGCTCATGGTGTTCGTTGCTGCAGGAATCTACAACAATGCAAGAATAGCAAGGTCAGTATCAATGTTTAGAATCAATTCAGGACTTAAGAAATGATTCTTTTCTCACTATTTTATCTGACTGAAAAATCCATTAAAACAGTCCGAAAGAGTAACACTCTTTTAGTGAGATAGGATCCAGATTTCATACTTGGTCTCCGCGTCCCGCTCAGGCGAGATAAGATGCACAGAGAATACAAGCACTAATTTCTGGTAGGCAGTCCCTGCCAATCGCCAACCCGTGCGATTCCCCTTCATCTGGGCAATCCAGCCGACTGTGCCAACTGAGTTGGTACAACACAATCTCTGACCCCACAGATGGCTGCCTCCATGTGCTACCATATGCGCCACATATGTAGCCTACATGGTCAAGCTGACCCGACCTACTCCCTGGACCACCACGTGCTATGCTGAGCAACGAGAAGCGATAAATCCCTTCTCTGTAACACGCAGGTGAAATCCCGCACCGTCTGAAGATAGATGGACGTGCCCACTGAGTGGGTACAACACGGCTCCAACGATAGTCAGAACAGTGAGGTTTCGCGTCAGAAGGCTTACGAGCTTGATATTTATGCGTTGGATTTTAACGGTCTTTTATCTTCTTACTATCAGGCAAATCCTATGGCTATAGCAGAAGATAAACTCATGCAATTCTAATTATAAAAGCAATAAATAGAAAGCATGCTGATCTTATGTGGTAAAAGCCCATGAACCCTAAGTAAGACCTTAAGTTATCTTAAGTCTTCACTTGCTTCTTGGGTCTTTTGCATCTCATCTGGTCCAACCCAGGGCCCTAGCGCTCAATGCAGCTCAGGTGCGCCCACCAGATGAATGCGCCTCTGCAATGTGTGCTTTTGAGCTCTTGTCTAATCAAAATACATTTTGATCTATCTAGACAAGCTTGACTCGCAGGTCAATTATACAATAAATTAATTAAAAATGTGATTCGCAGATCACAAAACAAATTAATTTACAAGTTTAATTCCAGGCTCGCAGGCCCCAGCACAGCACACATTAAATTGGGCATCCCACATAAGATAAAATAAACAAGCATATGGCATCAATCAATCATCATGTGATCCCTTACAAAGAAAATAAAATTTTGAAAAACCCCATAGGCATCAATTTTAATTTCCTTATGTGCCCTACAACCTTACAACGGTCCATTGATAGGGATCCACTCAATAATCTAGTTAGATCCATGCCCTTGCATGCACCAAGTCCTAACTGACTCGAGTTGACCTAATGGTCAACCATGCATGCGCCAAGGGCTGAACAACCAACATGAGTTCTGGCAAGCGGGTGTGACCCCGGGCCTAACTCATGTGTGTTCACTGGTTGTCTCAACCAGACCTCGCTACACGCCTGTGATGCAATCGACCTATAGCCACCTTGTGCTTGCGCACAGGTGCCATCTGGTCGATCCATCTAGGCTGTCAGATGGTCTGATCAGACTATTGGATCTAACATAGAGGGTGACTTCAACCCCATCAACCCGTCTAAGGGTTTATAGTAAGCGCCACTTAGATCTAATGGTGAGCGCGCAAGTCATTTAGTTTGTTTTGAGAAAACATCAACAACATTCAACATGATAGATGCGCACATCATCATACATGCGCCAACAAGAAAGACATCATCATCAAGTTTTCGCATGAAGTTAAGATCTAAGCTAGAGCGCAAACAAGGATCACAAAGCAATCATATAACCATACATACAACCGCAGCTCTGATACCAATTGAAGAAACCCCTTTCGAGAGGGGGGCGCAAACCCTAAGCATGGCGCAAATAAAACTTTGCAAGCGGTAGCAAGGGTTTGATGATCTTTTGCATGTCATATGATCAACTATCATAGATTGAATAGATCAAGAGTAGATCATACCATAGCCATCTTTCGGATGGTCCCTTGGAAGAAGAGATCGAAGAGGGTCTCCTCCACAAGATGCGCACACAAGATGAGAATTGACTTGCTTCTTGTTGCTCCTTGTGCTAGCAAGGATCTCCAAGATGTCCTTGATCGAATGAAGGAAAAAGGAGATGATCTTGGCGTGGATGAACTCCTCCTTGTTCTCGTCAAAACTCTCCACACCGAGAAAGAGGCGTTGAGTTGAGAGAGAGACCAACGTTCTCATCCAAAGTGAAGCGTTGAGAAACCATTTCCGAAACCTCCACTTCCAAAAATGGTAAGTCATCACTACAAGCGTTCATGTCTCTTATGAACCAAACCAAAACGCCAATTCGATTTAACCATGCGTTCACACATATGTGAACCGGTTCAAATAGAATTCGGTCTAATTGATTTCGGTTCAAAGATCAAATTGAACCAAGCCAAGCCATGGTCTAAATCTCATCTGAACCATGAAGGTTCGAGATCTAACCGTACATCTCTTGATGCCTTTGATCTCACCGATCTAGCATCACTACTCTCGATCGAAGCTTACCGATCTCAAGCCCTAATCAATCAAACATGATCAGGCCAGATCTTACTTGCAATCAGAGTTTAAACTCCTTTAAACTGAACCAAAACAATTCAGTCCACACGATCTGACTCAAGTAAGCCACATCATCAAATTGTGCGACCCTGAGGGTCTCCTTTAAATGTCGGTAACGATAACTTACATTATCACGATCAGTGAGAGGTATCTAGCAACACATCACTGTCTCCCGATATAAAGAAAAGAGTCTTCCAAGACTACACCCAAAACATAGCACAAGTGTGAATCCACTTCACAAGGCATGCATGTGTCCTTTGCCACTGGATGTTCTTATTGGACAAGCGTGTCAAGGCTGTAACTCCAATATGATGAGCATGATTAGATCAGATGAACATAGTCACCTGGGTATGGCCATACACATTCTCAATCATCTCATTCAGGGGGGGGGGCCCTTCAGAACATCTCACTCCAATTAAGGAGATGGCAATCCTATATCTATCACTAGTGTCCTAACCTGACTCATGATCATTATCCAAGATAGTCTATAACCATTATATTTCAAATGATATTGAACTACCTCAAAACAATGACAATCATCATTTAGAAACACAAGTGATCTCAAGTCAGAGGACATGTGCCACTTGTAGCATAAGGATTATTCACATTGTGACAAGCAATTGAATATCCTAATAGGGTCTGTCCAGTACATCCAATGTACCTATGAGTCTACATCTTATTCCATGCTCGAAGCATCCTATAAGATTAGAACACACATTAGTCTCAATCATATCAAGGCTGTCTCATGTTTACCAAGATATCTCGACTAAGGACTTAACTGCATGTCAGCCTAGCTGAACAGCTTTGAGACATTATTCAGAAGTACACATATTGCAGCAGACAATGTAACAACTGAATAACAACCATTGCCTTTATAAACAAAAGAGTTTATATACATGATACTCATGGAATCCCAAGGCCTCAAACATTATCCTTAAGGGCATACCCCAACAGGTCACACCCGCTTGCCAGAAATCATGAG
This sequence comes from Costus lasius, assembly GCA_027563935.2. Classification (NCBI taxonomy): domain Eukaryota; kingdom Viridiplantae; phylum Streptophyta; class Magnoliopsida; order Zingiberales; family Costaceae; genus Costus; species Costus lasius. Next base: position 63,371,794 of record CM050448.1, on the reverse strand, counting down.
GGACGTTCAGCCCTTAAGGCATGCATAGTTGACCACTAGGTCGACTCAAGTCGGTTATGACTTGGTGCATGCAAGGGCAGTGGGTCTGACTAGGTCTGATGAGTGGATCCCTATTAATGGACCGTTGTAAGGTAGTAGGGCACATAAGGAAATAAAATTGATGCCAATGGGATTTTAGAAAATTTTATTTTCTTGATTGGATCACATGATGTTTGTATAACATGAGTGAATGTCTATTTCATCTTATGTGGGCAGCCCAATTTTAATGTGTGCTGTGCTGGGGCCTGCGTGCCTGAATCAATATTGTAAATTATTTATTGTGATCTGCGCATCACATTTTAATTAATTGATAATGTGTAATTGACCTGCGAGTCAAATCATGTCTAGATAGATTAAAATGTAATTTAATCAGACATGAGCTCAGAGCACACATGGCAGAGGCGCATGCAGCAAGTGGCTTCACCAGTGGGAGGTCTAGGGTTCGACTCTAGGACAGGCGCATTTTACCTGGTGGGCGCATCTCAGCTGCACAGGGCGCTTGGGCCCGGGTTGGGCCAGATGAAATGCTAAAGACCCATGAAGAGCTCAAGTGAAGACTTAAGTTAATTTAAGGTCTAACTTAGGCTTAATGGGCTTTTACCACATAAGATCATCATGCTTTCTATTTACTGTTTAAGTAAATTTAATATCTGCATGATTTATTCTTCTGCTATAACCATAGGATTTGCATGATAGTTAAGAAGATAAAAGGACCGTTAAAATCCAACGATGAATATCAAGCACGTAAGCCTTCTGACGCGAAACCTCACTGTTCTGACTATCGTTGGGGCCGTGTTGTACCCACTCAGTGGGCACGCCCATCTATCTTCAGACGGTGTGTGATTACACCTGCGTGTTACAGAGAAGGGATTTATCGCTTCTCGTTGCTCAGCATTGCACGTGGTGATCCAGGGAGTAGGTCAGGTCAGCTTGACCATGTATGCTACATATTGAGCATATGGTAGCCATATGGAGGTAGCCATCTGTGGGATCAGAGACTGTGTTGTACCAACTCAGTTGGCACAGTCTGCTGGATTGCCCAGATGAAGGGGAATCGCACGGGTTGGCGATTGGCAGGGATTGCCTACCAGAGATTAGTGCTTGTACTCTCTGTGCATCTTATCTCGCCTGAGCGGGACGCGGAGACCAAGTATGAAATCTGGATCCCATCTCACTAAAAGAGTTTTACTCTTTCGGACTGTTTTACTGGATTTTTCAGTCAGATAAAATAGTGAGAAAAGAATCATTCTTAAGTCCTGGATTGATTCTAACATTGATACTGACCTTGTTGTTCTTGCAATGTTGTAGATTACTGCAGCAACGAACACCACAGCGTTCAATGTGCGATCCTTACTGGAAAGGGAGAAGTTTGCTGGGCCAAACTTCTCAGACTGATATGGACACCTTAAGATTGTTCTTAAGGCTGAGAGGAAACTGTATGTCCTTGAGACGGCAATACCGCCTCAACCCGCTGCGAACGCCGCAAGGGCGGTTCGGGATGCTTATGAGAAGCATGTCAATGATAGCATTGATGTCGCTTGCCTTATGCTTGCGTCTATGACGCTAGAGCTTTAGCGTCAGCATGAGGATTTATCTGCTATTGAAATTATAGCAAATCTCAAGATGTTGTATGCTGCACAGGCAAGGACTGAACACTATAACTTGACAAAACTTTTCTTTCAGAGCAAACTGACTGAAGGGAGTCCAGTGGGAGCTCACGTACTCAAGATGATTGGGTACAAGGAGGCTCTAGAGAAACTGGGACACACCATCAATCAGGAGCTTGTTGTAGACATTATCCTGCAGTCTCTCCCGGCCTCTTTCGATCCGTTCATCATTAATTTTAATATGAACAAGATCGACTGTACCCCGGCAGAGTTACTGAACATGCTCTATACTACAGAGCAGACTCTTGAAAAGGGAAAGCCTTCATCCTCTATCTTGATGATTCCTTCCAGGAACAAGAAGAAGGGGAAGAAGGGCAAAGCCCCTGTCAAGAGCTACAACAAGGCTCTGAAACAAAAGATCAAGCGGTCGAAGGAATACAGATGTTTCCATTGTGGCCAGCTGGGTCACTGGAAGAAGGACTGTAAAGCGCTCCAAGGTGACAAGAAGGGAAGCAAGCCTTTCGCTTCTGGCTCAGGTATTTTCGTGACTGAAGTCATGGTATCTTCTTCTTCTATTTCATGGGTGTTGGACACTGCATGTGGAGTTCACATTTGTTCAAATGTACAGGAACTCAAGAGAAGAAGACAGGTGGGACAGCATGAGGTGGACCTACGAGTAGGAAACGGGGCACGGGTTGCTGCTGTTGCTGTAGGAGAATATCACATCTCTTTACCATCTGGTCTTGTATTAGAACTGGACAATTGTTATTTTGTACCAAGCATAACTAAGAATATTATCTCTATTCCTGTTCTTGTCAGGAAAGGGTTTTCCTTTGAATGCAAAACTTCAAAGTGTTATATTTCTTTTGATAATATTGTTTATGCTACTGGGTCGATTAACAATGGGTTATTCATGTTGGACATGGAATGTTCTGTACAACAAATTGATAATAAGAAAGCCAAGTATGCTGATGACAGCACCTTGCTATGGCATAGTCGTTTAGGCCACATTAACAAGAAGCGCATTAAGTGGTTGCATAAACATGGACTGCTGGGATCATTCTCCTATGAGGAGCTTGATACATGCAAAGCTTGTTTAATGGGTAAAATGACGAAGTCTCCTTTTTCTAATAAAGGTCAAAGGGCTTCAGGTTTACTTGACCTCATTCACAGTGATGTGTGTGGGCCATTTAGTAAACATGCCAGAGGTGGCTATTCATACTTCATTACCTTTACTGATGATTTCAGTAGGTATGGTTATGTCTATCTAATGAGACATAAGAGTGAATCTTTTGACAAGTTCAAAGAGTTCAAAAATGAAGTACAAAATCAGCTAGGCCGAAATATCAAGGCACTTCGTTCAGATCGAGGTGGAGAATACTTGAGTCGAGAGTTTACTGACTATCTGAAGGAGTGTGGGATTATCTCACAGCTCACTCCGCCAGGAACACCGCAATGGAATGGTGTGTCCGAGAGGAGAAATAGAACCTTACTGGATATGGTTCGTTCAATGATGAGTCAGGCTACTCTACCTTACTCCTTTTGGGGATTTGCACTGGAAACAGCTGCAAAGGTACTAAACCGAGTGCCATCCAAGGCTGTTTTAAAGACTCCATATGAGTTATGGTATGGGAAACAGCCGAGCTTGACATTTATTAAAATCTGGGGTTGCGAGGCTTATGTCAAAAAGTTCGCCTCTGGGAAACTAGAGAGCAGATCTGATAAATGTATCTTTGTCGGTTACCCTAAAGAAACTAAGGGTTATTATTTCTACGATCCCAAAGAGAACAAAGTATTTGTTGCTCGAACGGCTATTTTTCTTAAGAAGGAATTTCTTCTGCAAGAGGCCAGTGGGAGAGAAATAAGGCTGGATGAGAATCCAGAAGAAGGACAAAGTAGTCAAACTCAGTTGGATGAGCCTGAGCCAATAGAACAGGTTACTGAACAACCTGAGGCTCAGATATCACGGGAACCGCGAAGATCGGGAAGGATCCGTCGACAGCCTGAGCGCTATGACGGAGTCTACATCATTGATGATGAACCCCTCACTTATACGGATGCGGTCAATGGACCAGAATCAGCGAGATGGCTTGAAGCTATGCGAGCCGAGATGGACTCCATGTCAGATAACCAAGTCTGGGATTTGGTTGATCCGCCTCCGGGAGTAATCCCTATAGGCTGTAAGTGGATCTTCAAGAAGAAGATTGACATGGATGGTAACGTGGTTACCTATAAAGGCAGGCTAGTTGCGAAAGGTTTCAAACAAATCTACGGGATAGATTATGATGAAACTTTCTCTCCTATAGCCATGTTCAAGTCTATTCGGATTATTCTCGCGATAACGGCATATTATGATTATGAGATCAGGCAAATGGATGTGAAGACCGCTTTCCTTAATGGAAAATTAGAAGAGGATGTGTATATGACACAACCTGAAGGTTTCATCAATCCATCAGATCGTCATAAAATATGCAAATTAAAGAAGTCCATTTATGGACTTAAACAAGCATCGAGAAGCTGGAATATTCGTTTTGATGAATCAATCTGTGAATTTGGTTTCATCAAAAATGAAGATGACCCGTGTGTATATAAGAGGTTTAGTGGGAGCGTGATTACTTTCCTAGTCCTCTACGTCGATGATATCTTAATCATTGGAAACGATATTCCTGAACTGCATGCCGTCAAGGCATGGTTAAGAAAATGTTTCCAGATGAAAGATTTAGGAGAAGCAGCCTATGTATTAGGTGTGAAGATCTACAGAGATAGATCTAAGAGGCTTCTCGGGCTGTGCTAGAGTACTTACATCGATAAAGTCCTGGAGAGATTCCATTTAGAAAATTCTAAAAGAGGATATCTTCCAGTCAGACATGGTCTGAATCTTTCAAAGAGTCAGTGTCCACAAACACAGACTGAGAAAGATTAAATGGACAATACGCCTTATGCTTCGGCTATTGGGTCCATTATGTATGCGATGTTGTGTACTCGCCCAGACGTCGCTTACGGGTTAAGCGTGACCAGTCGATTCCAAAGTAATCCAGGAAAGGCACACTGGATTGCAGTCAAGAACATTTTGAAATATCTTCGGAGGACCAAAGATAAGTTCTTGATTTATGGAGGTCAGGAAGAACTCAGTATTGAAGGATATACTGATGCTTCGTTCCAATCTGACCAGGATGATTTCCGATCGCAATCAGGCTATGTTTTTAGCTTGAATGGAGGAGCAGTGGTGTGGAAAAGTTTCAAACAATCAATTGTTGCTGATTCCACAACAGAAGCGGAGTATGTTGCAGCCTCAGAAGCATCCAAGGAGGCAGTGTGGATTCGTAAGTTCGTTCAGGAACTTGGTGTTGTTCCTTCGAGTGCAGATCCATTGGTTATCTTCTGTGATAACACTGGAGCGATAGCACAAGCAAAGGAACCACGGTCGCACCAGAAGTCCAAGCACATATAGAGAAGGTTTCACTTGATCCGGGAGATCATTGATCGAGGAGAGATCAAGATCTGCAAGGTTCATACAGATGACAATCTAGCTGACCCGCTTACAAAGCCTCTGGTGCAGCAGAAGCATGAGAAGCACTGTAATAATATGGGTTTGAGATTTCTCAACCATTAGATTAAGTGCAAGTGGGAGATTGTTGGGGTATGCCCTTAAGGCTAATGTTTGAGGCCTTGGGATTATATCAGTATCATGAATAAACTCAATGTTTATAAAGGCAATGGTTGTTATTCAGGTTGTTGCATTATCTGCTGCCATATGTATACTTCTGAATAATGTCTCAATGCTGTTCAGCTTGGCTGACATGCAGTATTGTCCTTAGTCGAGATATCTTGGTGAACATGAGACAGCCTTGATATGATTGAGACTAATATGTGTTCTAATCTTATAGGATGCTTCGAGCATGGAATAAGATGTAGACTCATGGGTACATTGGATGTACTGGACAGACCCTACTTAGGATGTTCAATTGCTTGTCACAATGTGAATAATCCTTATATGCAAGCAAGTGGCATATTTCCTCTGACTTGAGATCACTTGTGTTTCTAAATGATGATTGGCATTGTTTTGAGGTAGTTCAATATCATTTCAAACATAATGGTTATAGATTATCTTGGATAATGAGCATGAGTCATGTTAGGGCTCTAGTGATAGATATAGGATTGCCTTCTCCTAGTTTGGAGTGTGATGTTATATAGGGGCCCCCTGGATGAGATGGTTGAGAAAGTGTATGGCCATACCCAGATGACTATGTTCATCTGATCTAACCACTCTCATCATATTGGAGTTACAGGCTTGACATGCTTATCCAATAAGAACATCCAGTGGCAAAGGAAACAAGTATGCCTAGTGAATTGAATTCACACTTGTGCTATGGTTTGGGTGTAGTCTTGGAAGACTCTTTCCTTTATATCGGGAGACAGTGATGTGTTGCTAGATACCCCTCTCTGTTCGTGATAACGTAAGTTATCGTTACCGACATTTAAAGGAAACCCTTAGGGTCGCACAATTTGATGATATGGCTTACTTATGTCAGATCGTGTGGACTGAATTGTTTTGGTTCAGTTTAAAGGGATTTAAACTCTGATTGTAAGTGAGATCTGGTCTGATCATGTTTGATTGATTAGGGCTTGAGATCAGCAAGCTTCGATCGAGAGAACTGATGCTAGATCGATGAGATCAAGAGCATCAAGAGATGAATTGTTAGATCTTGAGCCTTTTTGGTTTTATATGATCTAGATCAAGTCTTGGTTTGATTTGGTCTTTGTACTAAATTCAATTGAACCGGTTCACTTAGAGTGAGCGCATGGTTCAAAGGGAGAATGAGTTGCGATCGTTCATATTGGGGTGAACGCATGAACGTATGAGGGCTTACTATATTTGGAAATTGGTTTTCCAATTCGAGAGTAACGCCTCCACGTTCGAGAATAACGCCTCACTCTCGCCCATCTTCTCCTCTTGATGCTCCTCTTTCGGAGTGGTGATTTTTCACGCAAACGAGAGGGAGTTCGACGAGCACCAAGACATCTCTCAATCTTCACGCGATTAGCACACTTGGAGAGCTTTGCTAGCACAAGGATCGACAAGGAGTAGGCGATCAATCATCTTGTGTGCGCACGCTTTGGAGGAGAGCCACTTGGTTCTCTGCTTCCAAATCGCCATCCACTCATGGCTATGGTATGATTTTGTTTTGATCTATACAATCTGCAAGTTGATCATATATTCATGCATGCGATCCTAGGAAACCCTAGATTCCGCCCATGCAAATGTTTATATGCGCATGCCTTAGGGTTTCACCCCCTTTCACTAATCCATGGTGAGGGCACTTTCGTTGTAACTCATTGAAGCGCTCCCATGCTTCACTAAGTGATTCGCCATCACTCTATGCAAAGCCCGTGATCTGATTTCTCAATTGAATCATCTTACTGGGTGGAAAGTATTTCGGCAGGAAGGCATTTGACAATCGTTCCCAAGTAGTGAATGTTCCAGTCGGATGAGAATGTAGCCATGCTTTTGCTCGGTCCCTGAGGGAAAAAGGAAACAATCTCATTCTAAGAGTATCATCAGATACACCATTAATTTTTATAGTATCATAAAATTCAAGAAAAAAGAGATAAGTGTTGATTAGGATCTTATAGAGGAGATTCTCCAAATTGATACTGTTGGATCATTGACAGGAAAGCTAGTTTAATCTAAAAATTGTTTGCATCAATTGCAGGCCTAGTTATAATGGAACGAATTCCCCGTGTATTCGGGGCTGCATAATCTCTAAGTGTCCTTCTTTCAGCCATGATTGATTCTTCTTCTCTTTCTCCTGCAAATCTCAGTTTCCTGCACAATCTAAGAGTTTTATTAATTTCAGGATCAAAAGGAACTAATGGTCCTGATCTAAGAGTCCTACGCATAAACAAGTAGAAGATAAAATAAGCTCAGTATTTGTAGAAAAAAAAGAGAAAATTAGAATCTATCACAAAAAATAATAAAAACAAAAAGCTTAGTTTAGTAATACTATCAATTATATCAATATTAACAAAACCAAGGTCCTGGACAACGGCCCCAAAAACTTGTTGTGTCCACAAATGCACAGATACTCGAAGTAATATTTAAGATATCGAACAATAGAGACCTCGTTGTTAAGTACCGACGAATTGAATTCTCACTAGCAAAACAAATCGAGAATGATGAAAATAAATGATCGAACGGTATACAAAAAATCAGAGAGAAAGAACTAGGACTAGGGGTTCATCCACCTTAATATTTATGACTAGATATAATTAAATGTTCATCAATGTATTTTTGTTATGGTAAAGATATACCTTACTTAATAAAGAAATTAACTCGCACTCGCGTAGTCAATTTACAAAGAACGATCCTCACTCTCGTGCAAGATCTATTCAATGTTTAATATAAGTAAACTTTAACAGAGAAATTAAGAATCATTCTCGTGTATTCCATCACAATGTCAAGATCTCAAGCAAAACTAAGTATTCTCATACCTTAGTTTCACAGGTTTTACTTAAGGTTTTCAAACAATCCAATATCTATCTCTAGCATATTTTCATGTCTAAAACAATAATAATTTCTAGATCAGAACATCAACAATAATTAAACTTCTAAAATTTAAAGATAAGAACACAACTAATCTCTTATGATGAACTCCTACCATAAATTATAGGGTTCCAAGTTTTGCGTATCATCTTCTCAGTCCATAACACAAAACTCTAATACATGTTAATGATCGAAATCGGAAAAGATTATAGACATTAATCTCCTAAGTAAAATTACCATACCAAAAATATTTTGATGGAATAAAGATCATCTAGTCATCGAAATATCAAGGGGATTATACCCTTTGTCTGAAAAGAAAGTTTAAGCTTGCATGATTGAAGGATTACAATAAAACATGGTTTTAGATTGATCAGAAATCGAAAGAGAAGAGTAAAAGTTACAAAACAGGGCTGTAATGAAAATTACAGCCCATAATTTGCAGCAGAGTCACGATCAACAGTGCAGACAACCACATTTTTGTTGATTTCTCCCTTGATCGATCTCCTTTCACTTTGAAACTTCTGTTGTGTGTTCTCCTTCCTAAGGCGAAGCTTCCTTTCAAATTTCATGGCTAGAGGTGGTCTGTACGATTAACGACGATGAACCCTAGCGCAGCGGCTATTGCCTGAAATTCTCCCTCGAACGTGTATGAAAATTGTTCCTTTTGATTTGAAAATCTCCCCTTGGTAATGCTGAGTATTCCCCTTTTTTGGATCTTCAATTGGTGCACTAAATCTTGAGAAATCATCTTTTTAAGTTTTTGGCTGAAGAATCGGGCAACTGGGCACAAAATTACGGTGCCGTGACGATCATTACGGTACTGCTGTAATTACTTCTGAAGTTTCTGTACGTATATGGCCCATAATTATGGCACCATAAAAATCCTTACGGAAGTGCTGTAATTCTTACGCAATCCTTTGAAGTCTCTGCCCGAATCTGGACCAAAATCACGGCACCGTAAAATTCATTACGGTCATGTCATAATTTCTAAAAAAATCTTCTGCGGGTTGCGGCCATGAAATTCATTACGGTAGTGCCATATTCCCTGATTATGGCCGTAAAATTAATTATGGCACTACCATAATTTCGCAAAAAAATCTGGTTTGACTTTAAATTTTGTGTACAAACTCCTCTTCATGATTAGAATTCGTCCACGCATCGAAATTGCTTGAAAACTCATGATAATGATGCCTTTTTACTTGAAATTGATCAAAAACAAAGAAAGGTGTAGTTTCCAAAATATTTGATAAATATGACATGAAAATAAGCAACAAAGCATGATTATGACCCAAAAATGCAGTGCATTTAGCAAGAAATATGCTATGAAATTTTGAGTCATCAGTAGTTTCTGACTTCTCTTTGGACCTCGTTTAGTGAGGTGCGGGTCACACTGTTACCAGATGAGGAGGATTAGCCAGAGATACGTGGTGATGGAGACGACGACGACGAGGAGGACCCAGAGGAGGCTGATGTCAGTTCTGACACAGATGGAGAGGACTGATTCAGTGAGTTTCTGCACCCCTATCTCCAAATTTTGAGATCGTTCATTGCTATGCATAGGGACTATGCATAATTCAAGTTTGGGAGATAGAGGGTTTTGATATCTGTTTTACTCTGTTTTGTTATGCACTCAAAACATGTAGTAACTATTAACTTATTGTGATGGATGATTACAGCACTTTTGCTTTGTTATATAGTACTTGTCTTGTGTTATATGGTGTTTGTGTTATGCTTGTTTTGTTATTTTCTGAATGCACCCATGAGTTTTGACAATTGGATTACACTCTGCAACTATTTTCTCATGCTGAAACTGTTCTGATTTTCAACAAGATTCACGATAGCTTCATATTTATATTGATTCCATGGACATCATTATGTTTTGAATCTTGGTTCTAGGTCATGATTTCATTTGATTATTCTATTTGATGGATAAGGTTAGTGAAGCGATAGATCCACTTTATGATTGAGATATTTCCTCTTACGGTATGCTTATGATCTTTTTGTAGATGTATATTGCTCTATCAATTTGATTCTCCTTGCTAGATGTTGGAATTACTCAATGCACTAATCCATGTCTCTCAAAACTTGTTATTTTTTTTTTTTAAAATAGACTCCTCTACTTGGCACTGCATAAAATTAGCAATGGTACCTAGGAAAAGGGTTGAAGTCAAAAATAAAAATTGAGAGGACAATAAAACAAATAAGAGTGCATTGATGTTTTCCCAACTCGTGTTTTTGGTTGAATCAGGTTCGAACTGAGTACATATACCACAGAGGAGATTATTGCATTTCACGGAGGTAAGTCTTATCTGACTTTGGTTTCTGGATCTTCACGCCTTTATTCCTAATGATAGATGATTATTTTCGATACCTTGACCTGCTGAGGTTTGTGCATATGATATCTCCGTTGGATATTTTACAAGCTTGACTTGATCTTTTTCTGATTACCACTCTTATTTACTTTAAATGCTTGAGGACAATCAATGATCTAAGTCTAGGAGATTTTGATGTCTCGTATTTTTATAGTCTTTTAGACTAATATTTACTTGTGAATCGAGACCTATTTTCATGCTTTATACATCTCTTTTTGGCTTATTTTATTAATTTTCTTCAAAAGCTTCACTTTTTGTCATATTGATGAATACAAGACAATTCACTCATTTTTGGAACTATTTGGAGGTATATTCATGTCCCCGAGTGAATCAGGAACCTTGACGAAAAGTTTCGCTTCAAACGGAGGTATTTTCCAGAATTACGGCCGAGACCATAATTTGCATTATGGCCGTAATTTCCAGTTTGAATTATCAAGAAATCTATCTTAATCCAAGCATAATCATATTCCGAAGGCGTCCTCCCATAACAGCAAAAGCACACATCAAGTTTTGGGGTTTAGCATCGGGGCAAGTGCTGCTAAACCGTCCTCAAAGATGCGCCTTTTGAAAATTTTACCTGCACAATTTTTAAATACATAAGGCTCAGAGCAAAAAATAGTATCTTACTTAAGCAAAAAAAAAAATATTTTTCTCAAAGGGTAATCAGAGATATCGTTGGAGGTCCAAAGAGGGTGCCGGCGGAGAGAGCTAATGTGGAATAGATGCCGGCGGAGGAGCTGCTAGCAATAAAGATGATGGTGCCAACAGTAGAGTGATGATGAGTAGTCTCCAGTGGCCTACTGGAAACTACAGTCCTGGAGGCGAAGTTGTTAGCTGGTGGGCGGCGAGAGATGATGCTGCACAGATTAAAAAAAAAACAAAGTCACTAATTGAAGATTCTGTTGGAAAAATAAAATCAAAGGAAAGAGAGGCAGCAGAAGAAGTAAGAGGGTGCTGGTGGTGCTCGGCAAATTTTTTATTTTTTTTAGTGGACAGTGATGTAGTAGATTGCTGGCTGGAAACAAGTACTCGGCTGTAGTCTGGAGGTGAAACTGAGAAGCTGCTGAGTGGAGAGGAGAGAGACTGCAGTGATGCTGGTCACGGATGTCAATCGACGAAGTGAAGATGTCCAACTTTGAAGAAGAAATCCTAGTCTGTTAGAGAGGAAATTTCCAGCTAGAGATGTCTGTTGGTTGGCTGGAAGCGAACGGGGTGCTGCTACTAGTGATGGCCGCATAGCTGCACAACAATTGAAGAGGAAGCTATTGAGTGGAGAAAATGCCAGCGGTTGCAGATTGCTATCACCTGGATGAAAAAATGAAACAAAGGTGGCTGGCTTGGCCGGTCACAGAAGCTTCCAAATCGAGTGCTGGAAGGTGACGGCAGCGGAGGATGAGTCGCTGGTGAGCGTTGAAGAGGCGACAGCTATCAGATCTAGAAATCTAAGGGCACAACGGCTGTAGAGGTGATGGGATATGGAGGTTTAAGCAAAGTTGCTGAAGGGCAGAGGTGAAGACTGAGTTGGCTGTGAAAGAGACATAGCTATCGGAGGAAGATGCCGCCGGCTGAATGCAAGCTGCTAGGTTGGAAGGTTGGTGATTGATGACACCAAAATTCATAGTATATTTTGTGTCATTTCATTGGTCTTTTTGTGTCATATTTATGCCCTTTTGCTTGTTTTTAAGCAATATTTATCAAATATTACGGAATCTACACCATTTCTTATTTTTGATAATTATTAGGTAAAAAGTACCATATTTTGATGGATTTTAGAAGATTTGAGCACACTAATGGATTCCAGACGTCGAGACAAAGCCGCCCATCAATTTTCATGCAAATCGGAGCAAGTTTGAAAAATACACCCCTGCCGTAATGGAAATTATGGGAGTAATTTTCTACCCAGAATTACGGTAGTGCCGTAATATTTTTTATAGTACCGTATTTTTGACCCAGAATTCACATAAAACTTAGCTAAAATTACGGCAGTGCCGTAATGAAAAACACGGCCGTAATTATAACCTGGACAACCGACTTTCACGGTCAATTTTGAAGCCCGATTCTTCCGTGGATGATTTCTCGAGATCCAGACCACCTAATTGAAATATGAAAGAAGCTATGAATTGGTATCAACTAGGAGAAGATAAAGGGAGTGAAAGCCCTAATTTTTATCCACTATCCAGAGAGAAATCAAAGGAGGCATCCTTAGGGTTCGGCCTCACGCCGAGAGGCGTGGAGGCCATCTCAGGCCACAATTTTTCACAAGGCAGCTTCGCCTGGAGGAGGAAAGGATACCCCAGAAGTTTCAGAGCGAAAGGCGATCGATCGGAGGAGAAATCAATGAAAGAAGAGGCACCTGCACTGTTCACGACCAAAATTACGGCTGCAATTTTCATTACAGTCATGCTGTAAAGTTGATTTTCCCTTCTTTTCAATTTTTGATTATTCTAAACTGTGATTTATTGTAATTCTTCCTCCATGCTAGCTTAAAAATTATTGTTAAGTACCAAATAGTTTTATTCTTACTAGCTAAGCAATCGGTTATAATGCAAGTAAATGATGGAAAGAATACGAAATCAGAGAGAAACTGGGACTAGGGTTTCATCCTCTTTAATTTCAATGACTAAATATGAATAGTAATTCCTCTTTAATCAACTTAGAATTCGGATGCATGAAAGTGATCCTTGAGTTCTTTGATTGAAGATTTACTTATTTTTAGCTTGGGATAGATCTTACACGAAAGCGAGGATCCTGCATGATTGTCTGCAAAAAAGTGAGATAATCCTTTTATGAAGTAAATTATATCTTTATCATGATAAAATCAAACTGACGAATTACTATTCATATTTAGTCATTGAAATTAAAGAGGATGAAACCCTAGTCCCAGTTTCTCTCTGATTTCGTATTCTTTCCATCATTTACTTGCATTATAACCGATTGCTTAGCTAGTAAGAATAAAACTATTTGGTACTTAACAATAAGGTCTCTGTGGTTCGATATATTTCACAGGTTTGGTACTTAACACTAAGGTACTTAACACTAAGGTACTTAACAATAAAACTATTTGGTACTTAACACTAAGGTACTTAACAATAAGGTCTCTGTGGTACCAAATAAAACTATTTGGTACTTAACAATTTGGTACTTTGAGTATCCGTGCACTTGCGGAATACAACAAGTTTATGGCGCCGTTGCCGGGGACCTTAGTTTTGTTAATATCAAAATAGTTATTTGTATTGCTAGACTAAGTTTTATTTGTTTTAGATTTAACTTTGTTTTATGTTTTTATAGGTTTTGGATATTCACAAGTTGTGACAGAACTGTGATTTCTATATTTTTTTAAAATTTGCTTGTGTTTTTTTTATATATTCTAAAAAAAACAAAATTGATTGATTGTTGTTGGATAATCTTTCTATTCTTGATAGATTTGAAGATATGTCTTTTAATTACAACTTGTGGGCAACTAAAAGAGGTGAGGTATACATGCCATAAAGTAAGTATGAAGATGATTCATTGTGCACTCTTGAAGATAAATTGAAATTACACTCTTATATGCACCCTGTTAGGACATCTTATTCTTCTATTAGATGTGATATTTGTGGATGTTTTGATCATTATACTTCTGATTGCCAAATTTTAACTCCTCCAAATCATGTTTCTGAACCATACTTTGAGAACGCTGAAGAATCTAGGTTAAATTCCATGCTTGAAAAATTCATGACAAATAAAAGTAAGAATATTGAAGATCTTAAAGGAATAGTTAGTCATCTTGCTTCTCAAGTAGACTTTATATTTGCTAGTACTAAAATGTTAGAAGCCCAGATAACACAACAAGCATGTTTATTTGATTTTGATTTGGAAACTGAAGAAATTGATTTAGAAAAATCCCCCACTGATTATGACTGTTTTGAGATTGAGCCTTACGTAAACATTAATGGATCTCATTCTGATTTTGATAGTTGTAAAATTGATTCATCTGATAATTTATTTGTGGATAAGTTTGAGAAAATTGATTTTGTTAAATCTCCTCTTGATTCTAATGATAAAATTGATTCTTTTGATGATGTATTTTTAGTGGTTGAATCTGATGAAGGATATGAGAGGACTGATTTAGAAAAATCTTACTTTGATTTTGTTAATAATTTTGAAATTGATGAAATTGATGAAGAACTTGAAAAGGATTTCAAAATTATGAATATTGATGAATCACAATATGATGCTTTGCCCATGTCTACTCATTTATTTAAAAAATTATGATTTGTTGAAGAATCTAATATGAGACAAGAAGACTATTTTCATGATCTAGTACTTGAATCTTTTGATCTAAGTCCTACTCTTATTGCAATTGAAAATATAAATATGAAGAAAGGACTAATGATTTTGCTTTCTGACAAATATAGGAAGATCATTGAAAATTTTGATTTTGATTTCTGCATATTTGAGAAAGCCATGTCAATCTTGATTTATATGAAAATTTTGAATGTTTGGATTAGTGGCTAAACTTTTTGGACAAAGGAAATGCAGAAAATTGTATGCTTTTTACTATGGTACTGATCCGCCTGCTTCACCATGATACTTGAGTTTTGGTCAAGCTATGGACCTAAAAATTAGCGTTTCTTGGGAGGCAACCCAAGCACTCGTACCTTAGTTTTGTTTCTTTTATTTTAGTTTATTTTTAGAATTAATTTTTCTTCTCTTTTTGAAGGGAAAATCGAATTTTGGGCAAAATACGACACTACCGTAATTTTTTTCACGGGCTGTAATTTGCGTTGATTTCTTTCCCAAGAGTTAATTGATTTTTACGGCACTACTGTAATCCATTTTACGGTACCGTAATTACTAACCATTTTCGACTTCACGTGCCGTAATTTTGAGTCTTTCTTATCCAAAAGTTTTATGGCTTTTACGACGGTACCATTATCATTTTCACGGTACCATATTTTTGGTTCGTTTTCACCAGAAGGTTTGGTAATTTTTACGACAGTACCGTAACCGTTTTTACGGTACCGTATTTCTTGCATATTTTTGACTCGAGAATCTTGTGTGTATTATGGCACCGCCGTAAAGGATTTCATGCCTGTAATTTTGAATCTGTTTTCTGTTTATCTGATTAGGTGTTTTCTCGCTGTGATTTTAAGAAACTATGTTAGGAAAATTTTTGATCTTTGACACAAGCATGACCTACTCATCTTTTTCTATTATTTGGATATTTTTGCAGAATTTTAAAGTCCTTGGATCATCATATAACGCATGGCAACTTTTTGAATCTGATTAACTTTTGTGCAGTTTTTGATTTAGTAATCTGAGTAGCCTTCTTTCTGTTGATTGTTGGGAAACCCCGGGGATTTTAAAATTTTTTACAGACAAGCACAGTGGAAGCAATCCCTGAAACAGGCCAGTCCCAAAAACCCAGAAGATCGAGTCTTGCGAGGAGATCGACACGGTGAGTAGGAGATGATACCTTGATGCAAATTAAGTGATGCGATGCAGGCGCCCAAATGTGCGCCCTCTACAGTCTCGCACACAGCCGAACCTCGAATCCTCTTCTTCCACGCCCGGTGCTAGCCTCAGGAAGAAGATCCACGCCTTTGGGAGACTTCCTCAATCACTTGCGCCAACTCCAGAGGAGATGCCAAGTAGAGGAGGTGGAGCTTCGTCAGAGTCCAACTCTCGAAGCACTCCAACGCGATCCGAACAGGAATCAACCCAAGCCAAAGTCCAACTTTGGGGAGGAGGGCGACAAGGAGCTTGCAGGAACTGAACCAAGGAAGGAGGAGAGTCCAACTCTCTCAATGGCCGAATATCTCAAGAGTGGCGACAAGGGGAAGAGGAGGGGAAGAAGAGCGACAAGGTAAGAGTGGGGAGTTTTATACACTTGAATAGGTGCACCTCTTCACAAGTGAAGAGGCGCACCTCTTCATGAAGAGACGCACACCTTCAAGAGATCAAAACCAATTTTCCACTCTAAGCCAAAGCCAATTCGCCCACTCCAAGTAAAATCCCATTCGCCTTCTCCAAGCAAGAAGCTCCATGCTTCTCACTTTAAGTGAGATGTCCAACTTGGATTTGTCCACCTCAAGGAAATGCACCAAGCTCACTCCAAGTAGCTTGCGCCATTCCATTTGGCCCATTAGCCCAAATGGCTTATTGAGCCCATTTGGCCTATTAGCCCAACTTGGTCTATTGGGCCCATTTGGCCCATTTGGCCCACTAGGCCCAAAAACAAGTTAGCTCCAAATGATTCCTTTCATTTCATCTTGCACATTGGTGCTGATGGAATATCCCAAACAGATCTGAGTTATCCAATAACTCAATCAATAGGCTACCCGATCAATACGAGAACCCGAGTTTCAAGTTGTGCGACCCTATAGGTTCCTCAGACGTTGGCAGTGATGAACCCAGTCATCACAAGCAGTGATTGGCACCTAGCAGTGCATCGCTGCTACCCAAGTCATTGGAATGGATATCAGTATCGACATCCCCATCATCGTAACAAGATACCGATGCATTATAGTCTCTTTGCCAAACTGATATCCGATTGGACAAAGTGTGTCACCACTTTGTTTTCACCCAATCTCATGGTCATGACTAAATCAGGCTTTCACCTAGGTATGGCCATACACTTTCAATCATGCAACCATAGGGGGGGGCCGTGGATATCAAGCTTCCCGCAGGAAGGGGCAAATCCTATATCTGTCTATTGATCTTCTCATATGGGTCGTGACATACGCAATGACAACCGTTATGACCTCCCTGCTATGGCGAGGCGTTAGGTTGTATCAAAGCATGTCCCTAACCATATAGAAGAGTCAATGACCTCAAGTCAAGGGATCAATGCATCTCCTGTCACATGTGAGCTTAACTCATGACACCAAGTTAAAGCCTCACAGCGGGTCGGTCCAGTATATCCACCACTCATATACCCATATGTCTGCGTTAGCACCCCGTGCGTAACCAGCCCATATACCAGTCTCACATGTATCAGAGCTGTCCCTTATCCACTCAGGTACTCGACTGGGGACACACCGTTTGAGCACAGATACAATCTGTTTCCAGGGACATTATTATCCATGTACATAATCGCAGATGTAAACATAGCATAATAACGACAATGCCAATACGATATATATTAAATATCAAAGTCAAGCAGTACAAGATGAGCTAACAATGGGTCCAAGGGCATATACACCAACAATCTGCCACTTGCACTTAGACTCAGTTGTTGAGAAATCTCAACCCCATGTCCCTCGCATGACCATCATGCTTCTGCTGCGCCAAAGCTTTGGTCAATGGGTCTGCTAGATTGTTATCTGTGTCAACTCTGCTTATCTTGACATCACCTCGGTCAACGATCTCTCTGATAAGTTGAAATCTTCTAAGTATGTGTTTGGATTTCTGATAAGACCTTGGTTCCTTTGCCTGTGCAATCGCTCCATTATTGTCACAATAGAGCTCGATCGGATCCACATCAGATGGAACCACCTGAAGCTCAGAAATGAACTTCCGAATCCAAATGGCTTCTTTGGCTGCCTCAGAAGCGGTGACATACTCAGCTTCGGTCGTAGAATCAGCTATAGTGGACTACTTGAAGGATTTCCAGCATACAGCGCCACCATTCAATCTGAACACATAGCCGGCCTGCGATCTAAAGTCATCAGGGTCAGACTGGAATGATGCATCAGTGTAGCCCTGAACACTGAGCTCTTCCTGTCCCCCATAGACCAAGAACAAGCCTTTAGTTCTTCTCAGATACTTCAGAATGTTCTTTACAGTCACCCAGTGCTGTAAACCTGGACTGGATTGGTATCGGCTGGTTATGCTCACAGCATAAGCTACGTCTGGTCTAGTGCATAACATTGCATACATGATCGAACCTACTGCCGAAGCATAGGGCACTCGACTCATGTCGTCCCTCTCAGCCTGTGTGACGGGACACTAGCTCTTGGAGAGAATAAGGCCATGTCTCACTGGAAGGTATCCTTTCTTAGATTGTTCTAAGCTGAACCTCTCTAGGACCTTATCAATGTAAGTACTATGACTAAGGTCCAGGAGCTTCTTGGATCTATCCCAGTAGATCCTCACGCCTAGGATATAGGCGGCCTCCCCTAAGTCTTTCATCTCGAAACACTTCCCCAACCATGTCTTCACAGCTTGAAGACTAGGGATGTCGTTTCCGATGAGTAGTATGTCGTCGACATACAGGACCAGAAATGTCACCAAGCTCCCACTGAATTTTCTGTATACACAGGCGTCATCTTCGCTCTTGATAAAGCCATAATCTCTTACTGCCTCATCAAATCATAGATTCTAACTTCGAGAAGCTTGCTTTAATCCATAAATGGATCTCTTTAGCCTGCATACCTTATTGGCCTCTGTAGGATGGATGAAGCCATCAGGCTATGTCATATACACATCCTCCGTCAGCTTTCCGTTAAGGAATGCTGTCTTTATATCCATCTGTCATATCTCATAATCACGATATGCAGCTATAGCAAGCAATATTCGAATGGATTTGAACATGACAACTGGCGAAAAGGTTTCATCATAGATCCCGTCGTGTTGGGTCGGCAATGACCCATACCTCTCAGGTGCACGACGAATCCTCCTAGACCTACCCAGGGCCTGTGTCTGAGACTCTGGTTGCCCAGCAACCGTTGCAGGTGGCTCAGGTTCCACCTTAGTGTCTTGTGGTTCCAACTTCGAGAGGCTTGCTTTAATCCATAAATGGATCTTTTTAGCCTGCAGACCTTATTGGCCTCTGCAGGATGGATGAAACCATCAGGTTGTGTCATAAACACATCCTCTGTCAGCTTCCCGTTAAGGAACGCTGTCTTTACATCCATTTGCCATATCTCATAATCGTGATATGCAGCTATAGCAAGCAGGATTCGAATGGATTTGAACATGGCAACTGGCGAGAAGGTTTCGTCGTAGTCCACCCGGTGAACTTGGTTGAATCCTTTAGCCACAAGTCTACCCTTATAGGTAACTATGTTGCCATCCATGTCAGTCTTCCTCTTGAAGACCCATTTACACCCTATAGGTTTTACCCCATCAGGTAGCTCAACCAAATCCCAGACTTGGTTAGCTGACATGGAATCCATCTCGAATCTCATGGCCTCAAGCCATTTCTCAGAGTCCGGTGCAGCGACCGCCTCATCATAGGTCCTGGGTTCATCCTCAATGATGAAGATCCCATTGTGTTAGGTCGGCAACGACCCGTACCTCTCAGGTGCACGACGAATCCTCCCAGACCTACGTAGGGCCTGTGTCTGAGCCTCTGGTTGCCCAGCAACCGGTGCAAGTGGCTTAGGTTCCACCTCAGTGTCTTGTGGTTGCACTTGGACCTCCTCCAAGTCAAACTTACTCCCACTGACTTCTTTCATGATAAATTCTTTCTCTAGAAAGACAGCACCTTGAGCAACAAAAACTTTGTTCTCGCTGGGAACATAGAAGTGATATCCTTTACTTTCCTTAGGATATCCTACAAACACGTATTTATCAGATCTGGGTTCTAGGTTGCTAGAATCCTGACGTTTGACATAAGCCTCACATCCCTAGACTCTGATAAAAGAGAGATTTGGGCGTCTCCCACTCCATACCTCGTACGGAATCTCGGAGACACTCTTAGATGGAACATTATTCAGTATAAGAGAAGCTGTCTCAAGTGCATAGCCCCAAAACGACGGAGGTAGAGTTGCATGACTCATCATAGATCGAACCATGTCCAACAAGGCACGATTTCTCCTTTCAGACACACCATTCCATTGAGGTGTTCCAGGAGGAGTGAGTTGGGATAGAATCCCACACTCTCTAAGATAGTCAAAGAACTCACCGCTCAAGTACTCTCCACCACGATCTGATCGAAGAGCCTTAATAGATCTACCAAGCTGGTTCTCTACTTCATGTTTGAACTCCTTAAATTTCTCAAAGGATTCGGACTTATGTCTCATCAAATAGACATGACCGTATCTACTGAAGTCATCAGTAAATGTGATGAAGTAGTTGTACCCTCCACTGGCATGTTTACTAAATGGCCCACACACATCACTATGTATGAGATCCAACAAACCTCCTGCCCTCTCACCAATCTTGGTGAAGGGTGATTTTGTCATCTTTCCTAATAAACAAGGTTCGCAAGTATCAAATTCCTCCAAGGAGCTTGAACCTAACAATCCATTTGCATGGAGTTGTTGAATGCGATTCTTATTTATATGGGCTAATCGACAATGCCAAAGGTACGTACCAACTGAACCACTTAGTTTGATCCTTTTATTATTTATGTTGTAAATAGAGTTATCCATGTCCAGGACATATAATCCATTGCACAAGGTACCCTTCCCATAAAAACATTTGCAAATGAAAAAGAACAAGAGTCCTTTTTTTATTTCAAATTTAAATCCTTTCCTTGCCAAGCAAGGGATAGATACAATGTTTTTGGTAAGAGAATGTACATAATAGCAATTAATTAACTCTAGTTGAAGTCCAGAAGGCAGGGAGAGTGTCAAAAGTCCTACGGCAACAGCAGCAACCTGTGCTCCGTTTCCAACACATAGGTCAATCTCTCTAGGCCGCACTGCTCTACTTTTCTTGAGCCCCTGCATATTTGTACAAATATGAGCTCCGCATGCGGTATCCAATACCCATGACATAGAAGTAGAAAGGTTGACTTCGGTAACATAAATACCTGAGCCAGAAGACGAAGCCCTGCTTCTCTTCTCCTCGTTCTGAAGTTGCATCATGTCCTTCAACATGTGAGGTGGCCCTCCACATGAATAGCACCTGTTATTCCTGATCCTTTCCATCTTTAGTTTCAGTTCCTTGGTTAAACCTTTCGGTTCACCACACTAAATGACTACTTTGGGAGGGTTGAGCTCAGCCAATTCATTGAAGAGCTGCTTTAGATTATAAATAATCTCAAAATCACTCTTAGATTCATATTGCCCTCTAAATTCAGGTGACATGTTGGTTAGCATCAAATTAGCAACCTCCAAAGTATCAGCCTGATGCTTATCAAAAGCATCCTTCTCAGCCACTGAGGCCGAGCATGGAAGTGGCTCTGGAATAGGCTGCTCAAGGACATAGAGCTTCCTCTCGAGCTTAAGGACAATCCTCAAGTTCCGATACCAGTCCATCAAGTTGGATCCAACCAACTTATCCTTTTGTATGATAGATCGCAGTGACCATATGCTATTGTTCATAGCCCTTGATCTACAACAACCAAGAAAGCAGATTAGTACTACTTTGAATCATTTAATCTGGACTTACATTAAATGATCATGGCTCCCACTATTTTAACCGAATTGACAACCCACAAAGTTAATTGGGAAATCTGAGATTTTCTAGTGAGATGGGATCCTTATTCCACATGAGGCTTCGCGTCCCACGAGGGTGGGATGAGATGCACAAAGTGACCCATGCTTCTTAAGGTGGGCACACCGGCCGATTGCACCCTAGCAATTCCCCTTCTCAAGACAGTTCAAGCATTTTGTGCCCAGCTAGGGCTGGAAGAACACAAAACCTTAACCTCTCGAGGCTGCCACTAGAGTTCCATCATGTGGCCACCACATATGAAAAGCCAGTCAAGTCTATCCTGACCGTTATGCCTAGGGCCAACGAGTTTCCTTGTGAAGGCACGCCCGGTTAAAACAGAATGGGGAGGGATTGGTTTCCAAAAGAAAAGGAAAAGCACCAGCTGAACCTTCCTTTCCACCCAACCCACATGGTATAGTGTTTAGGAATGATATTCAAGCTGTGAGGTATAACCAATTGGATGGAAGGAGAGTGGTAGCAACAAAATATGCTGATAAGAGAACCTTGGAAGCATTGGGGTTATATGAGGATGTTATGTGGATATTTGATGAGATTAGAGCCCAACGATTTTTCCAGATGACACCACAGACATATCTACCGATTGTTCTAGAATTTTTGAGCAGCTTTGATATGGAGCTTAGCCCACTAGACATGCGGATGGTGAGATCACCTTCTGTATGGCCAATGAAGAGTGGAAGCTATCTTTAAGTGATTTCAGGACTATCTTTCAGCTTGGTAATGGAGGACACACACTTGTTTCACCGGGGTATGCTGAAGATGTATTTTGGAACCAGATCACTCAAGAGACCAACTTTTCTGCACTTACTGCCAGGGCATCAAATATTTCAAATCCATGTATCAAGTATGTCCACAGAGTTTTAGCCCACACTTGTTGGTTCCCCTTCAAGGGGGGGGGGGGGCCAAACCCTAAGGTGGCGCAAGCAACCTTATTCTTATGTTTTAGCAGCGGAAGTAGGGTTTCAAGAAGATCGGAAGCTATACATTCATATGATCAACTTTTAAGAAGCATGAAGATCGAATGAAGATCATACCGAAGCCATGTGTTGGATGGCGTCTAGGAAGCAGAGATCGACAGGGGTCTCCTCCAGAGAATGCGCACACAAGATGAGAGTGCGCCTACTTTCTTGGTGCTCCTTGTGCTAGCAAGGTTCCAAGAAGTCTTGAACGTATGGAAGGGATGGAGACGATTTTCCTTTCTTGGCCGAATCCTCCTCAAAGCTCCAAGCGTCGCCACACACGAAAAGTGCCGAGAGGAATAATGGGTGGAGAGGTGAGAATAGAATCAATCCTATTCGAATGTGAGAGATCTCCAAGTGGAGATCATGGTTTCTAAAAATAGAAACCACCACTCGCTCAAACGTTCACGCCAAGTGAACAAGTCACCACCTCATCTCCCTTTGAACCATGCGCTCATATATGAGCCGGTTCAATTTGGTTCGGTTCAAGAACCAACCAAGCCAAGCGATCCAGTCTAGATCTTAATTAAACCCTAAGGCTCCAGATCTAACCGTTCATCTCTTGATGCTCCTGATCTCACCGATCTAGCATCTATTCTCTCAATCGAAGCTTACCGATCTTAAGCCCTAATCAATCAAACATGATCAGACCAGATCTCACTTACAATCAGAGATTAAATCCCTTTAAACTGAACCAAAACAATTCAGTCCACACGATCTGACTTAAGTAAGCCATATCATCAAATTGTGCGACCCTAAGGGTTTCCTTTAAATGTCGGTAACGATAACTCACGTTATCACGATCAGTGAGGGGTATCTAGCAACACATCACTGTCTCCCGATATAAAGGAAAGAGTCTTCCAAGACTACACCCAAACCATAGCACAAGTGTGAATCAACTCACAAGGTATGCATGTTTCCTTTGCCACTGGATGTTCTTATTGGATAAGCATGTCAAGCCTGTAACTCCAATACGATGAGCATGATTAGATCAGATGAACACAGTCATCTGGGTATGGCCATACACTTTCTCAATCATCTCATCCAGGGGGCCCCTTTAGAACATCACACTCCTTAAACAAGGAGACGGCAATCCTTTATCTATCACTAGTGCCCTAACCTGACTCAAGCTCACCATCCAAGATAGTCTATAATCATTATGTTTCAAATGATATTGAACTACCTCAAAACAATGACAATCATCATTTAGAAACACAAGTAATCTCAAGTCAGAGGAAATGTGCCACTTGATACAATCAAGGAATATTCACATTGTGACAAGCAATTGAATATCCTAGTAGGGTCTGTCCAGTACATCCAATGTACCCATGAGTCTATATCTTATTCCATGCTCGAAGCATCCTATAAGATTAGAACACATATTAGTCTTAACCATATCAAGGCTGTCTCATGTTCACCAAGATACATCGACTAAGGACATATAGCATGTCAGCCTAGCTGAACAGCATTGAGACATTATTCAGAAGTATATCTATTGCAGCAGATAATATAACAAACTGAATAATAACCATGCCTTTATAAACATAAGAGTTTATTACATGATACTGATACAATCCTTAGGCCTCAAACATTAGCCTTAAGGGCATACCCCAACAATCTCCCACTTGCACTTAATCTAATGGTTGAGAAATCTCAAACCCATATTATTACAGTGCTTCTCATGCTTCTGCTGCGCCAGAGGCTTGGTAAGCGGGTCTGCCAGATTGTCATCTGTATGAACCTTGCAGATTTTGATCTCGCCACGATCTATGATCTCCCTGATCAAGTGAAACCGTCTCTGTATGTGCTTGGACTTCTGGTGCGACCGTGGTTCCTTTGCCTGTGCGATTGCTCCAGTGTTATCACAGAAGATAACCAAAGGATCTGCACTCGAAGGAACAACACCAAGTTCTCTCACGAACTTACGAATCCACACTACCTCCTTGGATGCTTCCGAGGCTGCAACATACTCGGCTTCTGTTGTGGAATCAGCAACAGTTGACTGTTTGAAACTCTTCCACACCACTGCTCCTCCATTCAAGCTAAAAACATAGCCTGATTGCGATCGGAAATCATCCTGGTCAGACTGGAACGAAGCGTCAGTATATCCTTCAATACTGAGTTCTTCCTGACCACCATATATCAAGAACATATCTTTGGTCCTCCGCAGATATTTTAAGATGTTCTTGACTGCAATCCAGTGCGCCTGACCTGGATTACTTTGGAACCGACTGGTCACGCTTAACCCGTAAGCGACGTCTGGGCGAGTACATAACATCGCATACATAATGGACCCAATAGCCGAAGCATAAGGCGTATTGTCCATTTCATCTTTCTTAGTCTGTGTTTGTGGACACTGACTCTTCGAAAGATTCAGACCATGTCTGACTGGAAGATATCCTCTTTTAGAATTTTCTAAATGAAATCTCTCCAGGACTTTATCGATGTAAGTACTCTGGCACAACCCGAGAAGTCTCTTAGATCTATCCCTGTAGATCTTCACACCTAACACATAGGCTGCTTCTCCTAGATCTTTCATCTGGAAACATTTCCTTAACCATGCCTTAGCCGCATGCATTTCAGGAATGTCATTTCCAATGATCAAGATATCATCGACATAGAGGACTAGGAAAGTAATTACGCTCCCACTAAACCTCTTATATACACACGGGTCATCTTCGTTCTTGATGAAACCAAATTCAGTGACTGATTCATCAAAACGAATATTCCAGCTTCTTGATGCTTGTTTAAGTCCATAAATGGACTTCTTTAACTTGCATATTTTATGACGATCTGATGGATTAGTGAAACCCTCAGGTTGTGTCATGTACACATCCTCATCCAGATTTCCATTCAGGAAAGCTGTCTTCACATCCATTTGCCAAATCTCATAATCATAATATGCAGCTATCGCGAAAAGAATCCGAATAGACTTAAACATGGCTACAGGTGAGAAAGTTTCATCATAATCTATCCCGTAGATTTGTTTGAAACCTTTCGCAACTAGCCTGCCTTTATATGTAACCACGTTACCATCCATGTCAATCTTCTTCTTGAAGATCCATTTACAGCCTATAGGGATAACTCCCGGAGGCGGATCAACCAAATCCCAGACTTGGTTATCTGACATGGAGTCCATCTCGGCTAGCATAGCTTCAAGCCATCTTGCTGACTCCGGTCCACTGACCGCATCCGCATAAGTGAGGGGTTCATCATGATCAATGATGTAGACTCCGTCATAGCGCTCAGGCTGTCGACGGATCCTTCCCGATCTTCGCGGTTCCCGTGATATCTGAGCCTCAGATTGTTCAATAACCTGATCCACCGGCTCAGGCTCATCCAACTGTGCTTGAGCACTTTGTCCTTCTTCTGGATTCTCATCCAACTTTATTTCTCTCCCACTGGCCTCTTGCAGAAGAAACTCCTTCTCAAGAAATATGGCCATCCGAGCAACAAACACTTTGTTCTCTTTGGGATCGAAGAAATAATAACCCTTAGTTTCCTTAGGGTAACCGACAAAGATACATTTGTCAGATCTGCTCTCTAGTTTCCCAGAGGCGAGCTTTTTGACATAAGCTTCGCAGCCCCAGATCCTGATAAATGTCAAGCTTGGCTGTTTCCCATACCATAACTCATATGGAGTCTTAGAAACTGCCTTGGATGGCACTCGGTTTAGTACCTTTGCAGCTGTCTCCAGTGCAAATCCCCAAAAGGAGTATGGAAGAGTAGCCTGACTCATCATAGAACGAACCATATCAAGTAACGTTCTATTTCTCCTCTCGGACACACCATTCCATTGGGGTGTTCCTGGCGGAGTGAGCTGTGAGATAATCCCACACTCCTTCAGATAGTCAGTAAACGCATGACTTAGGTATTCTCCACCTCGATCAGAACGAAGTGCCTTGATATTTCGGCCTAGCTGATTCTGTACTTCATTTTTGAACTCTTTGAACTTGTCAAAAGATTCACTTTTATGTCTCATTAAATAGACATACCCGTATCTACTGAAATCATCAGTAAAGGTAATGAAGTACTGATAGCCACCTCTGGCATGTTTACTAAATGGCCCACACACATCACTGTGTATAAGGTCAAGTAAACCTGAAGCCCTTTGACCTTTGTGAGGAAAAGGTGACTTCGTCATTTTACCCATTAAACAAGCCTTGCATGTATCAATCTCCTCATAGGAGAATGATCCCAGCAGTCCATGATCATGCAACCGCTTAATGCGTTTCTTGTTAATATGGCCTAAACGACTATGCCATAGCAAGGTGCTGTCATCAGCATACTTGGCTTTCTTAATATCAATATTTTGTATAGAACATTCCATGTCCAACATGAATAACCCATTGTTAATTGAACCAGTTGCATAAACAATATTATCTAAAGATAAAACACACTTTGAAATATTGCATTCAAAGGAAAATCCCTTCCTGACAAGAGCAGGAATAGAGATAATATTTTTAGTAATACTGGGAACAAAGTAACAATTGCCTAGTTCCAATACAAGTCTAGATGGTAAAGAAATGAAATAGTCTCCTACAGCAACAGCAGCAACCCGTGCCCCGTTTCCAACGCGTAGGTCCACCTCATGCTGTCCCACCTGCCTTCTTCTCTTGAGTTCCTACACATTTGAACAAATGTGAACTCCACATGCAGTGTCCAACACCCATGATATAGAAGAAGAAAACATGACCTCAGTCACAAAAATACCTGAGCCAGAAGCGAAGCTTCCCCTCTTATCTCCTTGGAGCGCTTTACAGTCCTTTTTCCAGTGACCCAGCTGGCCACAGTGGAAACATCTGTATTCCTTGGACCGCTTCACCTTTTGCTTCAGAGCCTTGCTGTAACTCTTGACAGGGGTCTTGCCCTTCTTCCCCTTCTTCTTGTTCCTAGAAGGAACCATTAAGACAGAGGTCGAAGGCTTTCCCTTCAGAGTTTCCTCAGTAGTCAAGAGCATATTTAGCAGCTCTGCCGGAGTACAATCGATTTTGTTCATATTAAAGTTAATGATGAACGCGTCGAATGAGGGCGGGAGAGACTGCAGAATAATGTCTACAGCAAGCTCCTGATTGATGGTATGCCCCAGTTTCTCTAGAGCTTCCTTGTGCCCAATCATCTTGAGCACATGAGCTCCCACTGGGCTCCCTTCAGCCAGTTTGCTCTGAAAGAAAAGCTTTGTCAGATTATAGCGTTCTGTCCTCGCCTGTGCAGCATACAGCATCTTGAGGTTCGCTATCATGTCTATAGCAGACATATCCTCATGCTGACGCTGCAGCGGTGGCGTCATAGACGCTAGCATCAGGCAAGCGACATCAATGCTATCATTGACGTGCTTTCATAGGCTTCCCGAACCGCCCTTGCGGCGTTCGGGGCGGGCTGAGGCGGTATCGCCGTCTCGAGGACATACAGTTTCCTCTCTGCCTTAAGAACGATCTTAAGGTGTCCGTACCAGTCTGAGAAGTTCGGCCCAGCAAACTTCTCCCTTTCCAGTAGGGATCGCACATTGAAGCTCATGGTGTTCGTTGCTGCAGGTATCTACAACAATGCAAGAACAACAAGGTCAGTATCAATGTTAAGAATCAATCAGGACATAAGAAAGATTCTTTTTCTCACTATTTTATCTGGCTGAAAAATCCAGCAAAATAGCCCGAAAGAGTAGAACTCTTTTAGTGAGATGGGATCAAGATTTCATACTTGGTCTCCGCGTCCCGCTCAGGCGAGATAAGATGCACAGAGAGTACAAGCACTAATCTCTGGTAGGCTGCCCTAGCCAATCGCCAACCCGTGCGATTCCCCTTCATCTGGGCAATCCAGCAGACTGTGCCAACTGAGTTGGTACAACACAATCTCTGACCCCACAGATGGCTGCCTCCATGTGCTACCATATGCGCCACATATGTAGGCTACATGGTCAAGCTGACCCGACCTACTCCCTGGACCACCACGTGCTATGCTGAGCAACGAGAAGCGATAAATCCCTTCTCTGTAACACGCAGGTGTAATCCCGCACCGTCTGAAGATAGATGGACGTGCCCACTGAGTGGGTACAACACGGCTCCAACGATAATCAGAACAGTCAGGTTTCGCGTCAGAAGGCTTACGAGCTTGATATTTTAGCGTTGGATTTTAACGGTCTTTTATCTTCTTCACTATCATGCAATACCTATGGTGATAGCAGAAGATAAATAAATCATGCTGTTCTACTTATTTAAACAATAAAAGAAAGCATGGATCTTATGTGGTAAAAGCCCATAGCCTAAGTAAGACCTTAAGATACTTAAGTCTTCACTTGCTTTTCTTCATAGGACTTTAGCTACTCATCTGGCCCAGCCCAGGGCCCAAGCGCCATTTGCAGCTGAGGTGCGCCCACTAGGGAAAATGCGCCTGGTCCCAGAGTCGAACCCTGGACCTCCCACCTGGTCAAGCCACTGCAGCATGTGCCTCTGCCAAGTGTGCTCTGTGCTTTTGTCTGATTAACTTACAAATTAATCTATCTAGACAAGATTGACACGCAGGTCAATTACACTTTATAAATTAAATACAATGTGATACGCAGATCACAATAATTAATTTACAAATTTAATATAGGCACGCAGGCCCCAGCACAGCACACATTTAACATGGGCAGCCCACATAAGAATAAATAAACAGGCATATGCAACAATCAAACATGTGATCCAACATAGGAAAATAAAATTTCGAAAAACCCCATTGGCATCAATTTTAATTTTCCTTATGTGCCCTACTACCTTACAACAGTCCATTACTAGGGATCCACTCATCAGACCTAGTCAGATCCACTGCCCTTACATGCACCAAGTCCTAACTGACTTGAGTCGACCAAATGGTCAACCATGCATGCGCCAGGGCTGAACAACCCTCATGAGTTCTGGCAAGCGGGTGTGACCCCGGGCCTAACTCATGTGTGTTCACTAGTCGTCTCAACCAGACATCGCTACACGCCTGTCTGCAGTCGACCTATAGCCACCAAGTGCTTGCGCACAGGTGCTATCTGGTCAACCCATCAAGGCTGTCAGATGGTCTGACCAGACTGTCTGGATCTAACCTAGGGGATGACTTCAACCCTAATAACCCGTCTAAGGGTTTACAGCAGGTGCCTCTGAGATCTAGTGAGGTCGCGCAAGTGATATATTTTGAGCAAAACTACATCATGCGCCAACATACATGCGCAAAAAGAAAATATGCATTTTCGTCAACTAACACATACTAGAGATTTCGCATGTAACCGTAGATCTAGAGATATGCTTAAGTAATGGATCACACAAGGCTAAAGCAATCATAATAACAATGCATAGAACCGGCTCTGATACCAATTGTTGGTTCCCCTTCAAGGGGGGGGGGGGGGGGGGCGAAACCCTAAGGTGGCGCAAGCAACCTTATTCTTATGTTTTAGCAGCGGAAGTAGGGTTTCAACAAGATCGGAAGCTATACATTCATATGATCAACTTTTAAGAAGCATGAAGATCGAATGAAGATCATACCGAAGCCATGTGTTGGATGGCGTCTAGGAAGCAGAGATCGACAGGGGTCTCCTCCAGAGAATGCGCACACAAGATGAGAGTGCGCCTACTTTCTTGGTGCTCCTTGTGCTAGCAAGGTTCCAAGAAGTCTTGAACGTATGGAAGGGATGGAGACGATTTTCCTTTCTTGGCCGAATCCTCCTCAAAGCTCCAAGCGTCGCCACACACGAAAAGTGCCGAGAGGAATAATGGGTGGAGAGGCGAGAATAGAATCAATCCTATTCGAACGTGAGAGATCTCCAAGTGGAGATCATGGTTTCTAAAAATAGAAACCACCACTCGCTCAAACGTTCACGCCATGTGAACAAGTCGCCACCTCATCTCCCTTTGAACCATGCGCTCATATATGAGCCGGTTCAATTTGGTTCGGTTCAAGAACCAACCAAGCCAAGCGATCCAGTCTAGATCTTAATTAAACCCTAAGGCTCCAGATCTAACCGTTCATCTCTTGATGCTCCTGATCTCACCGATCTAGCATCTATTCTCTCAATCGAAGCTTACCGATCTTAAGCCCTAATCAATCAAACATGATCAGACCAGATCTCACTTACAATCAGAGATTAAATCCCTTTAAACTAAACCAAAACAATTCAGTCCACACGATCTGACTTAAGTAAGCCATATCATCAAATTGTGCGACCCTAAGGGTTTCCTTTAAATGTCGGTAACGATAACTCACGTTATCACGATCAGTGAGGGGTATCTAGCAACACATCACTGTCTCCCGATATAAAGGAAAGAGTCTTCCAAGACTACACCCAAACCATAGCACAAGTGTGAATCAACTCACAAGGCATGCATGTTTCCTTTGCCACTGGATGTTCTTATTGGATAAGCATGTCAAGCCTGTAACTCCAATACGATGAGCATGATTAGATCAGATGAACACAGTCATCTGGGTATGGCCATACACTTTCTCAATCATCTCATCCAGGGGGCCCCTTTAGAACATCACACTCCTTAAACAAGGAGACGGCAATCCTTTATCTATCACTAGTGCCCTAACCTGACTCAAGCTCACCATCCAAGATAGTCTATAATCATTATGTTTCAAATGATATTGAACTACCTCAAAACAATGACAATCATCATTTAGAAACACAAGTAATCTCAAGTCAGAGGAAATGTGCCACTTGATACAATCAAGGAATATTCACATTGTGACAAGCAATTGAATATCCTAGTAGGGTCTGTCCAGTACATCCAATGTACCCATGAGTCTATATCTTATTCCATGCTCGAAGCATCCTATAAGATTAGAACACATATTAGTCTTAACCATATCAAGGCTGTCTCATGTTCACCAAGATACATCGACTAAGGACATATAGCATGTCAGCCTAGCTGAACAGCATTGAGACATTATTCAGAAGTATATCTATTGCAGCAGATAATATAACAAACTGAATAATAACCATGCCTTTATAAACATAAGAGTTTATTACATGATACTGATACAATCCTTAGGCCTCAAACATTAGCCTTAAGGGCATACCCCAACAACACTATCTTTGGGAGAGGTGACAGCGATGGAATGGTAAGGCAAACTAAGTTGTCCTTCTTATGGAGCATGCTATTTGGATACCCTTTGGATGTTGCCTTCTTTTTTATGAAACACATAGAGAAAGTCTCTAGGGCAAAGAAAGGTGCTATTGTGATAGGTGGTTTCATTACACCTATAGCACTTTACTTGAGGGTTGAGCCCTATGGGGTGGAAGTTGCATGAGGAAGCCCAAGACTAGACATGGAGTCCTGTATAGCCATGAAAATGATAGTGAGAGATGGGGAATGTTTTTCGTTGATTCTTGGAGGAGGACAGAAGTTGCCACTACCATGCACAGAAAAGACCACAGTGAGGAACCAAGCAAATTGGATGTTGGTTCCTGAAGATGCAGATGTTGCTATGCCGCCCCCTCTTAGTACCATACCACCACCACCCACCTGGGGTGGTAGTGATGATCCTTTTGGGATGGGCATGGAACAACCATCTGGAGCTGCAGATTCTTCCACCCACCAGAATTCTAGTAGAGGATTCTCCAATGCCTTCGATCCAGGATTCAGATATCTCTCCACTTAGTTGTACCGCCAGGAGTAGAGGATGGAGAGAATGATGAGCACAGTGAGTGACATGCGAGGCTCCATGAGCCAGATACAAGACTCGATGCACCACATGCATCAGGACATAGAGAGCTTGAGTACCTACATGGAGGAGATGGGTAACTTTCTATATGAGCGTTTCGATTTTCAGGACCCCAGGAGGAGTGGAGAGCACGGAGGTCACCAGAGAGCACCACCTACTAATCCTATGGACACCGCAGCTCAGAGCACTGAAGAGCTAGGATCAGATGGCGGTGAAGATTGGTAGAGTCTTGTGAGTATCTCTTCTCCCTTTTATCTTTTGTCTTTCATTTTCTGTATATTATTGATATTTCATGTGTTGAAGGGAAAGATGCTTCTTCTAAGCCATTGTGTCCGCCGTCACTACTACTCTGTTTTTCATGCTTATCTTTCTATTTTCGATGGGGTTGTATAATGATGATTGATAATATTCTCTTCGATGTGGTTGTATAATACTTGATGATACTTTTATGATTTTTTCTTCAATATGGTTGTATTTACATGATAATATTTTGATGATGATGAATATATTCTTGATATGAATGATTTATGGCTTTGATCAACTTTTGAGATTATTGAATATGACTTGATTGATATTTGATGTTGATGGGTAAATTCAAAATTTAGATTAGAACAATATCTATCATGTCAGATTTATTTCTCTTATACATATCTACTTTTGAAATTTTTCATTGGTTGATAAGTGAGATTTTGGGGAGATATGTTGTTTGAATAATTTGATTTAAAAGTAAAACTACTTTTTAATGGAGAGGCCAACCCTGCCCCTAGAAGGTCTGGCAGGACCAGGAGGAAGCCCATCAGATATGGCTTTTCCTCCTAGGTCACCCTTCTTTCCTTATTTGCACTTTCCTTATTTTCAATTTGCTTTGGTAAGAATAAGCTCTAGAACACCTTGTAGTTTCCTTATTAGATCAGGCATTGCCTTCTAGAATAGTCTACTGGTTTTTGTGTCAATAATTGGGCAGGTTAAAGCCCAGCTCAAGGGGAAGCTAAAGAAGCTCAAGCTAAGCTACTCAAGTGGAGCTCCAATTATGGAAAGAAGCACTTCAACACCTTAACTAGAGACTTCAAGTTGAAGGAGCTTACATTGAATGAAGCTCCACCTTCCAAATCAGCCCAAGGCGCCACCTTTGGAGAAGAATTCGAATGCAAGGAAGAACCAGCCCACCTCTTGCCATTTGTGCCAAGCCTTCAATGCGCCTCTATCAAGATCCACAAATCAGGGAGAGAATTAAAGCCAACAAATGTGTTCACACCTTGTTTGGAAGGAGGCCACCGAATACTCATCTACAAAGGAATCCCCTCAATGTTTGAATCAAGCCAACAAAAGGAAAGAGCCCAAGAGGATTCAGCCAGAAGAAAGCTCCATCAAAGAAAGAAATTCAAAATTCAAATTGCTAAAGGAAATGTTTTAATTGAGCATTAATTGCTTCCATATCTTTGCAATTGTGCCTAGGGTGGAATGTCACCTTTACCCATGGCTTGATTGAGCCTATAAGTTGTAACCCCTCTTCTTATTGTCGAATTAGTTGCCTAGATGAAAAGGCTTGAGTTTGCAATGGTGCTTGTGTCGCCAAAGAAATTCTATCTCCCCCTCTTCTAAAGGGCCGAGCCCTTTCCCTTCCCCTCTTCTCCTCCTTCTCTATTCCACCTACAACCGAACCCTTGAAGGTCTCTTCAACACCTCTTGCGCACATCTGAGGAAAGTTCAACCTCTTGCCCACGTCAAAGAACAAGAAGTGACCTCTTGGATTCATCCAACTCTCGGTTACATGAAGAACTTCTCCTTTGAAGGCAACCAACGGCTAAGTTCTTTCACCCTTCCTCTCGTTTGTGCTTTGAACTCTTTCCTACACTAATTTGAGTTGTGTTCTTTGAAGGTTGGTGCAAGGTTTGGAAGAACCTCTTGGTGCAAGTGTTTCCCCTCTTCTTTTCCCCCTCTCCTCCTTAGTTAATTGTTATGGGAATTTGTGAGGCTTAACCTCCCCCTTAGTTTCTGATCTGTAATATGAATCCGTGGAATGTGAGGATCTCGCATGTCTGTGTTTGTTTGTAATGATGCAACTCCTTCCATTAGAGTAGGACCGTTGAAGACCGGGATGTCACGATCCTTCTATTCTCAAGGATCGCACTGTGAGTATTCCTTCTAGTAATTTCAATTCATAGATTAAGTGTCATTTCAATTTGTAGTTTCAAAGTAACTTAGTTCCGGGTTTTCTCTACTTATAAAATACAAAAAAAATTGTTTTCAATTTTGTTAGAAGTAATCCGGTTTTTTTTTATCTTACAAAATACAAAAACTATCTTCTCAAAGCGTTGTTTGCATGCACCGTGTTTGTGGATGATCCCCGCCTCCATCAGTTTGGTATCAGAGCCTATCTTAGAATAGATTTTTAGCCTCAAAACTAATTTTCAACTTCTAAGACTTTTCTTGGACCTAGGTGTTTTAAAGAAAGTGGTTTTTCATAATTGGCTACTATCTCTTATCATACTATTCTTAGGAGCCTTATTTTCAAAAACTACTTTCTTTTAAAACTACTACCACAATGACTACTAGATCTGGAACAAACTACAATAATCACCCTGAAACTGAACCTAATGAGACTGGTAGGATGTTTCAAATGATAATGAATAGGTTTGACCAAATGGACACTAGGATTCAAAATCTAGAAATCCGTAGAGGCTCTAGATCCCCTAGTTGCCCCTCAAGTGAACCCATCCTAGAGCAACCCACTCAAGACAATAGGAATTTTCCTAGGGAAGACCAAGAACCTGAATGGGATGAACCACCTGCTCAAACTCGCCACAGACCTAGGGAGGATGATGTACAACGCAACATCAAACTCACCCCCCCCCCCAACCTTTAGTGGTTCCCTTGACCCTAGAGAGTTCTTAGATTGGGTTGACAAACTCGAACGATATTTTGATTGGAGCATGATGCCTAGTCGATCTAAGGTTAGGTTCACCCGTTATCTCTTAGAGGGTACAGCTAGATTATACTGGACGAGTGTAGAGAGAAACCAAGAAATGTTTAGGCGCACTCCTATTGAGAGATGGGAAGATATGTGAGAAAAGCTTAGGGAAAAGTATGTCCCTCCTTACTTCCAACTCAAGATAATTGATGAAGCCATGAGCCTAGTCCAAGGTAGCCAATCTGTCACTGATTACACCACTAGGTTTGATGAGCTCCTTTTAAGGAGTGGCATCCATGAAGAATCCCATGTCTCCCTTAGCAGATATAAGAATGGACTTAGACCCGAGATCAAAAGAGGAATGACATATTTCCAAATAGAGTCTAGAGAAATCACCTACCAAAGAGCCTTAGAGGTAGAGGAAAACCAAAAGAGAGCTTTTAGGAGGGAGTTTAGTTCCCCTAGAACTTATCCTAAGACACCTACATCAAACCCCTCAAGCTCCCAACCCAAAGCCCCAACATCAACACCCTCTAGACCTAGAACTGTCCAAGAACCTAGAGTCACTATCCATGCTTGTCACCAAGTAGGACATTACATGAAAGACTGCCCCAAGAGAGTCATATAC
Organism: Costus lasius; assembly: GCA_027563935.2. NCBI lineage: Eukaryota > Viridiplantae > Streptophyta > Magnoliopsida > Zingiberales > Costaceae > Costus > Costus lasius. The sequence continues at coordinate 63,335,722 of CM050448.1, read as the reverse complement.
TTAGGTGAAGAAAAACATGAGGAAACATATGAGGAAAACCATGAAGAAACCCACAACCCTGACTCTGGATGTATGATCTGTGAAGAATTTTAAGACCCCTTTCTAGAAGGGGGGGGGCGAAACCCAATAAGTGGCGCAAATAAAATTTCATGCGGAATCAAGGGTTTCATAAGATCATTAGCAAGAACACATGATCAACTTCATAAAGATTGGATTCATACCATAGCCATTTCGCTTGGATGGCAATTTGGAAGAAGAGAGAGCGAGAGGATCTCCTCCAAAGGATGTGCACACTAGATGAAGAAGTCGCCTACTCCCTTGGTACTCCTTGTGCTAGCAAGGCTCCAAGAGGTCTCGATCCGTGAGGGAAGATGAGATGAGTTGCTTGGCGAATTCTCCTTCGCCGAATGCTTCTCTATCTCTCGTTGACACAAGCCACACGAGAACAAGAGCGAAGAGGAGCGACGAGAGTAACGTTCACATTGAACGTGGGGCGTGGTTTCTAAAAATAGCAAGCCATAAACTCGCCTTCAACTCTCATGCGATCAAGCGTTTACATCAAGTGAACCGATCGCATACGCCACTCTCTTTGAACCAAGCGTTCACCTAAGTGAACCGGTTCTAATAAGGTTGGTTCAAAGACCAAACCAAAATAGCCCAAGTCATGGTCTAGATCTAACTGGACCCAATGGTCCCAGATCTAACCGCTCATCTCTGATGCTGCTGATCTCACCGATCTAACATCCATTCTCTCGATCAAAGCTTACCGATCTCAAGCCCTAATCAATCAAACATGATCAGACCAGATCTCACTTACAATCAGAGATTAAATCCCTTTTAAACTGAACCCAAACAATTCAGTCCACACGATCTGACTTAAGTAAGCCATATCATCAAATTGTGCGACCCTGAGGGTTTCCTTTAAATGTCGGTAACGATAACTTACGTTATCACGATCAGTGAGGGGTATCTAGCAACACATCACTGTCTCCCGATATAAAGGAAAGAGTCTTCCAAGACTACACCCAAACCACAGCACAAGTGTGAATCTACTCACAAGGCAAACAAGTTTCCTTTGCCACTGGATGTTCTTATTGGACAAGCTAGTCAAGCCTGTAACTCCAATATGATGAACATGATTAGATCAGATGATCACAGTCATCTGGGTATGGCCATACACTTTCTCAATCATCTCATCCAGGGGGGCCCCTTTAGAACATCACACTCCAATCAAGGAGACGGCAATCCTATATCTATCACTAGTGCCCTAACCTGACTCATGATCATTATCCAAGATAGTCTATAACCATTATGTTTCAAATGATATTGAACTACCTCAAAACAATGAAAACCATCATTTAGAAACACAAGTGATCTCAAGTCAGAGGAAATGTGCCACTTGTTGCATACAAGGATTATTCACATTGTGACAAGCAATTGAATATCCTAGTAGGGTCTGTCCAGTACAACCAATGTACCCATGAGTCTACATCTTATTCCATGCTCGAAGCATCCTATAAGATTAGAACACATATTAGTCTCAATCATATCAAGGCTGTCTCATGTTCACCAAGATATCTCGACTAAGGACATATAGCATGTCAGCCTTGAAAGTCCCCTAAACAAGGGGAGGGCGAAACCCTAATAGGCGCATATGAAGGCTTTGATGCAGCGGAAGGGGTTTCTAAGATCTATGCATGTAATATGATCAACAAAATCGATTTCAAATATCAGAGAAGAAATCATACCGATGCCATTGTATGGATGGCGACTTGGAAGCAGAGAGTGAAGTCGCTCCCCTCCAGAGAAGACGCACACAAGATGTGATCGCCTACTCCCTTAGTGCTCCTTGTGCTAGCAAGGTTCTAAGGAGTCCTTGTCGTATGGAAGAGAAGAGAATCCTTTGCTTGGCGATTTCTTCCTTCTCCTTTTCGTCAACCTCTTCACCACACACAAGAGAGCTCTTGTTTGCGACCCGAGAAAGGAGAGGCGAGAGATTAGAGCGTCTTAGGCGTGAACGTGAGGCGCTCCCACGTTTAGAAGTCATGGCTTCTAAAAATAGTAAACCCCAAACGTTCATGCGACCATGGGTTCACCCCATGCGCAAACTCATCTCTTCTTGAACCATGCGCTCACTCAATGAGCTGGTTCAATTTGGTTTGGTTCAAAAACCAATTAACCCAAGCCATTAGTCCAGATCACATTAAACCCTAAGGTTCTTGATCTGACCGTTGATCTCTTGATGCTGCTGATCTCACTGATCTAGAATCCATTCTCTCGATCGAAGCTTACCGATCTCAAGCCCTAATCAATCAAACATGATCAGACCAGATCTCACTTACAATCAGAGATTAAATCCCTTTAAACTGAACCAAGACAATTCAGTCCATACGATCTGACTTAAGTAAGCCATATCATCAAATTGTGCGACCCTAAGGGTTTCCTTTAAATGTCGGTAACGATAACTTACGTTATCACGATCAGTGAGGGGTATCTAGCAACACATCACTGTCTCCCAATATAAAGGAAAGAGTCTTCCAAGACTACACCCAAACCACAGCACAAGTGTGAATCAACTCACTAGGCATACATGATTCCTTTGCCACTGGATGTTCTTATTGGACAAGCGTGTCAAGCCTGTAACTCCAATATGATGAGCATGATTAGATCAGATGAACATTGTCACCTGGGTATGGCCATACACTTTCTCAATCATCTCATCCAGGGGGGCCCCTTTAGAACATCACACTCCAATTAAGGAGACGGCAATCCTATATCTATCACTAGTGCCCTAACATGACTCAAGCTCACCATCCAAGATAGTCTATAACCATTATGTTTCAAATGATATTGAACCACCTCAAAACAATGACAATCATCATTTAGAAACACAAGTGATCTCAAGTCAGAGGAAATGTGCCACTTGTTGCAATCAAGGATTATTCACATTGTGACAAGCAATTGAATATCCTAGTAGGGTCTGTCCAGTACATCCAATGTACCCATGAGTCTACATCTTATTCCATGCTCGAAGTATCCTATCAGACTAGAACACATATTAGTCTCAATCATATCAAGGCTGTCTCATGTTCACCAAGATATATCGACTAAGGACTTTACTGCATGTCAGCCCAGCTGAACAGCAATGAGACATTATTCAGAAGTATATATATTGCAGCAGATAATATAACAAACTGAATAACAACCATTGCCTTTATAAACATAAGAGTTTATACATGATACTGTTACAATCCCAAGGCCTCAAACATTAGCCTTAAGGGCATACCCCAACAATCTCCCACTTGCACTTAATCTAATGGTTGAGTAATCTCAAACCCATATTATTACAGTGCTTCTCATGCTTCTGCTGCGCCAGAGGCTTGGTAAGCGGGTCAGCCAGATTGTCATCTGTATGAACCTTGCAGACTTTGATCTCGCCACGATCAATGATCTCCCGGATCAAATGAAACCGTCTCTGTATGTGCTTGGACTTCTGGTGCGACCGTGGTTCCTTTGCTTGTGCGATTGCTCCAGTGTTATCACAAAAGATAACCAAAGCATCTGCACTCGAAGGAACAACACCAAGTTCTCTCACGAACTTACGAATCCACACTGCCTCCTTGGATGCTTCCGAGGCTGCAACATACTCGGCTTCTGTTGTGGAATCAGCAACAGTTGATTGTTTGAAACTCTTCCACACCACCGCTCCTCCATTGAAGCTAAAAATATAGCCTGATTGCGATCGGAAATCATCCTGGTCTGACTGGAACGAAGCGTCAGTATATCCTTCAATACTGAGTTCTTCTTGACCACCATATATCAAGAACATATCTTTGGTCCTCCGAAGATATTTTAAAATGTTCTTGACTGCAATCCAGTGCGCCAATCCTGGATTACTTTGGAACCGACTGGTCACGCTTAACCCGTAAGCAACGTCTGGGCGAGTACACAACATCGCATACATAGTGGACTCAATAGCCGAAGCATAAGGCGTATTGTCCATTTCATCTTTCTCAGTCTGTGTTTGTGGACACTGACTCTTCGAAAGATTCAGACCATGTCTGACTGGAAGATATCCTCTTTTAGAATTCTCTAAATGGAATCTCTCCAGGACCTTATCGATGTAAGTACTCTGGCACAGCCCGAGAAGCCTCTTAGATCTATCCCTGTAGATCTTCACACCTAATATATAGGCTGCTTCTCCTAGATCTTTCATCTGGAAACATTTCCTTAACCATGCCTTAACCGCATGCATTTCAGGAATGTCATTTCCAATGATCAAGATGTCATCGACGTAGAGGACTAGGAAAGTAATCACGCTCCCACTAAACCTCTTATATACACACGGGTCATCCTCGTTCTTGATGAAACCAAACTCAGAGATAGATTCATCAAAACGAATATTCCAGCTTCTCGATGCTTGTTTAAGTCCATAAATAGACTTCTTTAACTTGCATATTTTATGACGATCTGATGGATTAGTGAAACCTTCTGGTTGTGTCATATACACATCCTCATCCAGATTTCCATTAAGGAAAGCTGTCTTCACATCCATTTGCCAGATCTCATAATCATAATATGCTACTATCGCGAAAAGAATCCGAATAGACTTAAACATAGCTACAGGTGAGAAAGTTTCATCATAATCTATCCCGTAGATTTGTTTGAAACCTTTCGCAACTAGCCTGCCTTTATAGGTAACCACGTTACCATCCATGTCAATCTTCTTCTTGAAGATCCATTTGCAGCCTATAGGGATAACTCCCGGAGGCGGATCAACCAAATCCCATACGTGGTTATCTGACATGGAGTCCATCTCGGCGCGCATAGCTTCAAGCCATCTCGCTGACTCCGGTCCACTGACCGCATCCGCATAAGTGAGGGGTTCATCATTATCAATGATGTAGACTCCGTCATAGCGCTCAGGCTGTCGACGGATCCTTCCCGATCTTCGCGGTTCCCGTGATATCTGAGCCTCAGGTTGTTCAGTAACCTGTTCTACTAGCTCAGGCTCATCCAACTGTGCTTGAGCACTTTGTCCTTCCTCTGGATTCTCATCCAGCTTTATTTCTCTCCCACTGGCCTCTTGCAGAAGATACTCCTTCTCAAGAAATATGGCCGTCTGAGCAACAAATACTTTGTTCTCTTTGGGATCGTAGAAATAATAACCCTTACTTTCCTTAGGGTAACCGACAAAGATACATTTGTCAGATTTGCTCTCTAGTTTCCCAGAGGCGAGCTTTTTGACATAAGCCTCGCAACCCCAGATCCTGATAAATGTCAAGCTCGGCTGTTTCCCATACCATAACTCATATGGCGTCTTAGAAACTGCCTTGGATGGCACTCGGTTTAGCACCTTTGCAGCTGTCTCCAGTGCAAATCCCCAAAAGGAATATGGAAGAGTAGCCTGACTCATCATAGAACGAACCATATCAAGTAACGTTCTATTTCTCCTTTCGGACACACCATTCCATTGCGGTGTTCCTGGCGGAGTGAGCTGTGAGATAATCCCACACTCCTTCAGATAGTCAGTAAACGCATGACTCAAGTATTCTCCACCTCGATCAGAACGAAGTGCCTTGATATTTCGGCCAAGCTGATTCTGTACTTCATTCTTGAACTCTTTGAACTTGTCAAAAGATTCACTCTTGTGTCTCATAAGATAGACATACCCATACCTACTGAAATCATCAGTGAAGGTAATGAAGTACTGATAGCCACCTTTGGCATGTTTACTAAATGGCCCACACACATCACTGTGTATAAGGTCAAGTAAACCTGAAGCACTTTGACCTTTGTGGGGAAAAGGTGACTTCGTCATTTTACCCATTAAACAAGCTTTGCATGTATCAATCTCCTCATAGGAGAATGATCCCAGCAGTCCATAATCATGCAACCGCTTAATGCGCTTCTTGTTAATATGGCCTAAACGACTATGCCATTGCAAGGTGCTGTCATCAGCATACTTGGCTTTCTTATTATCAATGTTTTGTATAGAACATTCCATGTCCAACATGAATAACCCATTGTTAATTGAACCAGTAGCATAAACAATATTATCTAAAGAAAGAACACACTTTGAAATATTGCATTCAAAGGAAAACCCCTTCCTGACAAGAGCAGGAATGGAGATAATATTTTTAGTAATGCTGGGAACAAAGTAACAATTGCTCAGTTCTAATACAAGTCCAGATGGTAAAGAGATGAAATAGTCTCCTACAGCAACAGCAGCAACCCGTGCCCCGTTTCCAAATCGTAGGTCCACCTCATGCTGTCCCACCTGTCTTCTTCTCTTGAGTTCCTGTACATTTGAACAAATGTGAACTCCACATGCAGTGTCCAACACCCATGAAATAGAAGAAGATGAAACCATGACTTCCGTCACGTATATACCTGAGCCAGAAGCGATGCTTCCCCTCTTGTCTCCTTGGAGCGCTTTATAGTCCTTTTTCCAGTGACCTAGCTGGCCACAGTGGAAACATCTGTATTCCTTAGACCGCTTAACTTTTTGCATCAGAGCCTTGCTGTAACTCTTGATGGGGGCCTTGCCCTTCTTCCCCTTCTTCTTGTTCCTAGAAGGAACCATTAAGACAGAGGTAGAAGGCTTTCCCTTCAGAGTCTCCTCAGTAGTCAAGAGCATATTCAGCAGCTCTGCCGGAGTACAGTCGATTTTGTTCATATTAAAGTTAATGATGAACGCATCGAAAGAGGGCGGGAGAGACTGCAGAATAATGTCTACAGCAAGCTCCTGATTGATGGTATGCCCCAGTTTCTCTAGAGCCTCCTTGTTCCCAATCATCTTAAGCACGTGAGCTCCCACTGGGCTCCCTTCAGCCAGTTTGCTCTGAAAGAAAAGCTTGGTCAGATTATAGCGTTCTGTCCTCGCCTGTGCAGCATACAGTATCTTGAGGTTCGCTATAATTTGTATAGCCGACATATCCTCATGCTGACGCTGCAGCGGTGGCGTCATAGACGCTAGCATCAGGCAAGCGACATCAATGCTATCATTGACGTGCTTTTCATAAGCTTCACGAACCGCCCTTGCGGCGTTCGCAGCGGGTTGAGGCGGCACAGCCGTCTCGAGGACATACAGTTTCCTCTCTGCCTTAAGAACAATCTTAAGGTGTCCGTACTAGTCTGAGAAGTTCGGCCCAGCAAACTTCTCCCTTTCCAGTAGGGATCGCACATTGAAGCTCATGGTGTTCGTTGCTGCAGGTATCTACAACAATGCAAGAACAGCAAGGTCAGTATCAATGTTAAGAATCGATCAGGACTTAAGAAAGATTCTTTTTCTCACTATTTTATCTGGCTGAAAAATCCAGCAAAACAGCCCGAAAGAGTAGAACTCTTTTAGTGAGATGGGATCCAGATTTCATACTTGGTCTCAGCGTCCCGCTCAGGCGAGATAAGATGCACAGAGAGTACAAGCACTAATTTCTGGTAGGCAGTCCCTGCCAATCGCCAACCCGTGCGATTCCCCTTCATCTGGGCAATCCAGCAGACTGTGCCAACTGAGTTGGTACAACACAATCTCTGACCCCACAGATGGCTGCCTCCATGTGCTACCATATGCGCCACATATGTAGCCTACATGGTCAAGCTGACCCGACCTACTCCCTGGACCACCACGTGCTATGCTGAGCAACGAGAAGCGATAAATCCCTTCTCTGTAACACGCAGGTGTAATCGCGCACCGTCTGAAGATAGATGGACGTGCCCACTGAGTGGGTACAACACGGCTCCAACGATAATCAGAACAGTGAGGTTTCGCGTCAGAAGGCTTACGAGCTTGATATTTTAGCGTTGGATTTTAACGGTCTTTTATCTTCTTCACTATCATGCAATTCCTATGGTGATAGCAGAAGATAAACTCATGCAATTCTAATTATAAAAGCAATAAATAGAAAGCATGCTGATCTTATGTGGTAAAAGCCCATTAAGCCTAAGTTAGACCTTAAATTAAACTTAAGTCTTCACTTGCTTTTCTTCATGGGTCTTTTGCTCCTTATCTGGCCCAACCCAGGGCCCAAGCGCCCACTGCAGCTCAGGTGCGCCCACCAGGTAAATGCGCCTGGTCCCAGAGTCGAACCCTGGACCTCCCACCTGGTCAAGCCACTGCTGCATGCGCCTCTGCCAAGTGTGCTCTGTGCTCTTGTCTGATTAAATTACAAAATAATCTATCTAGACAAGATTGACTCGCAGGTCAATTACATTTAATAAATTAAATAACATGTGATGCGCAGATCACATTAATTAATTTACATCTTTAAGACAGGCACGCAGGCCCCAGCACAGCACACATTAATTAGGCGTCCCACATAAGATGAAATAGACAAGCAGATGGCATCAATCAACATGTGATCCATAAAATAAAATTTTTTCAAAACCCCATTGAAATCCATTTTATTTTTCTTATGTGCCCTACTACCTTACAACGGTCCATTAATAGGGATCCACTCATCAGCTAGTCAGATCCACTGCCCTTGCATGCACCAAGTCCTAACTGACTTGAGTTGACCCAATGGTCAACCATGCATGCGCTAGGGCTGAACAACCTACATGAGTTTTGGCAAGCGGGTGTGACCCCGAGCCTAACTCATGCGTGTTCACTAGTTGTCTCAACCAGACCTCGCTACACACCTGTCTGCAGTCGACCTATAGCCACCTTGTGCTTGCGCACAGGTGCCATCTGGTCGACCCATCTAGGCTGTCAGATGGTCTGATCAGACTGGTTGGATCTTACCTAGACTGTGACTTCAACCCTATCAACCCGTCTAAGGGTTTATAGTAGGCGCTCTTAGATCTAATGTAGGCGCGCAAGTCATGAAATGTTTGAGAAAAAACAACTATGCGCCCACAAACATGCGCCAAGTAAACAAGAATCAAGATTGTGCATATGCAACAACTTAACATGTAATTTTTCGCATGTTAGAGATCTAAGCAGTCATACACAAACAAGGATCACAAAGCCTTAAGCAATCATATAAACATGCAAAAACCGGCTCTGATACCAATTGAAAGTCCCCTAACAAGGGGAGGGCGAAACCCTAATAGGCGCATATGAAGGCATTGATGCAGCGGAAGGGGTTTCTAAGATCTATGCATGTAATATGATCAACAAAATCGATTTCAAATATCAGAGAAGAAATCATACCGATGCCATTGTATGGATGGCGACTTGGAAGCAGAGAGTGAAGTCGCTCCCCTCCAGAGAAGATGCACACAAGATGTGATCGCCTACTCCCTTAGTGCTCCTTGTGCTAGCAAGGTTCTAAGGAGTCCTTGTCGTATGGAAGAGAAGAGAATCCTTTGCTTGGCGATTTCTTCCTTCTCCTTTTCGTCAACCTCTTCACCACACACAAGAGAGCTCTTGTTTGCGACCCGAGAAAGGAGAGGCGAGAGATTAGAGCGTCTTAGGCGTGAACGTGAGGCGCTCCCACGTTTAGAAGTCATGGCTTCTAAAAATAGTAAACCCCAAACGTTCATGCGACCATGGGTTCACCCCATGCGCAAACTCATCTCTTCTTGAACCATGCGCTCACTCAATGAGCTGGTTCAATTTGGTTTGGTTCAAAAACCAATTAACCCAAGCCATTAGTCCAGATCACATTAAACCCTAAGGTTCTTGATCTGACCGTTGATCTCTTGATGCTGCTGATCTCACTGATCTAGCATCCATTCTCTCGATCGAAGCTTACCGATCTCAAGCCCTAATCAATCAAACATGATCAGACCAGATCTCACTTACAATCAGAGATTAAATCCCTTTAAACTGAACCAAGACAATTCAGTCCATACGATCTGACTTAAGTAAGCCATATCATCAAATTCTGCGACCCTAAGGGTTTCCTTTAAATGTCGGTAACGATAACTTACGTTATCACGATCAGTGAGGGGTATCTAGCAACACATCACTGTCTCCCGATATAAAGGAAAGAGTCTTCCAAGACTACACCCAAACCACAGCACAAGTGTGAATCAACTCACTAGGCATACATGATTCCTTTGCCACTGGATGTTCTTATTGGACAAGCGTGTCAAGCCTGTAACTCCAATATGATGAGCATGATTAGATCAGATGAACATTGTCACCTGGGTATGGCCATACACTTTCTCAATCATCTCATCCAGGGGGGCCCCTTTAGAACATCACACTCCAATTAAGGAGACGGCAATCCTATATCTATCACTAGTGCCCTAACATGACTCAAGCTCACCATCCAAGATAGTCTATAACCATTATGTTTCAAATGATATTGAACCACCTCAAAACAATGACAATCATCATTTAGAAACACAAGTGATCTCAAGTCAGAGGAAATGTGCCACTTGTTGCAATCAAGGATTATTCACATTGTGACAAGCAATTGAATATCCTAGTAGGGTCTGTCCAGTACATCCAATGTACCCATGAGTCTACATCTTATTCCATGCTCGAAGCATCCTGTAAGACTAGAACACATATTAGTCTCAATCATATCAAGGCTGTCTCATGTTCACCAAGATATATCGACTAAGGACTTTACTGCATGTCAGCCCAGCTGAACAGCATTGAGACATTATTCAGAAGTAAATATATTGCAGCAGATAATATAACAAACTGAATAACAACCATTGCCTTTATAAACATAAGAGTTTATACATGATACTGTTACAATCCCAAGGCCTCAAACATTAGCCTTAAGGGCATACCCCAACAAGCCTAGCTGAACAGCATTGAGACATTATTCAGAAGTATACATATTGCAGCAGATGATGTAACAAACTGAATAACAACCATTGCCTTTATAAACTTAAGAGTTTATACATGATACTGATACAATCCCAAGGCCTCAAACATTAGCCTTAAGGGCATACCCCAACAATCTCCCACTTGCACTTAATCTAATGGTTGAGTAACCTCAAACCCATATTATTACAGTGCTTCTCATGCTTCTGCTGCGCCAGAGGCTTGGTAAGCGGGTCAGCCAGATTGTCATCTGTATGAACCTTGCAGACTTTGATCTCGCCACGATCAATGATCTCCCGGATCAAGTGAAACCGTCTCTGTATGTGCTTGGACTTCTGGTGCGACCGTGGTTCCTTTGCTTGTGCGATTGCTCCAATGTTATCACAGAAGATAACCAAAGGATCTTCACTCGAAGGAACAACACCAAGTTCCTGAATGTACTTACGAATCCACACTGCCTCCTTAGATGCTTCTGAGGCAGCAACATACTCGGCTTCTGTTGTGGAATCAGCAACGATGGACTGTTTGAAACTTTTCCACACCACAGCACCTCCATTCAAGCTAAACACATAGCCTGATTGCGATCGGAAATCATCCTGGTCAGATTGGAACGAAGCGTCAGTATATCCTTCAATACTGAGTTCTTCCTGACCACCATACACCAAGAACATATCTTTGGTCCTCCGAAGATATTTTAAAATGTTCTTGACTGCAATCCAGTGCGCCTGACCTGGATTACTTTGGAACCGACTGGTCACGCTTAACCCGTAAGCGACGTCTGGGCGAGTACACAACATCGCATACATAATGGACCCAATAGCCGAAGCATAAGGCGTATTGTCCATTTCATCTTTCTCAGTCTGTGTTTGTGGACACTGACTCTTTGAAAGATTCAGACCATGTCTGACTGGAAGATATCCTCTTTTAGAATTCTCTAAATGGAATCTCTCCAGGACTTTATCGATGTAAGTACTCTGGCACAGCCCGAGAAGCCTTTTAGATCTATCTCTGTAGATCTTCACACCTAATACATAGGCTGCTTCTCCTATATCTTTCATTTGGAAACATTTCCTTAACCATGCCTTAACAGCATGCAGTTCAGGAATATCATTTCCAATGATTAAGATATCATCGACGTAGAGGACCAGGAAAGTAATCACGCTCCCACTAAACCTCTTATATACACACGGGTCATCTTCATTCTTGATGAAACCAAACTCAGAGATTGATTCATCAAAACGAATATTCCAGCTTCTAGATGCTTGCTTAAGTCCATAAATGGACTTCTTTAACTTGCATATTTTATGATGATCTGATGGATTAGTGAAACCTTCAGGTTGTGTCATATACACATCCTCATCCAGTTTTCCATTAAGGAAAGCCGTTTTCACATCCATCTGCCAGATCTCATAATCATAATATGCAGCTATCGCGAAAAGAATCCGAATCGACTTGAACATGGCTACAGGAGAGAAAGTTTCATCATAATCTATCCCGTAGATTTGTTTGAAACCTTTCGCTACTAGCCTGCCTTTATAGGTAACCACGTTACCATCCATGTCAATCTTCTTCTTGAAGATCCATTTACAGCCTATAGGGATTACTCCCGGAGGCGGATCAACCAAATCCCAGACTTGGTTATCTGACATGGAGTCCATTTCGGCTCGCATAGCTTCAAGCCATCTAGCTGACTCCGGTCCACTGACCGCATCCGCATAAGTGAGGGGTTCATCATTGTCAATGATGTAGACTCCGTCATAGCGCTCAGGCTGTCGACGGATCCTTCCCGATCTTCGCGGTTCCCGTGATATCTGAGCCTCAGGTTGTTCAATAACCTGTTCTATCGGCTCAGGCTCATCCAACTGTGCTTGACTACTTTGTCCTTCCTCTGGATTCTCATCCAGCTTTATTTCTCTCCCACTGGCTTCTTGCAGAAGAAACTCCTTCTCAAGAAATATTGCCGTCCGAGCAACAAATACCTTGTTCTCTTTGGGATCGTAGAAATAATAACCCTTAGTTTCCTTAGGGTAACCGACAAAGATACATTTCTCAGATCTGCTCTCCAGTTTCCCAGAGGCGAGCTTTTTGACATAAGCCTCGCAACCCCAGATCTTGATAAATGTCAAGCTCGGCTGTTTCCCATACCATAATTCATATGGAGTCTTTGAAACTGCCTTGGATGGCACTTGGTTTAGTACCTTTGCAGCTGTTTCCAGTGCAAATCCCCAAAAGGAGTAAGGTAGAGTAGCCTGACTCATCATAGAACGAACCATATCAAGTAACGTTCTATTTCTCCTCTCGGACACACCATTCCATTGCGGTGTTCCTGGCGGAGTGAGCTGTGAGATAATCCCACACTCCTTCAGATAGTCAGTAAACGCATGACTCAAGTATTCTCCACCTCGATCAGAACGAAGTGCCTTGATATTTCGGCCTAGCTGATTCTGTACTTCATTTTTGAATTCTTTGAACTTGTCAAAAGATTCACTCTTATACCTCATCAGATAGACATAACCATATCTACTGAAATCATCAGTAAAGGTAATGAAGTACGAATAGCCACCTCTGGCATGTTTACTAAACGGCCCACACACATCACTGTGTATGAGGTCAAGTAAACCTGAAGCCCTTTGACCTTTGTTAGGAAAAGGAGACTTCGTCATTTTACCCATTAAACAAGCTTTGCATGTATCAATCTCCTCATAGGAGAATGATCCCAGCAGTCCATTCTCATGCAACCGCTTAATGCGTTTCTTGTTAATATGGCCTAAACGACTATGCCATAGCAAGGTGCTATGATCAGCATACTTGGCTTTCTTATTATCAATAGTTTGTATAGAACATTCCATGTCCAACATGAATAACCCATTGTTAATTGAACCAGTAGCATAAACAATATTATCCAAAGAAATAATACACTTTGAAATATTGCATTCAAAGGAAAACCCTTTCCTGACAAGAGCAGGAATAGAGATAATATTCTTGGTAATGCTAGGAACAAAATAACAATTGTTTAATTCTAATACAAGTCCAGATGGTAATGAGATGTAATATTCCCCTACAGCAACAGCAGCAACCCGTGCCCCGTTTCCAACTCGTAGGTCCACCTCATGCTGCCCCACCTGTCTTCTTCTCTTGAGTTCCTGTACATTTGAACAAATGTGAACTCCACATGCAGTGTCCAACACCCATGATATAGAAGAAGATGATATCATGACTTCAGTCACAAATATACCTGAGCCAGAAGCGATGCTTCCCTTCTTGTCTCCTTGGAGCGCTTTACTGTCCTTTTTCCAGTGACCTAGCTGGCCACAGTGGAAACATCTGTATTCCTTCGACCGCTTAACCTTCTGTTTCAGAGCCTTATTGTAGTTCTTGACTGGGGCTTTGCCCTTCTTCCCCTTCTTCTTGTTCCTAGAAGGAACCATTAAGACAGAGGTTGAAGGCTTTCCCTTCAGAGTCTCCTCAGTAGTCAAGAGCATATTCAGCAACTCTGCCGGGGTACAATCGATTTTGTTCATATTAAAGTTAATAATGAACGCATCGAAAGAGGGCGGGAGAGACTGCAGAATAATGTCTACAGCAAGCTCCTAATTGATGGTATGCCCCAGTTTCTCTAGAGCCTCTTTGTGCCCAATCATCTTGAGCACGTGAGCTCCCACTGGGCTCCCTTCAGCCAGTTTGCTCTGAAAGAAAAGCTTGGTCAAATTATAGCGCTCAGTCCTCGCCTGTGCAGCATACAACATTTTGAGGTTTGCTATAATTTCTATAGCAGACATATCCTCATGCTGTCGCTGCAGCGGTGGCGTCATAGACGCTAGCATCAGGCAAGCGACATCAATGCTATCATTGACATGCTTTTCATAGGCTTCACGAACCGCCCTTGCGGCGTTCGCTGCGGGTTGAGGCGGTATTGCCGTCTCGAGGAGATACAGTTTCCTCTCTGCCTTAAGAACAATCTTAAGGTGTCCGTACCAGTCTGAGAAGTTTGGCCCAGCAAACTTCTCCCTTTCCAGTAGGGATCGCACATTGAAGCTCATGGTGTTCGTTGCTGCAGGAATCTACAACAATGCAAGAACAGCAAGGTCAGTATCAATGTTTAGAATCAATCCAGGACTTAAGAAAGATTCTTTTCTCACTATTTTATCTGACTGAAAAATCCATTAAAACAGTCCGAAAGAGTAACACTCTTTTAGTGAGATGGGATCCAGATTTTATACTTGGTCTCCGCGTCCCGCTCAGGCGAGATAAGATGCATAGAGAGTACAAGCACTAATCTCTGGTAGGCAGTCCCTGCCAATCGCCAACCCGTGCGATTCCCCTTCATCTGGGCAATCCAGCAGACTGTGCCAACTGAGTTGGTACAACACAGTCTCTGATCCCACAGATGGCTGCCTCCATATAGCTAACATATGCCCCATATGTAGCCTACATGGTCAAGCTGACCTGACCTACTCCCTGGACCACCATGTGCTATGCTGAGCAACGAGAAGCGATAAATCCCTTCTCTGTAACACGCAGGTGAAATCACACACCGTCTGAAGATAGATGGGCGTGCCCACTGAGTGGGTACAACACGGCCCCAACGATAGTCAGAACAGTGAGGTTTCGCGCTAGAAGGCATTACGTGCTTGATATTTAGCGTTGGATTTTAACGGTCTTTTATCTTCTTACTATCAGGCAAATCCTATGGCTATAGCAGAAGATAAATAACTCATGCAATTCTAATTATTAAACAATAAAAGAAAGCATGGATCTTATGTGGTAAAAGCCCATTAAGCCTAAGTAAGACCTTAACCTAAATTAAGTCTTCACTTGCTTTCTTCATGGGGCTTTTTCTTCTCATCTGGCCCAACCCAGGGCCCAAGCGCCCACTGCAGCTCAAGGTGCGCCCACCAGGAAAATGCGCCTGTCCTAGGGTCGAACCCTAGACCTCCCACCTGGTCAAGCCACTGCTGCATGCGCCTCTGCCATGTGTGCTTTGTGCTCTTGTCTGATTAAATTACAAACTAATCTATCTAGACAAGATTGACACGCAGGTCAATTACACTTATAAATTAAACACAATGTGATTCGCAGATCACAAATAAATATTAATTTACAATTAACCAGGCTCGCAGGCCCCAGCACAGCACACATTAAAGGGCAACCCACATAAGATGAAATAAACAAGCACATGGCATCCAATCAAACATGTGATCCATTACTAAGAAAATAAAATTTTTTGAAAAACCCATTGTCATCCATTTTAATTTTCTTATCTGCCCTACAACCTTACAACGGTCCATTGATAGGGATCCACTCATCATGTCTAGTTAGATCCACTGCCCTTGCATGCACCAAGTCCTAATTGACTTGAGTTGACCTAATGGTCAACCATGCATGCGCCAAGGGCTGAACAACCATCATGAGTTCTGGCAAGCGGGTGTGACCTCAGGCCTAACTCATGTGCGTTCAATGGTTGTCTCAACCAGACCTCGCTACACGCCTGTGATGCAATCGACCTATAGCCACCTCGTGCTTGCGCACAGGTGCCATCTGGTCGATCCATCTAGGCTGTCAGATGGTCTGATCAGACTCTTTGGATCTAACCTAGAGGATGACTTCAACCCCATCAACCCGTCTAAGGGTTTATAGTAGGCGCTTAGATCTAAGTGAGGCGCGCAAGGGATGAAGTTTTTAAGAAAAACTATACATTCAACATGCGCAACAACATAAGCATCATACATGCGCCACAAAGAATAAACATGCGACAATGCATGCATGTAAAATTTTTCGCATGATGATAACCCTAGATCTATTCACCTCAAACATGGATCACATATTAACATGAAGCAATCATATGATCAAGCAATAACATGCGCTCTGATACCAATTGTAAGACCCCTTTCTAGAAGGGGGGGGGGGGGCGAAACCCAATAAGTGGCGCAAATAAAATTTCATGCGGAATCAAGGGTTTCATAAGATCATTAGCAAGAACACATGATCAACTTCATAAAGATTGGATTCATACCATAGCCATTTCGCTTGGATGGCGATTTGGAAGAAGAGAGAGCGAGAGGATCTCCTCCAAAGGATGTGCACACTAGATGAAGAAGTCGCCTACTCCCTTGGTACTCGTTGTGCTAGCAAGGCTCCAAGAGGTCTCGATCCGTGAGGGAAGATGAGATGAGTGGCTTGGCGAATTCTCCTTCGCCGAATGCTTCTCTATCTCTCGTTGACACAAGCCACACGAGAACAAGAGCGAAGAGGAGCGACGAGAGTAACGTTCACATTGAACGTGGGGCGTGGTTTCTAAAAATAGCAAGCCATAAACTCGCCTTCAACTCTCATGCGATCAAGCGTTTACATCAAGTGAACCGATCGCATACGCCACTCTCTTTGAACCAAGCGTTCACCTAAGTGAACCGGTTCTAATAAGGTTGGTTCAAAGACCAAACCAAAATAGCCCAAGTCATGGTCTAGATCTAACTGGACCCAATGGTCCCAGATCTAACCGCTCATCTCTGATGCTGCTGATCTCACCAATCTAACATCCATTCTCTCGATCAAAGCTTACCGATCTCAAGCCCTAATCAATCAAACATGATCAGACCAGATCTCACTTACAATCAGAGATTAAATCCCTTTTAAACTGAACCCAAACAATTCAGTCCACACGATCTGACTTAAGTAAGCCATATCATCAAATTGTGCGACCCTGAGGGTTTCCTTTAAATGTCGGTAACGATAACTTACGTTATCACGATCAGTGAGGGGTATCTAGCAACACATCACTATCTCCCGATATAAAGGAAAGAGTCTTCCAAGACTACACCCAAACCACAGCACAAGTGTGAATCTACTCACAAGGCATACAAGTTTCCTTTGCCACTGGATGTTCTTATTGGACAAGCTAGTCAAGCCTGTAACTCCAATATGATGAACATGATTAGATCAGATGATCACAGTCATCTGGGTATGGCCATACACTTTCTCAATCATCTCATCCAGGGGAGCCCCTTTAGAACATCACACTCCAATCAAGGAGACGGCAATCCTATATCTATCACTAGTGCCCTAACCTGACTCATGATCATTATCCAAGATAGTCTATAACCATTATGTTTCAAATGATATTGAACTACCTCAAAACAATGACAACCATCATTTAGAAACACAAGTGATCTCAAGTCAGAGGAAATGTGCCACTTGTTGCATACAAGGATTATTCACATTGTGACAAGCAATTGAATATCCTAGTAGGGTCTGTCCAGTACAACCAATGTACCCATGAGTCTACATCTTATTCCATGCTCGAAGCATCCTATAAGATTAGAACACATATTAGTCTCAATCATATCAAGGCTGTCTCATGTTCACCAAGATATCTCGACTAAGGACATATAGCATGTCAGCCTAGCTGAACAGCATTGAGACATTATTCAGAAGTATACATATTGCAGCAGATGATGTAACAAACTGAATAACAACCATTGCCTTTATAAACTTAAGAGTTTATACATGATACTGATACAATCCCAAGGCCTCAAACATTAGCCTTAAGGGCATACCCCAACAGAATTAGTTTATGATAGTGGTGAAGAGCAAACCCAAGATAGGAGTGGTTAGGTGCACCCTAATCAAACCCATCCCAACTGAGGACTGGTGTAGGACCAGTATTTTCCACACCTACACGAAATGCAATGGCAATATGTGCAAAGTCGTGATAGATGGGGGAAGTAGTCTGAATGCAATCTCTCACACAGCCTTAGTGAAGTTCAACCTTAAGGCAGAACCGCACTCTAATCCCTATAGCATATCCTAGGTCAACCAGTCTAGTGTCCCAGTTACCCATAGGTGCTTAGTGCCTCTTCAGTTTGCCATCTACCAAGGCAAGATTTGGTGTGACGTCATAACCATGGATGTCGCCCAAGTCTTACTCGGTCGCCCTTGGTTATTTGACATGGATGTTATCCACTACGGTCGGACTAACACCTATGTCTTTAGCCAAGATGGGCAAAAGATCAAGCTGAAGCCTTCCATGCCCAAAGAACTTAAGGTTTCCACCAACAAGGGTATGATAGAGGAAACTAAGGACCCCAAACCTACCATCCAAGTCATAAGGTCCCATGCCTTCACCCAAGACTGCTTAGAGTCCAAACAAGTGTACTCCCTAGTCATTAAGAAAACCAACTTAGATGAGGAGTCACCCATACCCATAGAAGTTGAGACCCTACTCTCAAGGTACTCTGAGCTCACTAGAGATGAACTTCCCAATGGCCTACCTCCCCTTAGAGAAATCCAACATGCCATAGACCTTGTCCCGGGTTTCACTCTCCCACACTTGCCTCATTATAGGATGAACCCAACTGAGCATCAAGAGCTCAAGAGGCAAGTAGATTAACTTCTAGATAAAGGTTTCATTAGGGAAAGCCTTAGCCCATGTGAAGTACCCGCCCTTCTTACCCCAAAGAAGGATGGAAGTTGGCACATGTGTATAGACTGTAGGGTGATCTTGGAATCTAAGCTGATCAAATCGTGGTTTTTGGAACTTGAAAACTAAAACTAAGCAGAACAGTATACAAGAAATCAAACAACTACGGCAGAGAAAATATATGAGAGAGAATATCAGGGCTTTGGTTTCCACCTCTCAGACGATTTTAGTCGCGCTAAGGAATAAACATCAGTTACTTGGATTTACAGATATGCATAAGGAACCTACCCTATGGCACAAGGTGACCTCTTTCGAGTGTATACCCCGGTATTTACCCAGAACGTCTCCTGCTTTCATGGTGGATCGTTCTAGACAAACCCAATGAGTTCCGTGGTAGATTATGAGCCCTCAAGCGAAGAACAAGCACTTTTGTGTCGAGCCTTCGCAAGATTCACAATGAGGTTCGATCGTTACGGTCCTACTCTCGTTACGAACTGTAAAAACTATGACATGATAATACTTGGCCAGAGTACAAATCAAGAAGTAAGTGCATCAAGTGAAATATGCTTAAGATATGATCCAAATAGCAAAGTTAATACATGAGTTGCAAATAAAAATCGTCAGAGGGCTTCAACCTAGCCCTGAAAATAGGTTTACTCTACAACCATCGTTGAATCGCTCAAAATACTCTCTTTAAACATAGGAAAATCATAGGAAAAGGTTTCTAAGAGGGAGGAGACGATGAACCAAATGAAATAACCAAAGATTGCTGAGTTCCAACGCTCGAATCTCCAAAAATCACCCAAAAGTCACCTTTTCGCCGTCGACTTCGGCCCTAGCCACTTCGTCGCAAGATTCCTCGATCATTAGGTCACAAAATTTTGGGCTTTTATATTCTTTCTCTTCGCTCGAAGTAAGTTTTCCAAAAAGTCCTCACTTGCTAAATTTGGACTTGAATCGGGCCTGAAATCAGCGAGAAACCGAGTGGAGGTCGGGTTGTTCCGACAGCTTCATAGGTGAACCCCGTGGGGTTCACCAGGTGGTGAAGTGCTCGGCGCAGATCTGTTGCGAAATAATCACAGGTGAACCTCGTGGGGTTCACCTACTAGTGAAATCCTCGGCATATTTATATGCAGGTATCTTCAGACAGAATCACGGGTGAACCCCATGGGGTTCACCTGCTAGTGAAGTGTGTGGCAGATTTCAGATACCTTTGACATCATCGGTGAACCCCGCCGGGTTCACCAGGCAGTGACCTGCGCGCTGAATTACGTCCTTCGGCAAGATCACGGGTGAACCCCGTGGGGTTCTCCTGGCCGTGAACTCCAGAAAGGGCTCCGATTGAGCCCAAATTTTACGGGCAGCTTCATCTTCTCATAAGGAATCACCCATGCTTTTAGATTTTTCAAAAAGTCTTCAAATTTAGGTGATTTTACCTGAAATTTAATAAGACAGACGAAAAGTGAAGATTCTAAAGTTTTTAACTTAATAAGCCTTAAAGGAGTGTAAAAACATTAAAATAGGCCTAAATTCATCAGGGAAAGATAACAAAAATCACTACTAAAATGCAAGGCATCACCTGGTTGCGCTGAGTGCTTCATGGCCTGGGCGTGAACATCGGTGTAGAAGTCCATTTGCCCTAGAATCTTCGGTGTAGCCTCCTCGGATCCTGGGTAGTCTCCCCAAGTGTCTTCTAGGGGTGTTTGGCAACACCCAAATGCGTCTATGACTCTGTCAATTCCCCCGGGGTTGGGAGAGTTCACCTCCAGAGAACAAGGCGCTGTCATGTCATCGGATGGGGCACCAGTGGACAGGGGTGCATGGAACAGGATGAGGTCAGAGATGTTGAAGACCGGGCTCATGAGCTAATCCTCCAGCAAGTCGAGGATGTAGACTTTGGCACCAACCCTTCGCAGCACTGTGTAGGGCCCGTGATGCCCTACATTCTAATAGTGATTTTTAGTGTTATTCCATGCTAAATATAGGCTTATTTCAATCTTTTCATGCTTCATTTAGACTGATTTACTAAAAAGCTTCAGACTCTTCACTATTTCTTATTTTCATGAAATTCTAGTTAAAATCGCCCAATTTTGAAGTATTCTGAAGATTTTAAGGCCATGGGGTCATTCCCTTAATTCTAATGACTATAAGGAAATAAAGGTTGTCAGTTTAATTCTATTATGATAAAGACCTAATTCACTTCATAAAGGTATTGTCTCACTCTCGTGCAGACAATCATGCAGATAACCGATCCTCACTCTCGTGCAAGATATATTCTCAATGCTAAAGATAAGTGAATCATTGAACAAAGAACTCAAGGATCACTCTCGTGCATCCGAATTCTAAGTCAATCATCTCAAGTGGATTCTCAAGGATCACTCTCGTGCATCCTGAAACTCAACACAGGTTTTACTTATGGTTTTCCGACGACTCGATCCTCACTCTCGTGCAAGATCAAATCAAGTCTACACATTAACTCAATCCAAAGTATTAGAAATTTAACATGGTAATAAAATCACTAAAAATCAGAATTCGAAGAACTACCTAATCTCTTACGATAGTTCCAAACTCAACGATTCCTAGGGTTTCGAATTTCAAATGATCAACCTCTCGGTCCATTTCGCAAAACTCTAAAATATGCTGATATTTATAAAACTAAAGAGAATTAAAGAACAATCAATCACAGAATAAAAATTATCATATTAAAATTAAACTTGACAAAAATCAATGTTTTCTAGTCATTACAAACTAAGAAGATTACACTCCATGTCCGAAAAGAAGATCTAAGCTTTCGTGGTGAAGGGATTACAACAAACCATAATTTTAGAGGATTAGAAAGTGAAAAAAGGGAAAGAAAAGTTACAAAACAGGGTTATAATTGAAATACAACCCGTAATTTCGCTTGTGAATAGTGTTGTCACCACTATTTTGATGATTTCTCCTACTCTAGACGAAGCTTCGGTGTAAAAATCATGGTCTGAGATGTCCTCTACGCCTCTCGGCGTGAGGACAAACCCTAACCGCCTCTCTGATGATTTCGGATCTCAATTTGGACTTTTGGATCAAAAGTTATGACCACACAAGAATCAGCCCGAAAAAGTCACGAATCTAGTTTACAAATACGGTACCATATTTGGATTACGGCAGTGCCGTATTTTCCTTCTGTGAAATCCGGACAGAAAACACGGCACCGTGTATTTTCCCATGGCCGTGCCATATTTGTGCAAAAATCTCTCTGGTCAAAATTGATGGAAAATACGGTACCATGGTGAAATCAGAGTGAAATACTGTAGTGACGTATTTCTGCTGAAACTTTCTGTTCTGGATCGCCAAAAATTACGGTACCATGTACTTCTACACGGCAGTGCCGTATTCTCGCTTAGATCTTCTGGATGAAATCAGCACAAAATATGGTACCGTGAACGTTCTGGGGCAAAATACGGCAGCGCCGTATTTTCATCAGGTTGAAAGCGGTGAAATACGGTACCGTGAGAGTTGCTCCCAAAAATACGGTTGTGTCGTATTTTGTAAATTAGCTCCAAATTTAGTGAAAATTGATGGGTAGCCTCGTTTCGACGTCTGAAAACCATTGGTGTACTCAAATCTTCCAAAATCCATCAAAATATAGCAGTTTTAACCTGAAAATGATAAAAAAACAAGAAATGGTGCAGATTCTGTAATATTTGACAAATAAGGCTTAAAAATAAGCAAAATAACATAATTATGACACAAAAAGACACATGAAATGACACAAAATATACTATGATTTTTGGTGTCATCACTAGTTGCCACTCACTGCTTGTGGTGACCTTTGGTCATCACTGCCAGCGTCAAAGGAACTTACAGGGCCACACACCTTGATACTCGAGTTCTCGTATTGATCGGGAAGCCTTATGATCGAGTTATTGGATAACTCGGATCTATTTGGGAGATTTCATCAGCGCCAATGGGCCTGATGAGATGGAAGAATGTTATTGGAGCAAGACTTCATTTTTGGCAGGTTGACCCATATTTGACCATGGTTGGTCACATTTGGATTAGGGTTGCATTGGATTGGATCTAAGTGCTTAATCAACCCATGTAATGAAGTTTGGGCTAGCTCATTACCCAATGAGGCCCAATAACAAGTTGTCATGAAGAGGCAATAGGCAAAAAGGGTATAATGGGGAGAAACCCAACCCCATTGGCGCCTAAGGGGCATAATGGGGTTTGGGTGGCAAAAATTGCTTCATTTAGAAGTAATATGTGCCTAGCCCTTCTCCTTTGATGGAATGAATGCCTTTATGGCATGTCTTGGGCTGATATGGTGCTTGGGCAATTATGTATAGGTTGAATGAGGTTTATGGTAAAGTCTTGGAGACTTTCCTTGCCTCAAACCCCCTCATCCTAGCCACACACTTGTCATGATCCTAACCCTTGCCCAAACCGCCTCTTGCCCTATTTATTGGACCCTAGCCGCCCCTCTCTTAGTGTTCAATTACTTGGAGGCGTGAGAACATCAAGAGGGGCAAAAGCAAGGGTTCAAGTGGTGGCGCAACTTCTTCCTTCCTAGCCGCAAGCTTCTTCTTCTATTCTCCTCTTGGCGCAAGAGGAATAAGTGCTTGGCAGCAATCTCCTCTACTTCCTTCATCATAGGCGCATCTTCCTTGAAGGTGGCACATGCTTTGAAGAAGGAGCACAAGGCTTGGATCTTCTTCCTGAGGCTAGCACCGGGCTTGGAAGAAGAGGGCTTGAGGCATCCGTGTATGTGAGACTACAGAGGGCGCACGCTTGGGCGCCTACCTCGACATCGGCCTCATCTTGCTTTAAGGTATTTTCTAACTCATCGTGTTGACTCTCTCGCATGCGATCTTTACTGGGTTTTTGGGACTGGCTCATTTCGGGGATATTGCTTCTGTTGTGCAATGTATTTGTGTAATCTCTATATCTAAAAATTGTAAAATATCCCCGGGGTTTCCCAACACCAACAAGCTAGCTCATCCTCTGGGGCACCAGGGAAGCTTCCATCACAACTAGAAATCAACCTGAGAGAGCACTGTAATGCAATCTCAACTAGAAGTGGCAAACAATTAGAAGACACGAAGATGCCAACTGATGACAGAGGAGAGGATGCAACACCTGCAATTAGAGAATTGAACCATCGAACAGCGCCTGTGGCACAAGAACCAGTTCAGGAAGAATGGCCCTATGTTGGGCCACCTGCTTACAAACCTCCAATTTCCTTTTCACAGAGGCTTGTCAAAGCTAAACTAGACAAGCAGTTTGGTAAGTTCTTAGAAGTTTTGAAGAAACTCTACATTAACATTCCTTTTGTTGATGCTCTTTCGCAGATGCCCACCTATTCCAAATTCCTGAAAGACATCTTATCAAATGAAAGGAAGCTGAAAGATTAAGGAACTATTGCACTTACTAAGGAGTGCCACGCCATCATACAGATCAAGCTTCCTCATAAACTCAAGGACCCAGGCAGCTTTTCCATACCCTGCCAGATTGGGGAGATGACCTTTTAGAGAGCCTTATGCGATTTAGGAGCGGGTGTCAGCCTTATGCCATTGTAATTATGTAAAAGGCTAGATTTGGGTGATTTGAAACCCACTAATATCTCTTTACAGCTTGCAGATAGATCAGTTCGTCATCCTGTTGGTATTTTAGAGGACATTCCTGTTAGAATTAGAATTATTTTGTCCTTGCTGATTTTATTGTGTTGGAAATTGATGAAGATGACAGACTACCTTTTCTTGCTACAATACTAGGAAGGCCTTTTCTTGCTATAGCTGGTGCTGTCATTGATGTCAAAAATAGAAAACTTGCGTTGAACATCGGTGACAATGTTGTTCAATTTGATTTGTTTGACTCTTTGAAAAAACCTTCTTTTGCAGGTACATGCTGTAGTATAGATATTGTTGAGAGGATTATACACCAAATTGAACCTTACAAGAAGGAGGTAGACTCACTAGAATTAGTCTTGACCAACACCGAAGACAGAGACAATGAAGGCAAAGTTGATGAGTATGCTACATTGTTGGATGCCGACCCAAGCATTGACGTCACACTTGAGGATGATCGGGAAAAAGAAGAGCATAAGAAGATTGAATTTAAAAGTTTACCCAGCACATTGAGATACAAATTTCTAGGTGATAACTCCACATACCCGGTAATAGTTAGTGCAGAATTGGACAAAAGAGCAAACTGAACTACTCCTTAGAGAACTCCGTCTTCGCAGGATGGTAATTGTCTATTCACTCGATGACATTAAAGGGATTAACCCCTCTATTTGCATGCACAGGATTTTATTTGAAGAAAATAGCAAGCCTTATGTAGATTTTCAGTGCCGACTCAATCCACATATGAAAGATGTTGTGAAGAAGGAGGTGCTCAAACTTTTGGATGCAGGAATCATATATCCAATATCAGACAGTTCTTGGGTGAGCCCGGTACATGTTGTACCCTAAAAGGGAGGTGTCACAGTAATTAAGACTGGTGTAGATGAATTGATATCAACGCACACAGTTACAGGATATAGGATGTGTATTGATTACAGGAAGTTGAACTCTGCTACACGAAAAGAGCACTTTCCCTTACCATTCATTGACCAAAGGTTAGATAGATTGGCTCACAATTCTTATTTTTATTTTTTGGATGGATTTTCAGGTTTCTTCCAAATTCCCATCCATCCCGATGATCAGGAAAAAATGACTTTTACATGTCCCTACGGAACTTATGCATATAGAAGGATGCCCTGTGGCCGGTGCAATGCCCCTGCAACCTTTCAACGGGCAATGATGGCAATATTTGCATATTATAATGAGGACCTTATGGACATATTTATCAATGACTTTTCTGTGCATGGCTCTTCTTTTGACCATTGTTTGTCTAACCTATCTAAAGTTTTGCAGATATGTGAAGAGGTGAACCGGGTGTTGAATTGGGAGAAGTGCCACTTCATGGTCCGAGAAGGTATAGTTCTTGGACACTTGGTCTTTAAGCATGGAATCGAGGTGGACAGAGCAAAGGTTAAAGTAATCAAAAATCTGAAGCCGCCTACAATAGTAAAAGGAATTAAAAGTTTTTTGGGACCTGCTGGTTTTTACAGAAGATTTATCTGAGATTTATCCAAAATTGCTCGTCCTTTAACTAACCTTTTGGCTATAGATTATATCTTTTGTTTTGATAGGGAATGTGATGAAGCTTTAATAAAACTCAAAGATGCTTTGATTTCTGCACCTGTGATCCAACCTCTGAATTGGTCACTACCGTTTGAATTAATGTACGATGCTAGTGACCAAGCCGTGGGGGCGGTTTTGGGAGAAAGGAAAGACAAAAAGCTGCATGCCATATATTATGCTAGTAGAACCCTCAATGATGCACAGATAAATTATGCTACCATAGAAAAAGAACTACTAGCAATTGTTTTTGCTTTCGATAAATTTTGTTCATACTTGGTTAATTCGAAAGTAATTATTTTTACTGATCATGCAGCTATCAAATACTTGATTAACAAGAAAGATGCCAAGCCAAGACTTATTCGATGGATCCTCCTCTTACAAGAGTTCGATGTTGAGATTAGAGATAAGAAGGGGAGTGAAAATCTTATGGTTGACCACCTTTCCAGGCTTGAGCAAGGTGATGAAAGGATGATTGATGATGAGTTGGAGATCAATGATGCATTCCCTTAAGAACATGTATATGCTTTATTGGAACAACAAGTCCCATGGTATGCAGATTATGTGAAGATTTATTACTGGGATGAGCCATACTTGTACCGGCGATGTGCTGATGGACTGTATAGACGTTGCATACCCGAGGTGGAGATACATGATGTGCTGACTCATTGCCATTCTTCACCATATGGAGGTCACGCTGGAGCTGCTAAAATGGCCTCCAAAGTTATACAGTCAGGTTTATTTTGGCCTTCTATATTTCATGACACTAAACACTTTGCTTTGAATTGTGATAGTTGCCAACGCACTGGAAATCTCTCAAATAGGGACGAACTACCTTTGCATGGTATATTGGAGGTGGAAATCTTTGATATATGGGGGATAGACTTTATGGGGCCTTTCCTATCTTCATGCGGTAAACGGTATATCCTTGTTGCCATTAAAAACGTGTCTAAGTGGGTTGAAACTTCTGCAGAGGCAACTAACGACTCGAAGGCTATCATGAAGTTCATGAAGAGAATAATTTTTCCTAGATTTGGAGTTCCACGCATTTTGATAAGTGATGGAGGATCCCACTTTATAGAACAGAGGTTTGGAGCACTCTTGAAGAAATATGGGGTAATGCACAAAATAGCAATGCCCTATCATCCTCAGACTAGTGGTCAGGTGGAGGTTTCAAATAGGGAATTCAAACAAATACTTGAGAAAACTGTATCTCGATCACGGAAGGACTGGGCGTTGAAATTACCTAATGCTTTATGGGCCTACAGAACCACCTTCAAGACACCCCTCGGTATGTCTCCTTTCCAACTTATTTATGGGAAATCCTATCATTTACCTATTGAACTTCAGCACAGGGCATTTTGGGCTGTCAAGCAAATTAACTATGACTTCAAAAGCGTTGGGGAGAAGAGGAAATTGCAACTTGATGAACTTGATGAGATGCGCCCTTTTTCATATGAGAATGCTAAGATCTACAAAACTCGAACCAAATATTGGCATGACAAACGTATTGTGAAGAAGAAATTTCATGTGGGAGATAAAGTACTACTATTTAATTCATGACTCCGATTATTTCTAGAAAAGCTTAGAACAAGATGGTCTGCCCCTTTTGTAGTACAGCATGTGCAACCTTATGGCGCAATTACAATCTGGACTGAATGCACGGGACGCTTCACCATCAACGGTCATCGCCTTAAGCATTATATCGAGGATGAGCGGGTCGAGCAAGGCGTTGTTCTTGCTCTCACAGACCCCAGAGGATTGGTGACATGAAAACTCTTTTGGTCGAGCTACACTAACCTTAAACTAGCGCTCTTGGGAGGCAACCCAAGTTCTTGATTATTTTTAGTTTAGATGCATTACTTCTCACTGTTATTAGATACTCTTGTTAGTCTATTATTTTCGTTTCACTTAGTTTTTGATTATGTTATGGGGATTTTTGCTGATTATATGTCTCTTTGTGATATAGGAAGTTATTGTGGCGACATGGTTTTCAAGACAACAACTTTTGGGCTTTCCTGAGAACTTCATGATCAGGTGAACCCCACGGGGTTCGCCAGTGAAGTGTACTGTATTCATCCAAAAATTTGGTTTTCATAGATAAATTTGTAGTAACAAGATGGATTTAGCATCCTAGGTGGAGCACAGTATTTCAAGCCTCTCAGGCTTCTTTAGTGAACTTCACGGCCAGGTGAACCCCATGGGGTTCACCCATGAAGTCTACTGTATCCGAGCTTCTAACTCACCCTCCAGAGAGCTTCACGGTCTGGTGAACCCCACTGGGTTCACCCGTATTTCTACATCCGTGGATCCATCTAGAGGCCTCCACGGCTTGGTGAACCCCATGGGGTTCCCTGTGCTTCTAATTGCTATTCGCCCGTATTTAGGGCAGCACACAGGTTGGGTTTCTGCCAAACCTGTGTGCCGCCGCCTCCTACTGCTCAAAGTCATCGCCCTCACATCGCTCTCTCTTCCCTCAGCACTCCAAGAGGAATTCTACTACTTCGGTTCGAGTTTCCCCCGAGGTTTGCACATGATTCATCTCTACTCCGCTTTGGATATTGGTTTCTCCTCTTCACTCGTGTTCTTTCTACCGATTGCTATTCCATCTCTCCGCCAACTTTCGACCTTCCCTCCATCCGGATTTTCTCGTGTGAACGCACATCTTAGTTTCTTACGGACTTCTCTCATTGATATATGGCACCAAAGAGGAAGGTTGTAGTCTCTCGATGCCCTGCTCCGCGCCACTCTTTGGATTCGTCTGACGACGACGATGACCACACTCCATCGTTGCCATCACATCCTCCACTGCCATCGCCAACAACAGGATCTCTACCCTCTAGGTAGAGGCTAACCTCAGCCAGCTGACCGTAGCCTTATACCTCTCTGCCGAATGAGTTCGACATTATGTTTCAGAACGCCGCCCAAGAAGAATGATACCTCCTTCTCCATCAGCGCAAGGTGCTTAACACGTGCTATCTCGATCGAGGAACACTAAACTTGCTAGGCCTTATGTTTGATGTGGAGCTTATGTATGCCAGTGTTGGCTGGGAGCAGTTTATGCACCTCTCCTCACCCACCTACACAGGCGTCACCTTGGAATTCCTCAGCTCCAATGAGGTAAAAGCAGACACCATCCTTGATGATGACCTCGGCCGCCTCACCTTCCACTTGGGCAACATCGAGCACACCCTTACCTTCAACCAATTGCGCATTATCTATGGATTTCTGGGACCCTGCATGCGCAAGCTGCCTCCTGAATACGCCAAACAGGGTTTTTGGGCTACTATCGCTAACGAACATATCTACTCAGCTAGAGTCGCCCGGCCTTCTAGCATTTGTAATCAAGTTATCTAATACATCCACCGCGTGCTAGCACATGCTATCTTCGGGCGGCGGGAAGGTGATGGTATGGTACACCAGTCAGAGTTATTTTATCTGTGGTGCATGTTACACAGTTTCAGTGTGGACTCCGTCTACTATCTGGCAAAGCAATTTAGTCGCGTCACCCATTCTCACAAAGGGGCGATTGTGATTGGATGGCTTATTACCCCGCTGGCAGTCTCTTTGGGTGTCATCCCCTATGGAACTATGGAGGCCACTGGAAACAATCGGCTCGAGATCGAGTCATGCGTTTCCATGAAGCTCATCATTCGTCATGGAGACTCCTACTTCTTGACATTCAAGGGAAGTCAGTTCACCCTGCCGTTACCGAATCCCGAATGCACTACCATTAGAGTGTGGGCTAACTAGTGTATCTAGCCCATTGCTGACCCCCAGCCAGATCTAGTCAATACCGCACCAACAGCCCCTGTCACCTTCCACTTTGGCGGTTCCTCCTCTTCTGATTCTATGATGGCTATTCTGTTGGAAATTAGGGAGGAGCAACTTCATCAGCACGAGGTGCTGGATCAGCTGGATTCCATCCTCTCCTACATGCGCCAGGAGCAAACCTCTCGTTGGGAGAGCATGGAGGCTGGTATGCAAAAGCAACATAAGATGATGAGTTCTATGTGGGAGAAGCTCTCGACTATGGATGATCAGTTGGCCTTCCTGAATGAGGAGAACATGGAGCGAGTTGCGGTTTCTTCAGACAAGGAAGACCAACCAAACTTTACAGCTCGTGGGAAGAGCCGGAGCTCTTGGGCTTCTGGCTCCAAATTGTGCAAGCGGAAGTAGCTTCCCCAACCCTCAGTCTTACACCTACTCCTCTCACATACACGATAGTGCATTGAGGACTATGCAAAATTTTAAGTGGGTGAGCTGTCTCTATTCTGGTCTGTTCTCCTTATTGCCATGTGGTTATTTGACTTGGTTGTTTGACTAGCTATGGTTGTGGTTTGTTATCTTTGTGCGATGTATAGTCATTGGCTTTGTACTTATATGCCATTATTCATGGGCCTGGTCCATTTCTGCGGGCCCCTTTGATATCCATGTACGACATGCTTGGATTTGCTCTGCATGATATTTTGGTATTTTGGTACTCTGCCATGATTCTCTTATTGTTGTGTGAATTGTCAATGAGGTTACATGTGGTCATTCTAACTCATATGTCGTAATGTTGTGATTTTTAGTTTATTCATTGGCTTGTTTCATCATGATTGAGTATAGAAGTCTTGATCTTGTGGTTGCTAAGCTTAATTTTAATAGTTGAATACATGCTTGGTTAGGAGTAATCAGGACTTGTTGAATGCGTTACCTTGTTAGGAATGATTCTATGACCATATTCATATGTTCTATGATTTTGAAATCTTCTAATTTGGATTGTTTCAGGTTGTTCATTAGTGGGTTGAATATTTCTAAGACTACTCGATTGATTTAAGCTTGCAATTCACATGTGATTCATAATAAGATGCAAATCCACTTATTCATTCTTTGAATTCCTTTCTTTTATTGGGGAGACGCTACATTTGTTAAGAGCTAAAAGGATGTGATATCATCTAATGTCAAAAAAAAATCTCTTAGATTCCTTTACCTGGCACTCTAAAAAAAAAAAAAAAATTGGCAGTTGTACCTAGGAACATGAGTTGAAATCTAAAGAGAGACTCCTCTATTGGCACTACAAAAAATTGGCAGTGGTACCTAAGGATATGAATTGAAATCCAAAATAATAGGTAGTGTATCATATCCTAAATGTTACAATTGAGTTACCCCAAACGATTTGATTTGGATTGATTGGAATTGCATGAGTATTGTGTATGTTTAATTGGAATCTAGTTCATTAATAGCTGAGTTGATTGACATCCAAAAATTTTGGGACCAGCTGCTGCCCTGCATTTTAATAGTGATTTCTAGTGTTATTCCATACTAAATCCAAGCTTATTTTCATGTTTTCATGCTTCATTTAAACTTATTTACTAAAAAGCTTTAGAATCTTCATTATTTCTTGTTTTCATGAAATTCTAGGTAAAATCGCCCAATTTTGAAGTATTTTGAAGATTTTAAGCCATGGCGTGATTCCCTATGTGAAAATGAAGCTGCCCGTCAAATTTGGAGTCAATCGGAGCTTATTTGGAAAAATACGGCCAGGCGTACCTGGTGAGGTTCACCGGTGCCTTTGACAATAGCCGAAACTCACACAACACTTCACTGGCAGGTGAACATGGCTGGGTTCACCCGTGATTCTTTCTAAAGGAATTTCGGCAGAAGACTACAGTAAGCTTCACCACCTGGCGAACCCGGTAGGGTTCGCCAGTGATTCTTGCTTGACAGAACTGTACAGAGAATTTCACCACCTGGTGAACCCGGCGGGGTTCACCCGTGATAACGTCTGGGGCGTCCGACTTCTTCTCAGATTTCCTTCGATTTTGAACCCTACAGATGTCCCAATTTGGCAAGTGAGCATGTTTTGGGAAGCTTATTGAAAGGCAAATCCATAGGGTATAAAATCCCTCTTCGAAACTTCCTAATCATCGAGAAATCGGTGCATGAGCGGGCCGGGGCGAGAAGGAATGGCGACAACATAATTTCCAGTCGATTTTGCAATATTGGGTCATCGAACCATCGCGATTCTTGGTGAATTGCTTTGGTTTATCGTCTCCTACCTCTCGGAAACGCTTTATTGTAGTTTTTCTATCTTTATAAAGAGAGTTTTGAGCGATTTCATGAATACTGTAGCGTAAAACCTATTTTGGGGCTTAGTTGAAGCCCGCTGACGAATTCTTATTGTGATTATTTTGTACTGTTAATTTGGATTCTTGCTTGAGCATATTTTACTTTGATATGCATATTTCGTGATTATACCTTGGCCAGAGATTATCTTGCTCCAGCCGGTATGATTCATACCGAGAGGAGGATCGTGGTGATAGATCTTCTTAGCAAAACTTGTGAATCTAGGACACGACAGTGCTTGGTTTTCACTCGAGGGTTTATTTAGAACGATCCACCACGAGAGTAGGAGACCGTTCTAGATAAACACTGAGGTGCACCACCTAGAGGGGACATCTTATACCTTAGGGAAAGGTTCCTTATGTGAAACTGAGATTTCTTGTAACAGATCTCCTAAATGGCAATAAGAATTGTCAGCGTGGTGAATGCTAAAGCCCTGATCTCTGTCATATATATACTCTCCCCATAGTTGCTTTGATTTATTGCTCTTAGATAATCAACATTAAAACATTGCTTCGAATTGCTTAGCTATTAAAGCTTAGACTTTCTGGTACTTAATCTTGTTCCATGTGGATTCGACAACCTTTTATATTACTATGACATAACCGTGCACTTGCGGAACGTGTCAGCCCATCGCAACACGCATGCAATTTCTGAAGGGTCCCCTTCAAGGGGGAGCGCAAGCATGAAAAACCCCTTTCAAGAGGGGGGCAAACCCTAGAACATGCGGAAATGTATTCTTCTAGAGTTTCAATAAAATCGTTTGCATGAACTCATGTAAATGATCAACTTTATAATTAACCAAAGATCAAGTTTGAGATCTTTTACCATAGCCATGTAAGGGTGGCGGCTTGGAAGCTAGAGGCCGAAGAGGGCTCTCCTCCAAAGAAGACACACACAAAGGATGAAGGCTTACTTCTTGCGCAACTTGATGTGCTAGCAACAATTGCCAAGGTGCCCTTTGGTGTTGAGGAGATGAGATGTTCTTCCTTGTCGCCGAGAGCTCTTCTCCAAGATCGTCCACACACCACCCACGAGAGAGAGCTTTCGAAAGACACAAGGAACATTAAGCTTTTGCGTTATTTGGCGTTAGGCGTTTTCAAGACTTCCCATTAAGGAAAGTCATCAAGACATGCGTTCATGTCTTGTGAACTTATCCCCAACGCCAATTCAATTGAACCAATCGAACACAAATGTGAACCGGATCAATTGAATTCGGTTCAATTCCAATTGGTCCAAAGACCAAAAGAACCAACCCAAGCCATGGTCTAAATCTCTATGAACCATGAAGATTCAAGATCTAACCGTACATCTCATGATGCTCTTGATCTCACCGATCTAGCATCTACACTCTCGATCGAAGCTTACCGATCTCAAGCCCTAATCAATCAAACATGATCAGACTGGATCTCACTTACAATCAGAGTTTAAACTCCTTTAAACTGAATCAAAACAATCCAGTCCACACGATCTAACTCAAGTAAGCCATATCACCAAATTGTGCGACCCTAAGGGTTTCCTTTAAATGTCGGTAACGATAACTCTCGTTATCACAATCAGTGAGGGGTATCTAGCAACACATCACTGTCTCCCGATATAAAGGAAAGAGTCTTCCAAGACTACACCCAAATCACAGCACAAGGTGAATCAACATCACAAGGCATACAAGCATCCTTTGCCACTGGATGTTCTTATTGGACAAGCGAGTCAAGCTTGTTACTCCAATACAATGAGCATGATTAGATCAGATCAACATAGTCATCTGGGTATGGCCATACACTTTCTCAATCATCTCATATAAGGGGGGCCCTTTAGAACATCACACTCCTTAAACAAGGAGACGGCAATCCTATGTCTATCACTAGTGCCCTAACATGATTCAAGCTCACCATCCAAGATAGTCTATAATCATTATGTTTCAAATGATATTGAACTACCTCAAGACAATGACAATCATCATTTAGAAACACAAATGATCTCAAGTCAGAGGACATGTGCCACTTAGTGCTTACAAGGAATATTCACATTGTGACAAGCAATGGAATATCCTAGTAGGGTCTGTCCAGTACATCCAATGTACCCATGAGTCTACATCTTATTCCATGCTCGAAGCATCCTATAAGATTAGCACTCATATTAGTCTCAATCATATCAAGGCTGTCTCATGTTCACCAAGATATCTCGACTAAGGACATAGAGCATGTCAGCCAAGCTGAACAGCTTTGAGACATTATTCAGTAGTACACTTATTACAGCAGACAAGGTAACAACCTGAATAATAACCATGCCTTTATAAACACAAAAGTTTATTACATGATACTTATACAATCCCAAAGGCCTCAAACATTAGCCTTAAGGGCATACCCCAACAATCTCCCACTTGCACTTAATCTAATGGTTGAGAAATCTCAAACCCATATTATTACAGTGCTTCTCATGCTTCTGCTGCGCCAGAGGCTTGGTAAGCGGGTCTGCCAGATTGTCATCTGTATGAACCTTGCAAATTTTGATCTCGCCTCGATCAATGATCTCCCGGATCAAGTGAAACCGTCTCTGTATGTGCTTGGACTTCTGGTGCGACCGTGGTTCCTTTGCTTGTGCGATGGCTCCAGTGTTATCACAGAAGATAACCAAAGGATCAGCACTCGAAGGAACGACACCAAGTTCTCTCACGAACTTACGAATCCACACTGCCTCCTTGGATGCTTCCGAGGCTGCAACATACTCGGCTTCTGTTGTGGAATCAGCAACAGTTGACTGTTTGAAACTCTTCCACACCACTGCTCCACCATTCAAGCTAAAAATATAGCCTGATTGCGATCGGAAATCATCCTGGTCCGACTGGAACGAAGCGTCAGTATATCCCTCTATACTGAGTTCTTCCTGACCACCATATAACAAGAACATATCTTTGGTCCTCCGCAGATATTTTAAGATGTTCTTGACCGCAATCCAGTGCGCCATACCTGGATTACTTTGGAACCGACTGGTCACGCTTAACCCGTAAGCGACGTCTGGGCGAGTACACAACATCGCATACATAATGGACCCAATAGCCGAAGCATAAGGCCTATTGTCCATTTCATCTTTCTCAGTCTGTGTTTGTGGACACTGACTCTTTGAAAGACTCAGACCATGTCTGACTGGAAGATATCCACGTTTAGAATTTTCTAAATGGAATCTCTCCAGGACTTTATCGATGTAAGTACTCTGGCATAGCCCGAGAAGCCTCTTAGATCTATCCCGGTAGATCTTCACACCTAATACATAGGCTGCTTCTCCTAGATCTTTCATCTGGAAACATTTTCCTAACCATGCTTTAACCGCATGCAGTTCAGGAATATCATTTCCAATGATCAAGATATCATCGACGTAGAGGATTAGGAATGTAATCACGCTCCCACTAAACCTCTTATATACACACGGGTCATCCTCGTTCTTGATGAAACCAAACTCAGAGATTGATTCATCAAAACGAATATTCCAGCTTCTTGATGCTTGCTTAAGTCCATAAATGGACTTCTTTAACTTGCATATCTTATGACGATCTGATGGATTAGTGAAACCCTCAGGTTGTGTCATATACACATCCTCATCCAGATTTCCATTAAGGAAAGCTGTCTTCACATCCATCTGCCAGATCTCATAGTCGTAATATGCAGCTATCGCGAAAAGAATCCGAATAGACTTAAACATGGCTACAGGAGAGAAAGTTTCATCATAATCTATCCCGTAGATTTGTTTGAAACCTTTCGCAACTAGCCTGCCTTTATAGGTAACCACGTTACCATCCATGTCAATCTTCTTCTTGAAGATCCATTTACAGCCTATAGGGATTACTCCCGGAGGCGGATCAACCAAATCCCAGACTTGGTTATCTGACATGGAGTCCATTTCGGCTCGCATAGCTTCAAGCCATCTAGCTGACTCCGGTCCACTGACCGCATCCGCATAAGTAAGGGGTTCATCATTGTTAATGATGTAGACTCCGTCATAGCGCTCAGGCTGTCGACGGATCCTTCCCGATCTTCGCGGCTCCCGTGATATCTGAGCCTCAGGTTGTTCAATAACCGGCTCAGGCTCATCCAACTGCGCTTGACTACTTTGTCCTTCCTCTGGATTCTCATCCAGCTTTATTTCTCTCCCACTGGCCTCTTGCAGAAGAAACTCCTTCTCAAGAAATATGGCCGTCCGAGCAACAAATACCTTGTTCTCTTTGGGATCGTAGAAATAATAACCCTTAGTTTCCTTAGGGTAACCGACAAAGATACATTTCTCAGATCTGCTCTCCAGTTTCCCAGAGGCGAGCTTTTTGACATAAGCCTCGCAACCCCAGATCCTGATAAATGTCAAGCTAGGCTGTTTCCCATACCATAACTCATATGGCGTCTTTGAAACTGCCTTGGATGGCACTCGGTTTAGTACCTTTGCAGCTGTTTCCAGTGCAAAACCCCAAAAGGAATATGGAAGAGTAGCCTGACTCATCATAGAACGAACCATATCAAGTAACGTTCTATTTCTCCTCTCGGACACACCATTCCATTGCGGTGTTCCTGGCGGAGTGAGCTGTGAGATAATCCCATACTCCTTTAGATAGTCAGTAAATTCTCGACTTAGGTATTCACCACCTCGATCAGAACGAAGTGCCTTGATATTTCGGCCTAGCTGATTTTGTACTTCATTTTTGAACTCTTTGAGCTTGTCAAAAGATTCACTTTTATGTCTCATTAGATAGACATACCCATACCTACTGAAATCATCAGTAAAGGTAATGAAGTACAGATAGCCACCTCTGGCATGTTTACTAAATGGCCCACACACATCACTGTGTATAAGGTCCAGTAAACCTGAAGCCCTTTGACCTTTGTGAGGAAAAGGTGACTTCGTCATTTTACCCATCAAACAAGCTTTGCATGTATCAATCTCCTCGTAGGAGAATGATCCCAGCAGTCCATGATCATGCAACCGCTTAATGCGCTTCTCGTTTATATGGCCTAAACGACTATGCCAAAGCAAGGTGCTGTCATCAGCATACTTGGCTTTCTTATTATCAATGTTTTGTACAGAATTTTCCATGTCCAACATGAATAACCCATTGTTAATTGAACCAGTTGCATACACAATATTATCATAAGATAAAACACACTTTGAAATCTTGCATTCAAAGGCAAATCCTTTCCTGACAAGAGCAGGAATAGAGATAATATTCTTGGTAATACTGGGTACAAAATAACAATTGTTTAATTCTAATACAATGCCAGATGGTAAAGAAATGAAATAGTCTCCTACAGCAACAGCAGCAACCCGTGCCCCGTTTCCAACGCGTAGGTCTACCTCATGCTGTCCCACCTGCCTTCTTCTCTTGAGTTCCTGCACATTTGAACAAATGTGAACTCCACATGCGGTGTCCAACACCCATGAAATGGTAGAAGAAGATAACATGACCTCAGTCACATATATACCTGAGCCAGAAGCGATGCTTCCCCTCTTATCTCCTTGGAGCGCTTTACAGTCCTTTTTCCAGTGACCTAGCTGGCCACAGTGGAAACACCTGTTGTCCTTCGACCGCTTCACCTTCTGTTTCAGCGCCTTACTGTAGTTCTTGACAGGGGCCTTGCCCTTCTTCCCCTTCTTCTTGTTCCTGGAAGGAACCATTAAGACAGAGGTTGAAGGCTTTCCCTTCAGAGTTTCCTCAGTAGTCAAGAGCATATTCAGCAGCTCTGCCGGCATACAATCGATTTTGTTCATATTAAAATTAATAATGAACGCATCGAAAGAAGGCGGAAGAGACTGTAGAATAATATCTACAGCAAGCTCCTGGTTGACGGTATGCCCCAGTTTCTCTAGAGCCTCCTTGTGCCCAATCATCTTGAGCACGTGAGCTCCCACTGGGCTCCCCTCAGCCAGTTTGCTCTGAAAGAAGAGCTTCGTCAGATTATAGCGTTCTGTCCTCGCCTGTGCAGCATACAGCATCTTGAGGTTCGCTATAATTTCTATAGCCGACATATCCTCATGCTGACGCTGCAGCGGTGGCGTCATAGACGCTAGCATCAGGCAAGCGACATCAATGCTATCATTGACGTGCTTTTCGTAGGCATCCCGAACCGCCCTTGCGGCGTTCGGAGCGGGCTGCGGTGGTATCGCCGTCTCGAGGACATACAGTTTCCTCTCTGCCTTAAGAACGATCTTAAGGTGTCCGAACCAGTCAGAGAAGTTCGGCCCAGCAAACTTCTCCCTTTCCAGTAGGGATCGCACATTGAAGTTCATGGTGTTCGTTGCTGCAGGAATCTACAACAAGCAAGAACAGCAAGGTCAGTATCAATGTTCAAAATCAATCCAGGACTTAAGAAAGATTCTTTTCTCACTATTTTGTCTGACTGAAAAATCCAGTAAACAGTCCGAAAGAGTAACACTCTTTTAGTGAGATGGGATCCAGATTTCATACTTGGTCTTCGCGTCCCGCTCAGGCGAGATAAGATGCACAAAGATGACAAGCACTAATTTCTGGTAGGCTGTCCCAGCCAATCGCCAACCCGTGCGATTCCCCTTCATCTGGGCAATCCAGCAGACTGTGCCAACTGAGTTGGTACAACACAGTCTCTGATCCCTCAGATGGCTGCCTCCATGTGCTACCATATGCGCCACATATGTAGCCTACATGGTCAAGCTGACCCGACCTACTCCCTAGACCACCACGTGCTATGCTGAGCAACGAGCAGGGATAAATCCCTACTCTGTAACACGCAGGTGAAATCCAGCACCGTCTGAAGATAGATGGACGTGCCCACTGAGTGGGTACAACACGGCTCCAACGATAGTCAGAACGGTGAGGTTTCGCGTCAGAAGGCTTACGAGCTTGATATGTTAGCGTTGGATTTTAACGGTCTTTTATCTTCTTGACTATCATGCAAGTCCTATGGTGATAGCAGAAGATAAACACATGCAATTCTACTTATATAAGCAATAAGCAATAAAAGAAAGCATGCTGATCTTATGTGGTAAATGCCCATGAACCCTAAGTAAGACCTTAATTTTACTTAAGTCTTCACTTGAGCTCCATTTGCATCTCATCTGGTCCAACCCAGGGCCCTAGCGCCAAGAGCACCTCAGGTGCGCCACCAGCTGAATGCCCCTTTGGGATGTGTGCATTTGTGCTCTTGTCTAATCAAATACAATTTGATCTATCTAGACAAGCTTTGACTCGCAGGTCAATTATACAATAGATTAAAAAAATGTGATTCGCAGATCACAATAATATTATCTTACAAGTATAATCCCAGGCTCGCAGGCCCCAGCACAGCACACAATTAACATGGGCGGCCCACATAAGAATAAATAAACAAGCACATGGCATCAAACATTCCACATGTGATCCAATTAAAAGAAAATAAATTTTTGAAAAACTCCATTGGCATCAATTTTAATTTTCTTATCAGTCCTACAACCTTACAATGGTCCATTGATAGGGATCCACTCATACATCTAGTCAGATCCACTGCCCTTGCATGCACCGAGTCCTAACTGACCCGAGTTGACCTAATGGTCAACCATGCATCCGCCAAGGGCTGAACCACCTTCAAGAGTTTTGGCAAGCGGGTGTGACCCCGGGCCTAACTCAAGAGTGTTCATTGGTTGTCTCAACCAGACCTCGTTACACGCCCTTGATGCAGTCAACCTATAGCCACCCAGTGCATGCGCATAAGTGCTATCAGGTCAACCCATCTGAGCTGTCAGATGGTCTGATCAGACTTGGATCTATTTAGATTATGCTTTCAACCCTACCAACCCATCTAAGGGATTATAGTAGACGCTTTAGATCTAATGGGTGCGCAAGATAAGGCTTTTCCTTTTCAAAACATGAACAAGCACTTACCATAACATTATACATGCGCAATTCAAAGATAAACCTACATCTAAGAGTTTTAAACTAGCATGTAGTTTATTCGGCATGTACATAGATCTAAACATTGCAAGCGCAAACAAGGATCACTTAAAGCAACCACATGATTCATGCATAACCTGCTCTGATACCAATTGAAGGGTCCCCTTCAAGGGGGAGCGCAAGCATGAAAAACCCCTTTCAAGAGGGGGGCAAACCCTAGAACATGCGGAAATGTATTCTTCTAGAGTTTCAATAAAATCGTTTGCATGAACTCATGTAAATGATCAACTTTATAATTAACCAAAGATCAAGTTTGAGATCTTTTACCATAGCCATGTAAGGGTGGCGGCTTGGAAGCTAGAGGCCGAAGAGGGCTCTCCTCCAAAGAAGACACACACAAAGGATGAAGGCTTACTTCTTGCGCAACTTGATGTGCTAGCAACAATTGCCAAGGTGCCCTTTGGTGTTGAGGAGATGAGATGTTCTTCCTTGTCGCCGAGAGCTCTTCTCCAAGATCGTCCACACACCACCCACGAGAGAGAGCTTTCGAAAGACACAAGGAACATTAAGCTTTTGCGTTATTTGGCGTTAGGCGTTTTCAAGACTTCCCATTAAGGAAAGTCATCAAGACATGCGTTCATGTCTTGTGAACTTATCCCCAACGCCAATTCAATTGAACCAATCGAACACAAATGTGAACCGGATCAATTGAATTCGGTTCAATTCCAATTGGTCCAAAGACCAAAAGAACCAACCCAAGCCATGGTCTAAATCTCTATGAACCATGAAGATTCAAGATCTAACCGTACATCTCATGATGCTCTTGATCTCACCGATCTAGCATCCACACTCTCGATCGAAGCTTACCGATCTCAAGCCCTAATCAATCAAACATGATCAGACTGGATCTCACTTACAATCAGAGTTTAAACTCCTTTAAACTGAATCAAAACAATCCAGTCCACAC
Organism: Costus lasius; assembly: GCA_027563935.2. NCBI lineage: Eukaryota > Viridiplantae > Streptophyta > Magnoliopsida > Zingiberales > Costaceae > Costus > Costus lasius. The sequence goes on along the minus strand of CM050448.1, from coordinate 63,294,457 downwards.
GATCTGACTCAAGTAAGCCATATCACCAAATTGTGCGACCCTAAGGGTTTCCTTTAAATGTCGGTAACGATAACTCTCGTTATCACAATCAGTGAGGGGTATCTAGCAACACATCACTGTCTCCCGATATAAAGGAAAGAGTCTTCCAAGACTACACCCAAATCACAGCACAAGGTGAATCAACATCACAAGGCATACAAGCATCCTTTGCCACTGGATGTTCTTATTGGACAAGCGAGTCAAGCTTGTTACTCCAATACAATGAGCATGATTAGATCAGATCAACATAGTCATCTGGGTATGGCCATACACTTTCTCAATCATCTCATATAAGGGGGGCCCTTTAGAACATCACACTCCTTAAACAAGGAGACGGCAATCCTATGTCTATCACTAGTGCCCTAACATGATTCAAGCTCACCATCCAAGATAGTCTATAATCATTATGTTTCAAATGATATTGAACTACCTCAAGACAATGACAATCATCATTTAGAAACACAAATGATCTCAAGTCAGAGGACATGTGCCACTTAGTGCTTACAAGGAATATTCACATTGTGACAAGCAATGGAATATCCTAGTAGGGTCTGTCCAGTACATCCAATGTACCCATGAGTCTACATCTTATTCCATGCTCGAAGCATCCTATAAGATTAGCACTCATATTAGTCTCAATCATATCAAGGCTGTCTCATGTTCACCAAGATATCTCGACTAAGGACATAGAGCATGTCAGCCAAGCTGAACAGCTTTGAGACATTATTCAGTAGTACACTTATTACAGCAGACAAGGTAACAACCTGAATAATAACCATGCCTTTATAAACACAAAAGTTTATTACATGATACTTATACAATCCCAAAGGCCTCAAACATTAGCCTTAAGGGCATACCCCAACAATTTCCAATTGGCTCTGGATGTTAGGCGCTCGGGGTGGATACACACCATCACACACTCACCCACCTCAAAATGGTGTGGCATACGATGTTCGTTGGCCTCAGCTGCATACCGGGTATTGCTCAAGTAGATCCGGCGGTGAATCTGATTGTGTAATCCTGTGATATGGGATGCAAATGCATGAGCAGACTCATGGATAGAAGGGGAGGGCAGGGACGATATGCATATCTATAGGCTTTCTAGGTTGGTGCCCGAGCAGAACTTGGAAGGGACTCAACCCGGTGGACCAATTGAAGGCGCAGTTATACGCAAACTCTACAATAGGAAGATGATCAGCCCAATGGCATGGGAAGTCACAAGCTAAGCAACGCAGAAGATTCCACAAACTACAGTTAACAACCTCCATTTGATCATCGATCTGCGGATGGTATGGGGATGAGTACCGGACTGTGGTGCCCAATAGGGACCAGAGGGACCTTCAAAAGTGACCAACGAACCGGGTGTCACGGTTGGATATGCTGGTGAGTCGGAGGCCATGTAGGCGAATGATCTCTTTGACAAAGAGATGTGCAATGTGGGATGCATCGGCTGTCTTGGAACAAGGCACAAAGTGTGCCATGTTAGAGAAGCGATCCATGACAAAAAAGATGGAGTCGTGGCGCGAGGCCATGCGGGGTAAACCGGGGACAAAGTTCATGCTAATCTCGAGCCATGGACCATGGAGAATAGGCAACAGGGTGTAGAGATAGGTGTTAGGTGGTTGGGGTTTGGCACGTTGGCATGTGCCACAGTGGCGGATAACCCTGTCTACAACCTTACGAAGAGTGGGCCTAAAGAATCGGTCTTCAGCCAATTCAGGGGTCTTGTCGCAGGCATGGTGCTCGATGGCACCACCAGCGTGGAGCTCTAGCAGGAGGTGCTCACGCAACGATGAGCGAGGGATGCACAATTGGTTAGGTAACCATCATGAATACGGTAAGGCAGGTCCGGTGAGTCGGAGGCAAGAAGCTGAGCGAGCACGGGACCGAAGTTGGGGCAGTTCGCGTACTCATCACGGATGTGGTCCAAGGTGGAAATGGATGAGGACAATACACACAACAAGGAGCGGACGCAGCTAAGGGCATCGGCCACGATGTTGTCCTTACTGGCCTTGGGGTTAGTCACAAAGGGGTTTTGCTGAAGAATCTCAATCCACTTCACAATGCGAGGGGCGAGTTTCTTCTACGCGTTAAGGAAAGAGAGGGCCTGGTGATCACTATAAAGGATGAACTCTGTGTGTAGGAGGTAATGATGCCATTGCCTAAGGAACTAAACAATGGCGTAAATCTCCTTGTTGTATGTGGAGTAACGTTAGCGCACATCATTTAGCTTCTCGCTGAAGAAGGCAATGGGGTGGCCCTCCTGACTAAGGGTGCCACCGATGCTGGTGCCGGAGGCATCAAAGCCGACCTCGAAGACTTTCGAGAAGTCAGGGAGGTGAAGGATAGGGGCAGAGGTTATGATATCTTTCAAGGCTAGGAATGCACGTCTAACCGCGGGGGTCAAAGAGAAGTCCTCATGCTTGGCGCACGTCGTCATAGGGGAGGCAATGTTGCTGAACCCCTTGATGAAGTGGCAGTAGAAGGCTGCGAGGTCGAGAAAGCTGTGGACCTCGATGACAGACTCGAGCTCGGGCCATTGCTGAATGGCCCCAATCTTAGCGGGTACAACCATAAGGCATTGGGCCGCCACAATGAAGCCCAATAAGTGAACTTGGGTGTCTAGAAAGGTGCACTTCTTTGCGTTAAGGAATAGATGTTTCTTGCAGAAAAGCTCAAACATCAGCCTAAGGTGTGCAAGGTGGTCATCGTGGGTATGGCTGTAGATGAGGATGTTGTCAAAGTAGATGACGGGGAATTTCCCCATGTAAGGCTTCAACACTTGGCTCTTCAAAGCATGAAAGTCGAAGGGCATTAGCAAGGCCGAAGGGCATAATCAAACATTCATAGAGGCCGCCCCCCTTCGCAGATGCGGACATGGTGGTATCCGCTTCGAAGGTCAAGCTTGCTGAAACCTATACTTGACGATGATGCAATTGATTGCCCGTCAATCAATACACATATGCCAAGAGCCATCTTTCTTAGGCGTGAGAAGGGCCAGGATAGCACAGGGGCTCAAGCTTTCACAAATAAAGCCGTTGGACAACAAGTCATCGACTTGCCAGTTGAGCTCTATGTGTTCAATAGGGTTAAGGTGATAGTGGGGCAAGTTGGGCAAAGATGCCCGAAGAACAAGGTCAATCACGTGCTGAATTTCGCGGGCCAAGGGAAGGCCGAATGGAAACCTCGCGCACCATGAGAGCGTAGACCACCTTGGTCTTATGGGCTTCATGGACGAGCGAGCTAGGGCTCACAAGGGTGACCGGCTTGGTTGCAGGTTGGGCCGGCTGGGTGGGCGTGATGAGCCCCTTGGATGTGGAGGCCCGCAGCTCCTTGGGCAGAGCCAGGGTCAAGCAGATTTTACGTCCACCGTGCTGGAAGACGTAGGTGTTAGAATGACCATAGTGGATGATGTCCTAATCGTAGATCCAAGGGCGGCCAAGGAGGACATGGGCAACATCCATGGAGGTGATGTCCCACCAGACCTTGTTGGTATAATCCCTGAAGTAAATGGGGACTTGGTAGTGGTGGGTGATGGGGAGGCTAGCGGTGTCAACCCAAGCAATCAAGTATAGCTTAGGGTGTGGCTCCATGGTGAGGTCGAAACGGGTGACCACGGACCTCGACACAACAATAAGATTGCTACCACCATCTATCACAATCTTACAAGAGTGGCAATTGCACTTAATGTAAGTGTAAAAGATGCTTGTATGCTCTCAATCCTCAGACGGAGGAGGGGTGTGGATGAGAGTGCAGCGTACGATGGCCATGGTGAGTCTAGGGCTCAGCTCCTTATTCGAGTAGCATTGTGGGCCATCCTCTTGGGGCAGAGGTGGGCCGCGAGGTGCAGGGGGCTGAGGGTTGCGCCGCTTGGATGTGATGTGCAAGGAGCGACAGGGACAATCCTGGTTGAAGTGACCAATTTCGTTGCAATGGCGACATGGACCGGGAGGGGCAGCTGAGACGGGTGCCTTGCCCTTCTCGTCCCAAGTCAAACTAGGCAGGGGTGCAACGCACGGTGCATCCCTCGGAGGTCTGTGAGGGCCAACATGAGTCGGATGCGGCAAGGCCTATAAGCGAGGAGATGGGGCTGGTGCCGGTGGCGTATAGACGGGGCGACGCAAAGGGGACAACTCAGCACCTCCTTACGGTTGCAGCGAATGCTGAGCTCATCAAAGCGAGTGTGGTACTCGTCGACCGAGTCAGACCCTTGTCAGATGACACGACATGAGTCGAGGAGGCACTTCCGATACGTGGGTGGGACATAATTTTCCTTAAGGCGGTAGCACATTTCCTCCCTTCGAGTGATAGGGGGAAGATGCTGATCTACAAATTGATGCTCAACATTCATCCAATACAACCGAGCGGGGGCGGTTAGTAGAAGGTGAACATAACTGACCTTAAGGTGGTTGGAGATAGCACTCCACTCAAAGTAGTTGTCAACAGCTGCAGCCCAGTCAAGGAAGACGCGGGGTCGAGACTCCCATTAAAGATGGGGGGGGGGGGGGGAGGGGTCAATGCACGTGAGACGACTGATCTCGTCATCTTCGCGGTTGCACGGGTTCAGGTATCATGGGGGAGGAACATCCTTAGCCCACATGGATTAGTCCAGAGTTCCACAACGCGGTTCAACAGAGGGGGAACGCTAAGTGAGGGTCTATGTTCAGTGCATTTAGTCCAGAGTTCCACCACGCGGTTCAAAAGGTCTTGGACCGTGGTCATTAGGAGATGAAACATGACTTCCATCGCGTCCAAACGTGTGGACAACAATTTGATTGACTCTACCCTAGGCAGAGTTCCTTCCTGATTCGTAATAGGCACTTGGGTAGTAGGATTCTGATAGGGGGCTCCTAATCTAGTGGTCATAATGCAGGAAATGCAGAATGTATGCCAAAAAGAAAGATGAAAGAAACGATATGGAATGCAGTGGGAGAGACTAGCAGAGCTAGACAAGAGTTAGCCCCAACCTCACTCTGATACCAAAATTGACACAGTGGAACTTATGGGAGGGGTAGTCCTTAGTTCAGTACTCTAAGGAAGTGGAGACGATTATTCAGAAAATGTGAGAGGGTCGTTGAGGTGAGGGAGACGAAAATGCGTCGAAGGGAATCCGAGAAAACCGATGAAAATGATGCCGTGAAGATGCGACTTCAGCAATACCAGCGAGCAGAAAATACCAGCGGACACAATCTACAATCTCAAACCACTAACCTCTCTTGGAGAGCCACTTTTCGAAGCAAGCATGTGAAGTCAGGATTCCTTCATGAGGCAGCGAAGAGAGGGGCACTCGCTTATTCACGACATGGCTGCCAGTGGGGGCGTGCAGGGCGGCTGCCGAAATCACAAGCAAAGTCGGGGTATTCACGATGTGCAATGAATGAAAAGGAAGAGATGCCTGGAGCGATTCAGTGTCGCCTCGACCCTTTTGATTGAAAACACACAAAGTACACGACGGAGAAGGAATGAGAGGAACTCACAGCCGAGTCTCTCGGAGCTTACTAGACCTAGGCCTTCGCGTGAGGGAAGACGACTACTACATCAAAACTAAGAATGAACTAGCCCCTCAGCCCTATTTTATAGATGAAGAGGGAGGGGAAGACACATGACAATCATATGAGGGTTGTTGGATAAGCCAACCACCCAATAACTTCCTAACAGGGGTCAAGATGTGATGTAGGGGGGGAAAATACAGAACAAGGTGCATGCAAACAACGCTTTGTAAAAATAGTTTTTTTGTATTTTTATAATAAAAACCGAGATTACTGCTAACGGAGTTGGAAAATATATTTTTTGTATTTTGTAAATAGGGAAAATCGAAGAACTAAGTGTTGGGGTATACCCTTAAGGCTAATGTTTGAGGCCTTGGGATTATTTCAGTATCATGTATAAACTCTATGTTTATAAAGGCAATGGTTGTTATTCAGGTTGTTACATTATCTGCTGCAATGCGTATACTTCTGAATAATGTCTCGATGCTGTTCAGCTAGGCTGATATGCAGTATTGTCCTTAGTCGAGATATCTTGGTGAACATGAGACAGCCTTGATATGATTGAGACTAATATGTGTTCTAATCTTATAGGATGCTTCGAGCATGGAATAAGATGTAGACTCATGGGTACATTGGATGTACTGGACAGACCCTACTAGGATATTCAATTGCTTGTCACAATGTGAATAATCCTTGTATGCAAACAAGTAGCATGTGTCCTCTGACTTGAGATCACTTGTGTTTCTAAATGATGATTGGCATTGTTTTGAGGTAGTTCAATATCATTTGAAACATAATGATTATAGACTATTTTGGATAATGAGCATGAGTCATGTTAGGGCACTAGTGATAGATATAGGATTGCCGTCTCCTTGTTTTAGGAGTGTGATGTTCTGAAGGGGCCCCCTGGATGAGATGGTTGAGAAAGTGTATGGCCATACCCAGATGACTATGTTCATCTGATCTGATCACTCTCATCATATTGGAGTTACAGGCTTGACACGCTTGTCCAATAAGAACATCCAGTGGCAAAGGAAACATGTATGCCTAGTGAAGTGGATTCACACTTGTGCTGTTGTTTGGGTGTAGTCTTGGAAGACTCTTTCCTTTATATCGGGAGACAGTGATGTGTTGCTAGATACCCCTCACTGATCATGATAACGTGAGTTATCGTTACCGACATTTGAAGGAAACCCTTAGGGTCGCACAATTTGATGATATGGCTTACTTAAGTCAGATCGTGTGGACTGAATTGTTTTGGTTCAGTTTAAAGGGATTTAAACTCTGATTGTAAGTGAGATCAGGTCTGATCATGTTTGATTGATTAGGGTTTGAGATCGGTAAGCTTCGATCGAGAGTGTTGATGCTAGATCGGTGAGATCAAGAACATCAAGAGATGAACGGTTAGATCTTGAACCATTTGGTTCAATGAGATCTAGACCATGGCTTGGGCTGATTTGATTTGGTTTTTGAACCAAATGCAATTGGATCGACTTGATTTGAACCGGTTCACATGAGTGAACGCATGGTTCAAAGCTTGTAGGCGTTTTGGTCGGTTTTGATGTCGTGGGCGCATGGCTACATGTCTTTCTATTTTTGGAAAGTCATAAACGCCACTTCCCTTAACGCCTCAACGCCTCAACGCTCGCTTCTTCCTCTTGACGCCCCCTCTCTCGTGTAGAGAAGTTCTTCACGCCTTGAAGAGGATTCGGCCAAGTTAGAGCTCTCATCCTATTACCTTCCATTCGACAAGGATACTTTGAAGAGCTTTGCTAGCACAAAGGATTCAAAGGAGCAAGTCATCTTCACCTTGTGTGCGTCACTTTTGGAGAAGAAGCACACGCATCTTTCTCTTCCAAGTCGCCATCTAAGCAATGGCAATGGTATGAATCCTTTTCATCTATATAAGGTATTGAAAGTTGATCATATGAGATATATAAATCGATCTATGAAACCCTAACATCCCTTGCGAAACTTTGATATGCGCCCCCTTTGGGTTTCACCCCCCTTTGAAAAGGGACTTTCAATTGGTATCAGAGCATAGGTTTTATGTATGTTCATATGATTGCTTTGTGATCCATGTTAGCGCTTAAGTATAGTTCTATATGTAAGTTTTCATTAAGTTTACGCATGTTAACTTAGATGAAGCTTTCTTACAATGTTGCCCATGTTGAAAGTTGTTTTTACCTAAAAACTTAACATCTTGCGCGCATCCATCTAGATCTATAAAGCGACTACTGTAAAACCTTAGACGGGTTATTAGGGTTGAAGTCATCCTCTAGTTAAGATCCAAATAGTCTGATCAGACCATCTAACAGCCTAGATGGGTCGACCAGATGGCACCTGTGCGCTAGCACGAGGTGGCTATAGGTCGACTGCAGACAGGCGTGTAGCGATGTCTGGTTGAGACAACAAGTGAACGCTCTTGAGTTAGGCCCGGGGTCACACCCGCTTGCCAGAACTCATGAAGGTTGTTCAGCCCTTAGCGCATGCATAGTTGACCATTAGGTCGACTCAAGTCAGTTAGGACTTGGTGCATGCAAAGGCAGTGGATTGGACTAGACATGATGAGTGGATCCCTATTAATGTACCGTTGTAAGGTAGTAGGGCAAATAAGGAAAATAAAATTAATCCCAATGGGTTTTTTGAAACTCTTATTTCCTTATTATTGGATCACATGTTGATAGTATACCATGTTGAGTGTTTATTTAATCTTATGTGGGCTGCCCAAATTTAATGTGTGCTGTGCTGGGGCCTGCGTGCCTGGATTAATTGTAAATTATTTCTATTGTGATCTGCGCATCACATTTTAATTAATTTATACAATGTAATTGACCTGCGTGTCAATCTTGTCTAGATAGATTAAATTGTATTTTAATCAGACAAGAGCACAGAGCACACATGGCAGAGGCGCATGCAGCTTGAGGCTTGACCAGGTGTAAGCTCTAGAGTTCGACTCTAGGACAGGCGGATTTACCTGGTGGGCGCACCTGAGCTGCAGTGGGCGCTTGGACCCTGGGTTGGGCCAGATGAGATGCAAATGACCCATGAAGAGCTCAAGTGAAGACTTAAGTTAAATTAAGGTCTTACTTAGGCTTAATGGGCGTTTACCACATAAGATCATCATGCTTTCATTTATTGTTTTCAATAATTAGAATTGCATGATTTAATCTTCTGCTATCACCATAGGGTTTGCATGATAGTTAAGAAGATAAAAGACCGTTAAAATCCAACGTTAAATATCAAGCACGTAAGCCTTCTGACGCGAAACCTCACTGTTCTGATTATCGTTGGGGCCGTGTTGTACCCACTCAGTGGGCACGCCCATCTATCTTCAGACGGTGTGTGATTACACCTGCGTGTTACAGAGAAGGGATTTATCGCTTCTTGTTGCTCAGCATAGCACGTGGTGGTCCAGGGAGTAGGTCGGGTCAGCTTGGCCATGTAGGCTACATATGTGGCGCATATGGTAGCCATATGGAGGCAGCCATCTGTGGGATCAGAGACTGTGTTGTACCAACTCAGTTGGCACAGTCTGCTGGATTGCCCAGATGAAGGGGAATCGCACGGGTTGGTGATTGGCAGGGATTGCCTACCAGAGATTAGTGCTTGTACTCTCTGTGCATCTTATCTCGCCTGACCGGGACGCGGAGACCAAGTATGAAATCTGGATCCCATCTCACTAAAAGAGTGTTACTCTTTCGGACTGTTTAATGGATTTTTCAGTCAGATAAAATAGTGAGAAAAGAATCATTCTTAAGTCCTGGATTGATTCTAAACATTGATACTGACCTTGCTGTTCTTGCATTGTTGTAGATTTCTGCAGCAACGAACACCACGAATTTCAATGTGCGATCCCTACTGGAAAGGGAGAAGTTTGCTGGACCAAACTTCTCAGACTGGTACGGACACCTTAAGATTGTTCTTAAGGCAGAGAGGAAGCTGTATGTCCTCGAGACGGCTATACCGCCTCAACCCGCTGCGAACGCCGCAAGGGTGGTTCGCGATGCTTATGAAAAGCATGTCAATGATAGCATTGATGTCGCTTGGCTGATGCTTGCGTCTATGACGCCAGAGCTGCAGCGTCAGCATGAGGATCTATCTGCTATAGAAATTATAGCAAACCTCAAGATGCTGTATGCTGCACAGGCTAGGACTGAACGCTATAATTTGACTAAGCTTTTCTTTCAGAGCAAACTGGCTGAAGGGAGTCCAGTGGGAGCTCACGTACTCAAGATGATTGGGTACAAGGAGGCTCTAGAGAAACTGGGACATACCATCAATCAGGAGCTTGCTGTAGACATAATCCTGCAGTCTCTTCCGGCTACTTACGATCCGTTCATCATTAATTTTAATATGAACAAGATCGACTGTACCCCGGCAGAGTTGCTGAACATGCTCTTGACTACAGAGTTGACTCTAAAGGGAAAGCCTTCATCCTCTGTCTTGATGGTTCCTTCAAGGAACAAGAAGAAAGGGAAGAAGGGCAAAGCCCCTGTCAAGAACTACAACAAGGCTCTGAAACAAAAGGTTAAGCGGTCGAAGGAATACAGATGTTTCCACTGTGGCCAGCTGGGTCACTGGAAAAAGGACTGTAAAGCGCTCCAAGGAGACAAGAAGGGAAGCAATCCTTTCGCTTCTGGCTCAGGTATTTTTGTGACTGAAGTCATGGTATCTTCTTCTTCTATTTCATGGGTGTTGGACACTGCATGTGGAGTTCACATTTGTTCTAATGTACAGGAACTCAAGAGAAGAAGACAGGTGGGACAGCATGAGAGGGACCTACGAGTTGGAAACGGGGCACAGGTTGCTGCTGTTGCTGTAGGAGTTTATTACATCTCATTACCATCTGGACTTGTATTGGAACTGGACAATTGTTATTTTGTACCAAGCATAACGAAAAATATTATCTCTATTCCTGCTCTTGTCAGGAAAGGGTTTTCCTTTGAATGCAAGATTTCAAAGTGTTATCTTTCTTTTGATAATATTGTTTATGCTACTGGATCGATTAACAATGGGTTATTCATGTTGGACATGGAATGTTCTATACAAAATATTGATATTAAGAAAGCCAAGTTTGCTGATGACAGAACCTTGCTATGGCATAGTCGTTTAGGCCATATTAACAAGAAACGCATTAAGCGGTTGCATGATCATGGACTGCTGGGATCATTCTCCTGTGAGGAGCTTGATACATGCAAAGCTTGTTTAATGGGTAAAATGACGAAGGCCCCTTTTTCTAACAAAGGTCAAAGGGCTTCAGGTTTACTTGACCTCATTCACAGTGATGTGTGTGGGCCTTTTAGTAAACATGCCAGAGGTGGCTATTCATACTTCATTACCTTTACTGATGATTTCAGTAGGTATGGTTATGTCTATCTTATGAGACATAAAAGTGAATCTTTTGACAAGTTCAAAGAGTTCAAAAATGAAGTACAGAATCAGTTAGGCCGAAATATCAAATCACTCCGCACAGATCGAGGTGGAGAATACTTGAGTCATGAGTTTACTGACTATCTGAAGGAGTGTGCGATTGTCTCACAGCTCACTCCACTAGGAACACCGCAATGGAATGGTGTGTCCGAGAGGAGAAATAGAACCTTACTTGATATGGTTCGCTCTATGATGAGTCAGGCTACTCTACCTTACTCCTTTTGGGGATTTGCACTGGAAACAGCTGCAAAGGTACTAAACCGAGTGCCATCCAAGGCAGTTTCAAAGACTCCATATGAATTATGGTATGGGAAACAGCCGAGCTTGACATTTATTAAGATCTGGGGTTGCGAGGCTTATGTCAAAAAGCTCGCCTCTGGGAAACTGGAGAGCAGATCTGAGAGATGTATCTTTGTCGGTTACCCTAAGGAAACTAAGGGTTATTATTTCTACGATCCCAAAGAGAACAAAGTTTTTGTTGCTCGGACGGCTATTTTTCTTGAGAAGGAATTTCTTCTCCAAGAGGCCAGTGGGAGAGAAATAAAGTTGGATGAGAATCCAGAAGAAGGACAAAGTAGTCAAGCATAGTTGGATGTGCATGAGCCAGTAGAACAGGTTATTGAACAACCTGAGGCTCAGATATCACGGGAACCGCGTAGATCGGGAAGGATCCGTCGACAGCCTGAGCGCTATGACGGAGTCTACATCATTAATGATGAACCCCTCACTTATGCGGATGCGGTCAGTGGACCGGAATCAGCGAGATGGCTTGAAGCTATGCGAGTCGAGATGGACTCCATGTCAGATAACCAAGTCTGGGATTTGGTTGATCCGCCTCTGGGAGTAATCCCTATAGGCTGTAAATGGATCTTCAAAAAGAAGATTGACATGGATGGTAACATTGTTACCTATAAAGGCAGGCTAGTTGCGAAAGGTTTCAAACAAATCTACGGGATAGATTATGATGAAACTTTCTCTCCTGTAGCTATGTTCAAGTCTATTCGAATTATTCTTGTGATAGCAGCATATTATGATTATGAGATCTGGCAAATGGATGTGAAGACCGCTTTCCTTAATGGAAAACTAGACGAGGATGTATATGACACAACCTGAAGGTTTCATCAATCCATCAGATCGTCATAAAATATGCAAGTTAAAGAAGTCCATTTATGGACTTAAGCAAGCATCAAGAAGCTGGAATATTCGTTTTGATGAATCAATCTGCGAGTTTGGTTTCATCAAGAATGAAGATGACCCGTGTGTATATAAGAGGTTTAGTGGGAGCGTGATTACTTTCCTAGTCCTCTACGTCGATGATATCTTAATCATTGGAAACGATATTCCTGAACTACATGCTGTCAAGGCATGGTTAAGAAAATGTTTCCAGATGAAGGATTTGGGAGAAGCAGCCTATGTATTAGGTGTGAAGATCTACAGAGATAGATCTAAGAGGCTTCTCGGGCTGTGCCAGAGTACTTACATCGATAAAGTCCTGGAGAGATTTCATTTAGAAAATTCTAAAAGAGGATATCTTCCAGTCAGACATGGTCTGAATCTTTCAAAGAGTCAATGTCCACAAACACAGACTGAGAAAGATGAAATGGACAATACGCCTTATGCTTCGGCTATTGGGTCCATTATGTATGCGATGTTGTGTACTCGCCCAGACATCGCTTACGGGTTAAGCGTGACCAGTCGATTCCAAAGTAATCCAGGTCAGGCACACTGGATTGCAGTCAAGAACATTTTGAAATATCTTCGGAGGACCAAAGATATGTTTTTGATTTATGGAGGTCAGGAAGAACTCAGTATTGAAGGATATACTGACGCTTCGTTCCAATCTGACCAGGATGATTTCCGATCGCAATCAGGCTATGTTTTTAGCTTGAATGGAGGTGCAGTGGTGTGGAAAAATTTCAAACAGTCAATTGTTGCTGATTCCACAACAGAAGCCGAGTATGTTGCAGCCTCGGAAGCATCCAAGGAGGCAGTGTGGATTCGTAAGTTCGTTCAGGAACTTGGTGTTGTTCCTTCGAGTGCAGATCCATTGGTTATCTTCTGTGATAACACTGGAGCAATAGCACAAGCAAAGGAACCACGGTCGCACCAGAAGTCCAAGCACATACAGAGAAGGTTTCACTTGATCCGGGAGATCATTGATCGTGGCGAGATCAAAGTCTGCAAGGTTCATACTGACGACAATCTGGCTGACCCGCTTACAAAGCCTCTGGCGCAGCAGAAGCATGAGAAGCACTGTAATAATATGGGTTTGAGATTTCTCAACCATTAGATTAAGTGCAAGTGGGAGATTGTTGGGGTATGCCCTTAAGGCTAATGTTTGAGGCCTTGGGATTATTTCAGTATCATGTATAAACTCTATGTTTATAAAGGCAATGGTTGTTATTCAGGTTGTTACATTATCTGCTGCAATGCGTATACTTCTGAATAATGTCTCGATGCTGTTCAACTAGGCTGATATGCAGTATTGTCCTTAGTCGAGATATCTTGGTGAACATGAGACAGCCTTGATATGATTGAGACTAATATGTGTTCTAATCTTATAGGATGCTTCGAGCATGGAATAAGATGTAGACTCATGGGTACATTGGATGTACTGGACAGACCCTACTAGGATATTCAATTGCTTGTCACAATGTGAATAATCCTTGTATGCAAACAAGTAGCATGTGTCCTCTGACTTGAGATCACTTGTGTTTATAAATGATGATTGGCATTGTTTTGAGGTAGTTCAATATCATTTGAAACATAATGATTATAGACTATTTTGGATAATGAGCATGAGTCATGTTAGGGCACTAGTGATAGATATAGGATTGCCGTCTCCTTGTTTTAGGAGTGTGATGTTCTGAAGGGGCCCCCTGGATGAGATGGTTGAGAAAGTGTATGGCCATACCCAGATGACTATGTTCATGTGATCTGATCACTCTCATCATATTGGAGTTACAGGCTTGACACGCTTGTCCAATAAGAACATCCAGTGGCAAAGGAAACATGTATGCCTAGTGAAGTGGATTCACACTTGTGCTGTTGTTTGGGTGTAGTCTTGGAAGACTCTTTCCTTTATATCGGGAGACAGTGATGTGTTGCTAGATACCCCTCACTGATCATGATAACGTGAGTTATCGTTACCGACATTTGAAGGAAACCCTTAGGGTCGCACAATTTGATGATATGGCTTACTTAAGTCAGATCGTGTGGACTGAATTGTTTTGGTTCAGTTTAAAGGGATTTAAACTCTGATTGTAAGTGAGATCAGGTCTGATCATGTTTGATTGATTAGGGTTTGAGATCGGTAAGCTTCGATCGAGACTGTTGATGCTAGATCGGTGAGATCAAGAACATCAAGAGATGAACGGTTAGATTTTGAACCATTTGGTTCAATGAGATCTAGACCATGGCTTGGGCTGATTTGATTTGGTTTTTGAACCAAATGCAATTGGATCGAATTGATTTGAACCGTTTCACATGAGTGAACGCATGGTTCAAAGCTTGTAGGCGTTTTGGTCGGTTTTGATGTCATGGGCGTATGGCTACATGTCTTTCTATTTTTGGAAAGTCATAAACGCCACTTCCCTTAACGCCTCAACGCCTCAACGCTCGCTTCTTCCTCTTGACGCCCCCTCTCTCGTGTAGAGAAGTTCTTCACGCCTTGAAGAGGATTTGGCCAAGTTAGAGCTCTCATCCTATTCCCTTCCATTCGACAAGGATACTTTGAAGAGCTTTGCTAGCACAAAGGATTCAAAGGAGCAAGTCATCTTCACCTTGTGTGCGTCACTTTTAGAGAAGAAGCACACGCATCTTTCTCTTCCAAGTCGCCATCTAAGCAATGGCAATGGTATGAATCCTTTTCATCTATATAAGGTATTGAAAGTTGATCATATGAGATATATAAATCGATCTATGAAACCCTAACATCCCTTGCGAAACTTTGATATGCGCCCCCTTTGGGTTTCACCCCCCTTTGAAAAGGGACTTTCACTAAGTTACTTTAAACTACGAATTTGAAAGACACTTAATCCATGAAATGAAATTGCTAGTAGAAATGCTCACAGTGCGATCCTTGAGAATAGAAGGATCGTAACGTCCCGGTCTTCAACGGTCCTACTCTGATGGAAGGTATTGCATCATTACAAGCAAGCACAAACAAACGGGATCCGCACATGCCACGGATTCATATTACAACCAAGAACTAAGGGGGAGGTTAAGCCTCACAAGTTCCCTTAACACTTTGACTAAAGAGAGTGGGGAAAAAAAGAGGGGGGAAGAGATTTGCGCCAAGAGGATCTTCCAAGCCTTGCGTTTCCGTACAATAAGAATTTTGATTAGTGTAGAAACAAGCTCTAGAAATCAAAGAAGGAAGAGGTGAAAGAACTTAGCCGATTAGGAGTCTTGTTGATGTTGCTCTTCATGCTAGCCGAAAGTGAAGGATCCTTGGAGATCTTTGTTGTTGCCGAGATCAAAGGATGAGGGAACTTCCTTAGAGTCTCGCCAAGGTGTACAAATCCTTCAAGGGTGCATGCGTTGAGGGCTTTGAGAAGAAGGGGGAGAGGGGAAAGGGCTCGGCCCTTTAGAGAAGAGGGGGAGATAGAACAACTTGGGCGACACAAGCACCAATGCTAACACAAGGATTTTTTTTTCATCTAGGCAACTACTCGACAATGAAGAGATGGTTACAATTTATAGGCTCAACAAGCCATGGGCAAGGATGACAATTCACCCTAGGCGCAATCACAAGTTTTATGGAAGAAATTAATGCTCAATTAAAACATTTCCTTTGTCAATTTTGAATTTCAAATTCTTTCTTTGATGGAGCTTCCTTGTGGCCGAATTCTCTTAAGCTCCTTCCTTGTTTGCTTGGATGAAAGGGGCGCCCATTTTGAATTTCAAAAAGCCTTCCTTCAAGAGCTTGGGCGGCTAGAGTTTTCCAAAGTTGGTTCCACAAATTGGGGATCTAGATGGTGATCCCTTGATTTGTGGATCTTGATTGATCCTTGATGGCTAGGCGCATTGAAGGCTCCTCCTTTGGTAAGTTGTGGGCTGGTTCTTCAATTTCGAATTTTCCTCTTATTAGGTGGCGCCTTGGGTTGATTTCGAAGGTGAAGTTGCATTCATTCCGAGCTCCTTCAACTTGAAGTCTTTAGTCAAGTGTTGAAGTGCTTCTTTCCATAATTGGAGCTTCACTTTGAGTGGCTTAGCTTGAGCTTCCTAGCTCCCCTTGAGCTGGGCTTTAACCTGCCCAATTATTGACACAAAAACCAGTAGGCTATTCTAGGAGATAATGCATGACCTAATAAGGAAACTATAGGGTGACCTAGTGTTGGGGTATGCCCTTAAGGCTAATGTTTGAGGCCTTGGGATTTTATCAGTATCATGTATAAACTTCATGTTTATAAAGGCAATGGTTGTTATTCATGTTGTTACATTATCTGCTGTCATATGTATACTTCTGAATAATGTCTCAATGCTGTTCAGCTTGGCTGACATGCAGTTAAGTCCTTAGTCGAGATATCTTGGTGAACATGAGACAGCCTTGATATGATTGAGACTACTATGTGTTCTAATCTTATAGGATACTTCGAGCATGGAATAAGATGTAGACTCATGGGTACATTGGATGTACTGGACAGACCCTACTAGGATATTCAATTGCTTGTCACAATGTGAATAATCCTTGTATGCAACAAGTGGCATATTTCCTCTGACTTGAGATCACTTATGTTTCTAAATGATGATTGTCATTGTTTTGAGGTAGTTCAATATCATTTGAAACATAATGGTTATAGACTATCTTGGATAATGATCATGAGTCAGGTTAGGACACTAGTGATAGATAAAGGATTGCCGTCTCCTAGTTTGGAGTGTGATGTTCTATAGGGGCCCCCTGGATGAGATGATTGAGAAAGTGTATGGCCATACCCAGGTGACTATGTTCATCTGATCTAATCATTCTCATCATATTGGAGCTACAGGCTTGACTCGCTTGTCCAATAAGAACATCCAGTGGCAAAGGAAACATGTATGCCTAGTGAGTTGATTCACACTTGTGCTGTGGTTTGGGTGTAGTCTTGGAAGACTCTTTCCTTTGTATTGGGAGACAGTGATGTGTTGCTAGATACCCCTCACTGATCGTGATAACGTAAGTTATCGTTACCGACATTTAAAGGAAACTCTTAGGGTCGCACAATTTGATGATATGGCTTACTTAAGTCAGATCGTCTGGACTGAATTGTCTTGGTTCAGTTTAAAGGGATTTAATCTCTGATTGTAAGTGAGATCTGGTCTGATCATGTTTGATTGATTAGAGCTTGAGATCGGTAAGCTTCGATCAAGAATATAGATGCTAGATCGGTGAGATCAAGAGCATCAAGAGATGAAAGGTTAGATCTTGAACCATTTGGTTCAATGAGATCTAGACCATGGCTTGGGCTGATTTGATTTGGTCTTTGAACCGAATGCATTTGAACCGTGGCTTGGTTCAAAGAGGAGAAAAGGTGCGATCGGTTCACTTGGAGTGAACGCATGGATGATCGCATGAACGCTTGGAGTTAAGGGCTTTCTATATTTGGAAAGTCGGTTTTCCCATTTGGGAAAACGCCTCCACGTTTGAGTGGAACGTCTCGATTTTTGGTTTTGAGACATCCTTTTGCCTCTTCTCTCTCGACGACACACTCTCGTGTGAAGAAAGTTAACGCCTTGGAGAAAGTTAAGCCAAGCGAGACTTCATCTTTCATTCCTTTTCCATTCGACAAGGAAACCTTGGACCCTTGCTAGCACAAGGAACGCTAAGGGAGTAGGCGATCTTCATCTTGTGTGTGAACTCTTTGAAGGAGATCAACGTTGTTCTCTTCTTCCAACACGCCATTCGAATCAATGGCTATGGTATGAATCCAAACTTTATCAAGTTGATCATATGTTCTTGCGAAAGTTTTGAAACCCTTGCTTCCGCTATGAAAGTTTTATATGCGCCTCCTATTAGGGTTTCGCCCCCCCTTGATTTAGGGGACTTTCAAATTGGTATCAGAGCAGGTTATCGTTTGAATCATATGATTGCTTGATGTTATTGTGTGATCCATGTTTGCGCTTATGCTTAGATAGGTTTATTACATGCGAAAATACATGTATGATGTATGTTACTCTTTGGCGCATGTATTGGCGCATGTTGTTGTTTTGTCAAAAAACTTAACTTGCGCGCCCATCATTAGATCTAAGCGCCTACTATAAACCCTTAGACGGGTTGATAGGGTTGAAGTCATCAGCCGAGTTTAGATCCAAACAGTCTGATCAGACCATCTGACAGCCTAGATGGGTCGACCAGATGGCACCTGTGCGCAAGCACGAGGTGGCTATAGGTCGACTGCATCAAGAGCGTGTAGCGAGGTCTGGTTGAGACAACCAGTGAACGTGCATGAGTTAGGCCCAGGGTCACACCCGCTTGCCAGAACTCATGAGGGTCGTTCAGCCCAAGGCATGCATGGTTGACCATTAGGTCAACTCAAGTCAGTTAGGACTTGGTGCATGCAAGGGCAGTGGATCTGACTAGACATGATGAGTGGATCCCTATTAATGGACCATTGTAAGGTAGTAGGGCAAATAAGAAAAATAAAATTGATGCCAATGGGTTTTCGAAAATTTTATTTCTTATCTTGGATCACATGTTCATTGCATACCATGATGAGTGTCTATTTCATCTTATGTGGGTTGCCCTTTTAATGTGTGCTGTGCTGGGGCCTGCGAGCCTGGAATTAAATTATAAATTAATTTTATTGTGATCTGCGCATCACATGTTATTTAATTTATAAAGTGTAATTGACCTGCGAGTCAATCTTGTCTAGAAAGATTAAATTGTAATTTAATCAGACAAGAGCACAGAGCACACATGGCAGAGGTGCATGCAGCTTGAGGCTTGACCAGGTGGGAGGTCCAGGGTTCGACTCTGGGACAGGCGCATTTACCTGGTGGGCGCACCTGAACTGCGGTGGGCGCTTGGGCCCTGGGTTGGGCCAGATGAGATATAAAAGACCCAAGAAGAGCTCAAGTGAAGACTTAAGTTAATTAAGGTCTTACCTAGGCTTATTGGGCGTTTACCACATAAGATCAGCATGCTTTCTACTTATTGTTTATATATTAAGAACTGCATGATTTATTCTTCTGCTATCACCATAGGATTTGAATGATAGTAAGAAGATAAAAGACTGTTAAAATCCAACGTTAAAATATCAAGCACGTAAGCCTTCTGGCGCGAAACCTCACTGTTCTGACTATCGTTGGGGCCGTGTTGTACCCACTAAGTGGGCATGCCCATCTATCTTCAGACGGTGTGCGATTACACCTGCGTGTTACAGAGAAGGGATTTATCGCTTCTCGTTGCTCAGCATAGCACCTGGTGGTCCAGGGAGTAGGTCAGGTCAGCTTGACCATGTAAAGCTACATATGGAGCATATGCTAGCTATATGGAGGCAGCCATCTATGGGATCAGAGACTGTGTTGTACCAACTCAGTTGGCACAGTCTGCTGGATTGCCCAGATGAAGGGGAATAGCACGGGTTGGCGATTGGCAGGGATTGCCTACCAGAAACTAGTGCTTGCACTCTCTGTGCATCTTATCTCGCCTGAGCGGGACGCGGAGACCAAGTATGAAATCTGGATCCCATCTCACTGAAAGAGTGTTACTCTTTCGGACTGTTTAATGGATTTTTCAGTCAGATAAAATAGTGAGAAAAGAATCTTTCTTAAGTCCTGGATTGATTCTAAACATTGATACTGACCTTGCTGTTCTTGCAATGTTGTAGATTTCTACAGCAACGAACACCACGAATTTCAATGTACGATCCCTACTGGAAAGGGAGAAGTTTGCTGGGCCAAACTTCTCAGACTGGTACGGACACCTTAAGATTGTTCTTAAGGTAGAGAGGAAACTGTATGTCCTCGAGACGGCTATACCGCCTCAACCCGCTACGAACGCCGCAAGGGCGGTTCGGGAAGCCTATGAAAAGCATGTCAATGATAGCATTGATGTCGCTTGCCTGATGCTTGCGTCTATGACGCCAGAGCTGCAGCGTCAGCATGAGGATCTATCTGCTATACAGATTATAGCAAACCTCAAAATGCTGTATGCTGCACAGGCTAGGACTGAACGCTACAATTTGACTAAGCTTTTCTTTCAGAGCAAACTGGCTGAAGGGAGTCCAGTGGGAGCTCACGTACTCAAGATGATTGGGTACAAAGAGGCTCTAGAGAAACTGGGACATACCATCAATCAGGAGCTTGCTGTAGACATCATTCTTCAGTCTCTCCCGGCCTCTTTCGATCCGTTCATTATTAATTTTAATATGAACAAGATCGACTGTACCCCGGCAGAGTTACTGAACATGCTCTTGACTACAGAGTTGACTCTAAAGGGAAAGCCTTCAACCTCTGTCTTGATGGTTCCTTCCAGGAACAAGAAGAAGGGGAAGAAGGGCAAAGCCCCTGTCAAGAGTTACAACAAGGCTCTGAAACAAAAGGTTAAGCGGTCGAAGGAATACAGATGTTTCCATTGTGGCCAGCTAGGTCACTAGAAAAAGGACTGTAAAGCGCTCCAAGGAGACAAGAAGGGAAGCATTGCTTCTGGCTCAGGTATGTTTGTGACTGTAGTCATGATATCTTCTTCTACTATTTCATGGGTGTTGGACACTGCATGTGGAGTTCACATTTTTTCAAATGTACAGGAACTCAAGAGAAGAAGACAGGTGGGACAGCATGAGGTGGACCTACGAGTTGGAAACGGAGCACGGGTTGCTGCTGTTGCTGTAGGAGAATATCACATCTCATTACCATCTGGACTTGTATTAGAATTGAACAATTGTTATTTTGTACCTAGCATAACGAAAAATATTATCTCTATTCCTGCTCTTGTTAGGAAAGGGTTTTCCTTTGAATGCAATATTTCAAAGTGTGTTATTTCTTATGATAATATTGTTTATGCTACTGGATCAATTAACAATGGGTTATTCATGTTGGACATGGAATATTCTATACAAAATATTGATAATAAGAAAGCCAAGTATGCTGATGACAGCACCTTGCTATGGCATAGTCGTTTAGGCCATATTAACGAGAAACGCATTAAGCGGTTGCATGATCATGGACTGCTGGGATCATTCTCCTATGAGGAGATTGATACATGCAAAGCTTATTTAATGGGTAAAATGACGAAGGCTCCTTTTCCTAACAAAGGTCAAAGGGCTTCAGGTTTACTTGACCTCATTCACAGTGATGTGTGTGGGCCATTTAGTAAACATGCCAGAGGTGGCTATTCATACTTCATTACCTTTACTGATGATTTCAGTAGATACGGGTATGTCTATCTAATGAGACATAAGAGTGAATCTTTTGATAAGTTCAAAGAGTTCAAAAATGAAGTGCAAAATTAGCTAGGCTGAAATATCAAGGCACTTCGCTCAGATCGAGGTGGAGAATACCTAAGTCGAGAGTTTACTGACTATCTGAAGCAGTGTGGGATTGTCTCACAGCTTACTCCGCCAGGAACACCGCAATGGAATGGTGTGTCCGAGAGGAGGAACAGAACCTTATTGGATATGGTTCGTTCAATGATGAGTTAGGCTACTCTACCTTACTCCTTTTGGGGATTTGCACTGGAAACAGCTGCAAAGGTACTAAACCGAGTGCCATCCAAGGAAGTTTCAAAGACTCCATATGAGTTATGGTATGGGAAACAGCCGAGCTTGACATTTATCAAGATCTGGGGTTGCGAGGCTTATGTCAAAAAGCTCGCCTCTGGGAAACTAGAGAGTAGATCTGAGAAATGCTTCTTTGTCGGTTACCCTAAGGAAACTAAGGGTTATTATTTCTACGATCCCAAAGAGAACAAGGTATTTGTTGCTCGGACGGCCATTTTTCTTGGGAAGGAATTTCTTCTGCAAGAAGCCAGTGGGAGAGAAATAAAGCTGGATGAGAATCCAGAGGAAGGACAAAGTAGTCAAGCACAGTTGGATGAGCCTGAGCTAGTAGAACAGGTTATTGAACAACCTGAGGCTCAGATATCACGGGAACCGCGAAGATCGGGAAGGATCCGTCGACAGCCTGAGCGCTATGACGGAGTCTACATCGTTGATCATGATGAACCCCTCACTTATGCGGATGCGGTCAGTGGACCGGAATCAGCGAGATGGCTTGAAGCTATGCGAGCCGAGATGGACTCCATGTCAGATAACCAAGTCTGGGATTTGGTTGATCCGCCTCCGGGAATAATCCCTATAGGCTGTAAATGGATCTTCAAGAAGAAGATTGACATGGATGGTAACGTGGTTACCTATAAAGGCAGGCTAGTTGTGAAAGATTTCAAACAAATCTACGGGATAGATTATGATGAAACTTTCTCTCCTGTAGCCATGTTCAAGTCTATTCGGATCATTCTCGCAATAGCAGCATATTATGATTATGAGATCTGGCAGATGGATGTGAAGACCGCTTTCCTTAATGGAAATCTGGATCAGGATGTGTATATGACACAACCTGAAGGTTTCACTAATCCATCAGATCGTCATAAAATATGCAAGTTAAAGAAGTCCATTTATGGACTTAAGCAAGCATCAAGAAGCTGGAACATTCATTTTGATGAATCAATCTGTGAATTTGGTTTCATCAAGAATGAAGATGACCCATGTGTATATAAGAGGTTTAGTGGGAGCGTAATTACATTCCTAGTCCTCTACGTCGATGATATCTTAATCATTGGAAACGATATTCCTGAACTACATGCGGTTAAGGCATGGTTAAGAAAATGTTTCCAGATGAAAGATCTAGGAGAAGCAGCCTATGTATTAGGTGTGAAGATCTACAGAGATAGATCTAAGAGGCTTCTCGGGCTGTGCCAGAGTACTTACATCGATAAAGTCCTGGAGAGATTCCATTTAGAGAATTCTAAAAGAGGATATCTTCCAGTCAGACATGGTCTGAATCTTTCGAAGAGTCAGTGTCCGCAAACACAGACTGAGAAAGATGAAATGGACAAAACACCTTATGCTTCGGCTATTGGGTCCATTATGTATGCGATGTTGTGTACTCGCCCAGACGTCGCTTACGGGTTAAGCGTGACCAGTCGATTCCAAAGTAATCCAGGTCAGGCACACTGGATTGCAGTCAAGAACATTTTAAAATATCTGTGGAGGACCAAAGATATGTTCTTGGTGTATGGTGGTCAGGAAGAACTCAGTATTGAAGGATATACTGACGCTTCGTTCCAATCTGACCAGGATGATTTCCGATCGCAATCAGGCTATGTTTTTAGCTTGAATGGAGGTGTGGTGGTGTGGAAAAGTTTCAAACAATCTATTGTTGCTGATTCTACAACAGAAGCCGACTATGTTGCAGCCTCAGAAGCATCTAAGGAGGCAGTGTGGATTCGTAAGTTCATTCAGGAACTTGGTGTTGTTCCTTCGAGTGCAGATCCTTTGGTTATCTTCTGTGATAACACAGGAGCAATCGCACAAGCAAAGGAACCACGGTCGCACCAGAAGTCCAAGCACATACAGAGACGGTTTCACTTGATCCGGGAGATCATTGATCGAGGCGAGATCAAAATCTGCAAGGTTCATACATATGACAATCTGGCTGACCCGCTTACAAAGCCTCTGGCGCAGCAGAAGCATGAGAAGCACTGTAATAATATGGGTTTGAGATACCTCAACCATTAGATTAAGTGCAAGTGGGAGATTGTTGGGGTATGCCCTTAAGGCTAATGTTTGAGGCCTTGGGATTTTATCAGTATCATGTATAAACTTCATGTTTATAAAGGCAATGGTTGTTATTCATGTTGTTACATTATCTGCTGTCATATGTATACTTCTGAATAATGTCTCAATGCTGTTCAGCTTGGCTGACATGCAGTTAAGTCCTTAGTCGAGATATCTTGGTGAACATGAGACAGCCTTGATATGATTGAGACTAATATGTGTTCTAATCTTATAGGATGCTTCGAGCATGGAATAAGATATAGACTAATGGGTACATTGGATGTACTGGACAGACCCTACTAGGATATTCAATTGCTTGTCACAATGTGAATAATCCTTGTATGCAACAAGTGGCATATTTCCTCTGACTTGAGATCACTTATGTTTCTAAATGATGATTGTCATTGTTTTGAGGTAGTTCAATATCATTTGAAACATAATGGTTATAGACTATCTTGGATAATGATCATGAGTCAGGTTAGGACACTAGTGATAGATAAAGGATTGCCGTCTCCTAGTTTGGAGTGTGATGTTCTATAGGGGCCCCCTGGATGAGATGATTGAGAAAGTGTATGGCCATACCCAGGTGACTATGTTCATCTGATCTAATCATTCTCATCATATTGGAGCTACAGGCTTGACTCGCTTGTCCAATAAGAACATTCAGTGGCAAAGGAAACATGTATGCCTAGTGAGTTGATTCACACTTGTGCTGTGGTTTGGGTGTAGTCTTGGAAGACTCTTTCCTTTGTATTGGGAGACAATGATGTGTTGCTAGATACCCCTCACTGATCGTGATAACGTAAGTTATCGTTACCGACATTTAAAGGAAACTCTTAGGGTCGCACAATTTGATGATATGGCTTACTTAAGTCAGATCGTGTGGACTGAATTGTCTTGGTTCAGTTTAAAGGGATTTAATCTCTGATTGTAAGTGAGATCTGGTCTGATCATGTTTGATTGATTAGAGCTTGAGATCGGTAAGCTTCGATCAAGAATATAGATGCTAGATCGGTGAGATCAAGAGCATCAAGAGATGAAAGGTTAGATCTTGAACCATTTGGTTCAATGAGATCTAGACCATGGCTTGGGCTGATTTGATTTGGTCTTTGAACCGAATGCATTTGAACCGTGGCTTGGTTCAAAGAGGAGAAAAGGTGCAATCGGTTCACTTGGAGTGAACGCATGGATGATCGCATGAACGCTTGGAGTTAAGGGCTTTCTATATTTGGAAAGTCGGTTTTCCCATTTGGGAAAACGCCTCCACGTTTGAGTGGAACGTCTCGATTTTCGGTTTTGAGACATCCTTTTGCCTCTTCTCTCGACGACACACTCTCGTGTGAAGAAGGTTAACGCCTTGGAGAAAGTTAAGCCAAGCGAGACTTCATCTTTCATTCCTTTTCCATTCGACAAGGAAACCTTGGACCCTTGCTAGCACAAGGAACGCTAAGGGAGTAGGCGATCTTCATCTTGTGTGTGAACTCTTTGAAGGAGATCAACGTTGTTCTCTTCTTCCAACACGCCATTCGAATCAATGGCTATGGTATGAATCCAAACTTTATCAAGTTGATCATATGTTCTTGCGAAAGTTTTGAAACCCTTGCTTCCGCTATGAAAGTTTTATATGCGCCTCCTATTAGGGTTTCGCCCCCCCTTGATTTAGGGGACTTTCACCTAGGGCTTTATTCAAAGCAAATTGGAAAAGTGCAAATAAGGAAAGAGGGTGGCCTAGGAGGGAAGGCCATATCTGATGGGCTTCCTCCTAACCCTTCCAGACCTTCTAGGGGCAGGGTTGGTCTCTCCATCAAGATGCCCTCTAACAAACTAAAAGCAAGTCTACCAACTATGATAGCAGAATCTTCAGGGGGGATGGCTAGCGCATGGGCTAAGCTCTTGGGCCATTGTTCGGGCCATCGAGGCACACTAAAGCATCTCCAAACAGGCCACCACGAAGCAACATAATTTGCTAATCATAGGCTGATTCTACACAGTGTTGGCTATCTCCTGGGCGGTGGTGAGGACCCAATTGTGATAGCGTTCTATCGGTGGATCTTGTGGCGGTCCTCAGGGAAAGGTTGACATGTTGATCCGATGGATGGACTCTGTCGAGGCAGAGGAAGGGCTCACAATCCCAACAAAATGGTCGGGAGGGTGCAAGGACCATTGAGAGCGGTGATACGTTCTGCAAGTGCACGGAATTATCGAAGTAATAAAAAGATATCGTTCCCAACGAGGATTACGTAGTTAAGTACCAACTCTGTAACTTGTTTAAATCTTGGCAAAACTAATAAGTGGTTGTGTTGAACTTCTAAGCATGAACAATTCAAAAGCAGCGTTAAAGAGGATTCAAATTCTAAATGATTGGGATGTCATGGGTTCACCACACTGACAAGTATGAATCATTTAAAGACAACTCAATCAATAGAAAATATCGATCATGAAAGGAACTTTTCCTAATGTACATATTCCCTCATCCTAGAGCGTAATACGGTGTTTAATTAAATTAACTCCCTACTCTCGTGACAGTTAACCTAACCAAACCCAATAAGTTATATGAAAAGCTGGTTAAATCCTTCAGACGAATCCAATCTACTCCCGTTATTGGATTCGTAGGTTCGATTGAAATAGATCGGATGTTGCGATTCGTCTCTCGGTACTTCTCGCAACGTCTAATACGCAATCATATGTGGCCAAGGTAAATTATAAAGTAAACACAAATTCAATCAAATCTTGATAATATATTCATATAGAAAGAGCATGAATACAAATCAATTCATAATTGTCAGCGAGCTAAGCCCTTAATCCCGAAATGAAGATCTACTCACTCATGTTCTTAAAGGAAAACATGTTTATATGATGAATAAGTAGGAATCTTATAAAATTTGCAAAGAAATCACTAAGACAACAATTTAACGTGCTTCCCCTCGATCTAACGATGAAGATGAAGTAATCAAACTGATGTTTTGCGTGAAATTTCGCCGGAATCTACTTAGAAATCAACTTTCGCCATTTGTCGCCGCCGCCGATAATGTTCGTTCGAAAAAGCTCTCCAATCCCTCGAAAAATCTGATCCTTTATAGCTAGACCGGTTCAGAACCCTTCAAGGAACGTTTCTGTAAAGTTTAGTTTAAACCCGGTTCGAATCGGTGGAGAATCAAGTGAAAAACTCAACGGGCGGCAATTTTTACGGCTCGTGATGAGTTTACAGCCAAGGCCTTAAATCCTTCTATGTGTACAACCCTTTGTACATAGAAAGTTTCATGGACCGTGATGGATTCACGGCCTCACGCGTGAAAGTTTTTGTGCACTATTTAACTTAGCCGTTTTTCGCTTTTCGCTCAACGCTAAAATTACGGTCGACTCCATAAATACGGCTACAGCCGTAAATGTTGAAATCTTCAAAATTTTCGCTCCAAATTTGACATGAAAGCTTGTGATCTCCTCGGGAATAGTATTATGCTTTCAAAACTCTTGAATTCCATCGTTTTTATGCCGTTTTACCTACATTTTCAATAAAACCAAGAAAAGTGAAGATTCTGTGCCAAGTGAAGTAAAAACACCAAAATTAGCTCAAAATTATACAATTAAGATCAAAATATGATCTAAATATAGGCAAAAATGTGGTGTAAATACAACGCATCAAAATACCCTAGACTTAGAATTTTGCTTGTCCCCAAGCAATACATGGATATGAATAAAGAATGTGAAGATAAGGAACGCTCATCTGTTCTACCATCAATAAAGGTCTCAGTCTACATTTCAGGCAAGCAATTTTTTCAGAACTTAAACCATTTAAGAGAGAACACAGTAAGAACAAACCGTCAAGAATTTGCAATCCAAGAAAGATAAAATTTACAAGTCATGTTATAATATTCATTCAACTTATATCAAGCATCAAATACTTTCAAGCTTAATAAATCTCCTTTAATCAACAGATAGAGAATCACTTCAAGTTACTTGGTGAAACTATAGATAAGAGATTTTTAGTGCAATTTGATCTTTAAACTGTTATGTGCCATAACATTGTTTAAAGTATACCACATAACAATATAATTTAATTCATGGTCTCAATCTAAAAGTCAGAGGAATCTTCCACTTAGCCTACAACTTTCTCTTTTTCTCTTTTTTTTAGACTTCAACTCATGTCTTTGGTACCACTGCCAATTTTTTGCAGTGCCAAGTAGAGGAGTC
This sequence comes from Costus lasius, assembly GCA_027563935.2. Taxonomy (NCBI): domain Eukaryota; kingdom Viridiplantae; phylum Streptophyta; class Magnoliopsida; order Zingiberales; family Costaceae; genus Costus; species Costus lasius. Next base: position 63,266,550 of record CM050448.1, on the reverse strand, counting down.
ATTTTTTTTTCAATCAAATCTACATGTATGGAAAAAGCCGGCCAGTGTTAACTCATAACCTCATATTATGTAACTAGAGGAGTTGGAGCAAATCTCAAGTCAAATATACATATCACCAAATTTCTGTCCATAAAAGTCACTATTAAATCAAAGGAAGATAAATTAAACTTAAAGTACAAAGATCACTATGCACATGTTCTTTAAACATACAACAATTCATATATAAACTTTATCAATACTAGAATCGATCTTACTCAACAATTTAAGTCTTCAAGAAATCTCAAAAATTCTCTAAGTCATCAAATTAAATGCCCAAAATGCTTCCTAAGTTAAAAATCGAGGATAAAACAAATTTGATTATTCATTAACAATCATAAACATTCAAAATTCATATATATAAAACTTTGAAGTACTAGCAAAATATGAATAAGAACACCCTATACTTAAATTGTTGCATATGTATAAACACTTTAATGAAGAATTTCATAAATTTTTTTGCAAGAGTTCCCTTTGTATTATTGGTGGAACCTTATACAATTATATCAAAAGTGTAAAATATAACTCAGAAAAATTTGAAAAATATACCAATTCGTAAAAATTCAAATTTTACATGGTAATCAAGTTTCAAACATCAAATACCATCATGTTTTATCATCCAAATCACAATTTACCATACAGAGTTACTATTCACTCTAAATATCAAAGCATATATATCAAAATCAAAATAAAATGCAATAATTTATCAACACAGCATCACAAATCATCATATAGCATCCTAAACAAATGATGAATACCAAATATATACAAAACCATCATATCCACACCATGTTCAGCATCTCTAGGTCCAATACCATCATGTATGTACAATATCAAGTCTAATGTAAAAAATATCATATAATATCAAGATACAACACACACACACAAAGAAAACATAAAAAATGTTGTGTGTGGCTATATCAGGCATCCAGTCTACTAAATCCTGTTCACGGATAGGATAGATGTGAGATCTCTTGCATAATATCAAAGAATAATCATAAATGCATAAAAATGGAATGAAGGCACTCACATAATCTATCAATCCGTCTCAGCATGCTTGGTATCCTCCACCTCGTCTCTAGTATGTCGTGTCGATGAAGATGGGAGATGATGCCATAATAGCTCCTATATCATGCGTAAAGACTCGAGTGCCCTCGACTGTCCCTGCTCAAGGCATGATATGTCATCGTGCATCCTCCTCTGCTCGGCTCGCATCTGCTCTATGGAAGGATCTGGTTGTGTTGAAGTAGACGGACCGACAGATGTGAATGGCCTATTAGCGGCGGATGGCTCGACTGGAGGAATGTGCTCTGAAATCCTTGGCGATGATGGAGGTGAAGCTGCCTCTCCAGGACCTACCCCACGAGTGGGATCCACTATCCAGTTCTGTTGAACACGAACCATAGTATGGTTCTTGTTCGGCAGCCTCATCGTAATATTAGTATGCCTGAACATGAGATGACACGAGCTCCCAAGACTCGTAATCATCTTAATGGCAACACAAGCATCCATGTCAAGTCTGGGATTGCCCTTTGCCTCGTTCAACCCTGAGGGGTTGATACCGAGGGCAAGGGCAATCGTAGTAATCATACCTCCCAATACTAGGACTCCTCGCCGTGCCCTAGCAGCCTTCTAGATCTGCTTCATCAGCTAAAATGAGGTGCTGACGTGGAATCCTCTCAACATGGCCTATAAATAAAATAACTCTGAGGATCTGACCATGCCGTCGCCTCTGCTCGTCCGAAGATAGTATGCGCGAGTACTCGATGGATGTATTTGAAAACTAGGCTAGACAGATGCGTGGCTCTGGAGGTCCTCGGGTCAAATCCCTCCTCACTAGAAATCTCTCACCAAAAAGTCCCATCAGAATACTCACGAGGGAAGTGTCTAGTCACGTCCGAGGGAAACCCAAAAATATGACCGACCTGGTCCAGAGTGAGTACATGCTCCCAGTTCCCCAACCGGAATGACATCCTCCCAGGATCTCTGTCATCATGGTTTCTCAGTGTAATCCGGATAGAGATAAAAAACTCCAATGTGAGCTGAACATAGGTGGGATGCCTTTGGTGATAGAAATACTGCCACCCTATGTTCGTGAACATCCACTGGACATCATCGAACAATCCTAGGGATGGGATTAAAGTGTCTGGTCATCCCAATACCTCATGCTAAGTACTCCCCAAGTGGACTTAGCACGATATCTCTGCTCCAACTCCCCACTCCTGAATCTAATTGGATGTGGGTAAGGAGTAAATACAGGGTGTGGTGATCATGCGCGTCTGCTCTCTGGTATCTCAAGCTTTGGTATAGCAGGGGATGGCTCAAAAGATGATGGCTCAGAAAATGCAGTGTGCGAATGTCCTGAAGATAACTCGGGGGAAGGTAAGGGTATCTCAGGTGATGGTGCTGGTGATCCTGATGCTGGTGAAGTGACTAGCATCTCAGTGGTATGTGGTGCCTCAGATACTGCTGGTGGCACTGGCTCACTAACAATAGACAGCTCATGTGCTACTGATGGAGGAGACCGGAGCTCTGGTATATCCACTAAAATCTCCAGTAAGTCCGCAAATATCTCAAGAGATCCCTCCTCCTGATCTGGCAGTACTAGCGTAGTAGCCTTAGGTACAGGTAGATCTCCTTGGGCTGAGGAGGGTGATGGAATCTCAGGGGTCTGGATAGTATCATCTGGAGTGTTGATGATGTTGGAGTATGCCCTTAAGGCTAATGTTTGAGGCCTTGGGATTGTAACAGTATCATGTATAAACACTTTTGTTTATAAAGGCAATGGTTGTTATTCAGTTTGTTACCTTGTCTGCTATAATAAGTGTACTTCTGAATAATGTCTCAAAGCTGTTCAGCTAGGCTGACATGCTATATGTCCTTAGTCGAGATATCTTGGTGAACATGAGACAGCCTTGATATGATTGAGACTAATATGTGTTCTAATCTTATAGGATGCTCCGAGCATGGAATAAGATGTAGACTCATGGGTACATTGGATGTACTGGACAGACCCTACTAGGATATTCAATTGCTTGTCACAATGTGAATAATCCTTGTTTGCACTAAGTGGCACATGTCCTCTGACTTGAGATCACTTGTGTTTCTAAATGATGATTGTCATTGTTTTGAGGTAGTTCAATATCATTTGAAATATAATGGTTATAGACTATCTTGGATAATGATCATGAGTCAGGTTGGGACACTAGTGATAGATATAGGATTGCCGTCTCCTTGTTGAAGGAGTATGATGTTCTATAGGGGCCCCCTAGATGAGATGATTGAGAAAGTGTATGGCCATACCCAGGTGACTATGTTCATCTGATCTAATCATGCTCATCATATTGGAGTTACAAGCTTGACCCGCTTGTCCAATAAGAACATCCAGTGGCAAAGGATACATGCATGCCTTGTGAAGTTGATTCACACTTGTGCTGTGGTTTGGGTGTAGTCTTGGAAGACTCTTTCCTTTATATCGGGAGACAGTGATGTGTTGCTAGATACCTCTCACTGATCGTGATAACGTAAGTTATCGTTACCGACATTTAAAGGAAACCCTCAGGGTCGCACAATTTGATGAAATGGCTTACTTAAGTCAGATTGTGTGGACTGAATTGTTTTGGTTCAGTTGAAAGGGATTTAACCTCTAATTGTAAGTGAGATCTGGTCTGATCATGTTTGATTGATTAGGGCTTGAGATCGGTGAGCTTCGATCGAGAGTGTGGATGCTAGATTGGTGAGATCAAGAGCATCAAGAGATGATCGGTTAGATCTTGAACCATTTGGTTCAAGGGAGATCTATACCATGGCTTGGCTTGGTTCGATTTGTGAAAGGTCCCCACAAGGGGGTGAAACCCTAAAGCATTGGCGCATATGGAAGATGCAAGCAGCGGAAAGGGGGTTTCTAGATCTTGCATGCTATATGATTAACAAAAGGAACCCGATTGCATATAGAGAAGGATCATACCATAGCCATTTCTAGATGGCGCCTTGGAAGCAAAGATCGATCTGGATCTTCTCCAGAGGTGACGCACACAATTGATGTCGCCTACTCCTCCTTGCGATCCTTGTGCTAGCAAGGTCCAAAGATGTCTTGGTCGAGTGAAAGGGAAGAAGAACTTCTTGGCTTGGCGATTTTTCCCTATCGTCTCTTCCTCTCCTCCACGCGAGAATGCCCCAAGAGCCAAAGACAAGTTGGCGACAAAGCGTGAAGGCGTGAAGAGGGAGGACGTGAAAACGTGGTCACGTTGAGAAGTGCTATCCAAAAATAGCATATAACTTCTCCACATGCGATCTTGGGTTTACCCCAATTGCAAACTCCACTTCACCCTTGAACCATGCGCTCATTCATGAGCCGGTTCACTTGAATTTGGTTCAATAACCAAATAAACCAAGCCATAAGTCCAGATCACATTAAAACCCTAAGGTATTTGATCTGACCGTTCATCTCCTGATGCTCCTGATCTCACCGATCCAGCATCCATTCTCTCAATCGAAGCTTACCGATCTTAAGCCCTAATCAATCAAACATGATCAGACCAGATCTCACTTACAATCAGAGATTAAATCCCTTTAAACTGAACCTGAACAATTCAGTCCACACGATCTGACTCAAGTAAGCCATATCATCAAATTGTGCGACCCTGAGGGTTTCCTTTAAATGTCGGTAACGATAACTCACGTCATCACGATCAGTGAGGGGTATCTAGCAACACATCACTGTCTCCCGATATAAAGAAAAGAGTCTTCCAAGACTACACCCAAAAACAGCACAAGTGTGAATCAACTCACTAGGCATGCATACTTCCTTTGCCACTGGATGTTCTTATTGGACAAGCGTGTCAAGCTTGTAGCTCCAATATGATGAGCAAGATTAGATCAGATGAACACTGTCACCTGGGTATGGCCATACACTTTCTCAATCATCTCATCCAGGGGGCCCCTTTAGAACATCACACTCCTTAAACAAGGAGACGGCAATCCTATGTCTATCACTAGTGCCCTAACATGACTCAAGCTCATTATCCAAGATAGTCTATAATCATTATTTCTCAAATGATATTGAACTACCTCAAAACAATGACAATCATCATTTAGAAAACACAAGTGATCTCAAGTCAGAGGAAATGTGCCACTTGTTGCACTCAAGGATTATTCACATTGTGACAAGCAACTGAATATCCTAGTAGGGTCTGTCCAGTACATCCAATGTACCCATGAGTCTACATCTTATTCCATGCTCGAAGCATCCTATAAGATTAGAACACACATTAGTCTTAACCATATCAAGGCTGTCTCATGTTCACCAAGACACATCGACTAAGGACATAATAGCATGTCAGCCCAGCTGAATAGCTTTGAGACATTATTCAGAAGTATACTTATTGCAGCAGACAAGGTAACAAACTGAATAATAACCATGCCTTTATAAACACAAGAGTTTATTACATGATACTGTTACAATCCCAAGGCCTCAAACATTAGGCTTAAGGGCATACCCCAACAATTTGGTCTTTGGACCAATTGAAATTGGACCAACTTCAATTGAACCGGTTCACATATGTGAACGCATGGTTCAATTAAGTTTGCTTTCAAAGTGGGCAGGTTATCAAAGAAAGAAGAGATTATTGGCTGAAGTAAAACACTATTTTTGGGATGAGCCTTATATTTTTAGACGATGTGCAGATGGCATTATTAGAAGATGTATACCTGAAAAGGAAATCACAGATATGTTGTTTCAGTGTCATGGATCCTCTTATGGTGGGCATGCTAGCACTGAGAAAACTGCTTTCAAAGTGTTGCAATCAGGATTTTATTGGCCTTCAATTTTAACAAGAAACATGAGATGCCATTGTGCACTATTCTTGAGGTTGAGATATTTGATGTTTAGGGGATTGATTTCATGGGACCTTTTCCATCTTCTGGAGGTAACAAATACATACTCGTGGCAGTTGATTAAGTTTCAAAATGGGTTGAAGCTATTGCTTCTCCTACCAACGATTCTAGAGTTGTTGTTAAACTGTTCAAAAAGATTATCTTTCCACGATTTGGGACACCACGAGTAGTGATTAGTGATGGAGGTTCACATTTCATAGAACATATGTTCTTAGCCTTGCTTCGAAAGTATGGGGTAAATCATAGAGTTGCAACACCTTATCACCCCCAAACAAGTGGACAAGTTGAGATATCAAATAGAGAAATAATGGGAATTTTGGAAAAGACAGTGTCACACACGAGAAAAGATTAGGTATCCAAACTTGATGATGCACTATGGGCTTACTGGACTGCTTTTAAAACACCAATTGGTATGTCTCCTTTTCAATTGGTTTATGGAAAATCTTATCATCTACCTGTAGAGCTCAAGCATAGGGTGTTCTGGGCAATTGAAGCACTAAACTTTGACTTAAAGAATGTGGGTGAAAAACAAAGGTTACAATTGAACGAGGTAGATGAGATTAGACTCTCTGCTTATGAAAATGCGAGAATTTATAAGGAGAGGATTAAAAGATGGCATGATCGACATATTTTCAGAAGGTAATTCCAACCAGGCGACTTTGTTCTTTTATTCAATTATGGATTTAGACTTTTTCCAAGTAAACTTAAGTCTCGATGGTCTGGACCTTTTCAGGTGAAGAAAACATACCCCTTTGGAGCTGTGGACATCTGGAGTAATGAAATAGAAGAGTTTATAGTTAACGGTCAGAGATTGAAGCATTATTATCAAGAAGAACAGATTGAAGAAAAGGAAAATTTTCATCTTGATGAACCACGATCAAATCTGAGTGTAGAACGGTGAAGCTAAAGACCTTTCAATTAGCGCTTCTTGGGAGGCAACCCAAGCACTCTTACTTAGCTTAGTTTCTTTTATTTTAGTTTATTTTTAGAGTTAATTTTTCTTCTCTTTTTGCAGGTAAAATAGAGTTGGGTACAAAAATACGGCAATATTGTAATGCAAATTATGGGCCGTAATATCAGTCCGTTTTCAACCAAAATCTTTTGAGAGTTTTACGGCAGTACCGTAAGGGATTTTATGTGTCGTAATTTAGGGTAATTTTTGTACATAAAGTTTTATTGATTTTACGGCACTACCATAATGCTTTTCGTGGGCCGTATTTTCTATTAATTTTCAACCCGAAAGTTTCTGAGATTTGGCTCATATTATAGTAGTACCGTAAGTCTTTTTATCTGCCGTATTTTTGAGTGATTTTCGGTCCGAGAGTTTCAAATTTTTATGAAAATTATGGTAGTACCGTAACCATTTTTACAGTACCGTAGTTTTTCGTTAAAAAAAATAGTTCAGACCCGAGGACACGGAGGAGATTGGATCTGACGTAGACGAGTAGAGCTTTGTTAGTATTCCTTTTTCCTACTAATTTACATTTCATCTTGCATATCTTATTGATGTTTCATATGTTTATGGGGAAGGATGACTCCTTCAGACTTCTTGTGTCCACCGATGCTATCTACCTTGTTTTTACTTGACAGTTTCATCATTTGATTTGGTTGTATGATATTCTGATATTGATGTTAGATTCGATTGGGTTGTATAATGATTGAGATTATGTTGATATTGAGCACCTTGTGGGTGCAAACTGATGCATAATGAGTTGTATTAGTTTATTTCTGAATAGATATATGCAAAATTTTCTCTTGATATCGTTTTATGCTGTAATGTTATAGTGTGGTCTATTTCTGAAAATTCGGTTGATAGCATGATTTTCTTGATGATAATTTTGTTTATACCAGTGATTTGGATTAGACCTTTCGAATTGAGTTTATTTCTCTAATATATATCAGCCTTTTGGAATTTTTCATTGATTGATGAATAAATTTTTGGGTGAACATCTTATTTGATGAATTTAGTTTAAAAAGTGAAGCTACTTCTTTAAATAAAATTAGTATATGAGTATGATTTTTGAATTGATATTGATTGATTAATTTAGTTGATGTTCATCCTATCTACTATTTGTTGGGAAGAAAGATTCCATGATCCAAATAAAGAGAGTGATGACTCCCTTACTTGGCACTGCGCAAAATTGGCAGTGGTACCAAAGACATGGGTTGAAGTCAAAATGAGAGGAAAAAAAAATCAAAAAATGACTCCTCGTCTTGGCACCGTGTTGATTTGCGGTGATATCGAAGTTAAGAGTTGAAGTCAAAAGAAAAAAGCATGTATCTATGTAGGTACATACCATGAGAGAAATCGTTTCACATTAACTCCGCTATTTTTGGATATGAGTTCTATTACATTGATTATGTGATCAATGTACTCTAACTTCGTCACCAGAAAAAAAAGGTGGTAATCAAATTAGAGAATGTGAATGATACATAAAAGGGAGGAACTAAAAAATTTTTCTGAGTGGAAAAAGATCTTGGAAATCCTATTCCTGTAAACAAAAGTATGATAAGTTTGAACTAAAACTGGGTGAAATCTCAAGATTGAAATTCTACTTATTGTACAAGTTGTGAAATTTTATTTGATTAAGTTCCAGATCTTGAGAATTGAATTCGAAGGATGATATGTTTATTTAGAATTTTATGAAATGATTGGTGAGAATTTTTCATTGGTGATTGTATTTTAGAAATTTATTCCTTGGATCAGTTTTTGATTTTGCTTGAGGACAAGCAAAGTTTGAGCCTTATGTGTTTCATGACACGAAAATTTATAGTATATTTTGTGCCATTTGATAGGTATTTTTTTGTCATATTCATGCTCTTTTGCTTATTTTTATGCCTTATTTATCAAATATTGTAGAATCTACACCTTTTATGGTTTTTGATGATTTTCAGTTAAAAAGACACCATTTTAAGGCGTTATCAAATATTACATTTCAATTTTCATGAAGAATTGAAGCCTCAAACCAAATTATGGCAGGGCTATAATTAATATTACGGTACCGTGGTATCACTAAACCTACAGAACAAACCACGGCACTACCGTAATTTCGGAGCACTGCCGTAATTTGGGGTGAATTTTGAATAGAAAGTTTTGCAGATATTACAGCACTGCTGTAATCCATATTATGGGCCGTAATTTTGATTGATTTTTCAACCGAGAGGTTTGATGAGTTTACGGCACTGCCGTTATCAAAAACATGGCCGTAATTCTAACCTGGATAACCGAATTTCACAGATATTTTGGAAGCCCGATTCTTGCGCTGATGATTTTGGACGATCTAGACCATCAATTTGAGATCTATAAAAAGGGAAATACGGAGGAGATCGAGGAGAGGACAGACACACGAAAAACCCCAATTTTCATCAACGTTCGAGAGAGAAATCGAGATTTGAGCCATCGCCCTAGGTTTCACCGCTGGGAAGTGTACAGTGCATATCCGGTCGAGAAATTTGAGGGGAAGCTGCGCCTAGAGGAAGAGAACATACTTCAGAAGTTTCAGAGTAAAAGGGGATCGATCGGAGGAGATATCAACAAAGGAAGCATCACCAGCACTATTCATCGCGCCTTCTAAAGTAAAATTACGGCTATAATTTTCATTACAGCCATGCTGTTTTTGATTTCCTCTTTCCTTTTGATTTCTAATCCTTTGAAACAATGGTTTATTTTAATTCTTCAACTATGCTAGCTTAAACACTTCATGGGACATGGGGTATAATCCTCTTAATTTCTTATTACTTGATGACTTTTATTTCATCAAGATAATTTTAATATGATAATTCTACTTATGTGACGATTGCCTTTAATTCTTCTTAGATTTATTTTACTAGCATGATTTAGAGTTTTTGTGATATGGACTAAAAAGTTATTTGTGAAAACTTGGAACCCTAAAATTGAATGTTAGGAACTCATCATAAGAAATTAGGTTTGTTCTTATTTATTGATTTTAGAAGTATATTGCCATGTTGATAATCTGAATCTAGGATTGAGTTATTGAAATAAACATGATGATACTGTGAGAAATCAAGTATCGGATCGTTGGAGAACCTTAAGTAGAACCTGTGAAACTATAATATGAAAATATGTAGTTTTCACTTGAGATGATTGACTTAGAATTCGGATGCATGAAAGTGATCCTTGAGTTCCTTGTCAATGATTTACTTGTTTTTAACATTGAATAGATACTATGAGAAAGTGAGGATTGGTTCCTTGTAAATTATCTGCGCGAAAGCTAGATAATTTCTTTATTAAGTAAATTATATCTTTATCGTAATAAAATTAGACTAACGACCTCTTATTTAGATATAATCATTAAAATTAAGGTGAATGTGTTGGGAAACCCCAGGGATATTTTACAATTTTTCAGAGATAGACATTACAGAATACATTGCACAGCGGAAGAATATCCCTGAAACAGGCCAGTGCCAAAAACCCAGTGAAGATCGTCATGCGATTGAGTTGACACAATGTGATAGTAAGTACCTAGAGCAAGCGTGGAGTTGATGTTGAAGTAGGCACCCAAGCGTTCGCCCTCTGCAGTCTCACACACACAGATGCCTCGAGCTCTCTTCTTCAATGCTTGGTGCTAGCCTCGGAAAGAAGATCCAAGCCTTAGGTCACCTTCTTCAAAGCTTGCACCACCTTCAAGGGAAGATGCGCCAAGAAAAGAAGGAGAGGAGATGAAGAAGATGCCGCCAAGCCTTCCAACTTGTTGCGCCAAGAGGAGGAAGCAAAGACGAAACTTGCTGCTTGATGGAAGAGGGATGTGCCACCCTTGATGCTCTTGCGCCCTTGCCCTTGCTCACGCCTTCAAGAATTTGTACCTAAAAAGGGGGCGACAAGGGGTCTCTTTTATAAGAGCAAGAGGCGGTTTGGCATGGGCTTAGATCATGACAAGTGTGCGGCTAAGATAAGGGGTTGACAATTAGGGTTTGAGGTTAGGAAAGTCTCCATGACTTTACCATAAACCTCTCCCACTTAGCCATATGCGCCCCAAGAGTTTCCTTAGAAGCTCTCAAGCCATATCAGCCCCAAGTCTTGCCTTAGAGGCAAGCATACCATCAAAGGCACAAGGGCTAGGTGCATAAAGCTTCGAAATGAAGCAAAAGGCGCCTCCCTCACCCCATTATGCCCCTAGGCGCCAATGGGGTGAGACTTCTCTGCATTGTTCCCTTTAGCCCATTACTTCTTCATGACAATATGTTATTGGGCCTCATTGGGTAATCAGCAAGCCCAAACTTCATTGCATAGGATGATTAAGCCATTGGATCCAATCCAATGCAACCCTAATCTGAATGTGACCAATCTTGGTCAAATACGGGTCAACTTGCCAAAAATAAAGTTTGGCTCCAATGACATTCTTCCATCAAATCAGACCCATTGGCGCTGATGAAATCTCCAAAATAGATCCGAGTTATCTAATAACTCGATCATAAGGCTTCCCGATCAATACGAGAACTCGAGTATCATGGTGTGCGACCCTGTAGGTTCCTTTGACGTTGGCAGTGCTGACCTAAGGTCACCACAAGCAGTGAGTGGCACCTAGTAGTGCATCACTGCTACCCAAGTCATTGGAATGGATATAGACATCCCCATCATCGCGACTAGGTACAGATACATTACAGTACCTTTACCGAATTGATATCCGATTGGACAAATGTGTCATCACATGTTTTCACCCAATCACATGGTCATGACTAAATCCAGTTTTCACCTGGGTATGGCCATACACTTTCAGTCATAGAACCATAGCGGAGCTCCATGGATATCATGGTTCCCTTAGGAAGGGGCAAATCCTTTGTCTGTACATTGATCTTCATATATGGGTTGCGACATACTCAATTATAGCCTTTATGACCTCCCAACTATGGTGAGGTGTTAGGCTGCATCAAAGCATGTCCCTAACTATATAGAAGAGTCAATGACCTCAAGTCTAAGGATCAATGCTTCTCCTATCACTTGTGAGGATAATTCATGACACCAAGTCATTACCTCACAGCGGGTCAATCCAGCATATCTCCACTGATACACCCATATGTCTGCGTTAGCACCTCGTGCCTAACCAGCCCATATACCAGTCTCACAAGTTCCAGAGCTATCCCAATCATTTGAGCACAGATCCAATTAGTCTATAGGGACATTATCATGTAAGTACATAATCATAGATATAGACAAACAACGATAACGACAATGCTAGAATGAAATATAAGTATCAAAGTCAAGTAGTACATAGGTTGACCAAATATAGGTCTCAGGGCATATACACCAAAATCTCCCACTTGCACTTAGACCTAGTGGTCGAGGATTCTCAAGCCCATATCCCTGGCATGACCATCATGCTTCTGCTGTGCCAAAGCTTTGGTCAGTGGATCTGCTAGATTGTTCTCTATATCAACTCTGCTAATCTTGACATCACCCCGATCAATGATCTCTCTGATTAGGTGAAATCTCCTGAGTATGTCTTTGGACCTTTGATGAGACCGTGGTTCCTTTGCCTATGCAATGGCTCCATTGTTGTCACAATAGAGCACAATGGGATCCACAGTAGTTAGAACCACCTGAAGATCAGATATGAACTTCCTTATCCAAATAGCTTCTTTGGCTGCGTCATAAGCAGCAACATACTCGGGCTCTGTTGTAGAATCAGCTATGGTGGACTGCTTGAAGCTCTTTCAGCAAACAGCGCCTCCATTCAATTTGAACACATTGCCGCCCTACGATCTAAAGTCATCAGGGTCAGACTGGAATGCTGCATTAGTGTAGCCCTGAACACTGAGTTCTTCATATCCCTCGTAGACCAAGTACAGATCCTTAGTTCTTCTTAGATACTTAAGGATGTTCTTTACAGACACCCAGTGCTGCAGACCTAGATTGGATTGGTATTTGCTGGTTATGCTCACAGCATAAGCCACATCTGGTCTAGTATACAACATTGCATACATGATCGATCCGACTGCCGAAGCATAGGGAACTCGACTCATTTCTGTTGGGGTATGCCCTTAAGGCTAATGTTTGAGGCCTTGGGATTGTATCAGTATCATGTATAAACTCTTATGTTTATAAAGGCAATGGTTGTTATTCAGGTTGTTACATTGTCTGCTGCAATAATTGTACTTCTGAATAATGTCTCAATGCTGTTCAGCTAGGCTGACATGCTATAAAGTCCTTAGTCGAGATATCTTGGTGAACATGAGACAGCCTTGATATGATTGAGACTAATATGTGTTCTAATCTTATAGGATGCTTCAAGCATGGAATAAGATGTAGACTCATGGGTACATTGGATGTACTGGACAGACCCTACTAGGATATTCAATTGCTTGTCACAATGTGAATAATCCTTGTTTTGCTTCAAGTGGCACATGTCCTCTGACTTAAGATCACTTGTGTTTCTAAATGATGATTGTCATTGTTTTGAGGTAGTTCAATATCATTTGAAACATAATGGTTATAGACTATCTTGGATAATGATCATGAGTCAGGTTAGGGCACTAGTGATAGATATAGGATTGCCGTCTCCTTAATTGGAGTGTGATGTTCTAATGGGCCCCCCCCCTTAAATGAGATGATTGAGAAAGTGTATGGCCATACCCAGGTGACTATGTTCATCTGATCTAATCATGCTCATCATATTGGAGCTACAAGCTTGACACGCTTGTCCAATAAGAACATCCAGTGGCAAAGGAAATATGTATGCCTAGTGAGTTGATTCACACTTGTGCTGTGGTTTGGGTGTAGTCTTGGAAGACTCTTTCCTCTATATCGGGAGACAGTGATGTGTTGCTAGATACCCCTCACTGATCGTGATAACGCAAGTTATCGTTACCGACATTTAAAGGAAACCCTCAGGGTCGCACAATTTGATGATATGGCTTACTTAAGTCAGATCGTGTGGACTGAATTGTTTAGTTCAGTTTAAAGGGATTTAAACTCTGATTATAAGTGAGATCTGGTCTGATCATGTTTGATTGATTAGGGCTTGAGATCGGTAAGCTTCGATCGAGAGTGTTGATGCTAGATCGGTGAGATCAGAAGCATCAGGAGATGAATGGTCAGATCTGGAACCTTAGGGTTTAATTCGATCTGGACTAAAAGCTTGGGCTGATTTGGTTTGGTCATTGAACCAAATACATTGAACCAGCTCATGTGTGAGCGCATGGTTCATATGGGAGAAGGGATATGCGTTTGGTTCACTTCAAGTGAACGCATAACGCATGAAATCAAGTGGTTGCTATTTTTTGAATTTCGGTTTTCCAAAATGGGAACGTCTCCACGTTCGAAGGCAATGCTTCTCGATTCTCATCTCTCGCCCCTTTGCTCTTGACGACTCATGGCTTGCGTTGTGAAGGTTGATGACAAGAGAGGATTCGGCCAAGCAAAGAGTAGATCTCTTCCCTTCCATTCGACAAGGACCCTTGAAGCCTTGCTAGCACAAGGAACACAAGGAGTAGCCATCATCCTCTTGTGTGCGCCACCTTTGGAGGAGAGCCCCTTTCGCCCTCTTGCTTCCAAGGCACCATCCAAGCGATGGCTATGGTAAGATCACATCTTGATCTTAGTAAAACTTAAGTTGATCATATGGTTATACCACATGCGATCTTATGAAGCCCTAGAAAATTTCTTGAATGCGCATGCTTTAGGGTTTCGCCCCCCTCATGAAAGGGGTACTTACAATTTCATCCGTCTCAGCCTATGTGGTGGGACATTGGCTCTTTGAGAGAGTAAGGTCATGTCTTATTTGTAGGTATGCTCTTTTGGATTGCTCCATATAGAACCTTTCCAAGACCTTATAAATGTAAGTACTCTAACTAAGGGTGAGGAGCCTCTTGGATCTATCCCGGTAGATCTTCACGCCTAGTATATAGGCGGCCTACCCTAAGTCTTTCATTTTGAAACATTTCCCCAACTATGTCTGCACAGACTGAAGATTGGCAATGTCGTTTCCAATGAGCAGTATGTCATCGACATACAAGACCAGAAAAGTCACCAAGCTCCCACTGAATTTTCTGTATACACATGTGTCATTTTCACTTTTGATAAAGCCATAATCTCTCACATCTTCATCAAACCGAAGATTCCAACTTCGAGATGCTTGCTTTAATCCATAAATGGATTTCTTTAACTCGCAGACCTTACTTGTATCTGCAGGTTGGATGAATCCATCATGTTGTGTCATATACACATCCTCTATCAACTTTCCGTTAAGGAATGCTGTCTTAACATCCATCTACCATATCTCATAATCATGATATGCAGCTATAGCAAGCAAAATCCAAATGGATTTGATCATGGCAACTAGCGAAAAGGTTTCATCATAGTTCACCCCATGTACCTATCTGAATCCTTTAGTCACTAGTCTACCTTTGTAGGTAACTATGTTGCCATCCATGTCAGTCTTCCTTTTGAAGATCCATTTTTACCCTATGGGTTTTACCCTATCAGGTAGCTCAGCCAAATCCCAGAGTTAGTTAGCCGACATGGAATCCATCTCGGATTGCATGTCCTCAAGCCATCTCTCGGAGTCCGGTCAAGAGACTGCATCATCGTAGGTGCATGGCTCATCTTTGATGATGAAGATTCTGTCATGTTGGGTCGGCAGCGACCCATACCTCTCAGGTGCATGACGAATCCTCTAAGGCATGTTGGATTTACATGGTAAGTCCTAGGTGATTAGAGGAAATTTATGGCAAACTCTTGGAGAGTTACCAAAACCCAAAACCCTAATTGCCTCCCCTTAACCCTAGCCACCCCCTTTTTCTTCATGACTTGCGCCCACATCCCTCTTGCCTTGCCACCCCTTACTTCTATATAATAGAAGTATGCGTGGGACTCAAAGTGATGCAAAAATTCAAGAGGCATGAACATCAATTGGCGAGAGCAAGGCATAAGGGTGAGGACATCAAAGCTTGGCACAATCTTCTTCCATCTTCATAGCCGCAAGCCTTCTTCCTCCTTTCCTCTTGGCGCAAGGAGCATTGGTTCTTGGCGGCTTGTCTTCTTCCCTCTTCCTTCTTGGCGCAACTTATCTAGATGGTGGCTCAAGTAAAGTGGAGGTCTCCCTAATGCTTGGATCTTCTTCCCGAGGCTAGCACAGGGCGTGGAAGAAGAGAGCTCGAGGCATCCGTGTGTGTGAGACTGTAGAGGGCGCATGCTTGGGTGCCTACCTCAACATCAGCCTCGTCTTGCTTTAAGGTATTTTCTAACTCATCGTGTCGACTCCCTCGCATGACGATCTTCACTGGGTTTTTGGGACTGGCCTATTTTGGGGATAATCTTCTGCTGTGCAATGTATTTGTGTTGATATGACTCCGAAAAATTATAAAATATCCCTGGGGTTTCCCAATAGTGTATCAAAGCGACTTGCGAGACTCAAATGATGTAATTTCATGCTTTTCCTTGGTCACATGCCATATCTCAATTTTCGCAAATTGCATGATCACATGGCTCATGAATTTTTCTAAGTAAGAAAAATTAGGGTTTCTTGTTCCTATCATCTTGTCAATCTCTTTTGGATTTTTGGGTTATTTTTCTTGCTTGATTTAAAGATCAAAGGCACACATAGTGTTGTCAAGTAGGACGGGCATTGTGTCTTCGGACTGGCCGGGTCTCTTAATCTGACAAAATTGCTAGCCGAAAGGATCGATGAAATCATCATGAAAACTAATCGCGAATAACCAAAAGATTTGTGATTAGAAGATGAGGAAAAGAGACTTGTTTTATGAAAAAGTAAAATTTTAGATTTTATGTTTTTCATGAGAATGTAGAATTGCATGAGTAAATACCTTAGTTGTGCATAATGTTGTGGTCAAAACTTAAGCCTCTTTGCATGCCTGTGATGCATCCATGTGCGGCCTGCTTGCCATCTCTTTCTTTTGTTTTGTAAAATTGCTTATGATGAAGAATAGGGGATACATCCTTGGATGATTGGCGCATGCTAGAGGCTTGGTGCGCAAGCTTCAACTTAGGGTGGCGCTTGCTTGCATGATGGCGCAAGAGGGCAAGGCCGAGCCTTAGGGCTTGTGAGTAGCCATCTTGGCCCTTGCAAGGTGGCGGTTCACCTTTGGAGGAAGCCCATGGCATTGGCCAAACCATGGGGTGTGCTTCTAGAGTTTCCCTAGAACTACCTCTAGGGTTTGAGAGCTAAACCATGGATAGGAGGACCTTGGAGCCAACCTTGAAGACCAAGCTAGAGGTCGGCTAGGCTTGGTCTAGTTTTAAGGAGCTTGAGTCCTAAGTCAAGAGTTGAACCTCCTTTTGGCATGCCTGTGATGTTTTATCGTTATGTTATCACTATAGGATTGCATGCCTGTATTGTTAGAAATAAGATAAAACTGATGAGACCTTAAACAAAAACCCTCAATTAAAATATTAAGTTATCAATCAGTGGAGTTGTGAACTGTTTCCCACCCCTATGGGACACACCCACTTATCTTTAGAAAGTGTGTGGTGGCAATGGTTTCCCAAGTCCAGTTTTAACCTGGGCGTGCCTTCGCAAGGAAACTCGTTGGACCTAGGCATAACGGTTATGAATGGACTTGACTAGATTTTCATATATGCTAGGCACATGATGAAACTCTAGAGGCATCATTAAGAGGTTAGGGTTTCATGTTGTATCCAGCCCTCACTGGACATGGAATGCCTATACTATCTCAATAAGGGTAATTGCTTAGAGCAATCGGTCGACGTGCCCACCTCAGGAAGCATAGGTCACTCTGTGCATCTCATCCTACCCTCGTGGAATGCGAAGCCTCATGTGGAATAAGGACCCCATCTCACTAGGAAATCTTAAATTTCTCGATTGACTTTGTGGGTTGTCAATTCGATTAAAATAGTGGGAGCCATATTCATTTAAAACAAGTCCAGTTTAAATGATTTGAAGTAGTACTAATTTGCTGTTTCTTGACTGTTGTAGAACAATGGCAATGAACAATAGCGGATTGACACTGCGATCACTTCTTGATAAGGATAAGTTGGTTGGAACCAACTTTATGGACTAGCATCGGAACTTGAGGATAGCCCTCAAGCTCGAGAAGAAGTTGTATGCCCTTGAGCAGCCTCTTCTTGCGGCTCCTGCGCCTAATGCCTGAACGACAGATAGGGATGCTTTTAGAAAGCATTAGGATGACTCTTTGGAGGTAGCATGTCTCATGTTAGCCACTATGGCACCTGAGCTTCAGGTGCAATATGAGGAGTAGAATGCTTTTCAAATGATTACTCATTTGAAACAGATGTTCGAGGCTTAGGCAAGAACTAAGATATATGACACTGCCAAAGCAATCTTTCGGTGCAAGTTATCTGAAGGTGCACCAGTAAGACCCCATGTTCTCAAGATGATTGGGAAGATGGATCTTATTCTACAGTCCCTGCCCCCTAGCTTCAGTCGATTTATTATAAATTTCAATATGAACCGGATTGATTGCACATGGGAGGAACTGTTGAATATGTTCCAAACAACCGAGCGTGAAATGGGAAAGACCAAACCCAATTATGTTCTTTTCGTCCCTACGGCCAAGAAGATGAAGAAGAAGGGTAAGGCACGTGCTAAGGGTAGTGCCAAGGGTCCTAACAAGGCCCTGAAGAAAAAGGCAAAGAAGTCAAAGGACTAGAGGTGCTTCCACTGTGGCGAGCAGGGTCACTGGAGGAGGGACTGCAAGCAACTTTAGAATGATGAGAAGAATGGTTTGGCCTTAGCTTCTTGCTCAGGTACTTATGTTACTGAAGTAAGCCTTTCTACTTCTATGTCATGAGTATTGGATACCGCATGTGGAGCTCATATTTGTACAAATATGCAGGGGCTCAAGAAAACTAGATCGGTGCGGCCTGGAGATATTGACCTACGAGTTGGAAACGGGGCACAAGTTGCTGCTGTTGCTATAGGAGTTTTGACTCTCTCCCTACCTTCTGGACTTCAATTAGAACTAGATCATTGCTACTATGTGCCTTCACTTACTAAAAATATTGTATCCATTCCTTGCTTGGCAAAGAATGAATTTAAGTTTGAAATAAAGGAGAACTCTTGTTCTTTCTCATTTGCAAACATGTTTTATGGGAAGGGTACTTTATGCAATGGGTTATATGTCTTGGACATGGATAGTTCTATTTGTAACATAAATAATAAAAGGACCAAACTGAGTGGTTCAGTTGGTGCTTTCCTTTGGCATTGTCGATTAGCCCATATAAACAAAAATCGTATCCAACAACTCCATGTAAATGAGTTGTTAGATTCAAGTTCCTTGGAGGAATTTGAAACTTGTGAGCCTTGTTTATTAGGGAATATGACAAAAGCGCCCTTCACCAAGATTGGTGAGAGGGCAGGAGGTTTATTGGATCTCATACATACTTATGTGTGTGGCCCATCCAATAAACAAGCCAGAGGAGGGTATAACTACTTCATCACATTTACTGATGACTTCAGTAGATATGGTTATGTCTACTTGATGAGACATAAGTCTGAATACTTTGAAAAATTTAAGAAGTTCAGACATGAAGTAGAGAACCAGCTTGGTAGATCCATTAAGGCCCTTCGATCAGATCGTGGTAGAGGGTACCTAAGTGGTGAGTTCTTTGACTATTTGAGAGAGTGTGGGATCCTATCCCAACTCACTCTTCCTGGAAAACTTCAATGGAATGGTATGTCTGAAAGGAGAAATCGAACTTTGTTGGACATGGTTCGGTCTATGATGAGTCATGCAACTCTACCTCCCTCATTATGGGGTCATGCACTTGAGACAGATTCTCTGATACTGAATAACGTTCCATCTAAGAGTGTCTCCAAGACACCATACGAGGTATGGAGTGGGAGATGCCCTAATCTCACTTTTATTAAGATATGGGGATGTGAGGCTTATGTCAAACGTTAGGATTCTAGCAAGCTAGAACCTAGATATGATAAATGTGTGTTTGTGGGGTACCCTAAGGAAACTAAGAGTTACTACTTCTAAGTTCCTAGCGAGAACAAAGTTTTTGTTCCTCGGGGTGTTGTCTTTCTTGAGAAAGAATTTCTCATGAAAGAAGTTAGTGGGAGAAAGTTTAACTTGGACGAGGTCCAAGTGCAACCACAAGACACAGAGATGGATCCTAAGCCACATGCACAGGTTGCTGGGCAACCTGAGGCTCAGACACAAGCCCCACGTAGGTCTGGGAGGATTCGTCGTGTGCCTGAGAGGTATGGGTCGCTACCGACTCAACACAAAGGGATCTTCATCATTGAGGATGAACCCATGACTTATGATGAGGCGGTCAGTGGACTGGATTCCCAGAAATGGCTTGAGGCTATGAGATCCGAGATGGATTCCATGTCAGCTAACCAAGTCTGGGATTTGGTTGAGCTGCCTGATTGGCTAAAACACATAAGGTGTAAATGGGTCTTCAAGAGGAAGACAAACATAGATGGCAACATAGTTACCTATAAATGTATACTAGTGGCTAAGGGATTCAAACAAGTCCACAGGGTAGACTATGATGAAACCTTCTCGCCGGTTGCCATGATCAAATCCATTCGGATTCTGCTTGCTATAGATGCATATCATGACTATGAGATATGGCAGATAGATGTGAAGACAGCATTCCTTAAGGGGAAGCTGGCTGAGGATGTGTACATGACACAACCTGATGGCTTCATCCATCCTGCAGATGCCAATAAGGTCTGCAGGCTAAAGAAATCCATTTATGAATTAAAGCAAGCATCTCGAAGTTGGAATCTTCGGTTTAATGAAGCTGTGAGAGATTATGGCTTTATCAAAAGCGAAGTTGACGCTTGTGTATGCAGAAAATTCAGTGGGAGCTTGGTGACTTTTCTGGTCTTGTATGCCGATGGCATACTGCTCATCGGAAACGACATCGCTAGTCTTCAAGCTGTGAAGACATGGTTAGGGAAGTGTTTCGAGATGAAGGACTTAGGGGAGGCCACCTATATCCTAGGTGTGAGGATCTACCGGGATAGATCCAGAGGCTCCTGACCCTTAGTCCATGTACCTACATTGATAAGGTCTTGGAGAGGTTCAACTTGGAGCAATTCAAAAAAGGATACCTTCCAGTGAGATATGGTCTTACTCTCTCAAAGAGCCAGTGTCCCACCACGCAGGCCGTATTTTGCGCAAAATTTATTTTTCCTGTAAAAAGAGAAGAAAATATTAGTTCTAAAAATAAAGTAAAATAAAAGAAACTAACTAAAAAAAGAGTGCTTGGGTTGCCTCCCAAAAAGTGCTAGTTTTTAGGTCCATAGCATGACCAAAAATCAAACATCATGGTGAAGCAGGTGGATCAATACCGTAGTAAATAGCATATAACTTTCTGCTTTTCCGTTGTCCTAAAAGTTTAGCCACTAATCCAAATATCCAAAATTTCATATAAATCAAGATTGACATGGCTTTCTCAAACATGCAGAAATCAAAATCAAAATTTTCAATTCCACTCAAAGGATATTCAATAATCTTCTTAAATTTATTAGAAAGCAAAATCATTAGTCCTTTCTTCAAATTTATATCTTCAATTGCAATAGGACTTTGATCAAAAGATTCAAGTATTGGATAATGAAAACAGTCTTTCTATCTCACATTAGATACCTCAATAAAGAATAAATTTTCAAATAGATCAGTAGACATGGGCAAAGCATCAGAGTGAGATTCATCAATATTCATAATTTTCAAATTCTTTTCAAGTTCTTCATGCACTTCATCAATTTCAAAATTACTAACAAAATCAGAGTAAGAGTTTTCTAAATCAGTCCCCTCATATCCTTCATCAGATTCAACCACAAATAATATATCATCAAAAGAATCAATTTCAAAACTATCATTAGAATCAAATGGAGATTTAACAAAATCAATTTTCTCAAATTTTTCCACAAATAAATTATCAGTTGAATCAATTTTACAATCATCAAAATCAGAGTAAGATTCATTAATATTCACATAAGGCTCAATCTCAAAACAATCATAATTAGAGGGGGAATTTTCTAAATCAATTTCTTCAGTTTCCAAATCAAACTCAAATAAACAAGATTGCTGTGCTATCTGGGTTTCCAAAATTTCCTTATGAGCTGTTAAAGATTCTACTTGAGAAGGAAGCTGACTAATTATCCCTTGAAGACCTTCAAATAAAGAAGTTCTTCATGCACTTCATCAATTTCAAAATTACTAACAAAATCAGAGTAAGATTTTTCTAAATTAGTCCCCTCATATCCTTCATCAGATTCAACCACAAATAATACATCATCAAAAGAATCAATTTCAGAAGTATCATTAGAATCGAAGGGAGAATTAACAAAATCAATTTTCTCAAATTTCTCCACAAATAAATTATCAGATGAGTCAATTTTACAATCATCAAAATTAGAGTGAGATTCATTAATGTTCATAAAAGGCTCAATCTCAAAACAATCATGATCAGAGGGGGGATTTTCTAAATAAATTTCTTCAGTTTCCAAATTAAAATCAAATAAACAAGATTGTTGTGCTATCTGGGTTTCCAAAATTTTCTTATGAGCTGTTAAAGATTCTACTTGAGAAGCAAGCTGACTAATTATCCCTTGAAGATCTTCAATTTTCTTACTTCGATTTGTCATGATTTGAATTTGATTTGTCATGAATTTTTCAAGCATGGATTTTAACCTAGAATTTTTAGTATCCTCAAAGTATGGTTCAGAAACATGATTTGAAGGAGTTCAAATTTGGCAATAAGAGAGATATAAATGGAGTCTACGAGTACCCTAGCCAAATACGTGGAAGCTCTTAAATAAGCTAGCAAGCTCATCCTTAAAGCTAGCTCAGTAATTGGAAGAGCACTACTTCAACCATTCAATAAACTAAAGACGCATGTTAGGACCAAATATCTTCAATGTCAAGTCAAAGCCCAACATCAACGCTGATCCTTGCCACGCACACTTGGAGCCAAAAGTGGAAACTCTCCCACGTCTCTTTGCACAACGCTCATCTCCAACGCTGGAACGATACGATGCTCACTTGCAGCCAACAATGGAAACATCTCCAACGTCTCTCTCTGCTACCGAAGATGGAAACTCCAACACTCACCTGCAACGTCTGCCAAAGCTTCCCCTATATGTATCTCTCGTTTGCATCCTTGTAATACCAGATTTGTTGAATGAATGAAATAGGTTTTTTCTTCCAATGGAATCGGATGTTTCCTATCCCCTTCCACTCTGAAGTGCTTGTGTCACCTAGCTTTCCCTTCCTCCTCCTTCCCCAAACTCTCCTGCTCCGCAGCAAGCATCCGCACATTTTAGCCAACTTCCAGATTTCCAAAATTTTGGAAGCTCACCGCCAACGATCTAGCCAGCGGATCTCCGCTAGATTTCGGCCACCATTCCTCCTCCCACTGAAGAATCTCCAGCCTCCAGCATCTGCCCATCCACCCCTCCGATCGCTAGAATCGGAAGAATCACCATCACGCCCAGCTTCTTCCGATTCTAGCGATCGGAGGGGTGGATGGGCAGATGCTGGAGGCTGGAGATTCTTCAGTGGGAGGAGGAATGGTGGCCGAAATCTAGCGGAGATCCGCTGGCTAGATCGTTGGCGGCGAGCTTCCAAAATTTTGGAAATCTGGAAGTTGGCTGAAATGTGCGGATGCTTGCTGCGGAGCAGGAGAGTTTGGGGAAAGAGGAGGAAGGGAAAGCTAGGTGACACAAGCACTTCAGAGTGGAAGAGGATAGGAAACATCCGATTCCATTGGAAGGAAAAACCTATTTCATTCATTCAACAAATCTGGTATTACAAGGATGCAAACGAGAGATACATATAGGGGAAGCTTTGGCAGACGTTGCAGGCGAGTGTTGGAGTTTCCATCTTCGGCAGCAGAGAGAGACGTTGGAGATGTTTCCATTGTTGGCTGCAAGTGAGCATCGTATTAGTCTTCTTTGTGCAGGAATTTTAAGAAGTTGGCAGAACAAAAGTTTATAACCTTGGCACGATTAGGAAACACAAATCTTGTTCTACCTCTCGGATCAGAGATGGTTTCATTTTAGAGGCAACGAGTCATCCTAGAAGGCATCGCAAGAATTACTACCTGAAATCATTAACTTTGTTACATGCTTCCACATCAAAAAACAAAAATAAATAATTGAATTAGTTTCATCTTCACACGCTCCCGTCCTACATCAGGGGGCGCAAGTAAGGGTATGGCCGAGCCTTGTGCTTGTGAGCTATCCCTCTTGTGGCTTGCAAGATGGCGCATCTTCCTTGGAGGAGGATCCATGGCATTGGCCAAACCTATAAGTGCTTCTAGGGTTTCCCTAAAAGTACCTCTCGGGTTTGAGAGCTAAACCATAGAAAGGAGGACCTTGGAGTCAACCTTGAAGACCAAGCAAGAGGTCAGCTAGGCTAGGTCTAGTTTTAGGGGATTGAGTCCTAGGTCAAGAGTTGAAACTCTTTTTGGCATGGGTTGGTTCATTGTCTTGAATGAGCTATGATCACATCATCCTTTATTTGATTTCTTAACAAAAGATAAAGCATGCCTGTGATGTTTTATCGTTATGTTATCACCATATGATTGCTTGCATGTAATGTTAGACATAAGATAAAACTGAAATGATGAGACCTGAAGAACCCTCGATCAAAATATCAAGTCTGGTAGCCTTCTAACGCATGGCCCTTACCAAGTTATCGATCAGTGGTGTTATGAACTGTTTCCCACCCTCGTGGGACACACCCACTTATCTTTAGAAGGTGTGTGGTGGCAATGCTTTCCCCAGTCCAGTTTTACCCTGGACGTGTCTTCGCAAGGAAACTCATTGGCCTTGGACATAACGGTTAGGAATGGACTTGACTAGATTTTCATATGTGCTGGGCACATGATGAAACTCTAGAGGCATCGTTGAGAAGTTTGAGTTTCTTGTCGTATCCAGCCCTCACTGGACATGAAATGCCTGGACTGTCTCAATAAGGGGAATTGCTTAAAGCAATCGGCCGGCGTGCCCACCTTAAGAAGCATGTGTCACTTTGTGCATCTCATCCCACCCTCGTGGGATGCAAAACCCTGTGTGGAATAAGGATCTCATCTCACTAGGAAATCCCGCATTTCCCGATTGACTTTCTATGTTGTTAATTCAATTAAAATAGTGGGAGCCATAATCATTTAAAACAAGTCCAATTTAAATGATTTGAAGTAGTACTAATATGTTATTTCTTGCTGGTTGTAGGACAATGGCTATTGACACTAGCGGACAAACACTGCCATCCCTTCTCGATAAGGATAAGTTGGTTGGATCCAACTTGATTGACTAGCATCGGAACTTAAGTATAGCCCTCAAGCTCGAGAAGAAGTTGTATGTCGTCGAACGGCCTCTTCCAGCGGCTCCTATGCCTAATGCCCGGACGGCAGGCAGCGATGCTTTTAGAAAGCATCAGGATGACTCTTTGGAGGTTACATGTCTCATGCTAGCCACTATGGCACCTGAACTTCAGGTGCAATATGGTGAGTAGAACGCTTTTCAGATGATCACGCATATGAAATAGATGTTCGAGGCTCAAGCTGGAACTGAGAGATATGACACTGCCAAAGCAGTATTTCGGTGCAAGTTGTCTGAGGGTGCACAAGTGAGACCCCACGTTTTCATGTTGATTGGGAATGTGGATCATCTCACGAGACTGGGACACACCATAGATAACGAGCTGGTTGTGGATCTTATTCTACAGTCCCTGCCCCCTAGGTTTAGTCTATTTATCATAAATTTTAACATGAACCGGATTGATTGCACAAGGGAGGAACTACTGAATATGCTCCACACAGCTGAGCGTGAGATGTGTAAGACCAAACCCAATTCTATTCTTTTGGTCCCTGCGACCAAGAAGATGAAGAAGAAGGGTAAGGCACATGCTAAGGGTAGTGCCAAAGGTCCTACCAAGACACTGAAGAAAAAGGTAAAGAAGTCAAAGGAACAGAGGTGCTTCCATTGTGGCGAGCAGGGTCACTGGAGGAGGGCATGCAAGCAACTTCAGAATGAGGAGAAGAAAGGCTTGGCCTTAGCTTCTAGCTCAGGTAATTATGTTACTCAAGTCAACCTTTCTACTTCTATGTCATGGGTATTGGATACTGCATGTGGAGCTCATATTTGTACAAATATGCAGGGGCTCAAGAAAAGTAGATCGGTGTGTCCTGGAGAGATGGACCTATGAGATGGAAACGGGGCACAAGTTGCTGCTGTTGCTGTAGGTGTTTTGACTCTCACCCTACCTTCTAGACTTCAATTAGAACTAGATAATTGTTATTATGTACCTTTGTTGACTAAAAACATTGTATCCATTCCTTGCTTGGCAAAGAAAGGATTTAAGTTTGAAATAAAGGAGAACTTGTTGGTGTATATGCCCTATGACCTAGTATTGGTCTATTATTGTACTACTTAACTTTGATATTTATATCATTCTGGCATTGTCATTATCGTTGTTTGTCTACATCTGCGATTATGTACTTACATGATAATGTCCCTGGAGACAGATTGACTCTATGCTCAAATGATTGTGTCCAGTCGATGTACCTGAGTGGATATGGGACAGCTCTGGTACTTGTGAGACTAGTATATGGGCTCATTAGGCACGAGGTTCTAATGCTGACATATGGGTATATCAGTGGTGGATATACTGGATAGACCCACTGTGAGGCAATGACCTGGTGTCATGAGTTATCCTCACAAGTGATAGGAGATGCATTGTGAAGGGTCCCCTTCAAGGGGGAGCGCAAGCATGAAAAACCCCTTTCAAGAGGGGGGCAAACCCTAGAACATGCGGAAATGTATTCTTCTAGAGTTTCAATAAAATCGTTTGCATGAACTCATGTAAATGATCAACTTTATAATTAACCAAAGATCAAGTTTGAGATCTTTTACCATAGCCATGTAAGGGTGGCGGCTTGGAAGCTAGAGGCCGAAGAGGGCTCTCCTCCAAAGAAGACACACACAAAGGATGAAGGCTTACTTCTTGCGCAACTTGATGTGCTAGCAACAATTGCCAAGGTGCCCTTTGGTGTTGAGGAGATGAGATGTTCTTCCTTGTCGCCGAGAGCTCTTCTCCAAGATCGTCCACACACCACCCACGAGAGAGAGCTTCGAAAGACACAAGGAACATTAAGCTTTTGCGTTATTTGGCGTTAGGCGTTTTCAAGACTTCCCATTAAGGAAAGTCATCAAGACATGCGTTCATGTCTTGTGAACTTATCCCCAACGCCAATTCAATTGAACCAATCGAACACAAATGTGAACCGGATCAATTGAATTCGGTTCAATTCCAATTGGTCCAAAGACCAAAAGAACCAACCCAAGCCATGGTCTAAATCTCTATGAACCATGAAGATTCAAGATCTAACCGTACATCTCATGATGCTCTTGATCTCACCGATCTAGCATCCACACTCTCGATCGAAGCTTACCGATCTCAAGCCCTAATCAATCAAACATGATCAGACTGGATCTCACTTACAATCAGAGTTTAAACTCCTTTAAACTGAATCAAAACAATCCAGTCCACACGATCTGACTCAAGTAAGCCATATCACCAAATTGTGCGACCCTAAGGGTTTCCTTTAAATGTCGGTAACGATAACTCTCGTTATCACAATCAGTGAGGGGTATCTAGCAACACATCACTGTCTCCCGATATAAAGGAAAGAGTCTTCCAAGACTACACCCAAATCACAGCACAAGGTGAATCAACATCACAAGGCATACAAGCATCCTTTGCCACTGGATGTTCTTATTGGACAAGCGAGTCAAGCTTGTTACTCCAATACAATGAGCATGATTAGATCAGATCAACATAGTCATCTGGGTATGGCCATACACTTTCTCAATCATCTCATATAAGGGGGGCCCTTTAGAACATCACACTCCTTAAACAAGGAGACGGCAATCCTATGTCTATCACTAGTGCCCTAACATGATTCAAGCTCACCATCCAAGATAGTCTATAATCATTATGTTTCAAATGATATTGAACTACCTCAAGACAATGACAATCATCATTTAGAAACACAAATGATCTCAAGTCAGAGGACATGTGCCACTTAGTGCTTACAAGGAATATTCACATTGTGACAAGCAATGGAATATCCTAGTAGGGTCTGTCCAGTACATCCAATGTACCCATGAGTCTACATCTTATTCCATGCTCGAAGCATCCTATAAGATTAGCACTCATATTAGTCTCAATCATATCAAGGCTGTCTCATGTTCACCAAGATATCTCGACTAAGGACATAGAGCATGTCAGCCAAGCTGAACAGCTTTGAGACATTATTCAGTAGTACACTTATTACAGCAGACAAGGTAACAACCTGAATAATAACCATGCCTTTATAAACACAAAAGTTTATTACATGATACTTATACAATCCCAAAGGCCTCAAACATTAGCCTTAAGGGCATACCCCAACAATCTCCCACTTGCACTTAATCTAATGGTTGAGAAATCTCAAACCCATATTATTACAGTGCTTCTCATGCTTCTGCTGCGCCAGAGGCTTGGTAAGCGGGTCTGCCAGATTGTCATCTGTATGAACCTTGCAAATTTTGATCTCGCCTCGATCAATGATCTCCCGGATCAAGTGAAACCGTCTCTGTATGTGCTTGGACTTCTGGTGCGACCGTGGTTCCTTTGCTTGTGCGATGGCTCCAGTGTTATCACAGAAGATAACCAAAGGATCAGCACTCGAAGGAACGACACCAAGTTCTCTCACGAACTTACGAATCCACACTGCCTCCTTGGATGCTTCCGAGGCTGCAACATACTCGGCTTCTGTTGTGGAATCAGCAACAGTTGACTGTTTGAAACTCTTCCACACCACTGCTCCACCATTCAAGCTAAAAATATAGCCTGATTGCGATCGGAAATCATCCTGGTCCGACTGGAACGAAGCGTCAGTATATCCCTCTATACTGAGTTCTTCCTGACCACCATATAACAAGAACATATCTTTGGTCCTCCGCAGATATTTTAAGATGTTCTTGACCGCAATCCAGTGCGCCATACCTAGATTACTTTGGAACCGACTGGTCACGCTTAACCCGTAAGCGACGTCTGGGCGAGTACACAACATCGCATACATAATGGACCCAATAGCCGAAGCATAAGGCCTATTGTCCATTTCATATTTCTCAGTCTGTGTTTGTGGACACTGACTCTTTGAAAGACTCAGACCATGTCTGACTGGAAGATATCCACGTTTAGAATTTTCTAAATGGAATCTCTCCAGGACTTTATCGATGTAAGTACTCTGGCATAGCCCGAGAAGCCTCTTAGATCTATCCCGGTAGATCTTCACACCTAATACATAGGCTGCTTCTCCTAGATCTTTCATCTGGAAACATTTTCCTAACCATGCTTTAACCGCATGCAGTTCAGGAATATCATTTCCAATGATCAAGATATCATCGACGTAGAGTATTAGGAATGTAATCACGCTCCCACTAAACCTCTTATATACACACGGGTCATCCTCGTTCTTGATGAAACCAAACTCAGAGATTGATTCATCAAAACGAATATTCCAGCTTCTTGATGCTTGCTTAAGTCCATAAATGGACTTCTTTAACTTGCATATCTTATGACGATCTGATGGATTAGTGAAACCCTCAGGTTGTGTCATATACACATCCTCATCCAGATTTCCATTAAGGAAAGCTGTCTTCACATCCATCTGCCAGATCTCATAGTCGTAATATGCAGCTATCGCGAAAAGAATCCGAATAGACTTAAACATGGCTACAGGAGAGAAAGTTTCATCATAATCTATCCCGTAGATTTGTTTGAAACCTTTCGCAACTAGCCTGCCTTTATAGGTAACCACGTTACCATCCATGTCAATCTTCTTCTTGAAGATCCATTTACAGCCTATAGGGATTACTCCCGGAGGCGGATCAACCAAATCCCAGACTTGGTTATCTGACATGGAGTCCATTTCGGCTCGCATAGCTTCAAGCCATCTAGCTGACTCCGGTCCACTGACCGCATCCGCATAAGTAAGGGGTTCATCATTGTTAATGATGTAGACTCCGTCATAGCGCTCAGGCTGTCGACGGATCCTTCCCGATCTTCGCGGTTCCCGTGATATCTGAGCCTCAGGTTGTTCAATAACCGGCTCAGGCTCATCCAACTGCGCTTGACTACTTTGTCCTTCCTCTGGATTCTCATCCAGCTTTATTTCTCTCCCACTGGCCTCTTGCAGAAGAAACTCCTTCTCAAGAAATATGGCCGTCCGAGCAACAAATACCTTGTTCTCTTTGGGATCGTAGAAATAATAACCCTTAGTTTCCTTAGGGTAACCGACAAAGATACATTTCTCAGATCTGCTCTCCAGTTTCCCAGAGGCGAGCTTTTTGACATAAGCCTCGCAACCCCAGATCCTGATAAATGTCAAGCTAGGCTGTTTCCCATACCATAACTCATATGGCGTCTTTGAAACTGCCTTGGATGGCACTCGGTTTAGTACCTTTGCAGCTGTTTCCAGTGCAAAACCCCAAAAGGAATATGGAAGAGTAGCCTGACTCATCATAGAACGAACCATATCAAGTAACGTTCTATTTCTCCTCTCGGACACACCATTCCATTGCGGTGTTCCTGGCGGAGTGAGCTGTGAGATAATCCCATACTCCTTTAGATAGTCAGTAAATTCTCGACTTAGGTATTCACCACCTCGATCAGAACGAAGTGCCTTGATATTTCGGCCTAGCAGATTTTGTACTTCATTTTTGAACTCTTTGAACTTGTCAAAAGATTCACTTTTATGTCTCATTAGATAGACATACCCATACCTACTGAAATCATCAGTAAAGGTAATGAAGTACAGATAGCCACCTCTGGCATGTTTACTAAATGGCCCACACACATCACTGTGTATAAGGTCCAGTAAACCTGAAGCCCTTTGACCTTTGTGAGGAAAAGGTGACTTCGTCATTTTACCCATCAAACAAGCTTTGCATGTATCAATCTCCTCGTAGGAGAATGATCCCAGCAGTCCATGATCATGCAACCGCTTAATGCGCTTCTCGTTTATATGGCCTAAACGACTATGCCAAAGCAAGGTGCTGTCATCAGCATACTTGGCTTTCTTATTATCAATGTTTTGTACAGAATTTTCCATGTCCAACATGAATAACCCATTGTTAATTGAACCAGTTGCATACACAATATTATCATAAGATAAAACACACTTTGAAATCTTGCATTCAAAGGCAAATCCTTTCCTGACAAGAGCAGGAATAGAGATAATATTCTTGGTAATACTGGGTACAAAATAACAATTGTTTAATTCTAATACAATGCCAGATGGTAAAGAAATGAAATAGTCTCCTACAGCAACAGCAGCAACCCGTGCCCCGTTTCCAACGCGTAGGTCTACCTCATGCTGTCCCACCTGCCTTCTTCTCTTGAGTTCCTGCACATTTGAACAAATGTGAACTCCACATGCGGTGTCCAACACCCATGAAATGGTAGAAGAAGATAACATGACCTCAGTCACATATATACCTGAGCCAGAAGCGATGCTTCCCCTCTTATCTCCTTGGAGCGCTTTACAGTCCTTTTTCCAGTGACCTAGCTGGCCACAGTGGAAACACCTGTTGTCCTTCGACCGCTTCACCTTCTGTTTCAGCGCCTTACTGTAGTTCTTGACAGGGGCCTTGCCCTTCTTCCCCTTCTTCTTGTTCCTGGAAGGAACCATTAAGACAGAGGTTGAAGGCTTTCCCTTCAGAGTTTCCTCAGTAGTCAAGAGCATATTCAGCAGCTCTGCCGGCGTACAATCGATTTTGTTCATATTAAAATTAATAATGAACGCATCGAAAGAAGGCGGAAGAGACTGTAGAATAATATCTACAGCAAGCTCCTGGTTGACGGTATGCCCCAGTTTCTCTAGAGCCTCCTTGTGCCCAATCATCTTGAGCACGTGAGCTCCCACTGGGCTCCCCTCAGCCAGTTTGCTCTGAAAGAAGAGCTTCGTCAGATTATAGCGTTCTGTCCTCGCCTGTGCAGCATACAGCATCTTGAGGTTCGCTATAATTTCTATAGCCGACATATCCTCATGCTGACGCTGCAGCGGTGGCGTCATAGACGCTAGCATCAGGCAAGCGACATCAATGCTATCATTGACGTGCTTTTCGTAGGCATCCCGAACCGCCCTTGCGGCGTTCGGAGCGGGCTGCGGCGGTATCGCCGTCTCGAGGACATACAGTTTCCTCTCTGCCTTAAGAACGATCTTAAGGTGTCCGAACCAGTCAGAGAAGTTCGGCCCAGCAAACTTCTCCCTTTCCAGTAGGGATCGCACATTGAAGTTCATGGTGTTCGTTGCTGCAGGAATCTACAACAAGCAAGAACAGCAAGGTCAGTATCAATGTTCAGAATCAATCCAGGACTTAAGAAAGATTCTTTTCTCACTATTTTGTCTGACTGAAAAATCCAGTAAACAGTCCGAAAGAGTAACACTCTTTTAGTGAGATGGGATCCAGATTTCATACTTGGTCTTCGCGTCCCGCTCAGGCGAGATAAGATGCACAAAGATGACAAGCACTAATTTCTGGTAGGCTGTCCCAGCCAATCGCCAACCCGTGCGATTCCCCTTCATCTGGGCAATCCAGCAGACTGTGCCAACTGAGTTGGTACAACACAGTCTCTGATCCCTCAGATGGCTGCCTCCATGTGCTACCATATGCGCCACATATGTAGCCTACATGGTCAAGCTGACCCGACCTACTCCCTGGACCACCACGTGCTATGCTGAGCAACGAGCAGGGATAAATCCCTACTCTGTAACACGCAGGTGAAATCCAGCACCGTCTGAAGATAGATGGACGTGCCCACTGAGTGGGTACAACACGGCTCCAACGATAGTCAGAACGGTGAGGTTTCGCGTCAGAAGGCTTACGAGCTTGATATGTTAGCGTTGGATTTTAACGGTCTTTTATCTTCTTGACTATCATGCAAGTCCTATGGTGATAGCAGAAGATAAACACATGCAATTCTACTTATATAAGCAATAAGCAATAAAAGAAAGCATGCAGATCTTATGTGGTAAATGCCCATGAACCCTAAGTAAGACCTTAATTTTACTTAAGTCTTCACTTGAGCTCCATTTGCATCTCATCTGGTCCAACCCAGGGCCCTAGCGCCAAGAGCACCTCAGGTGCGCCACCAGCTGAATGCCCCTTTGGGATGTGTGCATTTGTGCTCTTGTCTAATCAAATACAATTTGATCTATCTAGACAAGCTTTGACTCGCAGGTCAATTATACAATAGATTAAAAAATGTGATTCGCAGATCACAATAATATTATCTTACAAGTATAATCCCAGGCTCGCAGGCCCCAGCACAGCACACAATTAACATGGGCGGCCCACATAAGAATAAATAAACAAGCACATGGCATCAAACATTCCACATGTGATCCAATTAAAAGAAAATAAATTTTTGAAAAACCCCATTGGCATCAATTTTAATTTTCTTATCAGTCCTACAACCTTACAATGGTCCATTGATAGGGATCCACTCATACATCTAGTCAGATCCACTGCCCTTGCATGCACCGAGTCCTAACTGACCCGAGTTGACCTAATGGTCAACCATGCATCCGCCAAGGGCTGAACCACCTTCAAGAGTTTTGGCAAGCGGGTGTGACCCCGGGCCTAACTCAAGAGTGTTCATTGGTTGTCTCAACCAGACCTCGTTACACGCCCTTGATGCAGTCAACCTATAGCCACCCAGTGCATGCGCATAGGTGCTATCAGGTCAACCCATCTGAGCTGTCAGATGGTCTGATCAGACTTGGATCTATTTAGATTATGCTTTCAACCCTACCAACCCATCTAAGGGATTATAGTAGACGCTTTAGATCTAATGGGTGCGCAAGATAAGGCTTTTCCTTTTCAAAACATGAACAAGCACTTACCATAACATTATACATGCGCAATTCAAAGATAAACCTACATCTAAGAGTTTTAAACTAGCATGTAGTTTATTCGGCATGTACATAGATCTAAACATTGCAAGCGCAAACAAGGATCACTTAAAGCAACCACATGATTCATGCATAACCTGCTCTGATACCAATTGAAGGGTCCCCTTCAAGGGGGAGCGCAAGCATGAAAAACCCCTTTCAAGAGGGGGGCAAACCCTAGAACATGCGGAAATGTATTCTTCTAGAGTTTCAATAAAATCGTTTGCATGAACTCATGTAAATGATCAACTTTATAATTAACCAAAGATCAAGTTTGAGATCTTTTACCATAGCCATGTAAGGGTGGCGGCTTGGAAGCTAGAGGCCGAAGAGGGCTCTCCTCCAAAGAAGACACACACAAAGGATGAAGGCTTACTTCTTGCGCAACTTGATGTGCTAGCAACAATTGCCAAGGTGCCCTTTGGTGTTGAGGAGATGAGATGTTCTTCCTTGTCGCCGAGAGCTCTTCTCCAAGATCGTCCACACACCACCCACGAGAGAGAGCTTCGAAAGACACAAGGAACATTAAGCTTTTGCGTTATTTGGCGTTAGGCGTTTTCAAGACTTCCCATTAAGGAAAGTCATCAAGACATGCGTTCATGTCTTGTGAACTTATCCCCAACGCCAATTCAATTGAACCAATCGAACACAAATGTGAACCGGATCAATTGAATTCGGTTCAATTCCAATTGGTCCAAAGACCAAAAGAACCAACCCAAGCCATGGTCTAAATCTCTATGAACCATGAAGATTCAAGATCTAACCGTACATCTCATGATGCTCTTGATCTCACCGATCTAGCATCCACACTCTCGATCGAAGCTTACCGATCTCAAGCCCTAATCAATCAAACATGATCAGACTGGATCTCACTTACAATCAGAGTTTAAACTCCTTTAAACTGAATCAAAACAATCCAGTCCACACGATCTGACTCAAGTAAGCCATATCACCAAATTGTGCGACCCTAAGGGTTTCCTTTAAATGTCGGTAACGATAACTCTCGTTATCACAATCAGTGAGGGGTATCTAGCAACACATCACTGTCTCCCGATATAAAGGAAAGAGTCTTCCAAGACTACACCCAAATCACAGCACAAGGTGAATCAACATCACAAGGCATACAAGCATCCTTTGCCACTGGATGTTCTTATTGGACAAGCGAGTCAAGCTTGTTACTCCAATACAATGAGCATGATTAGATCAGATCAACATAGTCATCTGGGTATGGCCATACACTTTCTCAATCATCTCATATAAGGGGGGCCCTTTAGAACATCACACTCCTTAAACAAGGAGACGGCAATCCTATGTCTATCACTAGTGCCCTAACATGATTCAAGCTCACCATCCAAGATAGTCTATAATCATTATGTTTCAAATGATATTGAACTACCTCAAGACAATGACAATCATCATTTAGAAACACAAATGATCTCAAGTCAGAGGACATGTGCCACTTAGTGCTTACAAGGAATATTCACATTGTGACAAGCAATGGAATATCCTAGTAGGGTCTGTCCAGTACATCCAATGTACCCATGAGTCTACATCTTATTCCATGCTCGAAGCATCCTATAAGATTAGCACTCATATTAGTCTCAATCATATCAAGGCTGTCTCATGTTCACCAAGATATCTCGACTAAGGACATAGAGCATGTCAGCCAAGCTGAACAGCTTTGAGACATTATTCAGTAGTACACTTATTACAGCAGACAAGGTAACAACCTGAATAATAACCATGCCTTTATAAACACAAAAGTTTATTACATGATACTTATACAATCCCAAAGGCCTCAAACATTAGCCTTAAGGGCATACCCCAACACATTGATCCCTTGACTTGAGGTCATTGACCATTCTATATGGTTAGGGATATGCTTTCATACAACCTAACACCTCACCGTAATTGGGAGGTCATAACAGTTGTCATTGAGTATGTCACGACCCATATTAGAAGGTCAATGGACAGACAAAGGATTTGCCCCTTCCTATGGGAAGCTTGATATCCATGGAGCTCCTCTATGGTTCTATGACTAAAAGTGTATGGCCATACCCCAGTGAGAACCTGATTTAGTCATGACCATTTGATTGGGTGAAAACAAGTGGTGACACACTTGTCCAATCGGATATCAGTTCGGCAAAGAGACTATAATGCATCTGTACCTAGACGCGATGATGGGGATGTCAATGTCGATATCCATTCCAATGACCTGGGTAGTAGCGATGCACTGCTAGGTGCCACTCACTGCTTGTGGTGACCTTTCGTCAGCACTCCCATCATCAGAGGAACCTACAGGGTCGCACACCTTGATACTCAAGTTCTCGTATTGATCAGGAAGCCTTATGATCGAGTTATTGGATAACTCAGATCTAATTGGGAGATTTCATTAACGCCAATGGGCCTGATGAGATGGAAGAATGTTATTGGAACCAAACTTCATTTTTGTCAAGTTGACCCGTATTTGACCATGGTTGGTCAAATTTGGATTAGGGTTGCATTGGACTGGATCCAATTGCTTAATCAACCCATGTAGTGAAGTTTGGGCTAGCTCATTACCCAATGAGGCCCAATAACAAGTTATCATGATGAGAGAATGGGCTAAAGCGTATAATGGGGAGAAATCTCCACCCCATTGGCGTGTAGGGGCATAATGGGGTGGCGTGGGCGCCTTGCCCCTTTGTGCTTAGATGGAATACTTGCCTCTATTGCAAGGCTTGAGACATCTAAGGCATGATAGACTTATTAGGTATGTCTTGGGCGATTATGTGGGGTTTATGGAAAAGTCTTGGAGACTTACCAAAACCCTAAACCCTAATTGCCACCTTGCAAACCCTAGCCGCCCCTTTCATCATGAGGTGCGCCCACCCTTTGCCTTGTGTTGCCGCCACCTTGCCTCTATATTTCATGGCATATGCGAGAGGCTAAGAGAAGTTTTTGTTCTTGGCATGAGCAAGCAACATAAGGGCGAGAGCTTCAAAGTTGGCGCAAGAATTCTTCTCTTCCATGTCCTAGCCGCAAGCAC
Source organism: Costus lasius (assembly GCA_027563935.2). Taxonomy (NCBI): domain Eukaryota; kingdom Viridiplantae; phylum Streptophyta; class Magnoliopsida; order Zingiberales; family Costaceae; genus Costus; species Costus lasius. The sequence continues at coordinate 63,229,663 of CM050448.1, read as the reverse complement.
TCTTAGTCTTCTTCTACCTCTTATCTTGGCGCAAGAAGAAGACTTGTAGTTGGCGGCTTGATCTCCATCCTTCTTCATCCTTGGCACATATTCCTTGGAGGTGGCGCAAGTTCTGAAGAAGGTAACTTGAAGGCTTGGATCTTCTTCCCGAGGCTAGCACCGGGTGTGGAAGAAGAGGACTAGAGGCATCCGTGTGTGGGAGACTACAGAGGGCGCATGCTTGGGCGCCTACCTCGACATCGGCCTCATCTTCACTGGGTTTTTGGGACTGGCCTGTTTCGGGGATATTCTTCCGCTGCGCAATGTATTTGTGTAATCTCTATCTCTGAAAATTATAAAATATCCACGGGGTCTCCCAACAGTGCTATTAGAGGGACTTGCGAGACTCGAACAATGTAATTTCATGCTTTTCCATGCTCACATGCCATATCTCAACTTTTGAAAATTGCATGATCACATGGCAAGCGATTTTTCTAAGTAGGAAAAATTAGCGTTTATTTTTCCTATCATCTTGTTAATCTCTTTTGGATTTTTGGTTTATTTTTCTTAGTTGATTTAAAGATCAAAGGCGCACGTAGTTTTGTCAAGTAGGATGGGCATTATGTCTTTGGACTGGCCGGGTCTGTTGATCTGACAAAATTGCGAGCCGAAAGGATCTATGAAATCATCATGAAAAGTTAATCATGAATAACCAAAAGATTTGTGATAAGAAATGAGGAAAAGAGACTTGTTTTATGAAAAAGTAAAATTTCAGATTTTGTGTTTTTCATGAGCATGTAGAATTGCATGAGTAAATACCTTGGTTGTGCATAATGTTGTGGTCATGAGTCAAGCCCCTTTGCATTCCTCTGATGTATCCTTGTGAGGCCTGCGTGCCGCTTTTGTTTTTGCTTTTAATTAAGAAGAAGATTAGGGTAGCGTTTGTACTTGGAGATTGGCGCACGCTTGAAGCTTGCGCACCTTGCTTGGTGGCGCAAGAAGCTTCTTCAAAGATGGCGCATCCTTGCATGGGGGCGGAAGTTAGGGTTTGGTCGAGCCTTGTGATGAAGGGGGCAAACACACGACAAAAGTTGTATGCAAACAACGCTTTGAGAAAATATTTTTTTTTGTATTTTATAATAAAATCCGAGATTTACTCTACCGAGGTTGGAAAATATTTTTGGTATTTTAATAGTAAAGAAAACTGAAACTACAATTACTTTAAAACTACTTGCAAGAAAAGAAATGACTTGAAAGTTAAAAGTCACCTTGGACCCCTTGAGAATAGAAGGGGTCACCTTCCCATTTTTCACCGGTCCAATGGTTGATGGCAACGAAGTGTTGGGTCCCCTTCTAGGGGGAGCGCAAGCGGATAAAACCCCTTTCAAGAGGGGGGGCCGAAAACCCTATGTAAGGGTGGCGCATAATTCATTCTTGCATGAAGATGCTAGGGTTTCACAAATCGCATGTAATATGTTTTCATGATCAACTTCAAGCGATTGAATGGAACAAGAGGGAGTTCATACCATAGCCATCGGATTGGATGGTGCCTTGGAATCAAGAGAACAAAAGAGGCCTCCTCCTTGTCGTCACACACAAGATGATCAAGGACTACTCTTTGAGATCCTTGTGCTAGCAAAGAGCTTCAAAGGTGCTTGTCGCGTGAGGATGATGAGAGATCAATCTCTTGCCGAGAGCTCCACACGTCTTTTCCTTTTTTTCACACCGTTTCGATATGATCAAAGCCAAGCGAAGTGAAGTCACACATTCAACGGCTTGGCGTTTAGGCGTTATGAAGAGAGGCTTTGATCACTTTCCTTAATTGGAAGTATGCGCTCATCAACAACCAAAACGCTAACACCATTCGAACCAAGCGTTCACATAAGTGAACCGGTTCGAATTTGGTTCACTTTGGTTCAATCAATCTGGTCCAAAGACCACATGAAACCAGCCCAAGCCATGGTCTAGATCTCTCTGAACCAAATGGTTCAAGATCTAACCGTTGATCTCCTGATGCTTCTGATCTCACCGATCTAGCATCACTTCTCTCGATCGAAGCTTACCGATCTCAAGCCCTAATCAATCAAACATGATCAGACCAGATCTCACTTACAATCAGAGATTATATCCCTTTAAACTGAACCCAAACAATTCAGTCCACACGATCTGACTTAAGTAAGCCATATCATCAACTTGTGTGACCTTAAGGGTTTCCTTTAAATGTCGGTAACGACAACTTACGTTATCACGACCAGTGAGGGGTATCTAGCAACACATCACTGTCTCCCGATATAGAGGAAAGAGTCTTCCAAGACTACACCCAAAACACAGCACAAGTGTGAATCCATTTCACAAGGCTTACATGATTCCTTTGCCACTGGATGTTCTTATTGGACAAGCATGTTAAGCTTGTAGCTCCAATATGATGAGCATGATCAGATCAGATGAACATAGTCATCTGGGTATGGCCATACACTATCTCAACCATCTCATACAGGGGGGCCCTTTAGAACATCACACTCCTTGAACAAGGAGACGGCAATCCTTTATCTATCACTAGTGTTCTAACCTGACTCATGATCATTATCCAAGATAGTTTATAATCATTATGTTTCAAATGATATTGAACTACCTCAAAACAATGACAATCATCATTTAGAAACACAAGTGATCTCAAGTCAAAGGACATGTGCCACTTAGTGCAAACAAGGATCATTCATATTGTGACAAGCAATTGAATATCCTAGTAGGGTCTGTCCAGTACATCCAATGTACCCATGAGTCTACATCTTATTCCATGCTCGAAGCATCCTATAAAATTAGAACTCATATTAGTCTCAATCATATCAGGGCTGTCTCAAGTTCACCAAGATATCTCGACTAAGGACATAACAGCATGTCAGCCTAGCTGAACAGCTTTGAGACATTAATCAGAAGTACACTTATTACAGCAGACAAGGTAGCAATCTGAATAATAACCATGCCTTTATAAACATAAGAGTTTATTACATGATACTTATACAATCCCAAGGCCTCAAACATTAGCCTTAAGGGCATACCCCAACAATCTCCCACTTGCACTTAATCTAATGGTTGAGAAACCTCAAACCCATATTATTACAGTGCTTCTCATGCTTCTGCTGCGCCAGAGGCTTGGTAAGCGGGTCTGCCAGATTATCATTTGTATGAACCTTGCAGATTTTGATCTCGCCTCGATCAATGATCTCCCGGATCAAGTGAAACCGTCTCTGTATGTGCTTGGACTTCTGGTGCGACCGTGGTTCCTTTGCTTGTGCGATGGCTCCAGTGTTATCACAGAAGATAACCAAAGGATCTGCACTCGAAGGAACAACACCAAGTTCTCTCACGAACTTACGAATCCACACTGCCTCCTTGGATGCTTCCGAGGCCGCAACATACTCGGCTTCTGTTGTGGAATCAGCAACAGTTGACTGTTTGAAACTTTTCCACACCACTGCTCCACCATTCAAGCTAAAAACATAGCCTGATTGCGATCGGAAATCATCCTGGTCCGACTGGAATGAAGCGTCAGTATATCCTTCTATACTGAGTTCTTCCTGACCACCATATATCAAGAACATATCTTTGGTCCTCCGCAGATATTTTAAAATGTTCTTGACCGCAATCCAGTGCGCCATACCTGGATTACTTTGGAACCGACTGGTCACGCTTAACCCGTAAGCGACGTCTGGGCGAGTACACAACATCGCATACATAATGGACCCAATAGCCGAAGCATAAGGCGTATTGTCCATTTCATCTTTCTCAGTCTGTGTTTGTGGACACTGACTCTTCGAAAGATTCAGACCATGTCTGACTGGAAGATATCCTCTTTTAGAATTCTCTAAATGGAATCTCTCCAGGACTTTATCGATGTAAGTACTCTGGCACAGCCCGAGAAGCCTCTTAGATCTATCCCTGTAGATCTTCACACCTAACACATAGGCTGCTTCTCCTAAATCTTTCATCTGGAAACATTTTCCTAACCATGCTTTAACAGCATGCAGTTCAGGAATATCATTTCCAATGATTAAGATATCATCGACGTAGAGGATTAGGAATGTAATTACGCTCCCACTAAACCTCTTATACACACACGGGTCATCCTCGTTCTTGATGAAACCAAACTCAGAGATTGATTCATCAAAACGAATATTCCAGCTTCTAGATGCTTGTTTAAGTCCATAAATGGACTTCTTTAACTTGCATATTTTATGACGATCTGATGGATTAGTGAAACCCTCAGGTTGTGTCATATACACATCCTCGTCCAGATTTCCATTAAGGAAAGCTGTCTTCACATCCATCTGCCAGATCTCATAATCGTAATATGCAGCTATCGCGAAAAGAATCCGAATAGACTTAAACATGGCTACAGGTGAGAAAGTTTCATCATAATCTATCCCGTAGATTTGTTTGAAACCTTTCGCAACTAGCCTGCCTTTATAGGTAACCACGTTACCATCCATGTCTATCTTCTTCTTGAAGATCCATTTACAGCCTATAGGGATTACTCCCGGAGGCGGATCAACCAAATCCCAGACTTGGTTATCTGACATGGAGTCCATTTCGGCTCGCATAGCATCAAGCCATCTAGCTGACTCCGGTCCACTGACCGCATCCGCATAAGTAAGGGGTTCATCATTATCAATGATGTAGACTCCGTCATAGCGCTCAGGCTGACGACGGATCCTTCCCGATCTTCGCGGTTCCCGTGATATTTGAGCCTCAGGTTGCTGAGTAACCTGATCTTCCGGCTCAGGCGCATCCAACTGTGCTTGACTACTTTGTCCCTCTTCTGGAATCTCATCCAGCTTTATTTCTCTCCCACTGGCCTCTTGCAGAAGAAACTCCTTCTCAAGAAATATGGCCGTCCGAGCAACAAATACTTTGTTCTCTTTGGGATCGTAGAAATAATAACCCTTAGTTTCCTTAGGGTAACCGACAAATATACATTTCTCAGATCTGCTCTCCAGTTTCCCAGAGGCGAGCTTTTTGACATAAGCCTCGCAACCCCAGATCCTGATAAATGTCAAGCTCGGCTGTTTCCCACACCATAACTCATATGGCGTCTTAGAAACTGCCTTGGATGGCACTCGGTTTAGTACCTTTGCAGCTGTTTCCATTGCAAAACCCCAAAAGGAGTAAGGTAGAGTAGCCTGACTCATCATAGAACGAACCATATCAAGTAATGTTCTATTTCTCCTCTCGGACACACCATTCCATTGCGGTGTTCCTGGCGGAGTGAGCTGTGAGATAATCCCACACTCCTTTAGATAGTCAGTAAACGCATGACTTAGGTATTCACCACCTCGATCAGAACGAAGTGCCTTGATATTTCGGCCTAACTGATTTTGTACTTCATTTTTGAACTCTTTGAACTTGTCAAAAGATTCACTTTTATGTCTCATTAAATAGACATACCCATACCTACTGAAATCATCAGTAAAGGTAATGAAGTACTGATAGCCACCTCTGGCATGTTTACTAAATGGCCCACACACATCACTGTGTATAAGGTCAAGTAAACCTGAAGCCCTTTGACCTTTGTTAGGAAAAGGAGACTTCGTCATTTTGCCCATTAAACAAGCTTTGCATGTATCAATCTCCTCATAGGAGAATGATCCCAGCAGTCCATGATCATGCAACCGCTTAATGCGCTTCTTGTTAATATGGCCTAAACGACTATGCCATAGCAAGGTGCTGTCATCAGCATACTTGGCTTTCTTATTATCAATGTTTTGTATAGAATATTCCATGTCCAACATGAATAACCCATTGTTAATGGAACCAGTAGCATACACAATATTATCTAGAGAAAGTATACACTTTGAAATCTTGCATTCAAAGGAAAAACCCTTCCTGACAAGAGTAGGAATGGAGATAATATTCTTGGTAATACTGGGTACAAAATAACAACTGTTTAATTCTAATACAATGCCAGATGGTAAAGAAATGAAATAGTCTCCTACAGCAACAGCAGCAACCCGTGCCCCGTTTCCAACGCGTAGGTCTACCTCATGCTGTCCCACCTGCCTTCTTCTCTTGAGTTCCTGTACATTTGAACAAATGTGAACTCCACATGCAGTGTCCAACACCCATGATATAGAAGAAGATGAAACCATGACTTCCGTCATGTAAATACCTGAGCCAGAAGCGATGCTTCCCCTCTTATCTCCTTGGAGCGCTTTACAGTCCTTTTTCCAGTGACCCAGCTGGCCACAGTGGAAACACCTGTTGTCCTTGGACCGCTTCACCTTCTGTTTCAGAGCCTTACTGTAGTTCTTGACAGGGGCCTTGCCCTTCTTCCCCTTCTTCTTGTTCCTTGAAGGAACCATCAAGACAGAGGTTGAAGGCTTTCCCTTCAGAGTTTCCTCAGTAGTCAAGAGCATATTCAACAGCTCTGCCGGTGTACAATCGATTTTGTTCATATTAAAGTTAATGATGAACGCATCGAAAGAAGGCGGAAGAGACTGCAGAATGATGTCTACAGCAAGCTCCTGGTTAATGGTATGCCCCAGTTTCTCCAGAGCCTCCTTGTGCCCAATCATCTTGAGCACGTGAGCTCCCACTGGGCTCCCTTCAGCCAGTTTGCTCTGAAAGAAGAGCTTCGTCAGATTATAGCGTTCTGTCCTCGCCTGTGCAGCATACAGCATCTTGAGGTTCGCTATGATCTCTATAGCCGACATATCCTCATGCTGACGCTGCAGCGGTGGCGTCATAGACGCTAGCATCAGGCAAGCGACATCAATGCTATCATTGACGTGCTTTTCATAGGTTTCACGAACCGCCCTTGCGGCGTTCGCAGTGGGCTGCGGCGGTATTGCCGTCTCGAGGACATACAGTTTCCTCTCTGCCTTAAGAACGATCTTAAGGTGTCCGAACCAGTCAGAGAAGTTCGGCCCAGCAAACTTCTCCCTTTCCAGTAGGGATCGCACATTGAAGCTCATGGTGTTCGTTGCTGCAGGAATCTACAACAATGCAAGAACAGCAAGGTCAGTATCAATGTTAAGAATCAATCAGGACTTAAGAATGATTCCTTTTTCTCACTATTATAGCTGACTGTAAAATCCATAAAACAGTCTGAAAGAGTAATACTCTTTTAGTGAGATGGGATCCAGATTTCATACTTGGTCTCCGCGTCCCGCTCAGGCGAGATAAGATGCACAGAGATGACAAGCACTAATTTCTGGTAGGCTGTCCCAGCCAATCGCCAACCCGTGCGATTCCCCTTCATCTGGGCAATCCAGCAGACTGTGCCAACTGAGTTGGTACAACACAGTCTCTGATCCCACAGATGGCTGCCTCCATGTGCTACCATATGCGCCACATATGTAGCCTACATAGTCAAGCTGACCCGACCTACTCCCTGGACCACCACGTGCTATGCTGAGCAACGAGAAGCGATAAATCCCTTCTCTGTAACACGCAGGTGTAATCCAGCACCGTCTGAAGATAGATGGACGTGCCCACTGAGTGGGTACAACACGGCTCCAACGATAATCAGAACAGTGAGGTTTCGCGTCAGAAGGCTTACGAGCTTGATATTTTATCGTTGGATTTTACCGGTCTTTTATCTTCTTGACTATCATGCAAGTCCTATGGTGATAGCAGAAGATAAACTCATGCATTTCTAATTATAAAAGCAATAAATAGAAAGCATGGATCTTATGTGGTAAAAGCCCAAAGCCTAAGTAAGACCTTAAGAAACTTAAGTCTTCACTTGCTCTTCTTAGGACTTTTGCATCTCATCTGGTCCAACCCAGGGCCCTAGCGCCAAGAGCACCTTAGGTGCGCCACCAGCTGAATGCCCCTCTTGGATGTGTGCCTTTGTGCTCTTGTCTAATCAAATACAATTTGATCTATCTAGACAAGTTTGACTCGCAGGTCAATTATACATTATAAATTAAGTACAAATGTGATTCGCAGATCACAAATTAATTTACAAGTTTAATTCCAGGCACGCAGGCCCCAGCACAGCACACATTTAACATGGGCAGTCCACATAAGAATAAATAGACAAGCATCATGGCATCAATCAACATGTGATCCAATCATGAAATTAAATTTTGAAAAACCCCATGGCATCAATTTTAATTTCCTTATGTGCCCCTACAACCTTACAATGGTCCATTGATAGGGATCCACTCATCCATCCGATCAGATCCTCTGCCCTTGCATGCACCGAGTCCTAACTGACCCGTATTGACCTAACGGTCAACCATGCATGCGCCAAGGGCTGAACAACCCTCATGAGTTCTGGCAAGCGGGTGTGACCCCGGGCCTAGCTCATGTGTGTTCACTGGTTGTCTCAACCAGACCTCGCTACACGCCTAAGATGCAATCGACCTATGGCCACCTCATGCTTGCGCACAGGTGCCATCTGGTCGATCCATCTAGGCTGTCAGATGGTCTGATCAGACGGTTGGATCTAATCTAGAGGTGACTTCAACCCCATCAACCCATCTAAGGGTTTAGAGTAGGGCCTTAGATCTAGATAGGCGCGCAAGTTCATTTGTTTTGTAAGAAAAACAACACAAGCGCCAACATATGCGCAACAAATGGAAACTTAAGCAAGCGCCAAGATAACTCTCATACATGCGCAACATGAACATACTATCCACTAGTACAATCGCATGAAGAGAAAACATAGATCTAAGCATCAAACATACATGGATCACACAAAGCAATCATAAGAACATATTAGACCTAGCTCTGATACCAATTGTTGGGTCCCCTTCTAGGGGGAGCGCAAGCGGATAAAACCCCTTTCAAGAGGGGGGGCCGAAAACCCTATGTAAGGGTGGCGCATAATTCATTCTTGCATGAAGATGCTAGGGTTTCACAAATCGCATGTAATATGTTTTCATGATCAACTTCAAGCGATTGAATGGAACAAGAGGGAGTTCATACCATAGCCATCGGATTGGATGGTGCCTTGGAATCAAGAGAACAAAAGAGGCCTCCTCCTTGTCGTCACACACAAGATGATCAAGGACTACTCTTTGAGATCCTTGTGCTAGCAAAGAGCTTCAAAGGTGCTTGTCGCGTGAGGATGATGAGAGATCAATCTCTTGCCGAGAGCTCCACACGTCTTTTCCTTTTTTTCACACCGTTTCGATATGATCAAAGCCAAGCGAAGTGAAGTCACACATTCAACGGCTTGGCGTTTAGGCGTTATGAAGAGAGGCTTTGATCACTTTCCTTAATTGGAAGTATGCGCTCATCAACAACCAAAACGCTAACACCATTCGAACCAAGCATTCACGTAAGTGAACCAGTTCGAATTTGGTTCACTTTGGTTCAATCAATCTGGTCCAAAGACCACATGAAACCAGCCCAAGCCATGGTCTAGATCTCTCTGAACCAAATGGTTCAAGATCTAACCGTTGATCTCCTAATGCTTCTGATCTCACCGATCTAGCATCACTTCTCTCGATCGAAGCTTACCGATCTCAAGCCCTAATCAATCAAACATGATCAGACCAGATCTCACTTACAATCAGAGATTATATCCCTTTAAACTGAACCCAAACAATTCAGTCCACACGATCTGACTTAAGTAAGCCATATCATCAACTTGTGTGACCCTAAGGGTTTCCTTTAAATGTCAGTAATGACAACTTACGTTATCACGACCAGTGAGGGGTATCTAGCAACACATCACTGTCTCCCGATATAGAGGAAAGAGTCTTCCAAGACTACACCCAAAACACAGCACAAGTGTGAATCCATTTCACAAGGCTTACATGATTCCTTTGCCACTGGATGTTCTTATTGGACAAGCATGTCAAGCTTGTAGCTCCAATATGATGAGCATGATCAGATCAGATGAACATAGTCATCTGGGTATGGCCATACACTATCTCAACCATCTCATACAGGGGGGCCCTTTAGAACATCACACTCCTTGAACAAGGAGACGGCAATCCTTTATCTATCACTAGTGTTCTAACCTGACTCATGATCATTATCCAAGATAGTTTATAATCATTATGTTTCAAATGATATTGAACTACCTCAAAACAATGACAATCATCATTTAGAAACACAAGTGATCTCAAGTCAAAGGACATGTGCCACTTAGTGCAAACAAGGATCATTCATATTGTGACAAGCAATTGAATATCCTAGTAGGGTCTGTCCAGTACATCCAATGTACCCATGAGTCTACATCTTATTCCATGCTCGAAGCATCCTATAAAATTAGAACTCATATTAGTCTCAATCATATCAGGGCTGTCTCAAGTTCACCAAGATATCTCGACTAAGGACATAACAGCATGTCAGCCTAGCTGAACAGCTTTGAGACATTAATCAGAAGTACACTTATTACAGCAGACAAGGTAGCAATCTGAATAATAACCATGCCTTTATAAACATAAGAGTTTATTACATGATACTTATACAATCCCAAGGCCTCAAACATTAGCCTTAAGGGCATACCCCAACACGAAGTAGGGCCCTATGAGCTTACACACATGCAAACATTCAAGGCCCACACATGCGTGGGTGAGTTTAAACAAAGTTTAATTGTCCAACAATCAAAGAGAAGTCAAGAGGGGAGTTAGGCTCCCAAATTCTCTTGCTAACAAGATTAAGGAGTATCTAATTTAAAGGGGGGGGGGGGTGGAAGAAGAGTGTCTTGCGCCAAGAGAACCTCCAAATCCTTGCGTCATCCTTCAAGAAACAACAAGGTTAGTGTAGGAATAAGTTCTAGAATTAAAAAGAGGGCAAGGGGAAGGAACTTAGCCAAAGAGGTGTCTTCTTGATGTCATTCTTCATGATGGCCGAGAGTGATGAAGCTTCCAAGGAGCCTTCTAATGCTTGCCGAGATCAAAGTGTTGGGGTATGCCCTTAAGGCTAATGTTTGAGGCCTTGGGATTCTTTCCGTATCATGTATAAACTCTTATGTTTATAAAGGCAATGGTTGTTATTCAGTTTGTTACATTGTCTGCTGCAATAAGTGTGCTTCTGAATAATGTCTCAAAGCTGTTCAGCTAGGCTGACATGCTGTAATGTCCTTAGTCGAGATATCTTGGTGAATATGAGACAGCCTTGATATGATTGAGACTAATATGTGTTCTAATCTTATAGGATGCTTCGAGCATGGAATAAGATGTAGACTCATGGGTACATTGGATGTACTGGACAGACCCTACTAGGATATTCGATTGCTTGTCACAATGTGAATAATCCTTGTTTGCAACAAGTGGCACATGTCCTCTGACTTGAGATCACTTGTGTTTCTAAATGATGATTGTCATTGTTTTGAGGTAGTTCAATATCATTTGAAACATAATGGTTATAGACTATCTTGGATAATGATCATGAGTCAGGTTAGGACACTAGTGATAGATATAGGATTGCCGTCTCCTTGTTTAAGGAGTGTGATGTTCTAAAGGGGCCCCCCCGAATGAGGTGATTGAGAAAGTGTATGGCCATACCCAGGTGACTATGTTCATCTGATCTAATCATGCTCATCATATTGGAGCTACAGGCTTGACACGCTTGTCCAATAAGAATATCCAGTGGCAAAGGAAACATGTATGCCTAGTGAAGTGGATTCACACTTGTGCTGTGGTTTGGGTGTAGTCTTGGAAGACTCTTTCCTTTATATCGGGAGACAGTGATGTGTTGCTAGATACCCCTCACTGATTGTGATAACGTAAGTTATCGTTACCGACATTTAAAGGAAACCCTTAGGGTCGCACAATTTGATGATATGGCTTACTTAAGTCAGATCGTGTGGACTGAATTGTTTGGGTTCAGTTTAAAAGGAGTTTAAACTCTGATTGTAAGTGAGATTTGGTCTGATCATGTTTGATTGATTAGGGCTTGAGATCGGTAAGCTTCGATCGAGAGTATTGATGCTGGATCGGTGAGATCAAGAGCATCGAGAGATGTACGGTTAGATCTTGAACCTTCATGGTTCATATGAGATTTAGACCATGGCTTGGCTTGGTTCAATTTGGTCTTTGAACCAATTGCAATTGGACCGAACACAATTGAACCGGTTCACATATGTGAACGCATGGTTCAATTGAATTGGCGTTTTGGATGGGTTCACATGACATAAGCGCATAGCTTCATGACTTTCCAATTTTGGAAGTCTTGTAACGCCTAACGCCTAAACGCCAATTTGCCTAAACGCCTCTTGTCTTCGAAGCTCTCTCGTGCGTGGTGTATCGTCGAGACGAAGAGGAGAGCTTTCGGAAAAGAGAGGATCATCTCATCTCCTCCATACGAAAGGATAACTTGGCATTTTTGCTAGCACAAGAATTGCGCAAGGAGGAAGCCATCATCACCTTTGTGTGCGTCTTCTTTGGAGGAGAGCCAATTCGCCCTCTTGCTTCCAAATCGCCATCCACTCATGGCCATGGTGAGATCTTCTCTTGATCTATGAAATGAATCAAAGTTGATTATATAGACATACTACATGCGATCCTATGGAAACCCTAATTCCGCCCATGCAAGTTTTGAAATTGCGCATGCTTAGGGTTTCAACCCCTTTCGCTCCCCCTTGAAGGGGACTTTCAAATTGGTATCAGAGGATGGGTTTTCGGTATGAATCTATATGATTGCTTTGATCTGATTGTGATCCATATATGATGCTATGTTTACATACTTTGTTTGCGCTTGTATCATTGCTACAAGTTGTTTGCACTTATGCATAGATCTAAGGGTTATCAACATGCGAAGATTAACATGCTAGATATTACATGTATCTTGTTTTTCTTAAGTTGCGCATGTTCTTTGTTTGCTCTTGTTGAAGATGTTTTTACCAAAACTATCATCTTGCGCGCCCCCTCACATAGATCTATAGGCGCCTACTATAAACCCTTAGACGGGTTGATAGGGTTGAAGTCATCCTCTAGGTAAGATCCAAATAGTCTGATCAGACCATCTGACAGCCTAGATGGGTCGACCAGATGGCACCTATGCGCAAGCATGAGGTGGCTATAGGTCGACTGCAGATAGGCGTGTAGCGAGGTCTGGTTGAGACAACCAGTGAACGCACTTGAATTAGGCCCGGGGTCACACCCGCTTGCCAGAACTCATGATGGTTGTTCAGCCCTTGTCGCATGCATGGTTGACCATTAGGTCAACTCAAGTCAGTTAGGACTTGGTGCATGCATGGGCAGTGGATCTGACTAGAGATGATGAGTGGATCCCTATTAATGGACCGTTGTAAGGTAGTAGGGCTCATAAGACAAATAAAATTGATTCCAATGGGATTTTGAAAATTCTATTTTGTTGATGGATCACATGTTGATTGGATGCCATGATGCTTGTCTATTTCATCTTATGTGGGCTGCTTATTTTAATGTGTGCTGTGCTGGGGCCTGCGTGCCTGGATTAAAAAATTGTAAATTATTATTATTGTGATATGCGCATCACATTTTAATTAATTTATGAAATGTAATTGACCTGCGTGTCAATCTTGACAAGAGCACTGAGCACACTTGGCAGAGGCGCATGTAGCAGTGGCTTGACCAGGTGGGAGGACTAGGGTTTGACCCTATGACAGGTGCCTTTACCTGGTGGGCGCACCTGAGCTGCACTGGGCGCTATGGCCCTGGGCTGGGCCAGATGAGAGGCAAAAGACCCAAGAAGAGCTCAAGTGAAGGCTTAAGTTAACTTAAGGTCTTACCTAGGCTTAATGAGCGTTTACCACATAAGATCATCATGCTTTCTTTTTATTGTTTGAATAATTAGACTTGCATGATTTATTTATCTTCTGCTATCACCATAGGTTTTGCATGATAGTTAAGAAGATAAAAGACCGTTAAAATCCAACGCTAAAATATCAAGCTCGATAGCCTTCTGACGCGAAACCTCACTGTTCTGACTATCGTTGGAGCCGTGTTGTACCCACTCAGTGGGCACGTCCATCTATCTTCAGACGGTGTGTGATTTCACCTGCGTGTTACAGAGAAGGGATTTATCGCTTCTTGTTGCTCAGCATAGCACGTGGTGGTCCAGGGAGTTGGTCGGGTCAGCTTGACCATGTAGGCTACATATGTGGCGCATATGGTAGCTATATGGAGGCAGCCATCTGTGGGATCAGAGACTGTGTTGTACCAACTCAGTTGGCACAGTCTGCTGGATTGCCCAGATGAAGGGGAATCGCACGGGTTGGCGATTGGCAGGGACTGCCTACCAGAAATTAGTGCTTGTACTCTCTGTGCATCTTATCTCGCCTGAGCGGGACGCGGAGACCAAGTATGAAATCTGGATCCCATCTCACTAAAAGAGTTTTACTCTTTCGGGCTGTTTTGCTGGATTTTTCAGCCAGATAAAATAGTGAGAAAAGAATCTTTCTTAAGTCCTGGATTGATTCTAAACATTGATACTGACCTAGCTGTTCTTGCATTGTTGTAGATTCCTGCAGCAACGAACACCATGAGCTTCAATGTGCGATCCCTACTGGAAAGGGAGAAGTTTGCTGGGCCAAACTTCTCAGACTGGTACGGACACCTTAAGATTGTTCTTAAGGCTGAGAGGAAACTGTATGTCCTTGAGACGGCTATACTGCCTCAACCCGCTCCGAACGCCGCAAGGGCGGTTCGGGATGCCTATGAAAAGCATGTCAATGATAGCATTGATGTCGCTTGCCTGATGCTAGCGTCTATGACGCTACAGCTGCAGCGTCAGCATGAGGATCTATCTGCTATAGAAATTATAGCAAACCTCAAGATGCTGTATGCTGCACAGGCGAGGACTGAACGCTATAATTTGACCAAGCTTTTCTTTCAGAGCAAACTGGCTGAAGGGAGTCCAGTGGGAGCTCATGTGCTCAAGATGATTGGGCACAAAGAGGCTCTAGAGAAACTGGGGCATACCATCAATCAGGAGCTTGCTGTAGACATTATTCTGCAGTCTCTCCCGGCCTCTTTCGATCCGTTCATTATTAATTTTAATATGAAAAAGATCGACTGTACACCGGCAGAGTTGCTGAATATGCTCTTGACTACAGAGGAAACTCTAAAGGGAAAGCCTTCAACCTCTGTCTTGATGTTTCCTTCTAGGAACAAGAAGAAGGGGAAGAAGGGCAAAGCCCCTATCAAGAATTACAACAAGGCTCTAAAACAAAAGGTGAAGCGGTCGAAGGACAACAGATGTTTCCACTGTGGCTAGCTGGGTCACTGGAAAAAGGACTGCAAAGCGCTCCAAGGAGACAAGAAGGGAAGCATCGCTTCTGGCTCAGGTATTTTCGTGACTGAAGTCATGATATCCTCTTCTTCTATTTCATGGGTGTTGGACACTGCATGTGGAGTTCACATTTGTTCAAATGTACAGGAACTCAAGAGAAGAAGACAGGTGGGACAGCATGAGGTGGACCTACGAGTTGGAAACGGGGCACGGGTTGCTGCTGTTGCTGTAGGAACTTATTACATCTCATTACCATCTGGAATTGTATTAGAACTGAACAATTGTTATTTTGTACCTAGCATTACCAAGAATATTATCTCAATTCCTGCTCTTGTCAGGAAAGGGTTTTCCTTTGAATGCAAGACTTCAAAGTGTTATCTTTCTCTTGATAATATTGTTTATGCTACTGGGTCAATTAACAATGGGTTATTCATGTTGGACATGGAATGTTCTATACAAAATGTTGATAATAAGAAAGCCAAGTATGCTGATGACAGCACCTTGCTATGGCATAGTCGTTGTTGGGGTATGCCCTTAAGCCTAATGTTTGAGGCCTTGGGATTGTAACAGTGTCATGTAATAAACTCTTATGTTTATAAAGGCATGGTTATTATTCAGGTTGTTACCTTGTCTGCTGTAATAAGTGTACTTCTGAATAATGTCTCAAAGCTGTTCGGCTAGGCTGACATGCAGTTAAGTCCTTAGTCGATATATCTTGGTGAACATGAGACAGCCTTGATATGATTGAGACTAATATGTGTTTTAATCTTATAGGATGCTTCGAGCATGGAATAAGATGTAGACTCATGGGTACATTGGATGTACTGGACAGACCCTACTAGGATATTCAGTTGCTTGTCACAATGTGAATATTCCTTGATTGTAACAAGTGGCACATTTCCTCTGACTTGAGATCACTTGTGTTTTCTAAATGATGATTGTCATTGTTTTGAGGTAGTTCAATATCATTTGAAACATAATGATTATAGACTATCTTGGATGGTGAGCTTGAATCAGGTTAGGGCACTAATGATAGACAAAGGATTGCCGTCTCCTTGTTTAAGGAGTGTGATGTTCTAAAGGGGCCCCCTGGATGAGATGATTGAGAAAAGAGTATGGCCATACCCAGGTGACAGTGTTCATCTGTTCTAATCATGCTCATCATATTGGAGTTACAAGCTTGACACGCTTGTCCAATAAGAACATCCAGTGGCAAAGGAAATATGCATGCCTAGTGAGTTGATTCACACTTGTGCTGTTTTTGGGTGTAGTCTTGGAAGACTCTTTTCTTTATATCGGGAGACAGTGATGTGTTGCTAGATACCCCTCACTGATCGTGATGACGTAAGTTGTCGTTACCGACATTTAAAGGAAACCCTCAGGGTCGCACAATTTGATGATATGGCTTACTTAAGTCAGATCGTGTGGACTGAATTGTTTAAGTTCAGTTTAAAGGGATTTGATCTCTGATTGTAAGTGAGATTTGGTCTGATCATGTTTGATTGATTAGGGCTTGAGATCGGTAAGCTTCGATCGAGAGAATAGATGCTAGATCGGTGAGATCAGAAGCATCAAGAGATCAACGGTTAGATCTGGAGCCTTAGGGTTTATTTGAGATCTAGACTTGATTGCTTGGCTTGATTGGTTCTTAAACCGAACCAAATTGATCCAGCTCATGAAATGAGCGCATGGTTCAAGGCGTGGCGACATGTTCACTTGGCGTGAACATTGGAGCGATGAGTGGTTGCTATTTTTAGTAACCATGATCTCCACTTGGAGATGGCTCACGTTCGAATAGAGGGTTCTCTATTCTCGTCACTAAAACTCATTCCTCTTGACACCTTTTGGTGTGCGGCGACAACTTGAAGCATAGAGGAAGATTCGGCCAAGAGAGATCGATATCTCCATCCCTTTCCTTTCGATCAAAGACATCTTGGACGATCCTTGCTAGCACAAGGGACGACAAGAAGCAAGCCGTCGCTCATCTTGTGTGTGACGATTTGGAGGAGACCTTCGTTGTTCTCTTGCTTCCAAGGCGCCATCTTGAAATGGCTATGGTATGAATCGCATCTTCTCTATTCATGTTTTCGAAAGTTGATCATATAATGCATGCTCTTCGACCCTTGAATCCGCTGCCTATCATGTTGCGCCACTTTAGGGTTTCGCACCCCTCATGAAAGGGGTTCCCTGCAATTGGTATCAGAGCAGGTTACATGCGCAATTATATGATTGCTTTGATTTTGTGTTCCATGAATGTTTAGATCTATATCATGCGTAATTTTATCATGTTAATATGTTTCATGTAGAAACCTATTTTATGTTTCATTTGCGCATGCATGTTGGCGCATGTTTGTTTTCTCAAAAATGGATCACATGCGCGACTAACATTAGATCTAAGGCCCTGCTGTAAACCCTTAGACGGGTTATTAGGGTTGAAATCATCCCCCAGGTTAGATCCAACAGTCTGATCAGACTATCTGACAGCCTTGATGGGTCGACCAGATAGCATCTGTGCGCAAGCATCAGATGGCTATAGGTCGACTGCAGATAGGCGTGTAGCGATGTCTGATTGAGACAACCTATGAACGCACATGAGTTAGGCCCGGGGTCACACCCGCTTGCCAGACCTCATTGTGGTCGTTCAGCCCTTGGCGCATGCATTGTTGACCTTTTGGTCGACTCAAGTCAGTTAGGACTTGGTGCATGTAAGGGCACAGGATCTGACTAGGTTCGATGAGTGGATCCCTAGTAATGGACCGTTGTAAGGTAGTAAGGCTAATAAGGAAAAATAAAATTAATCTCAATGGGGTTTTTCAAAAATTTTATTTTCATGATTGGATCACATGATGTATGATGCCATATGTATGTTTATTTAGTCTTATGTGGGCTGCCCATGTTTAATGTGTGCTGTGCTGGGGCCTGCGTGCTTGGAATCTTTTTGTAAATTATTTTTAATTGTGATCTGCGTATCACCTTCTATTTAATTTATAAAATGTAATTGACCTGGGAGTCAATCTTGTCTAGATAGATTAATTTGTAAATTAATCAGACAAGAGCACAGAGCACACTTAGCAGAGGCGCTTGCAGCAGAGGCTTGACCAGGTGGGAGGTCCAGGGTTCGACTCTGGGACCAGGCGCATTTTCCCTGGTAGGCGCACCTGAGCTGCAGATGGCGCTTGGGCCCTGGTTTGGGCCAAATGAGCAGCAAAAGACCCATGAAGAAAAGCAAGTGAAGACTTAAGTTGTTTAAGGTCTTACTTAGGCTATGGGCTTTTACCACATAAGATTCATGCTTTCTTTTATTTGTTTAAATAAGTAGAACAGCATGATTTATTTATCTTCTGCTATCACCATAGGAATTGCATGATAGTGAAGAAGATAAAAGACCGTTAAAATCCAACGCTAAAATATCAAGCTCGTTAGCCTTCTGACGCGAAACCTCACTGTTCTAATTATCGTTGGAGCCGTGTTGTACCCACTCAGTGGGCACGTCCATCTATCTTCAGACGGTGCGGGATTACACCTGCGTGTTACAGAGAAGGGATTTATCGCTTCTCGTTGCTCAGCATAGCACGTGGTGGTCCAGGGAGTAGGTCGGGTTAGCTTGACCATGTAGGCTACATATGTGGCGCATATGGTAGCGCATGGAGGCAGCCATCTGTGGGGTCAGAGATTGTGTTCTACCAACTCAGTTGGCACAGTCTGCTGGATTGCCCAGATGAAGGGGAATCGCACGGGTTGGCGATTGGCAGGCAGCCTACCAGAGATTAGTGCTTGTACTCTCTGTGCATCTTATCTCGCCTGAGCGGGACGCGGAGACCAAGTATGAAATCTGGATCCCATCTCACTAAAAGAGTGTTTACTCTTTCGGGCTGTTTTGCTGGATTTTTCAGCCAGATAAAATAGTGAGAAAAAGAATCTTTCTTAAGTCCTGATTGATTCTTAACATTGATACTGACCTTGCTGTTCTTGCATTGTTGTAGATACCTGCAGCAACGAACACCATGAACTTCAATGTGCGATCCCTACTGGAAAGGGAGAAGTTTACTGGGCCAAACTTCTCAGACTGGTTTGGACACCTTAAGATTGTTCTTAAGGCAGAGAGGAAACTGTATGTCCTCGAGACGGCGATACCGCCTCAGCCCGCTCCGAACGCCGCAAGGGCGGTTCGGGAAGCCTATGAAAAGCACGTCAATGATAGCATTGATGTCGCTTGCCTGATGCTAGCGTCTATGACGCCACCGCTGCAGCGTCAGCATGAGGATATGTCTGCTATAGACATGATAGCGAACCTCAAGATGCTGTATGCTGCACAGGCGAGGACAGAACGCTATAATCTGACAAAGCTGTTCTTTTAGAGCAAACTGGCTGAAGGGAGCCCAGTGGGAGCTCATGTGCTCAAGATGATTGGGCACAAGGAAGCTCTAGAGAAACTGGGGCATACCATCAATCAGGAGCTTGCTGTAGACATTATTCTGCAGTCTCTCCCGCCCTCATTCGACGCGTTCATCATTAACTTTAATATGAACAAAATCGATTGTACTCCTGCAGAGCTGCTGAATATGCTCTTGACTACTGAGGAAACTCTGAAGGGAAAGCCTTCGACCTCTGTCTTAATGGTTCCTTCAAGGAACAAGAAGAAGGGGAAGAAGGGCAAGACCCCTGTCAAGAATTACAGCAAGGCTCTGAAGCAAAAGGTGAAGCGGTCCAAGGAATACAGATGTTTCCACTGTGGCCAGCTGGGTCACTGGAAAAAGGACTGTAAAGCGCTCCAAGGAGATAAGAGGGGAAGCATCGCTTCTGGCTCAGGTATTTACGTGACTGAAGTCATGTTTTCATCTTCTTCTATATCATGGGTGTTGGACACTGCATGTGGAGTTCACATTTGTTCAAATGTACAGGAACTCAAGAGAAGAAGGCAGGTGGGACAGCATGAGGTGGACCTACGAGTAGGAAACGGGGCACGGGTTGCTGCTGTTGCTGTAGGAGACTATTTCATTTCTTTACCATCTGGACTTGTATTGGAACTAGACAATTGTTACTTTGTTCCTAGCATTACTAAGAATATTATCTCCATTCCTGCTCTTGTTAGGAAGGGGTTTTCCTTTGAATGCAATATTTCAAAGTGTGTTTTATCTTTAGATAATATTGTTTATGCAACTGGTTCAATTAACAATGGGTTATTCATGTTGGACATGGAGAGTTCTATACAAAATATTGATAATAAGAAAGCCAAGTATGCTGATGACAGCACCTTGCTATGGCATAGTCGTTTAGGCCATATTAACAAGAAACGCATTAAGCGGTTGCATGATCATGGACTGCTGGGATCATTCTCCTATGAGGAGATTGATACATGCAAGGCTTGTTTAATGGGCAAAATGACGAAGTCACCTTTTCCTAACAAAGGTCAAAGGGCTTCAGGTTTAGTTGACCTTATACACAGTGATGTGTGTGGGCCATTTAGTAAACATGCCAGAGGTGGCTATCAGTACTTCATTACCTTTACTGATGATTTCAGTAGATATGGGTATGTCTATTTAATGAGACATAAAAGTGAATCTTTTGACAAGTTCAAAGAGTTCAAGAATGAAGTACAGAATCAGCTAGGCCGAAATATCAAGGCACTTCGTTCTGATCGAGGTGGAGAATACCTAAGTCATGAGTTTACTGACTATCTGAAGGAGTGTGGGATTATCTCACAGCTCACTCCACCAGGAACACCGCAATGGAATGGTGTGTCCGAGAGGAGAAATAGAACGTTACTTGATATGGTTCGTTCTATGATGAGTCAGGCTACTCTTCCATATTCCTTTTGGGGTTTTGCACTGGAAACAGCTGCAAAGGTACTAAACCGAGTGCCATCCAAGGCCGTTTCTAAGACTCCATATGAGTTATGGTATGGGAAACAGCCGAGCTTGACATTTATCAGGATCTGGGGTTGCGAGACTTATGTCAAAAAGCTCGCCTCTGGGAAACTAGAGAGCAGATCTGAGAAATGTATCTTTGTCGGTTACCCTAAGGAAACTAAGGGTTATTATTTCTACGATCCCAAAGAGAACAAGGTTTTTGTTGCTCGGACGGCCATATTTCTTGAGAAGGAGTCTCTTCTGCAAGAGGCCAGTGGGAGAGAAATAAAGCTGGATGAGAATCCAGAAGAAGGACAAAGTGCTCAAGCACAGTTGGATGAGCCTGAGCCGGTTGAACAGGTTATTGAACAACCTGAGGCTCAGATATCACGGGAACCACGAAGATCGGGAAGGATCCGTCGACAGCCTGAGCGCTATGACGGAGTCTACATCATTGATCATGATGAACCCCTCACTTATGCGGATGCGGTTAGTGGACCGGAGTCAGCAAGATGGCTTGAAGCTATGCGCGCCGAGATGGACTCCATGTCAGATAACCAAGTCTGGGATTTGGTTGATCCGCCTCCGGGAGTTATCCCTATAGGCTGTAAATGGATCTTCAAGAAGAAGATTGACATGGATGGTAACGTGGTTACCTATAAAGGCAGGCTAGTTGCGAAAGGTTTCAAACAAATCTACGGGATAGATTATGATGAAACTTTCTCACCAGTAGCTATGTTTAAGTCTATTCGGATTCTTTTCGCGATAGCTGCATATTACGATTATGAGATCTGGCAGATGGATGTGAAGACGGCTTTCCGGAATGGAAATCTGGATGAGGATGTGTATATGACACAACCAGAAGGTTTCACTAATCCATCAGATCGTCATAAAATATGCAAATTAAAGAAGTCTATTTATGGACTTAAACAAGCATCAAGAAGCTGGAATATTCGTTTTGATGAATCAATCTCTGAATTTGGTTTCATCAAGAACGAAGATGACCCGTGTGTATATAAGAGGTTTAGTGGGAGCGTGATTACTTTCCTAGTCCTCTACGTCGATGACATCTTGATCATTGGAAATGACATTCCTGACATGCATGCGGTTAAGGCATGGTTAAGGAAATGTTTCCAGATGAAAGATCTTGGAGAAGCAGCCTATGTGTTAGGTGTGAAGATCTACAGGGATAGATCTAAGAGGCCTCTCGGGCTGTGCCAGAGTACTTACATCGATAAAGTCCTGGAGAGATTTCATTTAGAGAATTCTAAAAGAGGATATCTTCCAGTCAGACATGGTCTGAATCTTTCGAAGAGTCAGTGTCTACAAACACAGACTGAGAAAGATGAAATGGACAATACGCCTTATGCTTCGGCTATTGGGTCCATTATGTATGCGATGTTGTGTACTCGCCCTGACGTCGCTTACGGGTTAAGCGTGACCAGTCGGTTCCAACGTAATCCGGGAGTGCCACACTGGATTGCAGTCAAGAACATCTTAAAATATCTGCGGAGGACCAAAGATATGTTCTTGATATATGGTGGTCAGGAAGAACTCAGTATTGAAGGATATACTGACGCTTCGTTCCAGTCTGACCAGGATGATTTCCGATCGCAATCAGGCTATGTTTTTAGCTTGTATGGTGGAGCAGTGGTGTGGAAGAGTTTCAAACAGTCAACTGTTGCTGATTCCACAACAGAAGCCGAGTATGTTGCAGCCTCGGAAGCATCCAAGGAGGCAGTGTGGATTCGTAAGTTCGTGAGAGAACTTGGTGTTGTTCCTTCGAGTGCAGATCCTTTGGTTATCTTCTGTGATAACACTGGAGCAATCGCACAGGCAAAGGAACCACGGTCGCACCAGAAGTCCAAGCACATACAGAGACGGTTTCATTTGATCAGGGAGATCATAGATCGTGGCGAGATCAAAGTTTGCAAAGTTCATACAGATGATAATCTGGCAGACCCGCTTACTAAGCCTCTGGCGCAGCAGAAGCATGAGAAGCACTGTAATAATATGGGTTTGAGATTTCTCAACCATTAGATTAAGTGCAAGTGGGAGATTGTTGGGGTATGCCCTTAAGCCTAATGTTTGAGGCCTTGGGATTGTAACAGTGTCATGTAATAAACTCTTATGTTTATAAAGGCATGGTTATTATTCAGGTTGTTACCTTGTCTGCTGTAATAAGTGTACTTCTGAATAATGTCTCAAAGCTGTTCAGCTAGGCTGACATGTAGTTAAGTCCTTAGTCGATATATCTTGGTGAACATGAGACGGCCTTGATATGATTGAGACTAATATGTGTTTTAATCTTATAGGATGCTTCGAGCATGGAATAAGATGTAGACTCATGGGTACATTGGATGTACTGGACAGACCCTACTAGGATATTCAGTTGCTTGTCACAATGTGAATATTCCTTGATTGTAACAAGTGGCACATTTCCTCTGACTTGAGATCACTTGTGTTTTCTAAATGATGATTGTCATTGTTTTGAGGTAGTTCAATATCATTTGAAACATAATGATTATAGACTATCTTGGATGGTGAGCTTGAATCAGGTTAGGGCACTAATGATAGACAAAGGATTGCCGTCTCCTTGTTTAAGGAGTGTGATGTTCTAAAGGGGCCCCCTGGATGAGATGATTGAGAAAAGAGTATGGCCATACCCAGGTGACAGTGTTCATCTGTTCTAATCATGCTCATCATATTGGAGTTACAAGCTTGACACGCTTGTCCAATAAGAACATCCAGTGGCAAAGGAAATATGCATGCCTAGTGAGTTGATTCACACTTGTGCTGTTTTTGGGTGTAGTCTTGGAAGACTCTTTTCTTTATATCGGGAGACAGTGATGTGTTGCTAGATACCCCTCACTGATCGTGATGACGTAAGTTGTCGTTACCGACATTTAAAGGAAACCCTCAGGGTCGCACAATTTGATGATATGGCTTACTTAAGTCAGATCGTGTGGACTGAATTGTTTAAGTTCAGTTTAAAGGGATTTGATCTCTGATTGTAAGTGAGATCTGGTCTGATCATGTTTGATTGATTAGGGCTTGAGATCGGTAAGCTTCGATCGAGAGAATAGATGCTAGATCGGTGAGATCAGAAGCATCAAGAGATCAACGGTTAGATCTGGAGCCTTAGGGTTTATTTGAGAACTAGACTTGATTGCTTGGCTTGATTGGTTCTTAAACCGAACCAAATTGAACCAGCTCATGAAATGAGCGCATGGTTCAAGGCGTGGCGACATGTTCACTTGGCGTGAACATTGGAGCGATGAGTGGTTGCTATTTTTAGTAACCATGATCTCCACTTGGAGATGGCTCACGTTCGAATAGAGGGTTCTCTATTCTCATCACTAAAACTCATTCCTCTTGACACCTTTTGGTGTGCGGCGACAACTTGAAGCATAGAGGAAGATTCGGCCAAGAGAGATCGATATCTCCATCCCTTTCCTTTCGATCAAAGACATCTTGGACGATCCTTGCTAGCACAAGGGACGACAAGAAGCAAGCCGTCGCTCATCTTGTGTGTGACGATTTGGAGGAGACCTTCGTTGTTCTCTTGCTTCCAAGGCGCCATCTTGAAATGGCTATGGTATGAATCGTATCTTCTCTATTCATGTTTTCGAAAGTTGATCATATAATGCATGCTCTTCGACCCTTGAATCCGCTGCCTATCATGTTGCGCCACTTTAGGGTTTCGCACCCCTCATGAAAGGGGTTCCCTGCAGTCGTTTAGGCCATATTAACAAGAAGCGCATTAAGCGGTTGCATGACCATGGACTGCTGGGATCATTCTCCTATGAGGAGATTGATACATGCAAAGCTTGTTTAATGGGTAAAATGACGAAGTCTCCTTTTCCTCACAAAGGTCAAAGGGCTTCAGGTTTACTTGACCTTATACACAGTGATGTGTGTGGGCCATTTAGTAAACATGCCAGAGGTGGCTATTCATACTTCATTACCTTTACTGATGATTTCAGTAGATATGGGTATGTCTATCTAATGAGACATTGAAAGTCCCCTAGAACAAAGGGGGGGCGAAACCCTAATAGGAGGCACAACAAAACCTCTAGCGGAATTTAGGGTTTCTAACAGGATCGCATAGCATGTAACATGTTCAACTTTCAATGAAAAGGGATTCTTACCATTGCCATCGCTTAGATGGTGTCTTGTAAGGAAAGGCGCAAATGCTCCTTCTCCTAAGGTGACGCACACAATTGATGTCGCCTACTCTTCTCTTTGGTGCTCCTTGTGCTAGCAAGGTTCCAAGAACTCGTTGTCGAATGGAAGGGGAGAGAATCCTTTGCTTGGCGATTACTTCCTTCTCCTTGCGTCAACCTCTTCACCACACGAGAGTGCAAGCACCAAATACTCAAGTTGGCGACGAGAGATGAGAAGAGACGAGAGATGAGAGCGTCTTAGGCGTGAACGTGAGGCGTTCCCACATTTAGAAGTCATGGCTTCTAAATTTAGTAAACCCCAAACGTTCATGCGACCATGGGTTCACCCCATGCGCAAACTCCTCTTAGATTGAACCATGCGCTCAACCAATGAGCTGGTTCAAATCGATTTGGTTTAATAACCAAATAAACCAAGCAATTAGTCCAGACCACAATAAACCCTAAGGCTCTTGATCTGACCGTCGATCTCTTGATGCTGCTGATCTCACTGATCTAGCATCCATTCTCTCGATCGAAGCTTACCGATCTCAATCCCTAATCAATCAAACATGATCAGACCAGATCTCACTTACAATCAGAGATTAAATCCCTTTAAACTGAACCTGAACAATTCAGTCCACACGATCTGACTTAAGTAAGACATATCATCAAATTGTGCGACCCTGAGGGTTTCCTTTAAATGTCGGTAACGATAACTGACGTTATCACGATCAGTGAGGGGTATCTAGCAACACATCACTGTCTCCCGATATAAAGAAAAGAGTCTTCCAAGACTACACCCAAACCACAGCACAAGTGTGAATCCAACTCACAAGGCATGCATGTTTCCTTTGCCACTGGATGTTCTTATTGGACAAGTGTGTCAAGCTTGTAACTCCAATATGATGAGCATGATTAGATCAGATGAACATAGTCACCTGGGTATGGCCATACACTATTCTCAATCATCTCATCCAGGGGGCCCTTTAGAACATCACACTCCTTAAACAAGGAGACGGCAATCCTTTGTCTATCACTAGTGCCCTAACCTGACTCAAGCTCACCATCCAAGATAGTCTATAATCATTATGTTTCAAATGATATTGAACTACCTCAAAACAATGACAATCATCATTTAGAAACACAAGTGATCTCAAGTCAGAGGACATGTGCCACTTGTTGCAATCAAGGATTATTCACATTGTGACAAGCAATTGAATAACCTAGTAGGGTCTGTCCAGTACATCCAATGTACCCATGAGTCTACATCTTATTCCATGCTCGAAGCATCCTATAAGATTAGAACACATATTAGTCTCAATCATATCAAGGCTGTCTCATGTTCACCAAGATATCTCGACTAAGGACTTTATAGCATGTCAGCCCAGCTGAACAGCTTTGAGACATTATTCAGAAGTACACTTATTGCAGCAGACAATGTAACAAACTGAATAATAACCATGCCTTTATAAACATAAGAGTTTATACATGATACTGATACAATCCCAAGGCCTCAAACATTAGCCTTAAGGGCATACCCCAACAATCTCCCACTTGCACTTAATCTAATGGTTGAGAAATCTCAAACCCATATTATTACAGTGCTTCTCATGCTTCTGCTGCGCCAGAGGCTTGGTAAGCGGGTCTGCCAGATTGTCATCTGTATGAACCTTGCAGACTTTGATCTCGCCACGATCTATGATCTCCCTGATCAAATGAAACCGTCTCTGTATGTGCTTGGACTTCTGGTGCGACCGTGGTTCCTTTGCTTGTGCGATTGCTCCAGTGTTATCACAGAAGATAACCAAAGGATCTGCACTCGAAGGAACAACACCAAGTTCTTTCACGAACTTACGAATCCACACTGCCTCCTTGGATGCTTCCGAGGCTGCAACATACTCGGCTTCTGTTGTGGAATCAGCAACAGTTGACTGTTTGAAACTCTTCCACACCACCGCTCCTCCATTCAAGCTAAAAACATAGCCTGATTGCGATCGGAAATCATCCTGGTCAGACTGGAACGAAGCGTCAGTATATCCTTCAATACTGAGTTCTTCCTGACCACCATATATCAAGAACATATCTTTGGTCCTCCGCAGATATTTTAAAATGTTCTTGACTGCAATCCAGTGTGCCTGACCAGGATTACTTTGGAACCGACTGGTCACGCTTAACCCGTAAGCGACGTCTGGGCGAGTACACAACATCGCATACATAATGGACCCAATAGCCGAAGCATAAGGCGTATTGTCCATTTCATCTTTCTCAGTCTGTGTTTGTGGACACTGACTCTTCGAAAGATTCAGACCATGTCTGACTGGAAGATATCCTCTTTTAGAATTCTCTAAATGAAATCTCTCCAGGATTTTATCGATGTAAGTACTCTGGCACAGCCCGAGAAATCTCTTAGATCTATCCCTGTAGATCTTCACACCTAATACATAGGCTGCTTCTCCTAGATCTTTCATCCGAAACACTTCCTTAACCATGCCTTAACCGCATGCATTTCAGGAATATCGTTTCCAATGATCAAGATATCATCGACGTAGAGGACTAAGAAAGTAATCACGCTCCCACTAAACCTCTTATATACACACGGGTCATCCTCGTTCTTGATGAAACCAAACTCACTGATTGATTCATCAAAACGAATATTCCAGCTTCTAGATGCTTGTTTAAGTCCATAAATGGACTTCTTTAACTTGCATATCTTATGACGATCTGATGGATTAGTGAAACCTTCTGGTTGTGTCATATACACATCCTCGTCCAGATTTCCATTCAGGAAAGCTGTTTTCACATCCATTTGCCAGATCTCATAATCATAATATGCAGCTATCGCGAAAAGAATCCGAATAGACTTAAATATAGCTACAGGTGAGAAAGTTTCATCATAATCTATCCCGTAGATTTGTTTGAAACCTTTCGCAACTAGCCTGCCTTTATAGGTAACCACGTTACCATCCATGTCAATCTTCTTCTTGAAGATCCATTTACAGCCTATAGGGATAACTCCCGGAGGCGGATCAACCAAATCCCAGACTTGGTTATCTGACATGGAGTCCATCTCGGCGCGCATAGCTTCAAGCCATCTCGCTGACTCCGGTCCACTGACCGCATCCGCATAAGTGAGGGGTTCATCATTATCAATGATGTAGACTCCGTCATAGCGCTCAGGCTGTCGACGGATCCTTCTCGATCTTCGCGGTTCCCGTGATATCTGAGCCTCAGGTTGTTCAATAACCTGATCCACCGGCTCAGGCTCATCCAACTGTGCTTGACTACTTTGTCCTTCCTCTGGATTCTCATCCAGCTTTATTTCTCTCCCACTGGCCTCTTGCAGAAGAAACTCCTTCTCAAGAAATATGTCCATCCGAGCAACAAATACTTTGTTCTCTTTGGGATCGTAGAAATAATAACCCTTAGTTTCCTTAGGGTAACCGACAAAGATACATTTTTCAGATCTGCTCTCTAGTTTCCCAGAGGCGAGCTTTTTGACATAAGCCTCGCAGCCCCAGATCCTGATAAATGTCAAGCTCGGCTGTTTCCCATACCATAACTCATATGGCGTCTTAGAAACTGCCTTGGATGGCACTCGGTTTAGTACCTTTGCAGCTGTCTCCAGTGCAAATCCCCAAAAGGAATATGGAAGAGTAGCCTGACTCATCATAGAACGAACCATATCAAGTAACGTTCTATTTCTCCTCTCGGACACACCATTCCATTGCGGTGTTCCTGGCGGAGTGAGCTGTGAGATAATCCCACACTCCTTCAGATAGTCAGTAAACGCATGACTTAGGTATTCTCCACCTCGATCAGAACGAAGTGCCTTGATATTTCGGCCTAGCTGATTCTGTACTTCATTCTTGAACTCTTTGAACTTGTCAAAAGATTCACTTTTATGTCTCATTAAATAGACATACCCATATCTACTGAAATCATCAGTAAAGGTAATGAAGTACTGATAGCCACCTCTGGCATGTTTACTAAATGGCCAACACACATCACTGTGTATAAGGTCAAGTAAACCTGAAGCCCTTTGACCTTTGTTAGGAAAAGGTGGCTTCGTCATTTTACCCATTAAACAAGCCTTGCATGTATCAATCTCCTCATAGGAGAATGATCCCAGCAGTCCATGATCATGCAACCGCTTAATGCGTTTCTTGTTAATATGGCCTAAACGACTATGCCATAGCAAGGTGCTGTCATCAGCATACTTGGCTTTCTTAATATCAATATTTTGTATAGAACATTCCATGTCCAACATGAATAACCCATTGTTAATTGAACCAGTTGCATAAACAATATTATCAAAAGATAAAACACACTTTGAAATATTGCATTCAAAGGAAAATCCCTTCCTGACAAGAGCAGGAATGGAGACAATATTCTTAGTAATACTGGGAACAAAATAACAACTGTTTAGTTCTAATACAAGCCCAGATGGCAAAGAGATGAAATAGTCTCCTACAGCAACAGCAGCAACCCGTGCCCCGTTTCCAACTCGTAGGTCCACCTCATGCTGTCCCACCTGTCTTCTTCTCTTGAGTTCCTGTACATTTGAACAAATGTGAACTCCACATGCAGTGTCCAACACCCATGATATAGAAGAAGATGAAACCATGACTTCCGTCACGTATATACCTGAGCCAGAAGCGATGCTTCCCCTCTTATCTCCTTGGAGCGCTTTATAGTCCTTTTTCCAGTGACCCAGCTGGCCACAGTGGAAACATCTGTATTCCTTTGACCGCTTGACTTTTTGCTTCAGAGCCTTGCTGTAACTCTTGACAGGGGCCTTGCCCTTCTTCCCCTTCTTCTTGTTGTTCCTTGAAGGAACCATTAAGACAGAGGTTGAAGGCTTTCCCCTCAGAGTTTCCTCAGTAGTCAAGAGCATATTCAGCAGCTCTGCCGGAGTACAATCGATTTTGTTCATATTAAAGTTAATGATGAACGCATCGAAAGAGGGCGGGAGAGACTGTAGAATAATGTCTACAGCAAGCTCCTGGTTGATGGTATGCCCCAGTTTCTCTAGAGCCTCCTTGTGCCCAATCATCTTGAGCACGTGAGCTCCCACTGGGCTCCCTTCAGCCAGTTTGCTCTGAAAGAACAGCTTTGTCAGATTATAGCGTTCTGTCCTCGCCTGTGCAGCATACAACATCTTGAGGTTTGCTATCATGTCTATAGCAGACATATCCTCATGCTGACGCTGCAGCGGTGGCGTCATAGACGCTAGCATCAGGCAAGCGACATCAATGCTATCATTGACGTGCTTTTCATAAGCTTCCCGAACCGCCCTTGCGGCGTTCGGAGCGGGCTGAGGCGGTATAGCTGTCTCGAGGACATACAGTTTCCTCTCTGCCTTAAGAACAATCTTAAGGTGTCCGAACCAGTCTGAGAAGTTTGGCCCAGCAAACTTCTCCCTTTCCAGTAGGGATCGCACATTGAAGCTCATGGTGTTCGTTGCTGCAGGTATCTACAACAATGCAAGAACAGCAAGGTCAGTATCAATGTAAAGAATCAATTTAGGACTTAAGAATGATTCTTTTTCTCATTATTTTATCTGGCTGAAAAATCCAGCAAAACAGCCCGAAAGAGTAGAACTCTTTTAGTGAGATGGGATCCAGATTTCATACTTGGTCTCCGCGTCCCGCTCAGGCGAGATAAGATGCACAGAGAGTACAAGCACTAATTTCTGGTAGGCTGTCCCAGCCAATCGCCAACCCGTGCGATTCCCCTTCATCTGGGCAATCCAGCAGACTGTGCCAACTGAGTTGGTACAACACAATCTCTGACCCCACAGATGGCTGCCTCCATGCGCTACCATATGCGCCACATATGTAGCCTACATGGTCAAGCTGACCCGACCTACTCCCTGGACCACCACGTGCTATGCTGAGCAACGAGAAGCGATAAATCCCTTCTCTGTAACACGCAGGTGTAATCCCGCACCGTTTGAAGATAGATGGACGTGCCCACTGAGTGGGTACAACACGGCTCCAACGATAATCAGAACAGTGAGGTTTCGCATCAGAAGGCATACGAGCTTGATATTTTAGCGTTGGATTTTAACGGTCTTTTATCTTCTTCACTATCATGCAATTCCTATGGTGATAGCAGAAGATAAATAAATCATGCTGTTCTATTTATTTAAACAATAAAAGAAAGCATGGATCTTATGTGGTAAAAGCCCATAGCCTAAGTAAGACCTTAATTAACTTAAGTCTTCACTTGCTTTTCTTCATGGGTCTTTTGCTGCTCATCTGGCCCAACCCAGGGCCCAAGCGCCATCTGCAGCTCAGGTGCGCCTACCAGGGAAAATGCGCCTGGTCCCAGAGTCGAACCCTGGACCTCCCTCCTGGTCAAGCTACTGCTGCATGCGCCTCTGCCAAATGTGCTCTGTGCTCTTGTCTGATTAATTTACAAATTAATCTATCTAGACAGTATTGACTCGCAGGTCAATTACACTTTATAAATTAAATACAATGTGATACGCAGATCACAATAATTAATTTACAACTTTAAATTCCAGGCACGCAGGCCCCAGCACAGCACACAATTAACATGGGCAGCCCACATAAGAATAAATAAACAAACATAGGCATCAATCAACATGTGATCCAATCATGAAAATTAAATTTTGAAAACCCCATAGGCATCAATTTTAATTTCCTTATTTGCCGTACAACCTTACAACGGTCAATTACTAGGGATCCACTCATCCAACCTAGTCAGATCCACTGCCCTTGCATGCACCAAGTCCTAACTGACTTGAGTCGACCAAAAGGTCAACCATGCATGCGCCAGGGCCGAACAACCCTCATGAGATCTGGCAAGCGGGCGTGACCCCGGGCCTAACTCATGTGTGTTCTGTAGTCGTCTCAATCAGACATCGCTACACGCCTGTCTGCAGTCGACCTATAGCCACCAGGTGCTATCGCACAGGTGCTATCTGGTCAACCCATCAAGGCTGTCAGATGATCTGATCAGACTGTCTGGATCTAACTTAGGGGATGACTTCAACCCTAATAACCCGTCTAAGGGTTTAAAGCAGGGCCTTAGATCTATAATGAGTCGCGCATGTATCATAAGTTTTTGAGAAAACATAATATGCGCCAACAAGAAAACATGCGCCTAGGAGAAACAAAAACATCTCTAACAAGCATGTAAAATTCGCCTATTACAACTAGCGCATGTAACATATAGATCATTGCATAGGATCACAGAGAAAGCAAACATATTAGCATGCAATAACAGGCTCTGATACCAATTGAAAGTCCCCTAGAACAAAGGGGGGGCGAAACCCTAATAGGAGGCACAACAAAACCTCTAGTGGAATCTAGGGTTTCTAACAGGATCACATAGCATGTAACATGTTCAACTTTCAATGAAAAGGGATTCTTACCATTGCCATCGCTTAGATGGTGTCTTGGAAGGAAAGGCGCAAATGCTCCTTCTCCTAAGGTGACGCACACAATTGATGTCGCCTACTCTTCTCTTTGGTGCTCCTTGTGCTAGCAAGGTTCCAAGAAGTCATTGTCGAATGGAAGGGGAGAGAATCCTTTGCTTGGCGATTACTTCCTTCTCCTTGCGTCAACCTCTTCACCACACGAGAGTGCAAGCACCGAATACTCAAGTTGGCGACGAGAGATGAGAAGAGACGAGAGATGAGAGCGTCTTAGGCGTGAACGTGAGGCGTTCCCACGTTTAGAAGTCATGGCTTCTAAATTTAGTAAACCCCAAACGTTCATGCGACCATGGGTTCACCCCATGCGCAAACTCCTCTTAGATTGAACCATGCGCTCAACCAATGAGCTGGTTCAAATCGATTTGGTTTAATAACCAAATAAACCAAGCAATTAGTCCAGACCACAATAAACCCTAAGGCTCTTGATCTGACCGTCGATCTCTTGATGCTGCTGATCTCACTGATCTAGCATCCATTCTCTCGATCGAAGCTTACCGATCTCAAGCCCTAATCAATCAAACATGATCAGACCAGATCTCACTTACAATCAGAGATTAAATCCCTTTAAACTGAACCTGAACAATTCAGTCCACACGATCTGACTTAAGTAAGCCATATCATCAAATTGTGCGACCCTGAGGGTTTCCTTTAAATGTCGGTAACGATAACTGACGTTATCACGATCAGTGAGGGGTATCTAGCAACACATCACTGTCTCCCGATATAAAGAAAAGAGTCTTCCAAGACTACACCCAAACCACAGCACAAGTGTGAATCCAACTCACAAGGCATGCATGTTTCCTTTGCCACTGGATGTTCTTATTGGACAAGCGTGTCAAGCTTGTAACTCCAATATGATGAGCATGATTAGATCAGATGAACATAGTCACCTGGGTATGGCCATACACTATTCTCAATCATCTCATCCAGGGGGCCCTTTAGAACATCACACTCCTTAAACAAGGAGACGACAATCCTTTGTCTATCACTAGTGCCCTAACCTGACTCAAGCTCACCATCCAAGATAGTCTATAATCATTATGTTTCAAATGATATTGAACTACCTCAAAACAATGACAATCATCATTTAGAAACACAAGTGATCTCAAGTCAGAGGACATGTGCCACTTGTTGCAATCAAGGATTATTCACATTGTGACAAGCAATTGAATAACCTAGTAGGGTCTGTCCAGTACATCCAATGTACCCATGAGTCTACATCTTATTCCATGCTCGAAGCATCCTATAAGATTAGAACACATATTAGTCTCAATCATATCAAGGCTGTCTCATGTTCACCAAGATATCTCGACTAAGGACTTTATAGCATGTCAGCCCAGCTGAACAGCTTTGAGACATTATTCAGAAGTACACTTATTGCAGCAGACAATGTAACAAACTGAATAATAACCATGCCTTTATAAACATAAGAGTTTATACATGATACTGATACAATCCCAAGGCCTCAAACATTAGCCTTAAGGGCATACCCCAACAGACATAAAAGTGAATCTTTTGACAAGTTCAAAGAGTTCAAGAATGAAGTACAGAATCAGCTAGGCCGAAATATCAAAGCACTTCGTTCAGATCGAGGTGGTGAATACCTAAGTCGAGAGTTTACTGACTATCTAAAGGAGTGTGGGATCATCTCACAGCTCACTCCGCCAGGAACACCGCAGTGGAATGGTGTGTCCGAGAGGAGGAACAGAAACTTACTTGACATGGTTCGGTCAATGATGAGTCAGGCTACTCTTCCTTACTCCTTTTGGGGATTTGCACTGGAAACAGCTACAAAGGTACTAAACCGAGTGCCATCCAAGGCAGTTTCTAAGACTCCATATGAGTTATGGTATGGGAAACAGCCGAGCTTGACATTTATTAAGATCTGGGGTTGCGAGGCTTATGTCAAAAAGCTCGCCTCTGGGAAACTGGAGAGCAGATCTGAGAAATGCATCTTTGTCGGTTACCCTAAGGAAACTAAGGGTTATTATTTCTACGATCCCAAAGAGAACAAGGTATTTGTTGCTCGGACGGCAATTTTTCTTGAGAAGGAATTTCTTCTGCAAGAAGCCAGTGGGAGAGAAATAAAGCTGGATGAGAATCCAGAAGAAGGACAAAGTAGTCAAGCACAATTGGATGAGCCTGAGCCAGTAGAACAGGTTACTAAACAACCTGAGGCTCAGATATCACGGGAACCGCGAAGATCGGGAAGGATCCGTCGACAGCCTGAGCGCTATGACGGAGTCTACATCATTGATCATGATGAACCCCTTACTTATGCGGATGCGGTCAGTGGACCGGAATCAGCTAGATGGCTTGAAGCTATGCGAGCCGAGATGGACTCCATGTCAGATAACCAAGTCTGGGATTTGGTTGATCCGCCTCCGGGAGTAATCCCTATAGGCTGTAAATGGATCTTCAAGAAGAAGATTGACATGGATGGTAACGTGGTTACCTATAAAGGCAGGCTAGTTGCGAAAGGTTTCAAACAAATCTACGGGATAGATTATGATGAAACTTTCTCTCCTGTAGCCATGTTCAAGTCTATTCGGATTATTCTCGCGATAGCGGCATATTATGATTATGAGATCTGGCAGATGGATGTGAAGACCGCTTTCCTTAATGGAAAACTGGATGAGGATGTGTATATGACACAACCTGAAGGTTTCACTGTTCCATCAGATCGTCATAAAATATGCAAGTTAAAGAAGTCCATTTATGGACTTAAACAAGCATCAAGAAGCTGGAATATTCGTTTTGATGAATCAATCTGTGAATTTGGTTTCATCAAGAATGAAGATGACCCATGTGTATATAAGAGGTTTAGTGGGAGCGTGATTACTTTCCTAGTCCTCTACGTCGATGATATCTTAATCATTGGAAACGATATTCCTGAACTGCATGCTGTTAAAGCATGGTTAAGAAAATGTTTCCAGATGAAAGATCTAGGAGAAGCAGCCTATGCATTAGGTGTGAAGATCTACAGGGATAGATCTAAGAGGCTTCTCGGGCTGTGCCAGAGTACCTACATCGATAAAGTCCTGGAGAGATTTCATTTATAGAATTCTAAAAGAGGATATCTTCCAGTCAGACATGGTCTGAATCTTTCAAAGAGTCAGTGTCCACAAACACAGACTGAGAAAGATGAAATGGACAATACGCCTTATGCTTCGGCTATTGGATCCATTATGTATGCGATGTTGTGTACTCGCCCAGACGTCGCTTACGGGTTAAGCGTGACCAGTCGATTCCAAAGTAATCCAGGTCAGGCGCACTGGATTGCAGTCAAGAACATTTTAAAATATCTTCGGAGGACCAAAGATATGTTCTTGATATATGGAGGTCAGGAAGAACTCAGTATTGATGGATATACTGACGCTTCGTTCCAGTCTGACCAGGATGATTTCCGATCACAATCAGGCTATGTTTTTAGCTTGAATGGAGGAGCGGTGGTGTGGAAAAGTTTCAAACAGTCTATCGTTGCTGATTCCACAACAGAAGCCGAGTATGTTGCAGCCTCGGAAGCATCCAAGGAGGCAGTGTGGATTCGTAAGTTCATTCAGGAACTTGGTGTTGTTCCTTCGAGTGCAGATCCTTTGGTTATCTTCTGTGATAACACTGGAGCAATCGCACAGGCAAAGGAACCACGGTCGCACCAGAAGTCCAAGCACATACAGAGAAGGTTTCACTTGATCCGGGAGATCATTGATCGTGGTGAGATCAAAATCTGCAAGGTTCATACAGATGACAATCTGGCAGACCCGCTTACCAAGCCTCTAGCGCAGCAGAAGCATGAGAAGCACTGTAATAATATGGGTTTGAGATTTCTCAACCATTAGATTAAGTGCAAGTGGGAGATTGTTGGGGTATGCCCTTAAGGCTAATGTTTGAGGCCTTGGGATTCTTTCCGTCTCATGTATAAACTCTTATGTTTATAAAGGCAATGGTTGTTATTCAGTTTGTTACATTGTCTGCTGCAATAAGTGTGCTTCTGAATAATGTCTCAAAGCTGTTCAGCTAAGCTGACATGCTGTAATGTCCTTAGTCGAGATATCTTGGTGAATATGAGACAGCCTTGATATGATTGAGACTAATATGTGTTCTAATCTTATAGGATGCTTCGAGCATGGAATAAGATGTAGACTCATGGGTACATTGGATGTACTGGACAGACCCTACTAGGATATTCGATTGCTTGTCACAATGTGAATAATCCTTGTTTGCAACAAGTGGCACATGTCCTCTGACTTGAGATCACTTGTGTTTCTAAATAATGATTGTCATTGTTTTGAGGTAGTTCAATATCATTTGAAACATAATGGTTATAGACTATCTTGGATAATGATCATGAGTCAGGTTAGGACACTAGTGATAGATATAGGATTGCCGTCTCCTTGTTTAAGGAGTGTGATGTTCTAAAGGGGCCCCCCCGAATGAGGTGATTGAGAAAGTGTATGGCCATACCCAGGTGACTATGTTCATCTGATCTAATCATGCTCATCATATTGGAGCTACAGGCTTGACACGCTTGTCCAATAAGAATATCCAGTGGCAAAGGAAACATGTATGCCTAGTGAAGTGGATTCACACTTGTGCTGTGGTTTGGGTGTAGTCTTGGAAGACTCTTTCCTTTATATCGGGAGACAGTGATGTGTTGCTAGATACCCCTCACTGATTGTGATAACGTAAGTTATCGTTACCGACATTTAAAGGAAACCCTTAGGGTCGCACAATTTGATGATATGGCTTACTTAAGTCAGATCGTGTGGACTGAATTGTTTGGGTTCAGTTTAAAAGGAGTTTAAACTCTGATTGTAAGTGAGATCTGGTCTGATCATGTTTGATTGATTAGGGCTTGAGATCGGTAAGCTTCGATCGAGAGTATTGATGCTAGATCGGTGAGATCAAGAGCATCGAGAGATGTACGGTTAGATCTTGAACCTTCATGGTTCATATGAGATTTAGACCATGGCTTGGCTTGGTTCAATTTGGTCTTTGAACCAATTGCAATTGGACCGAACACAATTGAACCGGTTCACATATGTGAACGCATGGTTCAATTGAATTGGCGTTTTGGATGGGTTCACATGACATAAGCGCATGGCTTCATGACTTTCCAATTTTGGAAGTCTTGTAACGCCTAACGCCTAAACGCCAATTTGCCTAAACGCCTCTTGTCT
Organism: Costus lasius; assembly: GCA_027563935.2. Taxonomy (NCBI): domain Eukaryota; kingdom Viridiplantae; phylum Streptophyta; class Magnoliopsida; order Zingiberales; family Costaceae; genus Costus; species Costus lasius. The sequence goes on along the minus strand of CM050448.1, from coordinate 63,191,847 downwards.
TCGAAGCTCTCTCGTGCGTGGTGTATCGTCGAGACGAAGAGGAGAGCTTTCGGAAAAGAGAGGATCATCTCATCTCCTCCATACGAAAGGATAACTTGGCATTTTTGCTAGCACAAGAATTGCGCAAGGAGGAAGCCATCATCACCTTTGTGTGCGTCTTCTTTGGAGGAGAGCCAATTCGCCCTCTTGCTTCCAAATCGCCATCCACTCATGGCCATGGTGAGATCTTCTCTTGATCTATGAAATGAATCAAAGTTGATTATATAGACATACTACATGCGATCCTATGGAAACCCTAATTCCGCCCATGCAAGTTTTGAAATTGCGCATGCTTAGGGTTTCAACCCCTTTCGCTCCCCCTTGAAGGGGACTTTCACAAAGTGTGGTGGATCTTCCTTGAAATCTCGTCAAAGGATGTGAAAGAACCTTCAAGGCTTTTAGTTGAATGGAGGATTAGAGGGGAGAAGGAGAAGAGGGGAAGGGAAAGGGCTCGACCCTTTAGAAGAGGGGGAGAAGAGAGGTCTTTGGCGACACAAGCACCATTGGCAACTAATCGACAATATGAGAAGAGATTACAACTTATAGGCAAGTTTGGGCCAGGGGTATTGGTGACATTCTACCGTAGGTGCAATTACAAAAACAAGTAAGAAAATTCAGCATTAATGTCTTGGTTGGATCCTTCCTTTAGAGGCTGAATTTTGAATTCAAATCCTTGTTGTTTCGGTGGAGCTTCTCTATGCGGCCGAAATTCCTTTGCCCTCTTTCCTTGTTGGCTTGAATGGATTCATGGCTTGGTTCAATGAATCCTTTTGAATTTTGAATTCCTTCGTTCATAAGCTTGGGCGGCTAGAAGACTTCCTTGATTGGCTTCCACAAATTGTGGATCTTGATTGATGGTGCATTGATGGCTTGACTCAAATGGCAAGATGTGGGCTGGTCCTTTCTTGCATTTGACTCCTCCTCAATGAATCCTTTTGAATATTGAATTGCTTCCTTCATAAGCTTGGGCGGCTAGAAGACTTCCATAGATGTTTCCACAAATTGGGGATCTAGATGTGGATCCCATGATTTGTGGATCTTGATTTGATCCTTGGTGTCTTTGGCGCAAATTGGGAAGTGTGGGCTGAATTCGATTCCTTCTCTCATGGTTGGCACCTTGGCTTGTTTTGGAAGGGATGTTGACTTAATTGCGAGCAACTCCATCTTGAAGTCTTTGAGTTGAAGTAGTTGAAGTGCTCTCTTTCCAAATTGGGAGCTCAACTAGTTGAGTGACTTGAGCAGAGCTCCTTAGTGTCTCTTTGAGCTGACCCTACCCTGCCATGTTAGTTGCAAATGCAAATACACTATCCTAGCATGCAATGCATAGTCTAAAGAGAACTTCATGGATACTAGAAGTAAAATTTATTCAACCAAAGCAAATTGCAAATATGGAAAGTGCAAATAAGGAAATATGCAAGTAAGGGAAAATGCAACAAGGTGGCCTAGCAGGGGGAGCCATTTTGAGAGGGCTTCCTCCTAGTCCTATGTGATTTATGAGGGGTTGGGATTGGTCCTCCATCACCTTGTGCTTGTGTGCTATCTATCCCTCTTATGGCTTGCTTGATGGCGCACCTTCTCTGGAGGAAGACCATGGCATTGGCTGAACCTTGGGGGTGTACCCCTAGGGTTTGAGAGCTAAACCATCGAGAGAAGGACCTTGGAGCCAACCTTGAAGATCAAGCTAGAGGTCGGCTAGGTTAGGTATTGTCTTTGGGGCTTGAGTCCTAGGTCAAGAGTTGAACCTCCTTTTGGCATGGGTTGGTTCAATGTCTTGAACAGGCTATGATCACATCATTCTTTTACTGCTTTTAGTATCTGCTAAAGCATGCCTGTGATGTTTTATCATTATGTTATCACTGTAGGATTACATGCCTATTTTGTTAGACATAAGATAAAACTGATGAGACCTTAAATAAAAACTCTCAATTAAATTATCAAGTCTAGTAGCCTTCTAACGCGTAGCCCTCACTAAGCTATCAATCAGTGCAGTTGTGAACTATTTCCCACCCTCGTGGGACACACCCACTTATCTTTAAAAAGTGCGTGGTGGCAATGGTTTCCCCATTCCAGTTTTAATCTAGGCATGCCTTCGCAAGGAAACCCATTGGCCCTGGGCATAATGGTTAGGAATGGACTTGACTAGATTTTCATATGTGCTGGGCACATGATGAAACTCTAGAGGCATCGTTGAGAGGTTAGGATTTCATGCTGTATCCAGCCCTCACTGGACATGAAATGCCTAGACTGTCTCAACAAGGGGAGTTTCTTGGAGCATCCGGCCGGCGCGCCCACCTTAAGAAGCATGGGTCACTTTGTGCATCTCATCCCACCCTCGTGGGACGCGAAGCCTCATGTAGAATAAGGATCTCATCTTACTAGGAAATCTTAAATTTCCCGATTGACTTTGTGGGTTGTCAATTCGATTAAAATAGTGGGAGCCATAATCATTTAAAATAAGTCCAGTTTAAATGATTCAAAATACTACTAATCTGCTAATTCTTGGTTGTTGTAGAACAATGGCTATGAACAATGGCAGATGGTCACTGCAATCTACCCTGGAAAGAAATAAGTTGGTTGCATCCAACTTACTGGATTGGTATATGAACTTGAGAAATGTGCTCAAGCTCGAGAGGAATATCTATGTCCCTGAGCAGCCAATTCCCGAGTCACTTCCATGCTCGGCCTCAGCGGCTGAGAAGGATGCTTATGATAAGCATCAGGCTGATACTTTGGAGGTTGCTAGTTTAATGCTAACCAACATGTCACCCGAGTTAAGAGGGCAATATGAATATAAGAGTGCCTCTGAGATTATTTCTAATCTAAGGCAGCTCTTTGATGAATTGGTTGAGCTCAACCCTCTTAAAGTAGACATTCAATGTGTTGAGCCTAAAGGCTTAACAAAGACATTGAAAATAAAGATGGAAAGAGTCAGGAATAATAAGTGCCACTCATGATAAAGGACATGATGCGACTTCAGAATGAGAATAAGAGGGGCAAGGTTTCGTCTTCATACTCAGGTATTTATGTTACAGAAGTCAACCTTTCTACTTCTATGTCATGGGTATTGGATACCGCATATGGAGATTATATTTGTACAAATATGCAGGGGCTCAAGAAAAGTAGATCGGTGTAGGCTGGAGAGATTGACCTACTAGTTGGAAACGGGGCACAGGTTGCTGCTGTTGTTGTAGGAGTTTTGACTCTCTCCCTGCCTTCTGGACTTCAATTAGAGTTAGATAATTGCTACTATGTACCTTCGCTTACTAAGAACATTGTATCCATTCCTTGCTTAGCAAAGAAGGGATTTAAGTTTGAAATAAATAAGAACTCTTGTTCTTTTTCATTTGCAAATATGTTCTATGGGAAGGGTACTTTGTGCAATGCTCTATATGTGTTGGACATGGATAACTCTATTTGTAACATAAATAATAAAAGGACCAAACTGAGTGGTTCAGTTGGTGCTTTCCTATGCCATTGTCGATTAGCCCATATAAACAAGAATCGCATCCGACAACTCTATGCAAATGGGTTGTTAGATTCAAGTTCCTTGAAGGAAATTGACACATGTGAGCCTTGTTTATTAGGAAAAATGACAAAGGCGCCCTTCACCAAGACTGGTGAGAGGGCAAGAGGTTTGTTGGATCTCATTCACACTATTGTGTGTGGGCCATTCAATAAACAAGCCAGAGAAGGACACAACTACTTCATTACCTTCACTGATGACTTCAGTGGGTATGGTTATGTCTACTTAATGAGACATAAATCTGAATCCTTTGAGAAATTTAAGGAGTTCAGACATGAAGTAGAGAACCAGCTTGGTAGATCCATTAAGGCTCTTCGATCAGATCATGGTGGAGAGTACCTGAGCAGTGAGTTCTTTGACTATCTGAGAGAGTGTGAGATCTTATCCCAACTCACTCTTCCTGGTACACCTCAATGGAATGGTGTGTCTGAAAGGAGAAATCGAACCTTGTTGGACATGGTTCGGTCTATGATGAGTCATGCAACTCAACCTCCCTCATTCTGGGGTCATGCACTTAAGACAGCTTCTCTGATACTGAATAACGTTCCATCTAAGAGTGTCTCCAAGATACCATACGAGGTATGAAGTGGGAGACACCCTAATCTCACTTTTATCAGGATTTGGGATGTGAGGCTTATGTCAAACGTCAAGATTCTAGTAAACTAGAACGTAGATCTGATAAATGTGTGTTTGTGGCGTACCCTAAGGAAACTAAGGGTTACTACTTCTATATTCCCACCGAGAATTAAGTTTTTGTTGCTCGGGGTGTTGTCTTTCTAGAGAAAGAATTTCTCATGAAAGAAGTCAGTGGGAGGAAGACGAGGTCCAAGTGCAACCACAAGACAAAGAGATGGAACCTGAGCCACCTGCACCAGTTGCTAGGCAACCTAAGGCTCAGACACAGGTCCCACGTAGGTCTTGGAGGATTTGTCGTGCACCTGAGAGGTATGAGTCGCTGCCGACCCAACACGATGGGATCTTCATCATTGAGGATGAACCCAGAACCTATGATGACGCAGTCAATAGACCGGACTCCGAGAGATGGCTTGAGGCCATGCGATCCAAGATGGATTCCATGTCAGCTAACCAAGTCTGGGATTTGGTTGAGCTGCCTAATGGGGTAAAACCCATAGGGTGTAAATGGGTCTTCAAGAAGAAGACAGACATGGATGGCAACATAGTTACCTATAAAGGTAGACTAGTGGCTAAGGGATTCAAACAAGTCCACGGGTGGACTATGACGAAACCTTCTCGCCGGTAGCCATGATCAAATCCATTCGGATTCTGCTTGCTATAGCTGCATATCACGACTATGAGATATGGCAGATGGATGTGAAGACAGTGTTCCTTAATGGGAAGCTGACTGAGGATGTGTACATGACACAACATGATAGCTTCATCCATCCTGCAGATGCTAGTAAGGTATGCAGGCTAAAGAAATCCATTTATGGATGAAAGCAAACATCTCAAAGTTGGAATCTTCGGTTTGATGAAGCTGTGAGAGATTATGGCTTTATCAAAAGCAAAGATGACGCCTGTGTATACAGAAAATTCAGTGGGAGCTTGGTGACTTTTTTGGTCTTCTATGTCGATTACATACTGCTCATCGGGAACGACATCCCTAGTCTTCAAGCTGTGAAGACATGGCTAGGGAAGTGTTTCGAGATGAAGGACTTAGGGGAGGCTGCCTATATCCTAGGCGTGAGGATCTATCGGGATAGATCCAAGAAGCTCCTGGCCCTTAGTCAGAGTACCTACATTGATAAGGTCCTAGAGAGGTTCAACTTGGAGCAATCCAATAAAGGATACCTTCCAGTGAAACATGGCCTTACTCTCTCAAAGAGCCTAGTGTCTCACCACATAAGCTGAGAGGGATGACATGAGTCGAGTCCCCTATGCTTCGGTAGTGGGATGGATCATGTATGCAATGTTGTATACTAGACCATACGTGGCTTATGCTGTGAGCATAACCATCCGATACCAATCCAATCCTGGTTTGCAGCACTGGTTGGTTGTAAAGAACATCCCTAAGTATCTGAGAAGAACTAAGGATCTGTTCTTGGTCTATGGGGGACAGGAAGACCTCAGTATGCAGGGCTACACTGATGCGTCATTCTAGTCTGACCCTGACAACTTCATATCGCTGGCCGGCTATGTGTTCAATATGAATGGAGGCGCTGTATGCTGGAAGAGCTTCAAGCAATCCACCATAGCTGATTATACAACTGTGGCTGAGTATGTGGCCGCTTCTGAGGCAGCCAAAGAAGTCGTTTGGATCAAGATGTTCATTTCTGAACTTCAGGTGGTTCCGAGTGCAATGGATCCCATTGAGCTCTACTGTGACAACAATCAAGCAATTTTACAAGCTAAGGAACCACGGTCTCATCAAAGATCCAAACACATACTCAGGAGATTTCACCTGATCAGAGAGATCATTGACAGAGGTGATGTCAAGATTAACAGATTTGACACAGTGAACAATCAGGCAGACCCATTGACCAAAGGTTTGGCAAAGCAGAAGCATGATGGTCACGCAAGAGATATGGGGTTGAGATTCCTCAACCTCTAGGTCTTAGAGCAAGTGGGAGATTGTAAGTATATATGCCTTTGGACCTAGTATTGGTTCATTGTTGTACTACTTAACTTTGATTTTTATATCATTCTGGCATTGTCATTATCATTGTTTGTCTACATCTGCGATTATGTACTTACATGATAATGTCCCTGGAGACAGATTGGATCTGTTCTCAAATGATTGTGCTCAGTCAATGTACTTGAGTGGATATGGGACAGCTCTGGTACTTGTGTGACTGGTATATGGGCTCATTAGGCACGAGGTGCTAACGCACACATATGGGTATATCAGTGGTGGATATTCTGGATAGACCCACTGTGAGGCAATGACTTGGTGGCAAGAGTTATCCACACAAGTGATAGGAGATGCATTGATCCCTTGACTTGAGGTCATTGACCATTCTATATGGTTAGGGATATGCTTTGATACAACCTAACACCACACCGTAATTGGGAGGACATAACGGTTGTCATTGAGCTTGTCACGACCCATATGAGAAGGTCAATGGATAGACACAGGATTTGCCCCTTCCTAACGGAAACTTGATATCCATGGAACTCCTCTATGCTTCTATGACTGAAAGTGTATGGCCATACCCAGGTGAGAACTTGATTTAGTCATGACCATGTGATTGGGTGAAATCAAGTTGTGACACACTTGTCTAACCGGATATCAGTTCGGTAAAGAGACTATAATGAATCTGTACCTAGTCGTGATGATGGGGATGTCGATGACGATATCCATTCCAATGACCTGGGTAGCTGCAATGCACTGCAAGGTGCTACTCACTGCTTGTGGTGACCTTTGGTCAACACTGCTAGTGTCAGAGGAACCTACAGGGTCGCACACCTTGATACTCAAGTTCTCGTATTGATCGGGAAGCCATATGATCGAGTTATTGGATACCTCAGATCTAATTGGGAGATTTCATCAGCGCCAGTGGGCCTAATGAGATGGAAGAATGTTATTGGAGGCAAATTTCATTTTTGGCAGGTTGACCCGTATTTGACCATGGTTGGTCAAATTTGGATTAGGGTTGCATTGGATTGGATCCAATTGCTTAATCAACTCATGTAATGAAGTTTGGGCTAGCTCATTACGCAATGAGTCCCAATAACAAGTTATCATGAAGAGAGAATGGGCTAAAGGGTATAATGGGGAGAAATCTCCATCCCATTGGCGCCTAGGGGCATAATGGGGTGGAGTGGGCGATTTTGCTTCATATGGAAGCTAATGGCGCCTTGCCCCTTTGTGCTTAGATGGAATACTTGCCTCTATGGCAAGGTTTGAGACATCTAAGGCATGATAGACTTATTAGGTAAGTCTTGGGCGAATATGTGGGGTTTATGGAAAAGTCTTGGAGACTTACCAAAACCCTAAACACTAATTGCCACCTTGCAAACCCTAGCCACCCCTTTTATCATGAGTTGCGCCCACCCTTTGCCTTGTTTTGCCACCACCTTGCCTCTATATATCATGGGATATGCGAGAGGCTAAGAGAAGTTTTTGTTCTTGGCATGAGCAAGCAACATAAGGGCGAGAGCTTCAAAGTTGGCGCAAGCAATCTTCTCTTCCATGTCCTAGCCGCAAGCACTCTTAGTCTTCTTCTACCTCTTATCTTGGCGCAAGAAGAAGACTTGTAATTGGCGGCTTGATCTCCATCCTTCTTTATCCTTGACAAAATTGCTAACCCATAGGATCTATGAAATCATCATGAAAAGTTAATCGTGAATAACCAAAAGATTTGTGATAAGAAGATGAGGAGAAGAGACTTGTTTTATGAAAAAGTAAAATTTCAGATTTTATGTTTTTCATGAGCATGTAGAATTGCATGAGTAAATACCTTGGTTGTGCATAATGTTGTGGTCTTGAGTCAAGCCCCTTTGCATGCCTGTGATGTATCCTTGTGAGTCCTGCGTGCCACTTTTCTTTTTTGCTTTTAATTAAGAAGAAGATTAGGGTAGCACATGTACTTGGAGATTGGCACATGCTTGAAGCTTGCGCACCTTGATTGGTGGTGCAAGAAGCTTCTTCAAAGATGGCGCATCCTTGCATGGGGGCACAAGTTAGGGTTTGGTCGAGCCTTGTGCTTGTGTGCTATCCCTCTTGTGGCTTGCTTGCCTTCCCTGGATGAAGACCATGGCATTGGCCGAATCTTGGCGGTGTACCCCTAGGGAAATTGATACTTGTGAGCCTTATTTATTAGGGAAGATGACAAAGGCGCCCATCACCAAGATCGGTGAGAGGGCAGGAGGTTTATTGGATCTTATACACAGTGATATGTATGGACCATTCAGTAAACAAGTCAGAGGAGAAAATAATAAAAATAACAACTAAAAATTCAGAAACTTTCTGTTTAAAATCCTCCAAAAATACGGTACCTTGGCAATTGTTCCCAAAAATACGGTAGTGCAGTATTTTTCAAATTGGCTCCGAATTTCATGAAAATTGATGGGTAGCTTTGTTTCTACGTATGGAATCCATTGGTGTGCTCAAATCTTCCAAAACTCATCGAAATAAGGCACTTTTTATCTAAAAATGATAAAAAAATAAGAAATGGTGTAGATCCCGCAATATTTTACAAATAAGGCTTGAAAACAAGCCAAAAAGCATAAATATGACATAAAAAGTCACATGAAATGACAGAAAATATACTATGAATTTTGGTGTCATCAAGGGTACAACTATTTCATCACATTTAGTAATGACTTTAGTAGATATGGCTATGTCTATCTGATGAGACATACGTCTGAATCCTTTGTGAAATTCAAGGAGTTCAAAAATAAAGTAGAGAACCAGTTTGCAAGATCCATTAAAACTCTTCGATCAGATCGTGGTGGAGAGTACCTGAGCGGTGAGTTTTTTTGACTATTTGAGAGAGTATGAGATTCTATCCCAACTCACTCCTCCTGCAGCACCTCAATGGAATGGTGTGTTTGAGAGGAGAAATTGAACCTTGCTGGACATGGTTCGATCTATGATGAGTCATGCAACTCTACCACCCTCATTTTGGGGTTTTGCACTTGAGATAGCTTCTCTTATACTGAATAACGTTCCATCTAAGAGTGTCTTCAGGATACCATACGAGGTATGAAGTGTGAGATGGCCTAACCTCTCGTTTATCAGGATCTGGGTATGTGAGGCTTATGTCAAACGTCAGGATTCTAGCAAGCTAGAACCTAGATCTGATAAATGTGTCTTTGTGGGGTATCCTAAGGAAACTAAAGGTAACTACTTCTATGTTCCCACCAAGAACAAAGTTTTTGTTGCTCGGGGTGCTATGTTTGTAGAGAAAGAATTTCTCATGAAAGAAGTCAATGGGAGGAAGTTTGACTTGGACGAGGTCCAAGTGCAACCACAGGACAAGGAGATGGAACTTGAGCCGCCTGCACACGTTGCTAGGTCGCCTGAGGCTCAGACACAGGTACCACGTAGGTCTGGGAGGATTCGTCGTGCACCTGAGAGGTATGGGTCACTGCCGACCCAACACGACAGGATCTTCATCATTGAGGATGAGTCCAGGACTTATGATGAGGCGGTCAGTGGACCAGACTTTGAGAGATGGCTTGAGGCCATGCGATCCCAGATGGATTCCATGTCAGCTAACCCACAGGGTGTAAATGGGTGTTCAAAAGGAAGACTGGCATTGATGGCAACATAGTTACCTATAAGGGTATATAGTGGCTAAAGAATTCAGACAAGTCCACGAGGTGGACTATGATAAAACCTTCTCGCCAGTTGCCATGATCAAATCCATTCGAATTCTGCTTGCTATAGCTTCATATCATGACTATAAAATATGGCAGATGGATGTTAAGATAGCATTCCTTAATGGGAGGCTGACAGAGGATGTGTATATGACACAACCTGATGGTTTCATCCATCCTGTAGATGCCAATAAAATCTGTAGGCTAAAGAAATCCATTTATGGATTAAAGCAAGCATTTCGAAGTTGGAATCTTCGGTTTGATGAAGCTGTGTGAGATTATGGCTTTATCAAAAATGAAGATGACACCTGTGTATACAGAAAATTCAGTGGGAGCTTGGTGACTTTTCTGGTCTTGTATGTAGATGACATACTGTTCATCGAAAATGACATCCCTAGTCTTTAGTCTATGAAGACATGGTTGGGGAAGTATTTTGAGATGAAGGACTTAGGGGAGGCCGCCTATATCCTAGGCGTGAGGATGTACCAGGATAGATCCAAGAGGCTCCTGGCCCTTAGTCAGAGTACCTACTTTGAGAAGGTCCTGGAGAGGTTCAACTCGGAGCAATCCAAGAAGGGGTACCTTCCAGTCAGACATGGCCTTACTCTCTCAAAGAACCAGTGTCCCACCACACAGGCTGAGCGTGATGACATGAGTCGAGTGCCCTATGTTTTGGTAGTGGGATCGATCATGTATGCAATAATGTGTATTAGACCAAATGTGACTTATGCTATGAGCATAACCAGCCGATACCAATCCAATCCAGGTCTGCAGCACTGGGTGGCTGTAAAGAACATCCTTAATGCAGAGAACCCCTTTCATGAGGGGTGCGAAACCCTAAAGTGGTGCAACATGATAGGCAGCGGATTCAAGGGTCGAAGAGCATGCATTATATGATCAACTTTCGAAAACATGAATAGAGAAGATGCGATTCATACCATAGCCATTTCAAGATGGCGCCTTGGAAGCAAGAGAACAACGAAGGTCTCCTCCAAATCGTCACACACAAGATGAGCGACGGCTTGCTTCTTGTCGTCCCTTGTGCTAGCAAGGATCGTCCAAGATGTCTTTGATCGAAAGGAAAGGGATGGAGATATCGATCTCTCTTGGCCGAATCTTCCTCTATGCTTCAAGTTGTCGCCGCACACCAAAAGGTGTCAAGAGGAATGAGTTTTTAGTGACGAGAATAGAGAACCCTCTATTCGAACGTGAGCCATCTCCAAGTGGAGATCATGGTTACTAAAAATAGCAACCACTCATCGCTCCAATGTTCACGCCAAGTGAACATGTCACCACGCCTTGAACCATGCGCTCATTTCATGAGCTGGTTCAATCTGGTTCGGTTTAAGAACCAATCAAGCCAAGCAATCAAGTCTAGATCTCAAATAAACCCTAAGGCTCCAGATCTAACCGTTGATCTCTTGATGCTTCTGATCTCACCGATCTAGCATCTATTCTCTCGATCGAAGCTTACCGATCTCAAGCCCTAATCAATCAAACATGATCAGACCAGATCTCACTTACAATCAGAGATCAAATCCCTTTAAACTGAACTTAAACAATTCAGTCCACACGATCTGACTTAAGTAAGCCATACCATCAAATTGTGCGACCCTGAGGGTTTCCTTTAAATGTCGGTAACGACAACTTACGTCATCACGATCAGTGAGGGGTATCTAGCAACACATCACTATCTCCCGATATAAAGAAAAGAGTCTTCCAAGACTACACCCAAAAACAGCACAAGTGTGAATCAACTCACTAGGCATGCATATTTCCTTTGCCACTGGATGTTCTTATTGGACAAGCGTGTCAAGCTTGTAACTCCAATATGATGAGCATGATTAGAACAGATGAACACTGTCACCTGGGTATGGCCATACTCTTTTCTCAATCATCTCATCCAGGGGGCCCCTTTAGAACATCACACTCCTTAAACAAGGAGACGGCAATCCTTTGTCTATCATTAGTGCCCTAACCTGATTCAAGCTCACCATCCAAGATAGTCTATAATCATTATGTTTCAAATGATATTGAACTACCTCAAAACAATGACAATCATCATTTAGAAAACACAAGTGATCTCAAGTCAGAGGAAATGTGCCACTTGTTACAATCAAGGAATATTCACATTGTGACAAGCAACTGAATATCCTAGTAGGGTCTGTCCAGTACATCCAATGTACCCATGAGTCTACATCTTATTCCATGCTCGAAGCATCCTATAAGATTAAAACACATATTAGTCTCAATCATATCAAGGCTGTCTCATGTTCACCAAGATATATCGACTAAGGACTTAACTGCATGTCAGCCTAGCTGAACAGCTTTGAGACATTATTCAGAAGTACACTTATTACAGCAGACAAGGTAACAACCTGAATAATAACCATGCCTTTATAAACATAAGAGTTTATTACATGACACTGTTACAATCCCAAGGCCTCAAACATTAGGCTTAAGGGCATACCCCAACAATCTCCCACTTGCACTTAATCTAATGGTTGAGAAATCTCAAACCCATATTATTACAGTGCTTCTCATGCTTCTGCTGCGCCAGAGGCTTAGTAAGCGGGTCTGCCAGATTGTCATCTGTATGAACCTTGCAAACTTTGATCTCGCCACGATCTATGATCTCCCTGATCAAATGAAACCGTCTCTCTATGTGCTTGGACTTCTGGTGCGACCGTGGTTCCTTTGCCTGTGCGATTGCTCCAGTGTTATCACAGAAGATAACCAAAGGATCTGCACTCGAAGGAACAACACCAAGTTCTCTCACGAACTTACGAATCCACACTGCCTCCTTGGATGCTTCCGAGGCTGCAACATACTCGGCTTCTGTTGTGGAATCAGCAACAGTTGACTGTTTGAAACTCTTCCACACCACTGCTCCACCATTCAAGCTAAAAACATAGCCTGATTGCGATCGGAAATCATCCTGGTCAGACTGGAACGAAGCGTCAGTATATCCTTCAATACTGAGTTCTTCCTGACCACCATATATCAAGAACATATCTTTGGTCCTCCGCAGATATTTTAAGATGTTCTTGACTGCAATCCAGTGTGCCACTCCCGGATTACTTTGGAACCGACTGGTCACGCTTAACCCGTAAGCGACGTCTGGGCGAGTACACAACATCGCATACATAATGGACCCAATAGCCGAAGCATAAGGCGTATTGTCCATTTCATCTTTCTCAGTCTGTGTTTGTGGACACTGACTCTTCGAAAGATTCAGACCATGTCTGACTGGAAGATATCCTCTTTTAGAATTCTCTAAATGAAATCTCTCCAGGACTTTATCGATGTAAGTACTCTGGCACAGCCCGAGAAGCCTCTTAGATCTATCCCTGTAGATCTTCACACCTAACACATAGGCTACTTCTCCAAGATCTTTCATCTGGAAACATTTCCTTAACCATGCCTTAACCGCATGCATTTCAGGAATGTCATTTCCAATGATCAAGATATCATCGACGTAGAGGACTAGGAAAGTAATCACGCTCCCACTAAACCTCTTATATACACACGGGTCATCTTCGTTCTTGATGAAACCAAATTCAGAGATTGATTCATCAAAACGAATATTCCAGCTTCTTGATGCTTGTTTAAGTCCATAAATAGACTTCTTTAATTTGCATATTTTATGACGATCTGATGGATTAGTGAAACCTTCTGGTTGTGTCATATACACATCCTCATCCAGATTTCCATTCAGGAAAGCCGTCTTCACATCCATCTGCCAGATCTCATAATCGTAATATGCAGCTATCGCGAAAAGAATCCGAATAGACTTAAACATAGCTACTGGTGAGAAAGTTTCATCATAATCTATCCCGTAGATTTGTTTGAAACCTTTCGCAACTAGCCTGCCTTTATAGGTAACCACGTTACCATCCATGTCAATCTTCTTCTTGAAGATCCATTTACAGCCTATAGGGATAACTCCCGGAGGCGGATCAACCAAATCCCAGACTTGGTTATCTGACATGGAGTCCATCTCGGCGCGCATAGCTTCAAGCCATCTTGCTGACTCCGGTCCACTGACCGCATCCGCATAAGTGAGGGGTTCATCATGATCAATGATGTAGACTCCGTCATAGCGCTCAGGCTGTCGACGGATCCTTCCCGATCTTCGCGGTTCCCGTGATATCTGAGCCTCAGGTTGTTCAATAACCTGTTCAACCGGCTCAGGCTCATCCAACTGTGCTTGAGCACTTTGTCCTTCTTCAGGATTCTCATCCAGCTTTATTTCTCTCCCACTGGCCTCTTGCAGAAGAGACTCCTTCTCAAGAAATATGGCCGTCCGAGCAACAAAAACCTTGTTCTCTTTGGGATCGTAGAAATAATAACCCTTAGTTTCCTTAGGGTAACCGACAAAGATACATTTCTCAGATCTGCTCTCTAGTTTCCCAGAGGCGAGCTTTTTGACATAAGCCTCGCAACCCCAGATCCTGATAAATGTCAAGCTCGGCTGTTTCCCATACCATAACTCATATGGAGTCTTAGAAACGGCCTTGGATGGCACTCGGTTTAGTACCTTTGCAGCTGTTTCCAGTGCAAAACCCCAAAAGGAATATGGAAGAGTAGCCTGACTCATCATAGAACGAACCATATCAAGTAACGTTCTATTTCTCCTCTCGGACACACCATTCCATTGCGGTGTTCCTGGTGGAGTGAGCTGTGAGATAATCCCACACTCCTTCAGATAGTCAGTAAACTCATGACTTAGGTATTCTCCACCTCGATCAGAACGAAGTGCCTTGATATTTCGGCCTAGCTGATTCTGTACTTCATTCTTGAACTCTTTGAACTTGTCAAAAGATTCACTTTTATGTCTCATTAAATAGACATACCCATATCTACTGAAATCATCAGTAAAGGTAATGAAGTACTGATAGCCACCTCTGGCATGTTTACTAAATGGCCCACACACATCACTGTGTATAAGGTCAAGTAAACCTGAAGCCCTTTGACCTTTGTTAGGAAAAGGTGACTTCGTCATTTTGCCCATTAAACAAGCCTTGCATGTATCAATCTCCTCATAGGAGAATGATCCCAGCAGTCCATGATCATGCAACCGCTTAATGCGTTTCTTGTTAATATGGCCTAAACGACTATGCCATAGCAAGGTGCTGTCATCAGCATACTTGGCTTTCTTATTATCAATATTTTGTATAGAACTCTCCATGTCCAACATGAATAACCCATTGTTAATTGAACCAGTTGCATAAACAATATTATCTAAAGATAAAACACACTTTGAAATATTGCATTCAAAGGAAAACCCCTTCCTGACAAGAGCAGGAATGGAGATAATATTCTTAGTAATGCTAGGAACAAAGTAACAATTGTCTAGTTCCAATACAAGTCCAGATGGTAAAGAAATGAAATAGTCTCCTACAGCAACAGCAGCAACCCGTGCCCCGTTTCCTACTCGTAGGTCCACCTCATGCTGTCCCACCTGCCTTCTTCTCTTGAGTTCCTGTACATTTGAACAAGTGTGAACTCCACATGCAGTGTCCAACACCCATGATATAGAAGAAGATGAAAACATGACTTCAGTCACGTAAATACCTGAGCCAGAAGCGATGCTTCCCCTCTTATCTCCTTGGAGCGCTTTACAGTCCTTTTTCCAGTGACCCAGCTGGCCACAGTGGAAACATCTGTATTCCTTGGACCGCTTCACCTTTTGCTTCAGAGCCTTGCTGTAATTCTTGACAGGGGTCTTGCCCTTCTTCCCCTTCTTCTTGTTCCTTGAAGGAACCATTAAGACAGAGGTCGAAGGCTTTCCCTTCAGAGTTTCCTCAGTAGTCAAGAGCATATTCAGCAGCTCTGCCGGAGTACAATCGATTTTGTTCATATTAAAGTTAATGATGAACGCGTCGAATGAGGGCGGGAGAGACTGCAGAATAATGTCTACAGCAAGCTCCTGATTGATGGTATGCCCCAGTTTCTCTAGAGCTTCCTTGTGCCCAATCATCTTGAGCACATGAGCTCCCACTGGGCTCCCTTCAGCCAGTTTGCTCTGAAAGAACAGCTTTGTCAGATTATAGCGTTCTGTCCTCGCCTGTGCAGCATACAGCATCTTGAGGTTCGCTATCATGTCTATAGCAGACATATCCTCATGCTGACGCTGCAGCGGTGGCGTCATAGACGCTAGCATCAGGCAAGCGACATCAATGCTATCATTGATGTGCTTTTCATAGGCTTCCCGAACCGCCCTTGCGGCGTTCGGAGCGGGCTGAGGCGGTATCGCCGTCTCGAGGACATACAGTTTCCTCTCTGCCTTAAGAACAATCTTAAGGTGTCCAAACCAGTCTGAGAAGTTTGGCCCAGCAAACTTCTCCCTTTCCAGTAGGGATCGCACATTGAAGTTCATGGTGTTCGTTGCTGCAGGTATCTACAACAATGCAAGAACAGCAAGGTCAGTATCAATGTTAAGAATCAATCAGGACTTAAGAAAGATTCTTTTTCTCACTATTTTATCTGGCTAAAAAATCCAGCAAAACAGCCCGAAAGAGTAAACACTCTTTTAGTGAGATGGGATCCAGATTTCATACTTGGTCTCCGCGTCCCGCTCAGGCGAGATAAGATGCACAGAGAGTACAAGCACTAATCTCTGGTAGGCTGCCTGCCAATCGCCAACCCGTGCGATTGCCCTTCATCTGGGCAATCCAGCAGACTGTGCCAACTGAGTTGGTACAACACAATCTCTGACCCCACAGATGGCTGCCTCCATGCGCTACCATATGCGCCACATATGTAGCCTACATGGTCAAGCTGACCCGACCTACTCCCTGGACCACCACGTGCTATGCTGAGCAACGAGAAGCGATAAATCCCTTCTCTGTAACACGCAGGTGTAATCCCGCACCGTCTGAAGATAGATGGACGTGCCCACTGAGTGGGTACAACACGGCTCCAACGATAATCAGAACAGTGAGGTTTCGCGTCAGAAGGCTAACGAGCTTGATATTTTAGCGTTGGATTTTAACGGTCTTTTATCTTCTTCACTATCATGCAATTCCTATGGTGATAGCAGAAGATAAATAAATCATGCTGTTCTACTTATTTAAACAAATAAAAGAAAGCATGAATCTTATGTGGTAAAAGCCCATAGCCTAAGTAAGACCTTAAACAACTTAAGTCTTCACTTGCTTTTCTTCATGGGTCTTTTGCTGCTCATTTGGCCCAAACCAGGGCCCAAGCGCCATCTGCAGCTCAGGTGCGCCTACCAGGGAAAATGCGCCTGGTCCCAGAGTCGAACCCTGGACCTCCCACCTGGTCAAGCCTCTGCTGCAAGCGCCTCTGCCAAGTGTGCTCTGTGCTCTTGTCTGATTAATTTACAAATTAATCTATCTAGACAAGATTGACTCGCAGGTCAATTACATTTTATAAATTAAATAGAAGGTGATACGCAGATCACAATTAAAAATAATTTACAAAAAGATTCCAGGCACGCAGGCCCCAGCACAGCACACATTAAACATGGGCAGCCCACATAAGACTAAATAAACATACATATGGCATCATACATCATGTGATCCAATCATGAAAAATAAAATTTTTGAAAAACCCCATTGAGATTAATTTTATTTTTCCTTATTAGCCTTACTACCTTACAACGGTCCATTACTAGGGATCCACTCATCGAACCTAGTCAGATCCTGTGCCCTTACATGCACCAAGTCCTAACTGACTTGAGTCGACCAAAAGGTCAACAATGCATGCGCCAAGGGCTGAACGACCACAATGAGGTCTGGCAAGCGGGTGTGACCCCGGGCCTAACTCATGTGCGTTCATAGGTTGTCTCAATCAGACATCGCTACACGCCTGTCTGCAGTCGACCTATAGCCATCTGATGCTTGCGCACAGATGCTATCTGGTCGACCCATCAAGGCTGTCAGATAGTCTGATCAGACTGTTGGATCTAACCTGGGGGATGATTTCAACCCTAATAACCCGTCTAAGGGTTTACAGCAGGGCCTTAGATCTAATGTTAGTCGCGCATGTGATCCATTTTTGAGAAAACAAACATGCGCCAACATGCATGCGCAAATGAAACATAAAATAGGTTTCTACATGAAACATATTAACATGATAAAATTATGCATGATATAGATCTAAACATTCATGGAACACAAAATCAAAGCAATCATATAATTGCGCATGTAACCTGCTCTGATACCAATTGCAGGGAACCCCTTTCATGAGGGGTGCGAAACCCTAAAGTGGCGCAACATGATAGGCAGCGGATTCAAGGGTCGAAGAGCATGCATTATATGATCAACTTTCGAAAACATGAATAGAGAAGATGCGATTCATACCATAGCCATTTCAAGATGGCGCCTTGGAAGCAAGAGAACAACGAAGGTCTCCTCCAAATCGTCACACACAAGATGAGCGACGGCTTGCTTCTTGTCGTCCCTTGTGCTAGCAAGGATCGTCCAAGATGTCTTTGATCGAAAGGAAAGGGATGGAGATATCGATCTCTCTTGGCCGAATCTTCCTCTATGCTTCAAGTTGTCGCCGCACACCAAAAGGTGTCAAGAGGAATGAGTTTTTAGTGACGAGAATAGAGAACCCTCTATTCGAACGTGAGCCATCTCCAAGTGGAGATCATGGTTACTAAAAATAGCAACCACTCATCGCTCCAATGTTCACGCCAAGTGAACATGTCGCCACGCCTTGAACCATGCGCTCATTTCATGAGCTGGTTCAATTTGGTTCGGTTTAAGAACCAATCAAGCCAAGCAATCAAGTCTAGATCTCAAATAAACCCTAAGGCTCCAGATCTAACCGTTGATCTCTTGATGTTTCTGATCTCACCGATCTAGCATCTATTCTCTCGATCGAAGCTTACCGATCTCAAGCCCTAATCAATCAAACATGATCAGACCAGATCTCACTTACAATCAGAGATCAAATCCCTTTAAACTGAACTTAAACAATTCAGTCCACACGATCTGACTTAAGTAAGCCATATCATCAAATTGTGCGACCCTGAGGGTTTCCTTTAAATGTCGGTAACGACAACTTACGTCATCACGATCAGTGAGGGGTATCTAGCAACACATCACTGTCTCCCGATATAAAGAAAAGAGTCTTCCAAGACTACACCCAAAAACAGCACAAGTGTGAATCAACTCACTAGGCATGCATATTTCCTTTGCCACTGGATGTTCTTATTGGAAAAGCGTGTCAAGCTTGTAACTCCAATATGATGAGCATGATTAGAACAGATGAACACTATCACCTGGGTATGGCCATACTCTTTTCTCAATCATCTCATCCAGGGGCCCCTTTAGAACATCACACTCCTTAAACAAGGAGACGGCAATCCTTTGTCTATCATTAGTGCCCTAACCTGATTCAAGCTCACCATCCAAGATAGTCTATAATCATTATGTTTCAAATGATATTGAACTACCTCAAAACAATGACAATCATCATTTAGAAAACACAAGTGATCTCAAGTCAGAGGAAATGTGCCACTTGTTACAATCAAGGAATATTCACATTGTGACAAGCAACTGAATATCCTAGTAGGGTCTGTCCAGTACATCCAATGTACCCATGAGTCTACATCTTATTCCATGCTCGAAGCATCCTATAAGATTAAAACACATATTAGTCTCAATCATATCAAGGCTGTCTCATGTTCACCAAGATATATCGACTAAGGACTTAACTGCATGTCAGCCTAGCTGAACAGCTTTGAGACATTATTCAGAAGTACACTTATTACAGCAGACAAGGTAACAACCTAAATAATAACCATGCCTTTATAAACATAAGAGTTTATTACATGACACTGTTACAATCCCAAGGCCTCAAACATTAGGCTTAAGGGCATACCCCAACACTTAAGTATCTGAGAAGAACTAAAGATCTGTTCTTGGTCTACGGGGGACAGGAAGAGCTTAGTGTTTAGGGATACGCTAATGTGTCATTCCAGTCTGACCCTGACGACTTCATATCATAGGCCAGCTATGTGTTCAAGATGAATGGAGGCGCTGTGTCCTGGAAGAGCTTCAAGCAATCCACCATAGCTGATTCTACAAACGAGGCTAAGTATGTGGCCGCTTCTGAGACAGCCAAAGAAGCTATTTTGATCAGGAAGTTCATTTCAAAACTTCAGGTGGTTTCAAGTGCAGTGGATCCCATTGAGGTCTACTGTGAAAACAATGGGGAATTGCACAAGCTAAGGAACCACGGTCTCATCAAAGATCCAAACACATACTCACAAGATTTCACCTGATTAGAGAGATCATTGACCTAGGTGATGTCAAGATTAGCAAAGTTGACATAGAGAACAATCTGGCAGACCCACTGACCTATTGTGTTATTTGTTAGGAAGAAATAATCTAAAATCTTGAAAAGGGACGCCTCTACTTGGCACTGCAAAAAATTGGCTGTGGTACCTAAGACGTGAGTTGAAGTCTATTAAAAAAAAGGGAAATAAAAGTATGTATCAATGTGAGTACATGCCAAAGAAAAATCATTTAACAGTAACTCTACTATCTTTTGTTATGAGTCATGACTCTACTAATTTTAAAGATATGAGTCCTATTACTTGGCTATCTGATGTAGGAGGGGCCACTAGCATGCAAATCTATTGAATTAAAATCCAATTATTTTCCAAACAAAATTAGAATTCAGGAAACAACCAGAATATGGTGCTACAGAGAATAATCGCTTATGAAAATTAGCTATGCAAAGGATTAGGATTCAATGATCCACAATGGGAACCAACTAAACCAAGTGGTAGAGTAAAAATTGTTATGTTTAGTCGTACCAATTGTAGCGAGTCAAGGTATATCAGGACAATAGAACATCTACATTAGTATGGCAAGTCAGATTAGTAAATAAAACAGTTGCAAATTCATTCTTAATTGTGCCAAGGATATGGACTTTTGCTCCCATGATGATCTAGTGAATCTGGATTCGGCTTGACTGGTCCAAATGATAGAGCAAGATGTGATCTTCCTAATTGCGCCAAGGATATGGACTTTTGCTCCACCAAATATTTAAACTACCTATGACAAATAGCATAATTAGATTAGTATTCAAGCAAACATATACTTGAAATAGGAGTCAAGGAAATCTGGTAGCACGGGAAGCAAAGTTTGCATCGATCAATGACACTGAGGCATGGGTCGTTCGTCAGTGGTGTTGGAGTTATGGGAAGCATGAGATGGCATTGATGTCATCAGAGCACCAAGAGGGGGGGGGGGAGGCGAGGATGGCGTTGGAGCACTAGCGGAGGTGGAGACACGGCTATTCGATCATAATAAGGGAAGTTGCGAAAGCGGTGTAGATGTCATCGTCGTTCGTCTGGTGGTGCATGAACGCTGAACATGCTACAGCTGGGAGTTCTTGTGAGGGTGGCGAAGGTGTGGCTAGAGTTTGGCAATGAACGGTGGCCGTGTGGAGGAGAAAGATGCTGAAGAGCGGAACTAGGGCAGAAGGCTGGGCGAGAATAGGGATTATGATTGGGAGTTCAATTTTGGTGATCGAAGCGATGGATGGGTGGATGCCAGCGGCTGCAGGTTATCCAGAGAAAGGAGAGGTGGAGGCCAAAGTCTCATGGATATCTAACTGGTGGATCGATGGCGGCGAACTCAGGAAGTCTCGAGAATTCTAGAAAAGTCATGATTGGAGGATTTAGTTTCGAGAGTAGGAAGGGATTAGAGAAGAAGAGAAGAAGGAGGGGCTTGGCCCTAGATGAAGGAGATGGAGGAGACATCCGATTCCATCGGAAGAAAAAAACTATTTCATCAATTCATCAAAGTCTACTTTTACAAAAAGGAGATACAATCTTATATAAGAAAGATGGCTGGTAACAATGCTGTTGTTGCTTTCTTCATCTTCACGCCAGCTTTGTTAGCTATTCACGTAAACTGCAATAGGTAGCTTCTCTGGTGTTTGCTTGCTGCAAAGAGGTGCTACAGGTGATGTTGTAGGTGGTGCAGTTTTCTCGGGCAGCCAATGAAAGCTATTTGGAGAGTAGTTTGACTATAAAATATGGTTTTGGAAGCTGAGATTTTCCTTGGAATGAGCTGATCGTTGGGAGTTCCTAGGCTGATTTTGTGGGCTGGGGTGGCCGAGTCCTTTCCCTTGTTGGGTTGATTCTTTGGATATGCACTTGGGCTTGCTTTAATGCCTCATTCGAATATGAAATTGAGCTTGAAGATTTGACCATGATATTCGTTTAAAGGACCAGACCTCATATTGATGACATGGCAAATAAGATAGCAAGGATTAGTGTCTCATTAGAAATTAGGACTACCTTATGATAAAAGTCAAAATTTAGACATAAGTATTGACTAAGTCAATAATGAAACAAGGGTTAAAATAATTATGCAAAAATTGAACAAGTCAAAATTAAGTCTAATATCATGCAAAAATGCTCCTGCATCACTATGCGGTCGGTGTACTCTAAAATCGTAACCAGGAAAAAAGTGGTAATTAATTTCCAAAATGTCAGAATAAAAAAATAATAAATAGAAAAAATTTTGGAAGTCCTATTTGTATAAACAAAAACATGGTAGTATTGAACTGAACACATGGTGAATTCATGAGATCGAGATTCATATTATTATGCAAGTTGCAAATTTTATTTGTTTTGGACTGTGGATCTTAAGGATTAAATTCTAAAGAATATTCTACTTTTCTGGAATCTTGTGTGACATGAGTTGGAAATCTTTAAATGAGTGATTATATTTTAGAAGTTTATTTTTCAGAAGTAAGTTATATTTTCCATACTCAGCATTATTCTTTGGTCTATTTATTTGCTTAAGGACAAGCAAAAGTTTAAGTCTAGGGAGATTTGATGTCTTGAATTTATGTAGTATTTTTGCT
The DNA here is from genome assembly GCA_027563935.2 of Costus lasius. Taxonomy (NCBI): domain Eukaryota; kingdom Viridiplantae; phylum Streptophyta; class Magnoliopsida; order Zingiberales; family Costaceae; genus Costus; species Costus lasius. Next base: position 63,169,136 of record CM050448.1, on the reverse strand, counting down.
ATACTTTTTATACATAATCTCTTTTATTTTTTTTATCATGTTTTCACTTATTTGGACTTAAATTCTCTTATTTGTTCAGAATCTTCACCCCTTTTCTTTTTTATTGCATTTCAGGGGAAAATGACCATATTTTGATAGATTTTATAGAATCTAAGTGCACAGACGAATTATACAGGTCAAGATGAAGATGCCTATCAAATTTCATGCGAATCAGAGCTTGTTTAGAAATTACGGCATGCCCTATCATGACCGTAAATTATTAGAAGAGCACAGAAAGAATTACAGCCTGCATGTGATATTTGTCACGACCATAATTTCTTTGGTACAAAAATTCAAAATTCATAGAAAGAATCACGGCCTACCCATAATTATTTTCACTATCGTGATTTCTTGAAGATTTTTCACAGAAAGAATTATGGCCTACCCTTGATTATTATCATGGCTATAATTCTTCCAATTTTCTTTTCCAGAATACACAGGGAGAATTACAGCCAACCCATGATTATTATCACGGTCGTAATTCTGTATACCAGTTCCGAGTTTGACTCGGTTTCTTGCCTAAATTGGCTCATTTTCGAGCCAACTTTTGGGGGAAACCTAATCAAATGATGGGGAACTATATAAGGAGGCTTGGGAGCAATTATTGGGACTTTTTTAGCCGATTCTCATGACGAAATTGATGAAGAGGTGAGTTATAGAGCAATTGGCAGTGTTCGGCGGTTTTACACCAGAAGAGTGTCAATTTTCCGATCAACTATTGTCGATCTTCGTCAGGAAACTTTGAACTCCTTCCTCCTCCTAGTTAATTTTGGAATTTATTTGCCAATCACAATTGATTTTATGGATTCTTGTAACATGAACATGAAAAACATGTCAGCGTAAACCTTTTATTTAGGACTGAGGGTGTATCCCGCTATATTTTTATGACTTAATTATTTCTTTCTAACTTATGAAGTAAATTACTTGTATAGATTCAATTTTTGTTGTGCTTATTTACATGTTAATTACTAGCCATAATTTGTTTGCTAAGAGATGTCACAAGAAGTACTAAAAGGAGAATTGCAACATCGGATCTACAATTTTTGGAAAGGTTGATTCGATTAGAAAAGTAGTTCGAATTGGCTTGAAGGATTTTTATGATTTGTCAAGAACTGATTGGGTCTATCTCAACTTAATAACCACAAAAGTAGGGATTAACTCGGTAGACACTAGATTGTACTGTTGAAAGGGGGCAATCTGTACAACATAGTAAATTCTTCTCCAAGATATTTTTGATTAAAAAAAAGTAATCAAGCATAGTATGGTGAACCCGAAATCCTAAATTTCCATCAAATCAATTACAACCTACTTGAGTGTTTTTACCTTCTTTTAAGCAAAATTTAACCCTTTTTCCGAATCATCTAGCTAACGTTTCTAAGATAAGTCAGTACTTGATCATTGGTCCTTGTGGGATCAATATTTTTATTGCTTCGACATTTCCGTGCACTTGCGGACAACATCAGGCAGCGACCCATATGTCTCAGGTGCATGATGAATCCTCTCATACCTATGTGGGACTAGTGTCTGAGTCTTTGGTTTCCCACCAACCAGTGTAGGTGGCTCAGGTTCCATCTCAGTGTCTTGTAGTTGCACTTAGATCTCATCCAAGTCAAACTTCCTGCCACTAACTTCTTTCATAAAAAATTTTTTCTCTAGAAAGACAATAACCCAAGCAACAAAAACTTTATTCTCGGTGGGAACATATAAGTAGTATCCTTTAGTTTCCTTAGGATACCCACTCAAACACACAATTATCAGATTTGGACTCTAGCTGGCTAGAATCCTATTATTTGACATAAGCCTCACATTCCCATACTCTAATAAAAGATAGGTTCGAGCGTGTCCCACTCCATACCATGTACGGAATCTTGGAGACACTCTTAGATGGAACGTTATTTAGTATAAGAGAAGTTGTCTTAAGTGTATGATCCTAGAACGAGGGTGGTAGAGTTGCATGACTCATTATGGATCGAACCATGTCCAACAAGGTTCGATTCCTCCTTTCAGACACACCATTCCATTGAGGTGTTCCAGGAGGAGTGAGTTCGGACAAGATCCCACATTCTCTCATACAGTCAAAGAACTCACCGCTCAAGTACTCTCCACCACGATCTAACCAAGGAGTCTTAATAGATCTACCAAGCTGGTTCTCTAGTTAATGTCTGAACTCCTTAAATTTCTCAAAGGATTCGGACTTATGCCTCATCAAATAGACAACACCTTATCTACTAAAGTCATCAGTAAATGTGATAAAGTAGTTGTACCCTCCTCTGTCTTGTTTAGTGAATGAACGACACACACCGCTATGTATGAGATCCAATAAACCTCATGCTATCTCACCTATCGTGGTGAAGGGCGCTTTTGTTATCTTCCCTAATAAACAAGGCTCACAAGTATCAAATTCCTCCAACGAGACTGAATCTAATAATCCATTTGCATGGAGTTATTGATTGAGATTCTTATTTATATGGGCTAATCGATAATGCCAAAGGTATGCACCAACTGAACCACTCAGTTTGATCCTCTTATGATTTATGTTACATATAGAGTTATCTGTGTCCAAGACATAAAAGTCATTGCATAAAGTACCCTTCCCATAAAACACATTTGCAAATAAAAAAGAACAAGAGTTCTACATTATTTCAAATTTAAATCCTTTCCTTGCTAAACAAGGAATGGATATAATGTTTTTGGTAAGAGAATCGGGGTGTAATATAAACCATGGCAGTGCCGTGTTTTGACCTTTATGCTTCAAAACATGGCTCGACAAAATCACGGCTATAATAGAATTATGGTAGTGCCATAATTTATACTGGATAGAAATCTTCAAAATTTACAGCGGAGTAAATAAATTATGGCAGTGCCATGGTTTATTGTGTAGTCCAATAAAACCACGGCCCGAAATATAAATTACGCCCCTGCCGTAATTTTGCCGAAAGCTCCGATTTACATGAAATTTGAGGTGTAATCTCCTCTTGATAATTGGAATTTGTCTATGCACTTGGTTTGCATAAAAATCGATTAAAATGATGCTTTTTTTTACCTGAAAATGAACAAAAATGAGAAAAGGTGTAGATTCCGAAATATTTGATAAAAAAGGCATAAAAATAAGCAAATGAACATGAATATGACTCAAAAAGACCAATCAAATAATCCACAATTTAATCCAATAAAATTTTGCAACTTGTATAATAAACGGAATTTCAATCTCATGAGTTCACTCAGTTTCAGTTCAAATCCATAATACTTTTGTTTATAGGAATATGATCTCCAAAATCTTTTTCCACTCAAAATTTTGCATTTTCTTTTTTTTTATCGTTGACATTTTCTAAATCGATTACCACAATGTTTTTGGTGATGAATTTTGAGTACATCGACCACATAATCAATGTAATAGAACTCATACCACATTAGCAGGAAGAATCATACATGAGACAGTGGAGTTAATGTCAAATGATTTTTCTCCATGGCATGTACCCACATAGATACACACCTTTTATTTGGACTTCAACTCTTAACTTTGGTACCACTGCAAATGAATACAGTGCCAAGTAGAGGAGTCATTCTCTTTTTCTCTCTCTCTCTCTTTTTTTACATACTTCAACCCATATCTTTGGTACCATTGTCAATTTTACGTAGTGCCAAGTAGGGGAGTCTCTCTCTTTTTTGATCTTGGATTATTTCTTCCCAATAAATAGTAAAATAGACTAAACATTAGCTAAGTTAATCAATTGACATCAATCCAAAAATCATACTCATATGCTCATCTTATTCAAAAAAGTAATTTCACTTTTAGATCATATTCATCAAACAACATATCTACCCAAAACTTCATGTGTCAATCAATGAAAAATTTCAACAGGTAGATATATATTGAAGAAATAAATTCAACATAATAGGTTCATCCTTAATCACAGGCATTGACATATTCATTATTAAGAAACCAAACTATCAACAGGAATTTTAGAAAAATAGACCACACTTCAACACAACAACGTATAACCAAAACCAAAAGGATTGCACATATCAGGTTCATCATTCAAGTTATACAATCATCACATATCAGAATGAACCTACACAAGGTGCTCAATATCATCAGAAATCAGAATATCATATACAACCATATCGAATTAGAAACAAAAACACAAGTGCCATAACGTCTTAGTACAACCAAATCGAATAAAATTCATAATTAATCAACAAGCAGTGGACACAAGAAGTTTAACTGAATCATTCTTCCCTACAAAAATTATATAACATTAGTAGGATATAAAGATGGATAAGGCACAAGTAGGAATGAAAATACTCACAAAACTCTAATTGTCTGCATCAGAACCTATCTCCTCGGTGGCTTCATTAGTAGGGGCTGCATCCATAGGATCGTCCTGACCACCCTCATCACCACCATTGTCACCGTCGTCTCCACCTCTACCTTCATACCCAAATATGTCATAAAGGAAGTTCCTCATCTCTTCCATGTAATTCCCAAGTTCCTCAACATCTTCATGTATATGACCCATAGAATCAAGCATTCTCTCCATGAGGCGACCCTGACGGTACACCTCTGCAGAAATAGCCTGAAAACCATAATCATAGGAACTAGCCCATCCTTTTTCGGCAGCTCAGCGTGAGGAACATGCAGCTTGGTGCGATGGCGAATCTGTAGCTCCGTCTGATGGTGAATCCATACCCATACCAAATGGGTCATCTCTGCCACTCCAAGTGGGTGGTGGTGGTGGAGAATCTAAGGGTGTGGGGGTAGCGGCTATAGCATCACTAGGAGCGAGTTTTCAATTTGCTTGATTTTGGATTGTTGTCTTCTCTTTGTTGGGCAATGGTAGTGTGAGAGCCCCTGGCCCAAGAACTAAACAATAGATATCCCCTTCTCTCACTATCATTTTCATGGCCACACAGGATTCAATATCTAATCTCGCATTCCCTCTAGCCACTTAAATTCCATACGGCTCAACATTCAAAGCGAGGGCTATAGGAGTAAGAAATCTCCTATCACAATAGTTCCCTTCTTTGCGCTAGCCACCTTATCCAAATACTTGATAAAGAAGAAAGGAACATCTGTAGGACATCCATGAAGCATGCACCATAAAAAGTAGAGTTGGGACTGATGGACTATACCGTCACTATCTCCTCGTCCAAATACAGTGTGGGCCAAAACTCGGTGTGCATACTTGATGCAGGGATTTGAAATTCTGGTAGCTCTGGCTGACACTGCTGCAAAACTAGACTCTGAGGTAATTTGGTTCCAAAATACATTCTCAATGAAGCCAAGTGGTACATGACTACGACCTCCTCCTGCTAAATGAAAGATAGACATGATGTCCCTAAAAGTGAGACTCCTCTCGATATTAGCCATGCAAAAGTTGATCTCACCTTCGGCATGGCTATCAGTGAACTCATGGAGCTCCATATCCATATTGCTGAGAAACTCTAAAACTAAGGGTAGGTATGTCTGCGGAGTCATATGGAAAAGCTTCTTTGCCAGATCTGGTTGAACATCCAGAATACATCCTCATAAAGACCCAAAGCCTCCAATGTACGCTTATCAGCATACTTTGTATTCACTATTCGGTGGGTAAGCAACTGATCATACCGCGCCTCCTGGATTTCATATCTGAAAACCATTCCGTATGGGTTGAGAGGTGGGGCTGGTTCAGAGGACTCGGCAAGACCTTTGCCTGTCCTCTTGGAAACTACTTGCTTGGACCTTGGTGCCATTTCAATTCAAAGAAATAGGAATAAAAATTTCAAAACTGGAAATAAAGATGTTACTGAAGGTCCCCTAGACAAGGGGATGAAACCCTAATAGGCACATGTAAGGGATTTAAACAGCGGAAGAGGGTTTCTAGATCTATTGCATGCTTTACGATCAACGTTAAAATGATTACATACAAGAGAAGAAATCATACCGATGCCATTTCTAGATGGCGTCTTGGAAGCAAAGATCGAAATGGATCTTCTCCAGAGATGATGCACACAAGATGAGTCTTGGCTCCTCCTTGTCGCCTCTTGTGCTAGCAAGGATCGTCCAAGTATCCTGACCGAATGGAAGGGAAGAGATGAGAAATCCTATGCTTGGCGAGAGCTCCTCTTTTCGTCCACACCTTCACACGCAAGAGATGCCAGTGTCGAAAAGCCCAAAGAGGCGTCAAGAGAGCGTGAGCATTGAGAACGTGAGAGTCATGGTCACGTTTAGAGACATGCTTTCTAAAAATAGAAAAGTCTCAACGTTCATGCGACCACAACTTACCCCAATCGCAAAATGCCTCTTCATTTGAACCATGCGCTCATCCAATGAGCTGGTTCAATTCGGTTTGGTTCAAGAAACCAAACAACCCAAGCCATTAGTCCAGATTACAATAAACCCCTGAGGCTTAAGATCTGACCGTTGATCTCTCGATGCTCCTGATCTCACCGATCTAGCATCCATTCTCTCAATCGAAGCTTACCGATCTTAAGCCCTAATCAATTAAACATGATCAGACCAGATCTCACTCACAATCAGAGATTAAATCCCTTTAAACTGAACCTAAACAATTCAGTCCACACGATCTGACTTAAGTAAGCCATATCATCAAATTGTGCGACCCTAAGGGTTTCCCTTAAATGTCGGTAACGATAACTTACGTCATCACGATCAACGAGGGGTATCTAGCAACACATCACTGTCTCCCGATATAAAGAAAAGAGTCTTCCAAGACTACACCCAAACCACAGCACAAGTGTGAATCAACTCACAAGGCATACATGTTTCCTTTGCCACTGGATGTTCTTATTGGACAAGCCTGTCAAGCTTGTAACTCCAATATGATGAGCATGATTAGATCAGATGAACATAGTCACCTGGGTATGGCCATACACTTTCTCAATCATCTCATCCAAGGGGGCCCTTTAGAACATCACACTCCAATGAAGGAGACGGCGATCCTTTATCTATCACTAGTGCCCTAACATGACTCAAGCTCACCATCCAAGATAGTCTATAACCATTATGTTTCAAATGATATTGAACTACCTCAAAACAATGACAATCATCATTTAGAAACACAAGTGATCTCAAGTCAGAGGAAATGTGCCACTTGTTGCAATCAAGGATTATTCACATTGTGACAAGCAATTGAATATCCTAGTAGGGTCTGTCCAGTACATCCAATGTACCCATGAGTCTACATCTTATTCCATGCTCGAAGCATCCTATAAGATTAGAATACATATTAGTCTCAATCATATCAAGGCTGTCTCATGTTCACCAAGATATCTCGACTAAGGACAAAAGTGCATGTCAGCCTAGCTGAACAGCATTGAGACATTATTCAGAAGTATATGTATTGCAGCAGATAATATATCAACCTGAATAACAATCATTGCCTTTATAAACATAAGAGTTTATACATGATACTGATACAATCCCAAGGCCTCAAACATTAGCCTTAAGGGCATACCCCAACAATCTCCCACTTGCACTTAATCTAATGGTTGAGGAATCTCAAACCCATATTATTACAGTGCTTCTCATGCTTCTGCTGCGCCAGAGGCTTGGTAAGCGGGTCTGCCAGATTGTCATCTGTATGAACCTTGCAGATTTTGATCTCGCCACGATCAATGATCTCCCGGATCAAGTGAAACCGTCTCTGTATGTGCTTGGACTTCTAGTGCGACCGCGGTTCCTTTGCTTGTGCGATTGCTCCAGTGTTATCACAGAAGATAACCAAAGGATCTACACTCGAAGGAACAACACCAAGTTCCTTAACGAACTTGCGAATCCATACTGCCTCCTTAGATGCTTCTGAGGCTGCAACATACTCGGCTTCTGTTGTGGAATCAGCAACGATGGACTGTTTGAAACTCTTCCACACCACTGCTCCTCCATTCAAGCTAAAAACATAGCCTGATTGCGATCGGAAATCATCCTGGTCAGATTGGAACGAAGCGTCAGTATATCCTTCAATACTGAGTTCTTCCTAACCACCATATATCAAGAACATATCTTTGGTCCTCCGCAGATATTTCAAGATGTTCTTAACTACAATCCAGTGCGCCTGACCTGGATTACTTTGGAATCGACTGGTCACGCTTAACCCGTAAGCGACGTCTAGGCGAGTACACAACATCGCATACATAATGGATCCAATAGCCGAAGCATAAGGTGTATTGTCCATTTCATCTTTCTCAGTCTGTGTTTGTGGACACTGACTCTTTGAAAGATTCAGACCATGTCTGACTGGAAGATATCCTCTTTTAGAATTCTCTAAATGAAATCTTTCCAGGACTTTATCGATGTAAGTACTCTGGCACAGCCCGAGAAGCCTCTTAGATCTATCCCTGTAGATCTTCACACTCCTAAATCTTTCATCTGGAAACATTTTGTTAACCATGCTTTGACAGCATGCAGTTCAGGAATATCGTTTCCAATGATTAAGATATCATCGACGTAGAGGACTAGGAAAGTAATTACGCTCCCACTAAACCTCTTATATACACACGGGTCATCTTCATTCTTGATGAAACCAAATTCACTAATTGATTCATCAAAACGAATATTCCAGCTTCTTGATGCTTGTTTAAGTCCATAAATGGACTTCTTTAATTTGCATACCTTATGAAGATCAGATGGATTAGTGAAACCTTCAGGTTGTGTCATATACACATCCTCATCTAATTTTCCATTAAGGAAAGCAGTCTTCACATCCATCTGCCAGATCTCATAATCGTAATATGCTGCTATCGCGAAAAGAATCCGAATAGACTTAAACATAGCTACAGGTGAGAAAGTTTCATCATAATCTATCCCGTAGATTTGTTTGAAACCTTTCGCAACTAGCCTGCCTTTATAGGTAACCACGTTACCATCCATGTCAATCTTCTTCTTGAAGATCCATTTACAGCCTATAGGGATAACTCCCGGAGGCGGATCAACCAAATCCCAAACTTGGTTATCTGACATGGAGTCCATCTCGGCTCGCATAGCTTCAAGCCATCTAGCTGAGTCTGGTCCACTGACCGCATCCGCATAAGTGAGGGGTTCATCATTATAAATGATGTAGACTCCGTCATAGCGCTCAGGCTGTCGACGAATCCTTCCCGATCTTCGCGGTTCCCGTGATATCTGAGCCTCAGGTTGTTCAGTAACCTGTTCTACCGGCTCAGGCTCATCCAACTGTGCTTGACTACTTTGTCCTTCCTCTGGATTCTCATCCAGTTTTATTTCTCTCCCACTAGCTTCTTGCAGAAGAAACTCCTTCTCAAGAAAAATGGCCGTCCGAGCAACAAATACCTTGTTCTCTTTGGGATCGTAGAAATAATAACCCTTAGTTTCCTTAGGGTAACCGACAAAGATGCATTTGTCAGATCTGCTCTCTAGTTTCCCAGAGGCGAGCTTTTTGACATAAGCCTCGCAACCCCAGATCCTGATAAATGTCAAGCTCGGCTGTTTCCCATACCATAACTCATATGGGGTCTTTGAAACTGCCTTGGATGGCACTCGGTTTAGTACCTTTGCAGCTGTTTCCAGTGCAAATCCCCAAAAGGAGTAAGGTAGAGTAGCCTGACTCATCATAGAACGAACCATATCAAGTAACGTTCTATTTCTCCTCTCGGACACATCATTCCATTGCGGTGTTCCTGGCGGAGTGAGCTGTGAGATTATCCCACACTCCTTCAGATAGTCAGTAAACGCATGACTCAAGTATTCTCCACCTCGATCAGAACGAAGTGCCTTGATATTTCGGCCTAGCTGATTCTGTACTTCATTCTTGAACTCTTTGAACTTGTCAAAAGATTCATTTTTATGTCTCATTAAATAGACATACCCATATCTACTGAAATCATCAGTAAAGGTAATGAAGTACGAATAGCCACCTCTGGCATGTTTACTAAATGGCCCACACACATCACTGTCTATAAGGTCAAGTAAACCTGAAGCCCTTTGACCATTATTAGGAAAAGGTGACTTCGTCATTTTGCCCATTAAACAAGCTTTGCATGTATCAATCTCCTCATAGGAGAATGATCCCAGCAGTCCATGTTCATGCAACCGCTTAATGCGTTTCTTGTTAATATGGCCTAAACGACTATGCCATAGCAAGGTGCTATCATCAGCATACTTGGCTTTCTTATTATCAATATTTTGTATAGAACATTCCATGTCCAACATGAATAACCCATTGTTAATTGAACTAGTAGCATAAACAATATTATCAAAAGATAAAACACACTTTGAAATATTGCATTCAAAGGAAAACCCTTTCCTGACAAGAGCAGGAATAGAGATAATATTCTTAGTTATACTCGGAACAAAATAACAATTGTCTAGTTCCAATACAAGTCCAGATGGTAATGAGATGTAATATTCCCCTACAGCAACAGCAGCAACCCGTGCTCCGTTTTCAACTCGTAGGTCCACCTCATGCTGCCCCACCTGTCTTCTTCTCTTGAGTTCCTGTACATTTGAACAAATGTGAACTCCACATGCAGTGTCCAACACCCATGATATAGAAGAAGAAAACATGACCTCAGTCACATAAATACCTGAGCCAGAAGCGATGCTTCCCTTCTTGTCTCCTTGGAGCGCTTTACAGTCCTTTTTCCAGTGACCCAGCTGGCCACAGTGGAAACATCTGTATTCCTTCCACCGCTTAACCTTTTGTTTCAGCGCCTTGTTGTAGTTCTTGACTGGGGTTTTGCCCCTCTTCCCCTTCTTCTTGTTCCTGGAAGGAACCATTAAGACAGAGGTTGAAGGCTTTCCCTTCAGAGTCTCCTCAGTAGTCAAGAGCATATTCAGCAACTCTGCCGGCGTACAGTCGATCTTGTTCATATTAAAGTTAATAATGAAAGGATCGAAAGAAGGCGGGAGAGACTGCAGAATAATGTCTACAGCAAGCTCCTGATTGATGGTATGTCCCAGTTTCTCTAGAGCCTCCTTGTCCCCAATCATCTTGAGCACATGAGCTCCTACTAGACTCCCTTTAGCCAGTTTGCTCTGAAAGAAAAGCTTGGTCAAATTGTAGCGTTCAGTCCTCGCCTGTGCAGCATATAGCATCTTGAGGTTTGCTATAATATCTATAGCAGACATATCCTCATGCTGACGCTGCAGCGGTGGCGTCATAGACGCTAGCATCAGGCAAGCGACATCAATGCTATCATTGACATGCTTTTCATAGGCTTCCCGAACCGCCCTTGCGGCGTTCGGAGCGGGTTGAGGCGGTATCGCCGTCTCGAGGACATACAGTTTCCTCTCTGCCTTAAGAACAATCTTAAGGTGTCCGTACCAGTCTGAGAAGTTTGGCCGAGCAAACTTCTCCCTTTCCAGTAGGGATCGCACATTGAAGTTCATGGTGTTCGTTGCTGCAGGAATCTACAACAATGCAAGAACAGCAAGGTCAGTATCAATGTTAAGAATCAATCAGGACTTAAGAATGATTCTTTTTCTCACTATTTTATCTGACTGAAAAATCTAGCAAAACAGCCCGAAAGAGTAGAACTCTTTTAGTGAGACGGGATCCAGATTTCACACTTGGTCTCCGCGTCCCGCTCAGGCGAGATAAGATGCACAGAGAGTACAAGCACTAATTTCTGGTAGGCTGTCCCAGCCAATCGCCAACCCGTGCGATTGCCCTTCATCTGGGCAATCTAGCAGACTGTGCCAACTGAGTTGGTACAACACAGTCTCTGATCCCACAGATGGCTGCCTCCATGTGCTACCATATGCGCCACATATGTAGCCTACATGGTCAAGCTGACCTGACCTACTCCCTGGACCACCACGTGCTATGCTGAGCAACGAGAAGCGATAAATCCCTTCTCTGTAACACGCAGGTGTAATCCCGCACAGTCTGAAGATAGATGGACGTGCCCACTGAGTGGGTACAACACGGCTCCAACGATAGTCAGAACAGTGAGGTTTCGCGTCAGAAGGCTTACGAGCTTGAAATTTTAACGTTGGATTTTAACGGTCTTTTATCTTCTCAACTATCATACAATTCCTATGGTGATAGCAGAAGATAAATAAATCATGCATTTCTAATTATATAATTGATAAAGGGAAAGCATGTTGATCTTATGTGGTAAAAGCCCATTAAGCCTAAGTAAGACCTTAACCTAACTTAAGTCTTCACTTGCGTTTCTTCATGGGGCTTTTGCTTCTTATCTGGCCCAACCTAGGGCCCAAGCGCCAATTGCAGCTCAGGTGCGCCCACCAGGGAAAATGCGCCTGTCCCAGAGTCGAACCCTGGACCTCCCACCTGGTCAAGCCACTGCTGCATGCGCCTCTGCCAAGTGTGCTCTGTGCTCTTGTCTGATTAAATTACAAATTAATCTATCTAGACAATATTGACTCGCAGGTCAATTACACTTTATAAATTAAATAAAATGTGATGCGCAGATCACAATAAATATTAATTTACAATTAAATTCCAGGCTCGCAGGCCCCAGCACAGCACACATTAAACAGGGCAGCCCCCATAAGATTAAATAAACAAACATATGGCATCCAATCAGCATGTGATCCAATAAGAAAATGAAATTTCGAAAACCCCATTGGCATCATTTTTTTTTAATTTTCTTATATGCCCTACAACCTTACAACAGTCCATTAATAGGGATCCACTCACCTTGTCTAGTCAGATCCAATGCCCTTGCATGCACCAAGTCCTAACTGACTTGAGTCGACCAAAAGGTCAACCATGCAAGCGTTTAGGGCTGAACGGCCACAATGAGGTCTGGCAAGCGGGTGTAACCCCGGGCCTAACTCATGTGCGCTCAATTAGTTGTCTCAATCAGACATCGCTACACGCCTGTGATGCAGTCGACTTATAGCCACCTCGCGCTTGCGCACAGGTGCTATCTGGTCGACCCATCTAGGCTGTCAGATGGTCTGATCAGACTGGTTGGATCTAACCTAGAGGATGACTTCAACCCTACTAACCTGTCTAAGGATTTATAGTAGGCGCTTAGATCTAAGTGAGGCGTGCAAGTGATGAAGTTTTTGAAGACAAACTATAACATACAACAAGCGCAACATATAAGCATCATTCATGCGCCACAAACTATAAACATGCGCCAATACTAGCATGTAAAATTTTCGCATGATGATAACCCTAGATCTCTTGAACATGCGCATATAATGGATCACACAAAAAGGGGTCAAGCAATCATAAAAACATGCATAAACCTTGCCTCTGATACCAATTGAAGGTCCCCTAGACAAGGGGATGAAACCCTAATAGGCACATGTAAGGGATTTAAACAGCGGAAGAGGGTTTCTAGATCTATTGCATGCTTTACGATCAACGTTAAAATTATTACATACAAGAGAAGAAATCATACCGATGCCATTTCTAGATGGCGTCTTGGAAGCAAAGATCGAAATGGATCTTCTCCAGAGATGACGCACACAAGATGAGTCTTGGCTCCTCCTTGTCACCCCTTGTGCTAGCAAGGATCGTCCAAGTATCCTGACCGAATGGAAGGGAAGAGATGAGAAATCCTATGCTTGGCGAGAGCTCCTCTTTTCGTCCACACCTTCACACGCAAGAGATGCCAGTGTCGAAAAGCCCAAAGAGGCGTCAAGAGAGCGTGAGCATTGAGAACATGAGAGTCATGGTCACGTTTAGAGACATGCTTTCTAAAAATAGAAAAGTCTCAACGTTCATGCGACCACAACTTACCCCAATCGCAAAATGCCTCTTCATTTGAACCATGCGCTCATCCAATGAGCTGGTTCAATTCGGTTTGGTTCAAGAAACCAAACAACCCAAGCCATTAGTCCAGATTACAATAAACCCGTGAGGCTTAAGATCTGACCGTTGATCTCTCGATGCTCCTGATCTCACCGATCTAGCATCCATTCTCTCAATCGAAGCTTACCGATCTTAAGCCCTAATCAATTAAACATGATCAGACCAGATCTCACTCACAATAAGAGATTAAATCTCTTTAAACTGAACCTAAACAATTCAGTCCACACGATCTGACTTAAGTAAGCCATATCATCAAATTGTGCGACCCTAAGGGTTTCCTTTAAATGTCGGTAACGATAACTTACGTCATCACGATCAGCGAGGGGTATCTAGCAACACATCACTGTCTCCCGATATAAAGGAAAGAGTCTTCCAAGACTACACCCAAACCACAGCACAAGTGTGAATCAACTCACAAGGCATACATGTTTCCTTTGCCACTGGATGTTCTTATTGGACAAGCCTGTCAAGCTTGTAACTCCAATATGATGAGCATGATTAGATCAGATGAACATAGTCACCTGGGTATGGCCATACACTTTCTCAATCATCTCATCCAAGGGGGCCCTTTAGAACATCACACTCCAATGAAGGAGACGGCGATCCTTTATCTATCACTAGTGCCCTAACATGACTCAAGCTCACCATCCAAGATAGTCTATAACCATTATGTTTCAAATGATATTGAACTACCTCAAAACAATGACAATCATCATTTAGAAACACAAGTGATCTCAAGTCAGAGGAAATGTGCCACTTGTTGCAATCAAGGATTATTCACATTGTGACAAGCAATTGAATATCCTAGTAGGGTCTGTCCAGTACATCCAATGTACCCATGAGTCTACATCTTATTCCATGCTCGAAGCATCCTATAAGATTAGAATACATATTAGTCTCAATCATATCAAGGCTGTCTCATGTTCACCAAGATATCTCGACTAAGGACAAAAGTGCATGTCAGCCTAGCTGAACAGCATTGAGACATTATTCAGAAGTATATGTATTGCAGCAGATAATATATCAACCTGAATAACAACCATTGCCTTTATAAACATAAGAGTTTATACATGATACTGATACAATCCCAAGGCCTCAAACATTAGCCTTAAGGGCATACCCCAACAGTTACCCTCGTGAAACAGTGCTGAGCAAAGAGGGTTAATGTAGCTCTCAAATCTAGACCCTTGAGACAAAATCAAACCTTCAAATGTCTTCAGGAGGGTTCTTTTACCTCTGATGAGAACTCTGGAGGCAAGAAGCAGCATGATTAGAGCTCTGATCAACGAAAAACGAGCTTGGTGGAAGCTCGGCGGAACAGATGCTAGTGGACACGACCGAGCTTCAGATCTTGAAAATGTTGGTTAGGAACTTGTTGGTGTTGGGGTATGCCCTTAAGGCTAATGTTTGAGGCCTTGGGATTCTATCAGTATAATGTATATAAACTCTTATGTTTATAAAGGCAATAGTTGTTATTCAGTATGTTACATTGTCTGCTGCAATAAGTGTACTTCTGAATAATGTCTCAATGCTGTTCAGCTAGGCTGACATGCTGTAATGTCCTTAGTCGAGATATCTTGGTGAAACTGAGACAGCCTTGATATGGTTAAGACTAATGTGTGTTCTAATCTTATTGGATGCTTCGAGCATGGAATAAGATGTAGACTCATGGGTACATTGGATGTACTGGACAGACCCTACTAGGATATTCAATTGTTTGTCACAATGTGAATAATCCTTGTTTGCATCAAGTGGCACATGTCCTCTGACTTGAGATCACTTGTGTTTCTAAATGATGATTGTCATTGTTTTGAGGTAGTTCAATATCATTTGAAACATAATGGTTATAGACTATCTTGGATAATGATCATGAGTCAGGTTAGGACACTAGTGATAGATATAGGATTGCCGTCTCCTTGTTTAAGGAGTGTGATGTTCTAAAGGGGCCCCCCTAAATGAGATGATTGAGAAAGTGTATGGCCATACCCAGGTGACTATGTTCATCTGATCTAATCATGCTCATCATATTGGAGTTACAGGCTTGACACGCTTGTCCAATAAGAACATCCAGTGGCAAAGGAAACATGTATGCCTTGTGAAATGGATTCACACTTATGCTGTGGTTTGGGAGTAGTCATGGAAGACTCTTTCCTTTATATCGGGAGACAGTGATGTGTTGCTAGATACCCCTCACTGATCGTGATAACGTAAGTTATCGTTACCGACATTTAAAGGAAACCCTCAGGGTCGCACAATTTGAAGATATGGCTTACTTGAGTCAGATCGTGTGGACTGAATTGTTTGGGTTCAGTTTAAAGGGATTTAATCTCTGATTGTAAGTGAGATCTGGTCTGATCATGTTTGATTGATTAGGGCTTGAGATCGGTAAACTTCGATCGAGAGAGTTGATGCTAGATCAGTGAGATCAGGAGCATCAGGAGATGAACGGTTAGATCTGGAGCCTTAGGGTTTAATATGATCTAGACCAAGTGGCTTGGCTTAATTGGGGTTTTGAACCAAATCTAATTGAACCGGTTCACTATGTGAACGCTTGGTTCAATTAGAGGAAGTTTCAAGCGTTCACCTGGAGTGAACGCAAGAGCCATTAAGACTTACCAATTGTGGAAGGCGGTTTTCTATGTCGAAAACCAAAACGCCTCCATGTTGTAAGGGTCGCTCATTGAACTTCACTTTTGGCTTCTTGCATTTGCGTGTAGAGAAGAGGTGGACGAACAAGTGGAGCTCTCGGCCAAGCAAGATCTCATCTCCCATCCCTTCCATTCGGCAAGGACACTTGAAGATCTTTGCTAGCACAAAGATCAACAAGAAGAAGCCATCTCTCTTCTTGTGTGCGTCACTTGTGGAGAAGATCTCTCTTGATATTTGCTTCCATACCGCCTCCTTCTCATGGCCATGGTAACGCATCTTTCACTTGATGTTTTAAGTTGATCATATGACATATAGATCGATTCATGAAACCCTTGCTTCCGCTGCCCAAAAAAATGCACTATATGCGCCACTTAGGGTTTCGCTCCCCCTTGAAGGGGACCCCTTCAATTGGTATCAGAGCGTGCGGTTCTATACTTGTTCATATGATTGCTTAATGTATTTGTGTGATCCATGCATAGATCTAATGTTAACATGCGAATATACATGCTTGTATGTTTTTACTCATGTTAGTTGCGCATGTTTTATGTTGGCGCATGTTATTGTTGTTTTGTCAAAACTCCACTTGCGCGCCCCTACTTTAGATCTAAGCGCCTACTATAAACCCTTAGACGGGTTGATGGGGTTGAAGTCAACCTCTAGGAAGGATCCAAATAGTCTGATCAGACCATCTGACAGCCTAGATGGGTTGACCAGATAGTGTTGGGGTATGCCCTTAAGGCTAATGTTTGAGGCCTTGGGATTGTATAAGTATCATGTAATAAACTCTTATGTTTATAAAAGGCATGGTTGTTATTCAGGTTGTTACCTTGTCTGCTGTAATAAGTGTACTTCTGAATAATGTCTCAAAGCTGTTCAGCTAGGCTGACAGGCTATATGTCCTTAGTCGAGATATCTTGGTGAACATGAGACAGCCTTGATATGATTGAGACTAATATAAGTGCTAATCTTATAGGATGCTTCGAGCATGGAATAAGATGTAGACTCATGGGTACATTGGATGTACTGGACAGACCCTACTGGGATATTCCATTGCTTGTCACAATGTGAATGATCCTTGTAAGCAGCAAGTGGCACATGTCCTCTGACTTGAGATCACTTGTGTTTCTAAATGATGATTGTCATTGTCTTGAGGTAGTTCAATATCATTTGAAATATAATGATTATAGACTATTTTGGATGGTGAGCTTGAATCAGGTTAGGGCACTAGTGATAGACATAGGATTGCCGTCTCCTTGTTTAAAGAGTGTGGTGTTCTAAGGGCCCCCCTATATGAGATGATTGAGATAGTGTATGGCCATACCCAGATGACTATGTGCATCTGATCTAATCATGCTCATCGTATTGGAGTTACAAGCTTGACCCGCTTGTCCAATAAGAACATCCAGTGGCAAAGGACACATGTATGCCTTGTGAATTGAGTCACACTTGTGCTATGGTTTGGGAGTAGTCTTGGAAGACTCTTTCCTTTATATCGGGAGACAGTGATGTGTTGCTAGATACCCCTCACTGATCGTGATAACGTAAGTTATCGTTACCGACATTTAGAGGAAACCCTCAGGGTCGCACAATTTGGTGATATGGCTTACTTGAGTCAGATCGTATGGACTGGATTCTTTGAGTTCAGATTAAAGGGATTTAATCTCTGATTGTAAGTGAGATCTGGTCTGATCATGATTGATTGATTAGGACTTGAGATCGGTAAGCTTCGATCGAGAGAGGTGATGCTAGATCGGAGAGATCAAGGGCATCAGATGATGAATGGTTAGATCATGAGCCTTGGGGGTTCAATTTGGTCTAGACCAAGTGGCTAGAGCTATTTCGGTTTGGTTTGTTGAACCAAAGCCGATTTGACATTTTGGCTTGAACCGGTTCACAATGGTGAACGCATGGTTCAATCCTAAAATGCGTTTGGGTTGAATTGAGCGCATGGACTTGATGAGCTTCCATTTATGGAAAGTCATCAAGGGCCGGTTTCACTCACTTCAATGCCAAAAACGCATATGCGTTTGCTCTCTTCTCTTCAACGCATTCGACTTTGGTTGTGTGGTGATTGACGAAGAGAAGGAGAGGTTGAGCAAGAGGAGCGCTCGGCCAAGAGGTTCATCATCCCCTTCCATTCGACACTTGAAGGCTTGGGTGTCTTGCTAGCACAAGAGACCGCAAGGAGTAAGCATCTTCATCTTGTGTGTGAACTTGTGGAGGAGATCTACTTTGTTCTCTTTATCCAAGCCGACTTCCAAGCATATGGCGTTGGTATGATTTTTCATCTCAATCTATTCAATCGATTATAGTTGAACATATGGCATGCAAATGATCTTGAACCCTTGCTTCCGCTTGCATATTTTACATTAGCGCCATGCTTAGGGTTTTGCCCCCTTATGATTAGGGGTTCCTTCAATTGGTATCAGAGCTAGGCTCTATGCATGCTATTATGTTTGCTGATGTGATCCTCATGTTGCGCTTACTTTTACTTGAGGCATGCTTTGCTTACATGAAGTTGCGCTTGTATCATGCTTTGCTTACATGAAGTTGCGCTTGTATCATGCTTTGCTTACATGAAGTATGCGCTCCCCCTTGAAGGGGACCCCCTAAAGTTTGCGCTCCCCCTTGAAGGGGACCCCCTAAAGTTTGCGCTCCCCCTTGAAGGGGACCCCCTTAGATCTAAGGGTTATATGCAAGCATGTTGTTTGTTTGTATGATTGCGCATGTTCTAAGGTTTTTCTAAAACTTACATCTTGCGCGCTTGATTAGATCTAAGGTGCCACTACATTAAACCCTTAGATGGGTTGATGGGGTTGAAGTCACCACTAGGTTAGATCCAAGTCTGATCAGACCATCTGACAGCTCAGATGGGTTAACCTGATAGCACCTATGCGCAAGCACAAGGTGGGTATAGGTTGACTGCATCTAGGGCGTGTAGCGAGGTCTGGTTGAGACACTACTGAACACACTTGAGTTAGGCCCGGGGTCACACCCGCTTGCCAAAACTCATGGGGGTAGTTCAGCCCTTGGCGCATGCATGGTTGACCATTAGGTCAACTCGGGTCAGTTAGGACTCGGTGCATGCAAGGGCAAAGGATCTAACTAGATGGATGAGTGGATCCCCATCAATGGACCATTGTAAGGTTGTAGGGCTCATAAGGAAATTAAAATTGATGCCATAGGGTTTTCAAAATTAATTTCAAGATGATTGGATCACATGTTGATTGAACCATATGCTTGTTTATTTAGTCTTGTGTGGGTTGCCCAATTGTGTGCTGTGCTGGGGCCTGCGTGCCTGGACTTAAAAAAAAATTGTAAATTAATTTGTGATCTGCGAATCACATTGTACTTAATTTATAATATGTTGTTGACCTGCGAGTCAACCTTGTCTAGATAGATCAAATGTACTTTGATTAGACAAGAACAAAGGCACACATCCAAGAGGGGCATTCACCTGGTGGTGCACCTGAGGTGCTCTTGGCGCTAGGGCACTGAGTTGGACCAGATGAGATGCAATGAAGCTCAAGTGAAGACTTAAGTAATATTAAGGTCTTACTAGGGTTCATGGGCTTTTACCACATAAGATCATGCTTTCTACTTATTGCTAATAATTAGAATTGCATATTTATGTTTATCTTCTGCTATAGCCATAGGACATGCCTGATAGTAAGAAGATAAAAGACCGTTAAAATCCAACGCTAACATATCAAGCTCGTAAGCCTTCTGACGCGAAACCTCACCTTTCTGACTATCGTTGGAGCCGTGTTGAACCCACTCAGTGGGCACGTCCATCTATCTTCAGACGGTGCTGGATTTCACCTGCGTGTTACAGAGTTGGGATTTATCCCCTCTCGTTGCTCAGCATAGCACGTGGTGGTCCAGGGAGTAGGTCAGGTCAGCTTGACCATGTAGACTACATATGTGGCGCATATGGTAGCACATGGAGGCAGCCATCTCTGGGATCAGAGACTGTGTTGTACCAACTCAGTTGGCACAGTCTGCTGGATTGCCAAGATGAAGGGGAATCGCACGGGTTGGCGATTGGCTGGGACAGCCTACCAGAAACTAGTGCTTGTCATCTCTGTGCATCTTATCTCGCCTGAGCGGGACGCGGAGACCAAGTATGAAATCTGGATCCCATCTCACTAAAAGAGTGTTTACTCTTTCGGACTGTTTACTGGATTTTTCAGTCAGACAAAATAGTGAGAAAAGAATCTTTCTTAAGTCCTGGATTGATTCTGAAACATTGATACTGACCTTGCTGTTCTTGCTTGTTGTAGATTCCTGCAGCAACGAACACCATGAGCTTCAATGTGCGATCCCTACTGGAAAGGGAGAAGTTTGCTGGGCCGAACTTCTCTGACTGGTTCGGACACCTTAAGATTGTTCTTAAGGCAGAGAGGAAACTGTATGTCCTCGAGACGGCGATACCGCCGCAGCCCGCTCCGAACGCCGCAAGGGCGGTTCGGGATGCCTACGAAAAGCACGTCAATGATAGCATTGATGTCGCTTGCCTGATGCTAGCGTCTATGACGCCACCGCTGCAGCGTCAGCATGAGGATATGTCGGCTATAGAAATTATAGCGAACCTCAAGATGTTGTATGCTGCACAGGCGAGGACTGAGCGCTATAATCTGACGAAGCTCTTCTTTCAGAGCAAACTGGCTGAGGGGAGCCCAGTGGGAGCTCACGTGCTCAAGATGATTGGGCACAAGGAGGCTCTGGAGAAACTGGGGCATACCATCAACCAGGAGCTTGCTGTGGACATTATTCTGCAGTCTCTTCCGCCCTCTTTCGATGCGTTCATTATTAACTTTAATATGAACAAGATCGATTGTACGCCGGCAGAGCTGCTGAATATGCTCTTGACCACTGAGGAAACTCTGAAGGGTAAGCCTTCAACCTCTGTCTTGATGGTTCCTTCTAGGAACAAGAAGAAGGGGAAGAAGGGCAAGGCCCCTGTCAAGAATTACAGCAAGGCCCTTAAACAGAAGGTGAAGCGGTCGAAGGACAACAGGTGTTTCCACTGTGGCCAGCTGGGTCACTGGAAAAAGGACTGTAAAGCGCTCCAAGGAGATAAGAGGGGAAGCATCGCTTCTGGCTCAGGTATATATGTGACTGAGGTCATGTTATCTTCTTCTACTATATCATGGGTGTTGGACACTGCATGTGGAGTTCACATTTGTTCAAATGTGCAGGAACTCAAGAGAAGAAGGCAGGTGGGACAGCATGAGGTAGACCTACGAGTTGGAAACGGGGCACGGGTTGCTGCTGTTGCTGTAGGAGACTATTTCATTTCTTTACCATCTGGCGTTGTATTAGAATTAAACAATTGTTATTTTGTACCGAGTATTACCAAGAATATTATCTCTATTCCTGCTCTTGTCAGGAAAGGATTTGCCTTTGAATGCAATATTTCAAAGTGTGTTTTATCTCATGATAATATTGTGTATGCAACTGGTTCAATTAACAATGGGTTATACATGTTGGACATGGAAAATTCTATACAAAACATTGATAATAAGAAAGCCAAGTATGCTGATGACAGCACCTTGTTATGGCATAGTCGTTTAGGCCATATAAACGAGAAGCGCATTAAGCGGTTGCATGAACATGGACTGCTGGGATCATTCTCCTATGAGGAGATTGATACATGCAAAGCTTGTTTGATGGGTAAAATGACGAAGTCTCCTTTTCCTCATAAAGGTCAAAGGGCTTCGGGTTTACTTGACCTTATACACAGTGATGTGTGTGGGCCTTTTAGTAAACATGCCAGAGGTGGCTATCAGTACTTCATTACCTTTACTGATGATTTCAGTAGGTATGGGTATGTCTATTTAATGACACATAAAAGTGAATCTTTTGACAAGTTCAAAGAGTTCAAAAATGAAGTACAAAATCAGCTAGGCCGAAATATCAAGGCACTTCGTTCTGATCGAGGTGGTGAATACCTGAGTCATCCATTTACTGACTATCTGAAGGAGTGTGGGATTATCTCACAGCTCACTCCGCCAGGAACACCGCAATGGAATGGTGTGTCCGAGAGGAGAAATAGAACGTTACTAGACATGGTTCGTTCTATGATGAGTCAGGCCACTCTTCCATATTCCTTTTGGGGTTTTGCACTGGAAACAGCTGCAAATCTTTGCTAGCACAAAGATCAACAAGAAGAAGCCATCTCTCTTCTTGTGTGCGTCACTTGTGGAGAAGATCTCTCTTGATATTTGCTTCCATACCGCCTCCTTCTCATGGCCATGGTAACGCATCTTTCACTTGATGTTTTAAGTTGATCATATGACATATAGATCGATTCATGAAACCCTTGCTTCCGCTGCCCAAAAAAATGCACTATATGCGCCACTTAGGGTTTCGCTCCCCCTTGAAGGGGACCCCTTCAATTGGTATCAGAGCGTGCGGTTCTATACTTGTTCATATGATTGCTTAATGTATTTGTGTGATCCATGCATAGATCTAATGTTAACATGCGAATATACATGCTTGTATGTTTTTACTCATGTTAGTTGCGCATGTTTTATGTTGGCGCATGTTATTGTTGTTTTGTCAAAACTCCACTTGCGCGCCCCTACTTTAGATCTAAGCGCCTACTATAAACCCTTAGACGGGTTGATGGGGTTGAAGTCAACCTCTAGGAAGGATCCAAATAGTCTGATCAGACCATCTGACAGCCTAGATGGGTTGACCAGATAGCACCTGTGCGCAAGCACGAGGTGGCTATAGGTTGACTGCATCAAGGGCGTGTAGCGAGGTCTGGTTGAGACGACTAGTGAACACACATGAGTTAGGCCCGGGGTCACACCCGCTTGCCGAAACTCAAGAGGGTTGTTCAGCCCTATGCGCATGCATGGTTGACCATTAGGTCAACTCAAGTCAGTTAGGACTTGGTGCATGCAAGGGCAGTGGATCTGACTAGATGGATGAGTGGATCCCTATCAATGGACCGTTGTAAGGTTGTAGGGCACATAAGAAAATTAAAATTGATGCCAATGGGTTTTCAAAAATTTATTTTCTTGATTAAATGGATCACATGTTAATTGGATGGCATGTGCTTGTTTATTTAATCTTATGTGGGCTGCCCATGTTAATGTGTGCTGTGCTGGGGCCTGCGAGCCTGGCTTAAATTGTAAATTAATTTATATTGTGATCTGCGCATCACTTTCATTTAATTTATAAAGTGTAATTGACCTGCGAGTCAATCATGTCTAGATAGATTAAATTGTAAGTTTAATCAGACATGAGCACAAAGCACAGTTGGCAGAGGCGCATGTAGCAGAGGCTTGACCAGGTGAGAAGTCTAGGGTTTGACCCTATGACAGGCGCATCTACGTGGTGGGTACACCTGAGCTGCAGAAGGCGCTTAGGCCCTGGTCTGGGCCAGATGAGAAGAAAAAAAAAAAAAAAAAAGGCCCCATGAAGAAAGCAAGTGAAGACTTAATTTAGGTTAAGGTCTTACTTAGGCTTAATGGGCTTTTACCACATAAGATCCATGCTTTCTTTTATTGTTACATAATTAGAATTGCATGAGTTATTTATCTTCTGCTATAGCCATAGGATTTGCCTGATAATAAGAAGATAAAAGACCGATAAAATCCAACGCTAAATATCAAGCACGTAATGCCTTCTGGCGCGAAACCTCACTGTTCTGACTATCGTTGGGGCCGTGTTGTACCCACTCAGTGGGCACGCCCATCTATCTTCAGACGGTATGTGATTTCACCTGCGTGTTACAGAGAAGGGATTTATCGCTTCTCGTTGCTCAGCATAGCACGTGGTGGTCCAGGGAGTAGGTCAGGTAAGCTTGACCATGTAGGCTACATATGGGGCATATGTTAGCTATATGGAGGCAGCCATCTGTGGGATCAGAGACTGTGTTGTACCAACTCAGTTGGCACAGTCTGCTAGATTGCCCAGATGAAGGGGAATCGCACGGGTTGGCGATTGGCGGGACAGCCTACCAGAAATTAGTGCTTGTACTCTCTGTGCATCTTATCTCGCCTGAGCGGGACGCGGAGACCAAGTATGAAATCTGGATCCCATCTCACTAAAAGAGTGTTACTCTTTCGGGCTATTTTGCTGGATTTTTCAGCCAGATAAAATAGTGAGAAAAGAATCATTCTTAAGTCCTGGATTGATTCTAGACATTGATACTGACCTTGCTGTTCTTGCATTGTTGTAGATTCCTGCAGCAATGAACACCATGAGCTTCAATGTGCGATCCCTACTGGAAAGGGAGAAGTTTGCTGGGCCAAACTTCTCAGACTAGTTCGGACACCTTAAGATCGTTCTTAAGGCTGAGAGGAAACTGTATGTCCTCGAGACGGCTATACCGCCTCAACCCGCTGCGAACGCCGCAAGGGCGGTTCGCGATGCCTATGAAAAGCATGTCAATGATAGCATTGATGTTGCTTGCCTGATGCTAGCGTCTATGACGCCACCGCTGCAGCGTCAGCATGAGGATATGTCTGCTATAGAAATTATAGCAAACCTCAAGATGTTGTATGCTGCACAGGCGAGGACTGAACGCTATAATCTGACCAAGCTTTTCTTTCAGAGCAAACTGGCTGAAGGGAGTCCAGTGGGAGCTCATGTGCTCAAGATGATTGGGCACAAGGAGGCTCTAGAGAAACTGGGGCATACCATCAACCAGGAGCTTGCTGTAGACATTATTCTGCAGTCTCTCCCGGCCTCCTTCGATGCGTTCATTATTAATTTTAATATGAACAAGATCGATTGTACTCCGGCAGAGTTGCTGAATATGCTCTTGACTACGGAGGAAACTCTGAAGGGAAAGCCTTCTACCTCTGTCTTGATGTTCCCCTCCAGGAACAAGAAGAAGGGGAAGAAGGGCAAGGCCCCTGTCAAGAACTACAGCAAGGCTCTGAAACAAAAGGTGAAGCGGTCGAAGGACAACAGATGTTTCCACTATGGCCAGCTTGGTCACTGGAAAAAGGACTGTAAAGCGCTCCAGGGAGACAAGAAGGGAAGCATCGCTTCTGGCTCAGGTATATTTGTGACTGAGGTCATGATATCTTCTTCTTCTATTTCATGGGTGTTGGACACTGCATGTGGAGTTCACATTTGTTCAAATGTACAGGAACTCAAGAGAAGAAGACAGGTGGGACAGCATGAGGTGGACCTACGAGTTGGAAACGGGGCACGGGTTGCTGTTGTTGCTGTAGGGGATTATTACATCTCATTACCATCTGGCATTGTATTAGAATTAAACAATTGTTACTTTGTACCCAGTATTACCAAAAATATTATCTCTATTCCTGCTCTTGTCAGGAAAGGGTTTTCCTTTGAATGCAAGATTTCAAAGTGTTATCTTACTCTTGATAATATTGTTTATGCTACTGGCTCAATTAACAATGGGTTATTCATGTTGGACATGGAATATTCTATACAAAACATTGATAATAAGAAAGCCAAGTATGCTGATGACAGCACCTTGCTATGGCATAGTCGTTTAGGCCATATTAACAAGAAGCGCATTAAGCGGTTGCATGATCATGGACTGCTGGGATCATTCTCCTATGAGGAGATTGATACATGCAAAGCTTGTTTAATGGGTAAAATGACGAAGTCTCCTTTTCTTAACAAAGGTCAAAGGGCTTCAGGTTTACTTGACCTTATACACAGTGATGTGTGTGGGCCGTTTAGTAAACATGCCAGAGGTGGCTATCAGTACTTCATTACCTTTACTGATGATTTCAGTAGATATGGTTATGTCTATCTTATGAGACATAAGAGTGAATCTTTTGACAAGTTCAAAGAGTTCAAAAATGAAGTACAAAATCAGCTAGGCCGAAATATCAAGGCACTTCGTTCTGATCGAGGTGGAGAATACTTGAGTCATGCGTTTACTGACTATCTAAAAGAGTGTGGGATTATCTCACAGCTCACTCCGCCAGGAACACCGCAATGGAATGGTGTGTCCGAGAGGAGAAATAGAACGTTAATAGACATGGTTCGTTCTATGATGAGTCAGGCTACTCTACCTTACTCCTTTTGGGGATTTGCACTGGAAACAGCTGCAAAGGTACTAAACCGAGTGCCATCCAAGGCAGTTTCAAAGACTCCATATGAATTATGGTATGGGAAACAGCCGAGCTTGACATTTATTAAGATCTGGGGTTGCGAGGCTTATGTCAAAAAGCTCGCCTCTGGGAAACTGGAGAGCAGATCTAAGAAATGTCTCTTTGTCGGATACCCTAAGGAAACTAAGGGTTATTATTTCTACGATCCCAAAGAGAACAAAGTATTTGTTGCTCGGACGGCAGTTTTTCTTGAGAAGGAGTTTCTTCTGCAAGAGGCCAGTGGGAGAGAAATAAAGCTGGATGAGAATCTAGAGCAAGGACAAAGTAGTCAAGCACAGTTGGATGAGCCTGAGCCAGTTGAGCAGGTTATTGAACAACCTGAGGCTCAGATATCACGGGAACCGCGAAGATCGGGAAGGATCCGTCGACAGCCTGAGCGCTATGACGGAGTCTACATCATTGAAAATGATGAACCCCTCACTTATGCGGATGCGGTCAGTGGACCGGAGTCAGCTAGATGGCTTGAAGCTATGCGAGCCGAGATGGACTCCATGTCAGATAACCAAGTCTGGGATTTGGTTGATCCGCCTCCGGGAGTAATCCCTATAGGCTGTAAATGGATCTTCAAGAAGAAGATTGACATGGATGGTAACGTGATTACCTATAAAGGCAGGCTAGTTGCGAAAGGTTTCAAACAAATCTACGGGATAGATTATGATGAAACTTTCTCTCCTGTAGCCATGTTCAAGTCTATTCGGATTCTTTTCGCAATAGCAGCATATTACGATTATGAGATCTGGCAGATGGATGTGAAGACCGCTTTCCTTAATGGAAAACAGGATGAGGATGTGTATATGTCACAACCTGAAGGTTTCACTAATCCATCAGATCGTCATAAAATATGCAAGTTAAAGAAGTCCATTTATGGACTTAAACATGCATCTAGAAGCTGGAATATTCGTTTTGATGAATCAATATGTGAATTTGGTTTCATCAAGAATGAAGATGACCCGTGTGTATATAAGAGGTTTAGTGGGAGCGTGATTACTTTCCTGGTCCTCTACGTCGATGATATCTTAATCATTGGAAACGATATTCCTGAACTGCATGCTGTTAAAGCATGGTTAGGAAAATGTTTCCAGATGAAAGATCTAGGAGAAGCAGCCTATGTGTTAGGTGTGAAGATCTACAGGGATAGATCTAAGAGGCTTCTCGGGCTGTGCCAGAGTACTTACATCGATAAAGTCCTGGAGAGATTTCATTTAGAGAATTCTAAAAGAGGATATCTTCCAGTCAGACACGGTCTGAATCTTTCAAAGAGTCAGTGTCCACAAACACAGACTGAGAAAGATGAAATGGACAATACGCCTTATGCTTCGGCTATTGGGTCCATTATGTATGCGATGTTGTGTACTCGCCCAGACGTCGCTTACGGGTTAAGCGTGACCAGTCGATTCCAAAGTAATCCAGTGCAGGGGGTCCCCTTCAAGGGGGAGCGAAAAACCCTAATGGGCGCATGTGTTTCAACGCAGCGGAAATAAGGGTTTTAGGGATCATTAGCATGATATATGATCAACTATGAAAAATCGATTGCAAAATGCCAATAAGATTCATACCATCGCCATCTATGGATGAAGTGTTGGAAGCAAAAACCAAAAGGGGTCTTCTCCCTAGTCGACGCACACACGATGAAGAATGGCCTCTCCTTGTCGTCTTTGTGCTAGCAAAGCTTCAAGGGTCCTTTGCGCATGGAGGAGATGAGATCCTTGGGCTTGGCGAAGAAGAAGTTCCTCTACACTCGTCAAGACTTTTGTCACACGAGAAGGGAGGAGATGTCGTCCGAAGTTGATGATCGACAAGGGAGTAAAACACGTTGTAATCAACGTGGGCGTTGCTATCCAAAAATAGTAACCCATTACTCACTTCGGTTATGCGTTCACATGAAGTGAACCGCAACCCTCTTCTCCCATTCGAACCTTTTGAACCAAGCGCTCATAACATGAGCCGGTTCAAGTGACTTTGGTTCAAGACCAAATCGGCCCAAGCAATGGTCGATCTTATTGAACCACAAGGTTCAAGATCACCGTTGATCTCTCGATGCTCTAGATCTCACTGATCTAGCATCATAACTCTCGATCGAAGCTTACCGATCTAAAGCCCTAATCAATCAAACATGATCAGACCAGATCTCACTCTCAATCAGAGTTTAACACCCCTTTAAACTGAACTAAACAATTCAGTCCACACGATCTGACTTAAAGAAGCCATATCATCAAATTGTGCGACCCTAAGGGTTTCCTTTAAATGTCGGTAACGATAACTCACGTTATCACGATCAGTGAGGGGTATCTAGCAACACATCACTGTCTCCCGATATAAAGGAAAGAGTCTTCCAAGACTTCACCCAAACCACAGCACAAGTGTGAATCCAATTCACTAGGCATGCATACTTCCTTTGCCACTTGATGTTCTTATTGGACAAGCCTGTCAAGCTTGTAACTCCAATATGATGAGCATGATTAGATCAGATGAACACTGTCACCTGGGTATGGCCATACACTCTCTCAATCATCTCATCCAGGGGGGCCCTTATAGAACATCACACTCCTTAAACAAGGAGACGGCAATCCTATGTCTATCACTAGTGTCCTAACCTGACTCAAGCTCACCATCCAAGATAGTCTATAATCATTATGTTTCAAATGATATTGAACTACCTCAAAACAATGACAATCATCATTTAGAAAACACAAGTGATCTCAAGTCAGAGGAAATGTGCCACTTGTCGCAATCAAGGAATATTCACATTGTGACAAACAATTGAACATCCTAGTAGGGTCTGTCCAGTACATCCCATGTACCCATGAGTCTACATCTTATTCCATGCTCGAAGCATCCTATAAGATTAGAACACATATTAGTCTTAACCATATCAAGGCTGTCTCATGTTCACCAAGATACATCGACCAAGGACATAATAGCATGTCAGCCCAGCTGAACAGCTTTGAGACATTATTCAGAAGAACATATATTGCAGCAGACAATGTAGCTAACTGAATAACAACCATGCCTTTATAAACATATGAGTTTATTACATGATACTTGTTACACTCCCATAGGCTTCAAACATTACCCTTAAGGGCATACCCCAACATCCAGGTCAGGCACACTGGATTGCGGTCAAGAACATTTTAAAATATCTGCGGAGGACCAAAGATATGTTCTTGATATATGGTGGTCAGGAAGAACTCAGTATTGAAGGATATACTGACGCTTCGTTCCAGTCGGACCAGGATGATTTCCGATCGCAATCAGGCTATGTTTTTAGCTTGAATGGAGGAGCAGTGGTGTGGAAAAGTTTCAAACAGTCTATTGTTGCTGATTCCACAACAGAAGCCGAGTATGTTGCAGCCTCGGAAGCATCCAAGGAGGCAGTGTGGATTCGTAAGTTCGTTCAAGAACTTGGTGTCGTTCCTTCGAGTGCAGATCCTTTGGTTATCTTCTGTGATAACACTAGGGCAATCGCACAAGCAAAGGAACCACGGTCGCACCAGAAGTCCAAGCACATACAGAGAAGGTTTCACTTGATCCGGGAGATCATTGATCATGGCGAGATCGAAATCTGCAAGGTTCATATAGATGACAATCTGGCTGACCCGCTTACCAAGCCTCTGGCGCAGCAGAAGCATGAGAAGCACTGTAATAATATGGGTTTGAGATTACTCAACCATTAGATTAAGTGCAAGTGGGAGATTGTTGGGGTATGCCCTTAAGGCTAATGTTTGAGGCCTTGGGATTCTATCAGTATAATGTATATAAACTCTTATGTTTATAAAGGCAATAGTTGTTATTCAGTATGTTACATTGTCTGCTGCAATAAGTGTACTTCTGAATAATGTCTCAATGCTGTTCAGCTAGGCTGACATGCTGTAATGTCCTTAGTCGAGATATCTTGGTGAAACTGAGACAGCCTTGATATGGTTAAGACTAATGTGTGTTCTAATCTTATTGGATGCTTCGAGCATGGAATAAGATGTAGACTCATGGGTACATTGGATGTACTGGACAGACCCTACTAGGATATTCAATTGTTTGTCACAATGTGAATAATCCTTGTTTGCATCAAGTGGCACATGTCCTCTGACTTGAGATCACTTGTGTTTCTAAATGATGATTGTCATTGTTTTGAGGTAGTTCAATATCATTTGAAACATAATGGTTATAGACTATCTTGGATAATGATCATGAGTCAGGTTAGGACACTAGTGATAGATATAGGATTGCCGTCTCCTTGTTTAAGGAGTGTGATGTTCTAAAGGGGCCCCCCTAAATGAGATGATTGAGAAAGTGTATGGCCATACCCAGGTGACTATGTTCATCTGATCTAATCATGCTCATCATATTGGAGTTACATGCTTGACACGCTTGTCCAATAAGAACATCCAGTGGCAAAGGAAACATGTATGCCTTGTGAAATGGATTCACACTTGTGCTGTGGTTTGGGAGTAGTCATGGAAGACTCTTTCCTTTATATCGGGAGACAGTGATGTGTTGCTAGATACCCCTCACTGATCGTGATAACGTAAGTTATCGTTACCGACATTTAAAGGAAACCCTCAGGGTCGCACAATTTGAAGATATGGCTTACTTGAGTCAGATCGTGTGGACTGAATTGTTTGGGTTCAGTTTAAAGGGATTTAATCTCTGATTGTAAGTGAGATCTGGTCTGATCATGTTTGATTGATTAGGGCTTGAGATCGGTAAACTTCGATCGAGAGAGTTGATGCTAGATCAGTGAGATCAGGAGCATCAGGAGATGAACGGTTAGATCTGGAGCCTTAGGGTTTAATATGATCTAGACCAAGTGGCTTGGCTTAATTGGGGTTTTGAACCAAATCTAATTGAACCGGTTCACTATGTGAACGCTTGGTTCAATTAGAGGAAGTTTCGAGCGTTCACTTGGAGTGAACGCAAGAGCCATTAAGACTTACCAATTGTGGAAGGCGGTTTTCTATGTTGAAAACCAAAACGCCTCCATGTTGTAAGGGTCGCTCATTGAACTTCACTTTTGGCTTCTTGCATTTGCGTGTAGAGAAGAGGTGGACGAACAAGTGGAGCTCTCGGCCAAGCAAGATCTCATCTCCCATCCCTTCCATTCGGCAAGGACACTTGAAGATCTTTGCTAGCACAAAGATCAACAAGAAGAAGCCATCTCTCTTCTTGTGTGCGTCACTTGTGGAGAAGATCTCTCTTGATCTTTGCTTCCATACCGCCTCCTTCTCATGGCCATGGTAACGCATCTTTCACTTGATGTTTTAAGTTGATCAGATGACATATAGATCGATTCATGAAACCCTTGCTTCCGCTGCCCAAAAAAATGCACTATATGCGCCACTTAGGGTTTCGCTCCCCCTTGAAGGGGACCGCTTCAGTCGGAGTTGGTAGGAGATTGTTGGGGAATCTTGCGGGAGATTTCCAAAAGGTAAGGGTAGCTCAAATCAAATAAATCAGAAGCTGATTCGCCATAAACGAAGAGGGGTAGAAACTTGTCGAACGGACGTTGGGAAGACTAGATTGAGGTTTGAAAATTCACCAAAATGTCGGTCAGAGATAAATGAAAAAGGTCGTCGGAGGGTTATGGACGGAAGGGCGAGCTGAAATTTCAAAGGCGGCGCATGATCGAGTGGAAATACCAGTGAAAAACCCTAAATGACAGTAGAAAAACCCTAAATACGGCAGTAGAATTGTGTATGGCTGACACAATTACTGCCGTAATGTTAATTACGGTACTGCCCCAATTTTTCGTGAAAGTTTTTGTAAGATTTTGGACCCAAATTATGACTAGTAAATTTATTATGGAAGTACCGTATTTTGCCTAAAAATCTGGAGAACTTTCTGGAAAAAAGGGTCAAAATTATAGCCTGTGAAAAACATTATGGTAGTACCATAAAAGGCTCAAAACTTAATGTAAAGAATCAAAATAAAAATACGGACAATGAAAAATATTACAGTATCGCTGTATTTTGCACAAAAATCCCGAAAACTTTATGTAAAGAAATTGGTCAAAATTACGGCCCGTAAAATAAATTACATTACCATCGTAAAAGCAATCAAACCTTCTAGGCAAAAATTCCACAAAATTATGGCCTGTAAAATAAATTACGGTACTACCATAATTTACGAAGAGATTTAGTTTTTCTACAAAAAGAAAAGAAAAATTAGCATTAAAAATAAACTAAAATTAAAAAAACTAAACTATGTAAAAGGGCTTGGGTTGCCTCCGAAGAAGCGCTAATTTTTAGGTCATTAGCTTGACTAATCTGCGCTTAGATCCGATCGAGGTTCCTTGAGTTGGAATTTTGTTCTTTCTTCGATTTGTTCCTCTTGGAAATAGTGTTTTAACCTCTGACCATTAACTTTGAATTCCCCCATCTTGTCACTT
Organism: Costus lasius; assembly: GCA_027563935.2. NCBI lineage: Eukaryota > Viridiplantae > Streptophyta > Magnoliopsida > Zingiberales > Costaceae > Costus > Costus lasius. Next base: position 63,136,197 of record CM050448.1, on the reverse strand, counting down.
CATATGTTTACAGCTCCGTAAGGATAAACCTTTCGAACCTAAAAAGGTTCGAACCATCGAGACTTAAGTTTACCAGGAAAAAGTTTCAATCTAGAAATAAACAAAAGAACAAAGTCACCTGGTTCAAATTCTTTTCTTAGAATATGTCGATCGTGCCATCTCTTAGTCCTCTCTTTATAAATCCTTCCGTTCTCATAAGCGGAGAGCCTAATCTCATCTAGCTCGTTCAATTATAACCTTCATTTTTTCCCAGCGTTCTTTAAGTCAAAGTTTAGTGCATTGATAGCCCAGAACGCCTTGTGCTCGAGCTCTACAGGTAGATGACAAGATTTACCATAAACCAATTGAAAAGGAGACATACCTATTGGTCAAAAGCAGTCCGGTATGCCCAAAGTGCATCGTCAAGCTTAGAAGCCCAGTCCTTTCTTGTTCTTGGCACAGTTTTCTCCAAAATCCCCTTGATTTCCCAGTTGGATATCTCAACATGTCCACTTATTTGGGGATGATAAGGTGTTGCAACTATATGATTAACCCCATACTTTCTAAGCAACACTGAAAATTTATGTTCTACAAAGTGCGTGCCTTGATGACATGCATATATATGATATATTGTGACTTAATTTTATTATTATTTTAGAGCAAAATGCATGTTTTGTCTCCTTTATTTGCCTAAATGCTTTATATTATTCACAATCTTCACTTTTCCTTGATTTCATTGAAATATAGGGATTTCGCCCACAATTGGTGGAATTTGGGAGATATGAAAATTTGGGAAAATTCTCGATGATGAGACGAAGCTATATATCAAATTTTAGTTTAAATGGAGTTCTCCATGCTCTTCACAGGCATGGCCATGCATCCATGCATGGTTGTGTATAAACCTGCATTCCCATACTGCGCTGAGCCGTTCACAAGCACACTCGTGCATCCTTGCATGGCCGTGAAAGGGTCTGCTCACTTTTCCAGAATTCGACAAGACATTCACGGGCGTGCCCGTGAACCCATACATGGCCGTGAACAGTAAGTTCTCCAGAATCAAAAGTTCACCGAACCGTTCACACCGATACACGGCCGTGAATAGTTTCGCCCAGTTTCGATAGGTGTTCGATTTTTCACCCATATCTTACTATTTTTGGAGCAGACTTTGCTGGAATTTGGTGGAGACCTTCACAACTGGGCAATCAACAATTTGGGACTAAAATCACATGATTTGGTGTTGCGATTGTGGAGAAGGGTTGAAAGAGGCAACAACTAGGGTTTCGGGGCAATTTTCTGGATGATGGGACTGTTTGGGCTCGATTTCTCTTCCATTTCGACGCTGAGGATCTTGCTCTACCCTCTCCCATCAAGGATCTACCTTTTTCCCTAGTTTGATTCAATTTGTATGAGAGATTTTATGCATTTAACGATGTATATTATAGCGTAAGCCTATTTTCGGGGTTTGCGCATAGCTCACTGCAAGAATGTTAGTTTTTAATCCATGTCTAGGAAGTTTTGTTCTTATTCATGTCTAGGAAATTTTAATCCATGATTATGTACTAGCGATACACATTTGTGTTTTAGACATTGTGGGAAGGACCAAGAGGTGAACTACAACGTCAGATCCCCTTAGACTGGATTGGTGTTGGCCAAAATCACCCAAGGAATCCTAATTTTTCATAGAACCCATTGGGTCTGCTTAACCCGGTAAGCCACGAGAGTAGGAGACTTGGGTTAAGTTAGATACTAGACTGTGTCCTGAGATGGAGCGTGTTTGTACCTTAGGAAGGATTACAATAAGAACATAGATAAAACATGTTTAAAATATCAATATTATCTTTCTTTCATGCTTCAGTGTGGTGAAACCCAAAACCCCGATTTTCTCTCAAGATCTTTACAACCCACTTGTTCCTTGTTTTGATTGTCACTAGCATGAGTTTACTTTCTTGCATTAGGAATTTAGTGACACTCCTACACTTATTTGATCACCTAGCTATTAGTTAACTGATCAGTTAGTACTTGACCCCTAGTCCTCGTGGGATTGATACTTTTTATTATGCAATAGACCGTGCACTTGCGGTACGAACCTATCAAGTTTTTGGTGCCGTTGCCGGGGACTAGGTTGTCAATATTAACACGATCAGAAAAATGATAGACTAGGTTTAATTAGATTTTTGTTTGCTTTTTATTCTGTGTATTTGCTTTTTGTTTTAGTTGGAATTTTTATTAATGCTGGTGCTACTAATCTCTTTTGTCAAAGTATTGTTTATGCCTAGGAATACTATTCGAATAGGGAAACTTATACCCATTGACCTGGAGGTAGAGCGTACCTTTCGTTTGGTTCAAAGGAATCTGAAGAGTCTTAAGCTTGAAGGAGAATTTTCTAACAACTAGACAATGGAAGCTAATCGCACTTTGAAAGATTTTGCAATACCCACCATCTCTCGTGTGCACTCGAGCATATCGCGACTGGCTATCGAAGCTAACAACTCCGAGATAAAGCCATCCCTTATACAAATGGTGCAATAGAATCAATTCAGTGGAACAGCTACTGAGGATCCCAATATTCACTTATCTATTTTTCTAGAATGTTGCGACACTCTTAAAATTAAATGCCATCCGTTTTTCTCTCAGGGGCCGAGCCAGGGCATGGTTACAATCTCTACCGCAGGGCTTTATCACTACGTGGGACCAGTTATCACAGGCTTTTCTGTCAAAATATTTCCCACCGTGCAAAACTGCCTAGCTCAGAAATAAAACCACCAACTTTGCTCAGCGATATGGAGAGTCCATTTATGAAAAATGGGACTGGTTTAAGGAATTACTGCGCATGTGCCCACACCATAGTCTATAAAAATGGGTAATCATTCATACTTTTTACAGTGGTTTAATTTAACAGACTAGACTTTCTGTAGATGCTGCAGCTGGTGGGGCACTAATGAACACAAACTATGACGAAGCGATGGACTTAACTGAGGATATGGCCCTCAACCATTATTAGTGGTGGGGAGAGAGGAGTCAGCCAGTTTGAAATTCAGGCAAGTTTGATATAAACATGATTAATTGCCTAGTAGAAAAAGTAGATTCACTTTCATCTAAGCTTGATTCTATGAATGTTTGTACTTCTAACTTTAACTTGTGATATTTGTGGAGTGACAGGGCATTCTTCTGACGATTGCCATATCTTGAGTGCCCTATCCGAGCAGGTCAACACTATTAGGAATTTTCAAAACCAGAACGATCCTTATTCAAACACATACAATCCAGGATGGAGAAACCACTCGAATTTCTCCTACAAGTTGAATCAAGGGCAAGTCCCTCCTGCAAATTTTGCTAATCCAAATTCTTATTCTAATTTCTGGCCTCCTCCCAGAATACAACACTCATCTGCTAATCAGAGACAGCCAGACCCTCCTCATAGGTCCAGATTAGAGATGATGATTGAGAACTATATGACAATCAGATGAAGCAATCCGATAGTATGAATGAGCAAATTTGCCAGCTGAATATGAAAGTGGACTCTATGTCCACGCACTCGAGAGTGATGGAAACCCGAATCACAGAACTGGATCAAAGGGACCAATGCAATGCCGTCATGACAAGTGGCGATGAGCAATTAGAGGAACCTGAAATTGAGAATATTAATAATGAAAAAGAAGAGTCCGGGGGCTAGAAAGATAAGTATCATTTGGAAATCCCTAAAACACTAGACATCGAGCAGATAATGGCTACTACTGAAAACTCTACAATCTGCACGCATAGTCAGCCGTCTCTCAAACTCGAAGATCCTGGTAGTTTTGATATTCCATGCATGATTGGCAATACCTCATTTGATAGAGCACTCTTGGATCAGGGTTCTGGGGTCAGCATCATGTCATTCCCTACCTTCAAGGGGTTGGACCTGGGAATTCTCTGAAAGTCCCCAGAGGGGGGCGAAACCCTATGCAAGCAGATATAAATCTATGCAAGGCGGAATCTAGGGTTTCCTAGGATCGCTAATATGACATATGATCAACTTGTATAGAATGCAAAGATTCTTACCAATGCCATTTCTTGGATGGCGACTTGGAAGCAGAGAGTGATGCCGCTCTCCTCCAAAGTAGACGCACACAAATGAGATCGCTTCCTCCTTGGCGTTCCTTGTGCTAGCAAAGATCTCCAAGAGTCCTGATCGAATGGAAGGGGATGAGATCAATTCTTGGTTGGCGTATATCTTTTCTCCTCCTTGGCGTGAGCCTTCTTCACCACACGAGAGAGCAAGTGGCGACGAGAGAAGAGGAGAGGCGAGAATAGAGGCAAAAACCCTCAAACGTGAGGCGTGGTCTCAACTTGAGATCATGGCTTCTAAAAATAGCAAGCCACCTCTTCATGCGACCATGGGTTTACCCCAATCGCATTTTCCTCTTCCCATTGAACCATGCGCTCACATAATGAGCCGGTTCATTTTGGTTTGGTTCAAAGACCAAATAAACCCAAGCATCTGGTCCAGATCACAATAAACCCTAAAGGTTCAAGATCCAACCGTTCATCTCTTGATTCTCTTGATCTCACCAATCTAGCATCAATTCTCTCGATCGAAGCTTACCGATCTCAAGCCCTAATCAATCAAACATGATCAGACCAGATCTCACTTACAATCAAAGATTAAATCCCTTTAAACTGAACCAAAACAATTCAGTCCACACGATCTGACTTAAGTAAGCCATATCATCAAATTGTGCGACCCTAAGGGTTTCCTTTAAATGTCGGGTAACGATAACTTACGTTATCACGATCAGTGAGGGGTATCTAGCAACACATCACTGTCTCCCGATATAAAGGAAAGAGTCTTCCAAGACTACACCCAAACCACAGCACAAGTGTGAATCCATTTCACTAGGCATACAAGTTTCCTTTGCCACTGGATGTTCTTATTGGACAAGCATGTCAAGCTTGTAGATCCAATATGATGAGAATGATTAGATCAGATGAACATAGTCACCTGGGTATGGCCATACACTTTCTCAATCATCTCATCCAGGAGGGGCCCCATTAGAACATCACACTCCAAACTAGGAGACGGCAATCCTATATCTATCACTAGTGCCCTAACATGACTCATGCTCACCATCCAAGATAGTCTATAACCATTATGTTTCAAATGATATCGAACTATCTCAAAACAATGCCAATCATCATTTAGAAACACAAGTGATCTCAAGTCAGAGGAAATATGCCACTTGTTTGCATACAAGGATTATTCACATTGTGACAAGCAATTGAATAACCTAGTAGGGTCTGTCCAGTACATCCAATGTACCCATGAGTCTACATCTTATTCCATGCTCGAAGCATCCTATAAGATTAGAACACATATTAGTCTCAATCATATCAAGGCTGTCTCATGTTCACCAAGATATCTCGACTAAGGACAAAACTGCATGTCAGCCAAGCTGAACAGCATTGAGACATTATTCAGAAGTATACATATTGCAGCAGATAATGTAACAACCTGAATAACAACCATTGCCTTTATAAACATGAAGTTTATACATGATACTGATACAATCCCAAGGCCTCAAACATTAGCCTTAAGGGCATACCCCAACAATCTCCCACTTGCACTTAATCTAATGGTTGAGAAATCTGAAACCCATATTATTACAGTGCTTCTCATGCTTCTGCTGCGCCAGAGGCTTTGTAAGCGGGTCAGCCAGATTGTCATCTGTATGAACCTTGCAGACTTTGATCTCGCCACGATCAATGATCTCCTGGATCAAGTGAAACCTTCTCTGTATGTGCTTGGACTTCTGGTGCGACCGTGGTTCCTTTGCCTGTGCTATTGCTCCAGTGTTATCACAGAAGATAACCAATGGATCTGCACTCGAAGGAACAACACCAAGTTCTTGAATGAACTTACGAATCCACACTGCCTCCTTAGATGCTTCTGAGGCTGCAACATACTCGGCTTCTGTTGTGGAATCAGCAACAATTGATTGTTTGAAACTTTTCCACACCACTGCACCTCCATTCAAGCTAAAAACATAGCCCGATTGCGATCAGAAATCATCCTGGTCAGACTGGAATGAAGCGTCAGTATATCCTTCAATACTGAGTTCTTCCTGACCACCATACACCAAGAACATATCTTTGGTCCTCCGAAGATATTTCAAAATGTTCTTGACTGCAATCCAGTGCGCCTGACCTGGATTACTTTGGAACCGACTGGTCACGCTTAACCCGTAAGCAACGTCTGGGCGAGTACACAACATCGTATACATAATGGATGCAATAGCCGAAGCATAAGGCGTATTGTCCATTTCATCTTTCTCAGTCTGTGTTTGTGGACACTGACTCTTTGAAAGATTCAGACCATGTCTGACTGGAAGATATCCTCTTTTAGAATTTTCTAAATGAAATCTCTCCAGGACTTTATCGATGTAAGTACTCTGGCACAGCCCGAGAAGCCTCTTAGATCTATCTCTGTAGATCTTCACACCTAATACATAGGCTGCTTCTCCTAGATCTTTCATCTGGAAACATTTTCTTAACCATGCTTTGACAGCATGCAGTTCAGGAATATCGTTTCCAATGATTAAGATATCATCGACGTAGAGGACTAGGAAAGTAATTACGCTCCCACTAAACCTCTTATATACACACGGGTCATCTTCATTCTTGATGAAACCAAACTCACAGATTGATTCATCAAAACGAATATTCCAGCTTCTTGATGCTTGCTTAAGTCCATAAATGGACTTCTTTAACTTGCATATTTTATGACGATCTGATGGATTAGTGAAACCATCAGGTTGTGTCATATACACATCCTCATCCAGTTTTCCATTAAGGAAAGCAGTCTTCACATCCATCTGCCAGATCTCATAATCGTAATATGCTGCTATCGCAAGAATTATCCGAATAGACTTGAACATAGCTACAGGAGAGAAAGTTTCATCATAATCTATCCCGTAGATTTGTTTGAAACCTTTCGCAACTAGCCTGCCTTTATAGGTAACCACGTTACCATCCATGTCAATCTTCTTTTTGAAGATCCATTTACAGCCTATAGGGATTACTCCCGGAGGCGGATCAACCAAATCCCAGACTTGGTTATCTGACATGGAGTCCATCTCGGCTCGCATAGCTTCAAGCCATCTCGCTGATTCCGGTCCACTGACCGCATCCGCATAAGTGAGGGGTTCATCATCAATGATGTAGATTCCGTCATAGCGCTCAGGCTGTCGACGGATCCTTCCCGATCTTCGCGGTTCCCGTGATATCTGAGCCTCAGGTTGTTCAGTATCCAGATCTACTGGCTCAGGCTCATCCAACTGTGCTTGACTACTTTGTCCTTCTTCTGGATTCTCATCCAGCTTTATTTCTCTCCCACTGGCCTCTTGCAGAAGAAATTCCTTCTCAAGAAAAATAGCCGTCCGAGCAACAAAAACTTTGTTCTCTTTGGGATCGTAGAAATAATAACCCTTAGTTTCCTTAGGGTAACCGACAAAAATACATTTCTCAGATCTGCTCTCTAGTTTCCCAGAGGCGAGCTTTTTGACATAAGCCTCGCAACCCCAGATCTTGATAAATGTCAAGCTTGGCTGTTTCCCATACCATAACTCATATGGCGTCTTTGAAACTGCCTTGGATGGCACTCGGTTTAGTACCTTTGCAGGTGTTTCCAGTGCAAATCCCCAAAAGGAGTAAGGTAGAGTAGCCTGACTCATCATAGAACGAACCATATCCAGTAAGGTTCTGTTCCTCCTTTCGGACACACCATTCCATTGCGGTGTTCCTGGCGGAGTGAGCTGTGAGATAATCCCACACTCCTTCAGATAGTCAGTAAACTCATGACTCAAGTATTCACCACCTCGATCTGAACGAAGTGCCTTGATATTTCGGCCTAGCTGATTCTGTACTTCATTCTTGAACTCTTTGAACTTGTCAAAAGATTCACTTTTATGTCTCATTAGATAGACATACCCATATCTACTGAAATCATCAGTAAAGGTAATGAAGTATAGATAGCCACCTCTGGCATGTTTACTAAAAGGCCCACACACATCACTGTGTTTAAGGTCAAGTAAACCTGAAGCCCTTTGACCTTTCTTAGGAAAAGGAGACTTCGTCATTTTACCCATTAAACAAGCTTTGCATGTATCAATCTCCTCATAGGAGAATGATCCCAGCAGTCCATGATCATGCAACCGCTTAATGCGCTTCTTGTTAATATGGCCTAAACGACTATGCCATAGCAAGGTGCTATTATCATCATACTTGGCTTTCTTAATATCAATCTGCTGTATAGAACATTCCATGTCCAACATGAATAATCCATTGTTAATTGACCCAGTAGCATAAACAATATTATCATATGAAATAACACACTTTGAAATATTGCATTCAAAGGAAAACCCTTTCCTGACAAGAGCATGAATAGAGATAATATTTTTCGTTATGCTTGGTACAAAGTAACAATTGTCCAGTTCCAATACAAGCCCAGATGGTAATGAGATGTAATAAATTCCTACAGCAACAGCAGCAACCCGTGCCCCGTTTCCAACTCGTAGGTCCACCTCATGCTGTCCCACCTGTCTTCTTCTCTTGAGTTCCTGTACATTTGAACAAATGTGAACTCCACATGCAGTATCTAACACCCATGAAATAGAAGAAGAAACCATGACCTCAGTCACAAAAATACCTGAGCCAGAAGCGAAACTTCCCTTCTTGTCTCCTTGGAGCGCTTTACAGTCCTTTTTCCAGTGACCCAGCTGGCCACAGTGGAAACATCTGTATTCCTTCGACCGCTTAACCTTTTGTTTTAGAGCCTTGTTATAGTTCTTGACAGGGGCTTTGCCCTTCTTCCCTTTCTTCTTGTTCCTTGAAGGAACCATCAAGATAGTGGATGAAGGCTTTCCCTTTAGAGTCAACTGTTGGTGTATATGCCCTAGGACCTAGTTTTGGTCCACTTATGTACTACTTGACTTTGATATTTACATATATCATTCTGGCATTGTCATTGTCAATGTTTGTTTACATCTGCGCACATGTACTAACATGATAATGTCCCTGGAGACAGATTGGATCTGTGCTCAAACTATTATCCCCAGTCGATGTACCTTAGTGGATATGGGACAGCTATGGTACTTGAGAGACTGGTATGTGAGCTGGTTAGGTACGTGGTGCTAACGCAGACACATGGGTATATCATTGGAGGATATACTTGAAAGTACCCCTTTCAATGAGGGGGGCGAAACCCTAATAGGAGGCGCATGTAAAACTTTGATAGCGGAAGCAATGATTTTAGGGTTTCATAAGATCGCATATAGTTCATATGATCAACTTGTATAAAAACTTGCAAAGATCGACAAGTGATCTTACCAACGCTATTAGATTGGGTGGCGGCTTGGAAATGAGAGAACGAAATGGTTCTCCTCCAAAGATGACGCACACAAGACGATGGATCGGCTACTTCTTGTTGCTCCTTGTGCTAGCAAGGATCTCCAAGTGTCCTTGTCGAATGGAAAGGGAGTTGAGATGATCTCTCGCTTGAGCAAACTCTCTCCAAGGCGTGAACAACCACTTCCACATGAGAGCAAGCGACGAGAATAGGAGAGGGGCGACAAGAGATGCGTTCCACTTCCACATGATTCCGGTCCACTGACCGCATCCGCATAAGTAAGGGGTTCATCATTATCAATGATGTAGACTCCGCATTAGCGCTCAGGCTGTCGACGGATCCTTCCCGATCTTTGCGGTTCCCGTGATATCTGAGCCTCAGGTTGTTCACTAACCTGTTCTACCGGCTCAGGCACATCCAACTGTGCTTGACTACTTTGTCCTTCCTCTGGATTCTCATCCAGCTTTATTTCTCTCCCACTGGCCTCTTGCAGAAGAAACTCCTTCTCAAGAAAAATGGCCATCCGAGCAACAAATACCTTGTTCTCTTTGGGATCGTAGAAATAATAACCCTTAGTTTCCTTAGGGTAACCGACAAAGATGCATTTCTCAGATCTGCTCTCTAGTTTCCCAGAGGCGAGCATTTTGACATAAGCCTCGCAATCCCAGATCTTAATAAATGTCAAGCTCGGCTGTTTCCCATACCATAATTCATATGGAGTCTTTGAAACTGTCTTGGATGGCACTCGGTTTAGTATCTTTGCAGCTGTTTCCAGTGCAAATCCCCAAAAGGAGTAAGGTAGAGTAGCCTGACTCATCATAGAATGAACCATATCCAGTAAGGTTCTGTTCCTCCTCTCGGACACACCATTCCACTGCGGTGTTCCTGGTGGAGTGAGCTGTGAGATAATCCCACACTCCTTCAGATAGTCAGTAAATTCTCGACTTAGGTATTCTCCACCTCGATCTGAGCGAAGTGCCTTGATATTTCGGCCTAGCTGATTCTGTACTTCATTTTTGAACTCTTTGAACTTGTCAAAAGATTCACTCTTATGTCTCATTAGATAGACATACCCATATCTACTGAAATCATCAGTAAAGGTAATGAAGTATGAATAGCCACCTCTGGCATGTTTACTAAATGGCCCACACACATCACTGTGTATAAGGTCAAGTAAACCTGAAGCCCTTTGACCTTTGTTAGGAAAAGGAGACTTCGTCATTTTACCCAGTAAACAAGCTTTGCATGTATCAATCTCCTCATAGGAGAATGATCCCAGCAGTCCATGATCATGCAACCGCTTAATGCGCTTCTTGTTAATATGGCCTAAACGACTATGCCATAACAAGGTGCTGTCATCAGCATACTTGGCTTTCTTATTATCAATATTTTGTATAGAACATTCCATGTCCAACATGAATAATCCATTGTTAATTGATCCAGTAGCATAAACAATATTATCATTAGAAAGAACACACTTTGAAATATTGCATTCAAAGGAAAATCCTTTCCTGACAAGAGCAGGAATAGAGATAATATTTTTCGTAATACTCAGAACAAAATAACAATTGTCCAGTTCTAATACAAGTCCAGATGGTAATGAGATGTAATAAACCCCTACAGCAACAGCAGCAACCCGTGCCCCGTTTCTAACTCGTAGGTCCACCTCATGCTGTCCCACCTGTCTTCTTCTCTTGAGTTCCTGTACATTTGAACAAATGTGAACTCCACATGCAGTGTCCAACACCCATGAAATAGAAGAAGAAAACATGACCTCAGTCACAAAAATACCTGAGCCAGAAGCGAAACTTCCCTTCTTGTCTCCTTGGAGCGCCTTACAGTCCTTTTTCCAGTGACCCAGCTGGCCACAATGGAAACATCTGTATTCCTTTGACCGCTTGACCTTTTGTTTCAGAGCCTTGTTGTAATTCTTGACAGGGGCTTTGCCCTTCTTCCCCTTCTTCTTGTTCCTTGAAGGAAACATCAAGACAGAGGTTGAAGGCTTTCCCTTTAGAGTTTCCTCTGTAGTCAAGAGCATATTCAGCAACTCTGCCGGTGTATAGTCGATCTTGTTCATATTAAAATTAATAATGAACGGATCGAAAGAGGCTGGGAGGGACTGCAGAATAATGTCTACAGCAAGCTCCTGATTGATGGTATGCCCCAGTTTCTCTAGAGCCTCTTTGTGCCCAATCATCTTGAGCACATGAGCTCCCACTGGACTCCCTTCAGCCAGTTTGCTCTGAAAGAAAAGCTTGGTCAAATTATAGCGTTCAGTCCTCGCCTGTGCAGCATACAGCATCTTGAGGTTTGCTATCATTTCTATAGCAGACATATCCTCATGCTGACGCTGCAGCTGTGGCGTCATAGACGCTAGCATCAGGCAAGCGACATCAATGCTATCATTGACATGCTTTTCATAGGCATCCCGAACCGCCCTTGCGGCGTTCGGAGCGGGTTGAGGCGGTATAGCCGTCTCGAGGACATACAGTTTCCTCTCAGCCTTAAGAACAATCTTAAGGTGTCCGTACCAGTCTGAGAAGTTTGGCCCAGCAAACTTCTCCCTTTCCAGTAGGGATCGCACATTGAAGCTCATGGTGTTCGTTGCTGCAGGAATCTACAACAATGCAAGAACAGCAAGGTCAGTATCAATGTTTAGAATCAATCCAGGACTTAAGAAAGATTCTTTTCTCACTATTTTATCTGACTGAAAAATCCATTAAAACAGTCCGAAAGAGTAAGACTCTTTTAGTGAGATGGGATCCAGATTTCATACTTGGTCTCCGCGTCCCGCTCAGGCGAGATAAGATGCACAGAGAGTACAAGCACTAATTTCTGGTAGGCAGTCTCTGCCAATCGCCAACCCGTGCGATTCCCCTTCATCTGGGCAATCCAGCAGACTGTGCCAACTGAGTTGGTACAACACAGTCTCTGATCCCACAGATGGCTGCCTCCATATAGTTAACATATGCCCCATATGTAGACTACATGGTCAAGCTGACCTGACCTACTCCCTGGACCACCACGTGCTATGCTGAGCAACGAGAAGCGATAAATCCCTTCCCTGTAACACGCAGGTGTAATCGCACACCGTCTGAAGATAGATGGGCGTGCCCACTGAGTGGGTACAACACGGCCCCAACGATAGTCAGAATAGTGAGGTTTCGCGTCAGAAGGCTTACGTGCTTGATATTTTAGCGTTGGATTTTAACGGTCTTTTTATCTTCTTAACTATCATGCAAACCCTTTGGTGATGGCAGAAGATAAATCATGCAATTCTAATTATAAAAACGATAAGTAGAAAGCATGCTGATCTTATGTGGTAAAAGCCCATTAACCCTAAGTTAGACCTTAATTTTAACTTAAGTCTTCACTTGAGCTCTTCATGGGTCTTTTGCATCTCATCTGGCCCAACCCAGGGCCCAAGCGCCCACTGCAGCTCAGGTGCGCCCACCAGGTAAATGCGCCTGTCCCAGAGTCGAACCCTGGACCTCCCACCTGGTCAAGCTACTGCTGCATGCGCCTCTGCCAAGTGTGCTCTGTGCTCTTGTCTGATTAAAATACAATTTAATCTATCTAGACAAGATTGACTCGCAGGTCAATTACACTTTATAAATTAAATGACATGTGATGCGCAGATCACAAAAATAATAATTTATAATTAATCCAGGCTCGCAGCCCCAGCACAGCACACATTAAAAGGGCAACTCACATAAGATTAAATAAACAAGCAGATGGCATCCAATCAACATGTGATCCAAACCAGAAAATAAAATTGGTTTTGAAAACTCATTGGCATCAATTTTTTTTATTTTCCTTATGTGCCCTACTACCTTACAACGGTCCATTAATAGGGATCCACTCATCCGACCTAGTCAGATCCACTGCCCTTGCATGCACCAAGTCCTAACTGACTTGAGTCGACCTAATGGTCAACCATGCATGCGCAAAGGGCTGAACAACCTTCATGAGTTCTGGCAAGCGGGTGTGACCCCGGGCCTAACTCAAGAGTGTTCATTGGTTGTCTCAACCAGACCTCGCTACACGCCTGTCTGCAGTCGACCTATAGCCACCTCGTGCTTGCGCACAGGTGCCATCTGGTCGACCCATCTAGGCTGTCAGATGGTCTGATCAGACTGGTTGGATCTTACCTAGAGGATGACTTCAACCCTACTAACCCGTCTAAGGGTTTATAGCAGGCGTCACTTAGATCTAGTGAGGCGCGCAAGTGATTAAGTATTTTAAGAAAAACTATAACTATCAACATGCGCAATCATACATCATACATGCGCAAAGGAGTAAAAACATACATCATGTATTTTCACTACTTAACATGTAGATGCGCAAGATGCTTCCTACTAGATCTACTTATCAAACACAAAGAAGGATCACAAATCATCAAGCAATCATATGATTCTACAAGAACCAACGCTCTGATACCAATTGAAAGTACCCCTTTCAATGAGGGGGGCGAAACCCTAATAGGAGGCGCATGTAAAACTTTGATAGCGGAAGCAATGATTTTAGGGTTTCATAAGATCGCATATAGTTCATATGCCCGACCTTACCACATCTGAAGCAAGCGCCAGTCTTCCTGTAGCACTCATTATCCTGATGTTTAGTGCTCCCACAGTGGAAACACTTCTTGCCATTCTGAGGAACTGTGCTGGCTGGCTTCTGATAAGGTTTGTATCTGCCCTTATTGTCTTTCTTCTTATTCTTGAAATTCTTCTTATCCTTACCACCCAGAGTGGGTGCGTAAGTCACAGAAGTAGGGGCGGATGCAGTGACTGGAATAGTATCAACAGCCATCTCAGCAATGCAACTCTCAGCAGTGCGAGCCCTGTCTACCACTTCAGCATAAGACTCCAAGTGTAGCATAGCTACCCTTGTCCTGATGTCTTTCCTCAAACCCCACTGAAACTTCTTGGCTCTTCTTTCCTCGGTGTTGACTAAGTGAGGAGCATACCCCGACAACCGAGCGAATGTGGCCTCATACTGATCCACCGTCAGGTCACCCTGCTCAAGATGAATAAACTCCACCTCGCGCTCCTCAGATAAGCTAGAGGGGAAAAACTTGGCATTGAACTTCATCATGAAGTACTGCCAATCAACAACTCCGGATTCAGTTGCCGCCAGTCTGACGACTCCCTTCCACTAGTCTTCAGCATCTCCACGCAACATGAAGACAGACAAACATAGCTTGTCTGCATCATCACAGCGCAAAACCTGGAAAATCTTTTCCAGTGTCAAAAGCCAATCCTCAGCCGCTCTGGGCCCCGGACTACCATAAAATACAGTCGGGTTCAGGTGCTGAAACTCTCGAACCAACCGAGCATATCGTTGATGTGCGCCATCACCCAGAGAAGAACCAGCGCCACCCACACAGTGTGCAGCCGGTTGTGACTGTGATTGAGACTGTGTCTGCGACAGCCGCTGCAATAACTGTTGCTGAACCTCCATGTGCTGCGCCTGCTGCTGCTGCATCATCTGAGTTTGCTGCTGGATGAATGCGTTCTGTTGTTGCATCATAGCAGTCATAGCCTCCATGGTCTGCCTCAGATCAGACTGTTGATCACTGTTGCTACTGCTAGATCTTGGTCGCACCATTTTGTTTTTACCTGCATCACATAACACGGTGGAATAACAACCAATATTCAATCACGGATCAGATCCTATCTTGGTTTCTAGCAATACACAAACAGAGTTTTCCTTCCCCGGAGTTTCTAATTGCTAGTAATATTGCTCTGATACCATCTGTAACATCCCTCAGAATCACACCCCACACGCATACAAGTAAAAATACGGGGTTTTAAAAATTTTTACTCTTCCATTAAAACATAAGAAGAAAGCGGCATCGAAGGACATTACTACGGAACTGAAAACCGCACAGAACTGAGTAGGATCGATTACTAGGAAATAGAAATCCGGAAATCCAGAAGAAAACAAAATCCGGCAGCAAGTATACTAAATTACTGCTGCACAGACCCATATATCCTGGAACAAAACAGATGTCCACACTACACATATGTGGAGAACACAAATTTCAGAAATATTGCAGAAACTGATTATTCAGATACCAAGAACAACAATAACTCGGTTACACATTTCAGAATAAGAACAATTGTATTTTCATGACTCCAAAACTCGTATCCAACAATAAGACGAGACAACTATAATATAATATCCTGAAAACAGGCATAAGCCCTCAGGAGATAAAACGTGTCATATAAGTAAGTTAGGCACGCAGGCCTGATAAATCTTTAGAAGACAACTCTTAGAAATTATATGAAACATTAGCAAGCATTATAACAAATTAAGTAGCTGTAGCAATCACTGTCCTGACGTCTCACCTGAAAATATTTAAACAACGGGGGTGAGCTAAAAAGCTCAGTGAGTAAAAGACACTAAAAGTCATCCATAGTACACATCAACAATATCATGCTTGCAGATAAGACACTTAACATGCACACTCATATCAGAAACAAAACATAATCAAATACAGACACTTATAACAATAGGCATCAAGCATGAAGTAGGATATAAGTATACCAACCCATTCCAACTAATCACACCGCCCAACACCTCTATACGACAGATCGAAACAGAACTACAGAAATCAGAACTGACAGACAGAAAGTCAGAATTTTCAGAATCCAAACAGATAGTCTACATCGGAAACAGAAAGGCCACAGAAGGCCTGAAGACCACAGAAGGTCTGATGACCATAGAAGGTCTGACCCCACCTCTGCCGAGGACGAGACATGCATGCATATCAGAAACAGAATGGTAGAGGAGGTATCAGTGGGTGGCCCCCGTCTTGTCAGGACGTGGCACTCTGGCCTCCAATACTGGTAGAGGAGGTATCAGTGGGTGGCCCCCGTCTCGTCAGGACGTGGCACTCTGGCCTCCAATACCCAGAACAGAACAGAAATAGTGGAGGGAGAACGGAAGGTGAGACCAGCTCACATCTACCCTTCACTAGTGTCTCATGGGTCGTAGTAGACTATCAGCACCATTACAGCGCCACAGAAGGAGGGTAAGGACACGGAAGAGTGCTACACTAGAGCATAATTTTTACAGAACAGGTCATGCTGAAACGGAGGAGTAGGACTAACCACTACTCAATTCTCACATCATGCCCAAAGTGTCTCACAAACCAGAAAATGACACACCCTAATATCCAGTCCTTAACAAAATTACAATTTGCAGAAAATCAAAGCTGAACACACTTCATAATTTTTACCATCAACCAGAAGTAATATATGAGTGAATTCCTTGAATTCCTTAGATTTCATGCAACTATCCTTAATTCATGTCAAACCATTCTATGTTCTCACAAGGTTATAACACATTCAAAGTTTCAGAAATTCACTACATATGTACAGAACAGAAATTATTCGCGTAACAAACAATTTAAACAGATGTTTCAGAAAAAAAATAGATTAATATATCATACTTGCAACAGATGTTTCAGACCGAGTAAGTAATCTAAAATAGGCAATATGATAATCACAATGAAGCTATTTGGACCTACTTTCCAATAGAACTGAATCCATCGGATTTGGAGTTATAACCGGGGAGGTATGGGTGTTCGAACATAGAAAGGTCGGGATTTCAGAATTCCAGAAAATAGATTCGTAAATCAGAATTACGACACAAATTTCAGATCCAATAACTAACAGAAAATAGGCGATATGGTAATAAAAATGAATCCCTTCGAGTCTACTTTCTAATAAAACTGATTTGACAAGATTTCGAGCTATACCTAGGGAGATATGATGGTTCGAACACATAAAGGTCGAAATCCAGATTTCCAGAAAACTGATTTTGTACAGCTAGATTGCAATACAGATTGAAATACGAATACAGCTCGGATATGGTCGATATCATATTCAAATTAAAGCCGAATGTATCTAGTTTCATACAAAATTTATTTCGTGCGATTTGGATCTATAGGCCATGAGATATTGGGGTTATAGTAAACAAAGGTCAGATTAGAGAATGCAGATTTCAGCAGAACAGGATTTTAAAACCTTATAAATATTTGAATTCGACCCCATACGGATAATCATTGCAAATAACGAATTTTAATTAAATGATAATCTACAATTTAGCGGATTAGACTCCTTAGGATCGAATTACTCACCAGAAAAATCGTCCACAGAGAAAAATGCCAAGACAGAGGATCACCAGGAAATTCGTCCACCACCAGTCTGCCACCACCAGCGTCAGAAATTTCAGGAGGCGCCAAGCACAGTGAGGGGCGACAACCAAAGGCGGCTAGGGCAAGAAAAATCAACAAAAGTCGTGAGGGAGAGGAGCCTTCACGCAATCCCTCTTTTTCTCCCACCCCAAACGGATCCAAGATCCAATAACCCAGTTAACTTAAGTGAAAAATCGGTTTTATGGGCTTACCTGGGCTTAACCACCCTGCGCCACTCCAATAACATCAGAAATGTGCGCCACCATGGTGGAAAGAATTCCAGGAGCAAAGAATCAAGGTTGAGGGTTCGAATCCCCAACCAAAATAATTATTTTTGCCCTGTAGGAAAAATTCCTACACTTAGGCAAAAATCCCAAAATTTTAACAGATAAAAAATACAGAAATAGAATTTCTAACCTTAAATCATAATTCAGAAAAATCGAGGGCGTTACATTCTCCCCCCCTTATAGAGCTTTAGTCCTCTAAAGCTGACCAAGCCCGTCACTGAATAGGTGAGGATGCTCCTTTCTCATATCTGCTTCAACCTCCCAAGAGGCTTCTTCAACAGACTGATTTCCCCAGATGACTTTCACAAGTGGAATAACCTTATTTCTCAGCACTTTCTCTTTTCTATCTTCAATTCTGAGAGGTTTCACCACAAAAGTCATATTCTCTTCAAGCTGAAGAGGTTCCAACTCTAGAACATGAGAAGGATCAGAACAATATTTTCTGAGTGCAGATACATGGAACACATTATGGAGGTGTTCCAGTGATGGGGGCAGAGCAAGTCGGTATGCCACAGGTCCAACCCTCTCAATGATATCAAAGGGACCAATGTACCTGGGACTCAATTTTCCCCTCTTCCCAAATCTCATCACCCCTTTCATAGGTGAGACCTTTAGGAAAACATGCTCTCCCACCAAAAACTCAAGAGGACGCCGCCTCACATCAGCATAATTCTTCTGTCTATCCTGAGCAATCTTCATCTTTCTCTGAATTTCTCTGATCTTCTCAGTGGCTTCCTGAACAGCATCCGACCTTAGTACTGTTCTGTCCCCAGTTTCCTCCCAGCATATAGGTGTTCTGCATTTCCTCCCATATAGGGCCTCATACGGAGCCATCTGTATGCTAGAGTGAAAGCTATTGTTGTAGGTGAACTCTATCAGTGATAAGTCCAGATCCCACTCAACAGACCAGTCAACCACATAAGATCTCAGAAGATCCTCAAGTGTCTGAATAGTTCTCTCTGTCTGACCATCAGATTGAGGGTGATATGCAGTGCTGAAACTCAGATTAGTTCCCAAATCTTCCTGTAATTTCTTCCAAAACCTGGACAGAAATCGAGGATCACGGTCAGAGACAATGTCCAAGGGAACTCCATGCAATCTGACAATCTCATCGATGTACAGTTTTGCTAACCGATCCAAACTGTAAGTCATTTTGATCGGTAAGAAATGAGCTGACTTCGTGAGTCTGTCCACAATCACCCATATAGCATCATGATTCCTTCTGGTATTGGGCAGTCCACACACAAAGTCCATACTGATATGCTCCCACTTCCACTGAGGAATAGGGAGAGACTGCATCAAACCGCCCGGCCTCTGATGCTCAGCCTTCACGGTTTGGCAAGTCAAACATCTGGACACAAACAAATGCACATCCTTCTTCATACCATGCCACCAGAAAGTCTTTTTCAGATCCTGATACATCTTGGTACTACCAGGATGAACGGTATACTTATTGCAATGGCTTTCCTTAAGAATTTCATTTCTCAACTCAGGGTCCTCAGGGACACAGACCCTTCCATGGAATCTGAGGAGACCATCATCCGATATACTGAAATTCTCAACCCAGTCTTGCTCCGACCTCTCTTTCCACCGTAAAATATCCGGATCTGACTGCTGCCCTGATCTCAGTCTCTGCAGTAACTCTGACTGAACCCTGAGAGAAGCTAGAAGACCGCCTCTCTCACCCGGAGTCACACTCAGATGCATGTCACTGAACTCCTGCAATAGTCGCCACTCCTGGACTCGCAGTGCAGCTATCTGAGTCACAGGATACCGACTAAGAGCATCAGCCACCACATTGGCTTTACCAGACTGATATTGGATGGTGAAGTCATAATCCTTTATCAATTCAAGCTATCGCCTCTATCTCATATTCAGCTCTTTCTGAGTGAAGATATACTTCAAGCTCTGGTGATCTGTAAACAATTCAAATGTCTGTCCAAACAGATAGTGCCTCCAGATCTTCAAGGCAAAAACTACAGCTGCCAACTCCAGATCATGAGTGGGGTAGTTTACCTCATAGTCTTTGAGTTGCCTTGAAGCATAAGCAACTACCTTTCCTTGCTGCATCAGTACAGCACCCAGACCCTTACCAGAGGCATCAGTGTACACAGTGAACTTCTCTCCATCACAGGGAATGATGAGGATAGGAGCACTGGTCAGTCTCCTTTTCAGTTCTTGAAAACTAAACTCACAATCATCAGACCACTCAAACTTCAAATTCTTTCTAGTTAGCTTAGTCAGAGGACCAGCCAGCTTGGAAAAACCCTCCACAAAGCGGCGGTAGTATCCAGCTAAGCCCAGAAAACTTCTGACCTCAGTCGCTGTAGTTGGTCTTCCCCAGTGAAGAATGGCCTCCACCTTCACTGGATCCACAGACACACCCTGGCCAGAAATAATGTGCCCCAGAAAGCCAATCTGATATAGCCAGAACTCACATTTGCTGGCCTTAGCATACAGCTGCTTCAGCCACAGAATCTCCAGCACCTTGCGCAAATCCTGAGAGTGATCTTGCGCATTCTTGGAGTAGATCAGAATATCATCAATGAAGACGACCACACATTTGTCCAGGAGCTCATGAAATACCCTGTTCATCAGATCCATAAACACCGCAGGGGCATTTGTCAATCCAAAGGGCATAACAAGAAACTCATAGTGCCCATACTTGGTCCTGAATGCAGTTTTAGGTACATCCACCTCCTGAACTCTCAGCTGATGATAGCCAGACCTCAGGTCAATTTTAGAGAATACAGTAGCACCCTGCAACTGATCAAAGAGATCATCAATACGGGGTAATGGGTACTTATTCCTAACAGTCACTTGATTGAGTTGACGGTAATCGATGCACATGCGCAAAGTACCATCCTTCTTCTTCACAAATAACACAGGTGCTCCCCATAGAGAAACACTGGGTCGAATATACCCCTTCTCTAATATTTCTTCCAGTTGCTTCTTCAGCTCCGTCAGTTCTGAAGTTGCCATCCTGTAAGGAGCTTTAGATATCGGTGCCGTGCCTGGCAACAACTCGATACCAAACTCAACTTCTCTGCTGGGTGGTAACCCAGATAAATCATCAGAGAAGACGTCAGCAAACTCTCTTACCACAGGAATTTTAGCCAGATCCAAATCATACTCAGTCTGCACCTTGACATGCGCCAGATACCCCTTGCAGCCCTGGGCTAAAAGCTTCCTGGCCTACAGATGAGATATCACCAAAGGCTCCTGTTCTGAAATCCGGCTTTGGATAACCAGTTGCTGTCCATCACTTAGATGCAGAGTAATTAACTTTTCAAAACAATCTAAAGTAGCATGATAGGCAGACAGCCAATCCATGCCCAGAATGATGTCATAGTCTTTCATAGGAAGACTAATCAAATCAATAGGTAAATCATATCCTTCAACCTTAATCAAACAGTCAGGATATGCTATATCTGTAGATACGGCCTCACCCATAGGTGTATGAACAGAAATACAGAAATCAAGTATCCTAGGCAACACAGGCAGACATGGTGCAAAACATGCAGACACAAAGGATAAATTGGCACCAGGATCAAAAAGAATGCGTGCCAAATAACTAAACACATAAAGTGTACCTTCTACCACGGACTTCGAAGCCGAAGCATCCCTCTCCGCGATGGCATACACGCGAGTCTGCACCGTAGGCTTCTCACCCTGTCCTCTAGCATCCGGCATAGGACAGTCCTTAATCATATGCCCGACCTTACCACATCTGAAGCAAGCGCCAGTCTTCCTGTAGCACTCATTATCCTGATGTTTAGTGCACCCACAGTGGAAACACTTCTTGCCATTCTGAGGAACTGTGCTGGCTGGCTTCTGATAAGGTTTGTATCTGCCCTTATTGTCTTTCTTCTTATTCTTGAAATTCTTCTTATCCTTACCACCCAGAGTGGGTGCGTAAGTCACAGAAGTAGGGGCGGATGCAGTGACTGGAATAGTATCAACAGCCATCTCAGCAATGCAACTCTCAGCAGTGCGAGCCCTGTCTACCACTTCAGCATAAGACTCCAAGTGTAGCATAGCTACCCTTGTCCTGATGTCTTTCCTCAAACCCCGCTGAAACTTCTTGGCTCTTCTTTCCTCGGTGTTGACTAAGTGAGGAGCATACCCCGACAACCGAGCGAATGTGGCCTCATACTGATCCACCGTCAGGTCACCCTGCTCAAGATGAATAAACTCCACCTCGCGCTCCTCAGATAAGCTAGAGGGGAAAAACTTGGCATTGAACTTCATCATGAAGTACTGCCAATCAACAACTCCGGATTCAGTTGCCGCCAGTCTGACGACTCCCTTCCACCAGTCTTCGGCATCTCCACGCAACATGAAGACAGACAAACATAGCTTGTCTGCATCATCACAGCGCAAAACCTGGAAAATCTTTTCCAGTGTCAAAAGCCAATCCTCAGCCGCTCTGGGCCCCGGACTACCATAAAATGCAGTCGGGTTCAGGTGCTGAAACTCTCGAACCAACCGAGCATATCGTTGATGTGCGCCATCACCCAGAGAAGAACCAGCGCCACCCACACAGTGTGCAGCCGGTTGTGACTGTGACTGAGACTGTGTCTGCGACAGCCGCTGCAATAACTGTTGCTGAACCTCCATGTGCTGCGCCTGCTGCTGCTGCATCATCTGAGTTTGCTGCTGGATGAATGCGTTCTGTTGTTGCATCATAGCAGTCATAGCCTCCATGGTCTGCCTCAGATCAGACTGTTGATCACTGTTGCTACTGCTAGATCTTGGTCGCACCATTTTGTTTTTACCTGCATCACATAACACGGTGGAATAACAACCAATATTCAATCACGGATCAGATCCTATCTTGGTTTCTAGCAATACACAAACAGAGTTTTCCTTCCCCGGAGTTTCTAATTGCTAGTAATATTGCTCTGATACCATCTGTAACATCCCTCAGAATCACACCCCACACGCATACAAGTAAAAATACGGGGTTTTAAAAATTTTTACTCTTCCATTAAAACATAAGAAGAAAGCGGCATCGAAGGACATTACTACGGAACTGAAAACCGCACAGAACTGAGTAGGATCGATTACTAGGAAATAGAAATCCGGAAATCCAGAAGAAAACAAAATCCGGCAGCAAGTATACTAAATTACTGCTGCACAGACCCATATATCCTGGAACAAAATAGATGTCCACACTACACATATGTGGAGAACACAAATTTCAGAAATATTGCAGAAACTGATTATTCAGATACCAAAAACAACAATAACTCGGTTACACATTTCAGAATAAGAACAATTGTATTTTCATGACTCCAAAACTCGTATCCAACAATAAGACGAGACAACTATAATATAATATCCTGAAAACAGGCATAAGCCCTCAGGAGATAAAACGTGTCATATAAGTAAGTTAGGCACGCAGACCTGATAAATCTTTAGAAGACAACTCTTATAAATTATATGAAACATTAGCAAGCATTATAACAAATTAAGTAGCTGTAGCAATCACTGTCCTGACGTCTCACCTGAAAATATTTAAACAACGGGGGTGAGCTAAAAAGCTCAGTGAGTAAAAGACACTAAAAGTCATCCATAGTACACATCAACAATATCATGCTTGCAGATAAGACACTTAACATGCACACTCATATCAGAAACAAAACATAATCAAATACAGACACTTATAACAATAGGCATCAAGCATGAAGTAGGATATAAGTATACCAACCCATTCCAACTAATCACACCGCCCAACACCTCTATACGACAGATCGAAACAGAACTACAAAAATCAGAACTGACACACAGAAAGTCAGAATTTTCAGAATCCAAACAGATAGTCTACATCGGAAACAGAAAGGCCACAGAAGGCCTGAAGACCACAGAAGGTCTGATGACCACAGAAGGTCTGACCCCACCTCTGCCGAGGACGAGACATGCATGCATATCAGAAACAGAATGGTAGAGGAGGTATCAGTGGGTGGCCCCCGTCTTGTCAGGACGTGGCACTCTGGCCTCCAATACTGGTAGAGGAGGTATCAGTGGGTGGCCCCCGTCTCGTCAGGACGTGGCACTCTGGCCTCCAATACCCAGAACAGAACAGAAATAGTGGAGGGAGAACGGAAGGTGAGACCAGCTCACATCTACCCTTCACTAGTGTCTCATGGGTCGTAGTAGACTATCAGCACCATTACAGCGCCACAGAAGGAGGGTAAGGACACGGAAGAGTGCTACACTAGAGCATAACTTTTACAGAACAGGTCATGCTGAAACGGAGGAGTAGGACTAACCACTACTCAATTCTCACATCATGCCCAAAGTGTCTCACAAACCAGAAAATGACACACCCTAATATCCAGTCCTTAACAAAATTACAATTTGCAGAAAATCAAAGCTGAACACACTTCATAATTTTTACCATCAACCAGAAGTAATATATGAGTGAATTCCTTGAATTCCTTAGATTTCATGCAACTATCCTTAATTCATGTCAAACCATTCTATGTTCTCACAAGGTTATAACACATTCAAAGTTTCAGAAATTCACTACATATGTACAGAACAGAAATTATTCGCGTAACAAACAATTTAAACAGATGTTTCAGAAAAAAAACAGATTAATATATCATACTTGCAACAGATGTTTCAGACCGAGTAAGTAATCTAAAATAGGCAATATGATAATCACAATGAAGCTATTTGGACCTACTTTCCAATAGAACTGAATCCATCGGATTTGGAGTTATAACCGGGGAGGTATGGGTGTTCGAACATAGAAAGGTCGGGATTTCAGAATTCCAGAAAATAGATTCGTAAATCAGAATTACGACACAAATTTCAGATCCAATAACTAACAGAAAATAGGCGATATGGTAATAAAAATGAATCCCTTCGAGTCTACTTTCTAATAAAACTGATTTGACAAGATTTCGAGCTATACCTAGGGAGATATGATGGTTCGAACACATAAAGGTCGAAATCCAGATTTCCAGAAAACTGATTTTGTACAGCTAGATTGCAATACAGATTGAAATACGAATACAGCTCGGATATGGTCGATATCATATTCAAATTAAAGCCGAATGTATCTAGTTTCATACAAAATTTATTTCGTGCAATTTGGATCTATAGGCCATGAGATATTGGGGTTATAGTAAACAAAGGTCAGATTAGAGAATGCAGATTTCAGCAGAACAGGATTTTAAAACCCTATAAATATTTGAATTCGACCCCATACGGATAATCATTGCAAATAACGAATTTTAATTAAATAATAATCTACAATTTAGCGGATTAGACTCCTTAGGATCGAATTACTCACCAGAAAAATCGTCCACAGAGAAAAACGCCAAGACAGAGGATCACCAGGAAATTCGTCCACCACCAGTCTGCCACCACCAGCGTCAGAAATTTCAGGAGGCGCCAAGCACAGTGAGGGGCGACAACCAAAGGCGGCTAGGGCAAGAAAAATCAACAAAAGTCGTGAGGGAGAGGAGCCTTCACGCAATCCCTCTTTTTCTCCCACCCCAAACGGATCCAAGATCCAATAACCCAGTTAACTTAAGTGAAAAATCGGTTTTATGGGCTTACCTGGGCTTAACCACCCTGCGCCACTCCAATAACATCAGAAATGTGCGCCACCATGGTGGAAAGAATTCCAGGAGCAAAGAATCAAGGTTGAGGGTTCGAATCCCCAACCAAAATAATTATTTTTGCCCTGTAGGAAAAATTCCTACACTTAGGCAAAAATCCCAAAATTTTAACAGATAAAAAATACAGAAACAGAATTTCTAACCTTAAATCATAATTTAGAAAAATCGAGGGCGTTACAATACCCCAACAATACTGGAAAGACCCGCTGTGAGGCTATGACTTGGTGTCATAAGTTATCCTCACAAGTGATAGGAGATGTATTGATCCCTTGACTTGAGGTCATTGATCGTTCTATATGGTTAGCGACTTGCTTTGATACAACCTAACACCTCGCCGTAGTTGGGAGGTCATAACGGTTGTCATTGAGCATATCACGACCCATATGAGAAGGTCAATGGACAGACATAGGATTTGCCCCTTCCTTAGGGAAGTATGATATCCATGGAGCTCCTCTATGGTTCTATGACTGAGAGTGTATGGCCATACCTAGGTAAGAACCTGTTTTAGTCATAGCCATGTGATTGGGTGAAAACAAGTGGTGACACACTTGTCCAATCGGATATCAGTCCGGCAAAGAGACTGTAATGCATCTGTACCTAGTTGCGATGATGGGGATGTCGATGTCGATATCCATTCCAATGACCTGGGTAGCAGCGATGCACTGCTAGGTGCCACTCACTGCTTTTGGTGACCTTTGGTCAGCACTGCCAGCGTCAGAAGAACCTACAGGGTCGCACACCTTGATACTTGAGTTCTCGTATTGATCGAGAAGCCTTATGATCAAGTTATTGGATAACTCGGATCTAATTGGGAGATTTCATCAGCACCAATGGGCCTGATGAGATGGAAGAATGTTATTGGAGCCAAACTTCATTTTTGGCAGGTTGACCCGTATTTGACCATGGTTGGTCACACTTGGATTAGGGTTGCATTGGATTGGATCCAAATGCTTAAATCAACCCATAGGATGAAGTTTGGGTTAGCTCATTATCCAAGGAAGCCCAATAACAAGTTCTCATGAAGAGAAGAGAGGCTAAAAGGGTATAATGGGGAGAAACCCAACCCCATTGGCGCCTAAGGGGCATAATGGGGTTAGGGTGGCAAAATTGCTTCATTAAGGAAGCAATTTGCGCCTAGCCCTTCTCCCTTGATGGTATGAATGCCTTTAAGGCATGTCTTGGGCTGATATGGTACTTGGGCAATTATGGAAAGGTTGAATGAAGTTTATGGTAAAGTCTTGGAGACTTTCCTTGCATCAAACCTCCTCATCCTAGCCCTACACTTGTCATGATCCTAGCCCTTGCCCTAATCGCCTCTTGCCCTATATATGTGACCCTAGCCGCCCCCTCTTATATGATTCATCCTTGGAGGCGTGAACATAAGAAGGGAGCGAGAGCAAGGAGCAAGGGCGCAATCTCTTCCTCTTCCATCAAGTGGCCGCAAGCTTCTCCTTCCTTACCACTTGGCGCATCTTTCTCTCTTGGTGGCGCAAGGTGGTTGAAGCATCTCCCTAAGGCGTGGATCTTCTTCCCGAGGCTAGCACCGGGCGTGGAAGAAGAGGACTCGAGGCATCCGTGTGTTGGGGTATGCCCTTAAGGCTAATGTTTGAGGCCTTGGGATTGTAATAGTATCATGTATAAACTCTTATGTTTATAAAGGCAATGGTTATTATTCAGATTGTTACATTGTCTGCTGCAATAAGTGTTCTTCTGAATAATGTCTCAATGTTGTTCAGCTAGGCTGACATGCTATATGTCCTTAGTCGAGATATCTTGGTGAACATGAGACAACCTTGATATGATTGAGACTAATATGTGTTCTAATCTTATAGGATGCTTCGAGCATGGAATAAGATGTAGACTCATGGGTACATTGGATGTACTGGACAGACCCTACTAGGATATTCAATTGGTTGTCACAATTTGAATAATCCTTGAATGTAACAAGTGGCACATTTCCTCTGACTTGAGATCACTTGTGTTTTCTAAATGATGATTGTCATTGTTTTGAGGTAGTTCAATATCATTTGAAACATAATGATTATAGACTATCTTGGATGGTGAGCTTGAATCAGGTTAGGGCACTAGTGATAGATAGAGGATTGCCGTCTCCTTAATTAGAGTGTGATGTTCTAAAGGGGCCCCCTGGATGAGATGATTGAGAAAGTGTATGGCCATACCCAGATGACTATGTTCATCTGATCTAATCATGCTCATCATATTGGAACTACAGGCTTGACACGCTTGTCCAATAAGAACATCCAGTGGCAAAGGAAACATGTATGCCTAGTGAAGGAGATTCACACTTGTGCTGTGGTTTGGGTGTAGTCTTGGAAGACTCTTTCCTTTATATCGGGAGACAGTGATGTGTTGCTAGATACCCCTCACTGATCGTGATAACGTAAGTTATCGTTACCGACATTTAAAGGAAACCCTTAGGGTCGCACAATTTGATGATATGGCTTACTTAAGTCAGATCGTGTGGACTGAATTATTTGGGTTCAGTTTTAAAGGGATTGAATCTCTGATTGTGGGTGAGATCTGGTCTGATCATGTTTGATTGATTAGGGCTTGAGATCGGTAAGCTTCGATCGAGAGTTTTGATGCTAGATCGGTGAGATCAAGAGCATCAAGAGATGAACGGTCAGATCTAGAACCTTAGGGTTTAATTAGATCTGGACTACATGCTTGGGCTGATTTGGTTTGGTCATTGAACCAAATGCAATTGAACCGTGGCTTGGTTCAAAGAGGATAAAGAGGAGCGATCGGTTCACTTGGAGTGAACGCAAGGATGATCGCATGAACGTATGGAGTCAAAGACTTTCCATTTTTAGAAGTCGGTTTTTCCATCTTGGAAAAACGTCTCCACGTTTGATGAAAACGTCTCCACGTTTGATGAAAACGTCTCCACTACGTTTTCGAGAGATTTTCTTCTTGCCTCTTCCTCTCGACGACACACGTGTGTGTGAAGGTGGAAAAACACTTTGGAGAAAGTTCGGCCAAGCAAGTCTTCATCCTTCCATTCCTTTCCATACGAGAAGAAAACTTTGGAGCCTTGCTAGCACAAGTCGCGCCAAAGGAGTAGGCCTTCTTCCTCTTGTGTGCGACAGCCTTTGGAGAAGATTCAATTGATTCTTTGCTTCCAAGTTGCCATCCCTTCATGGCTATGGTATGATCTCTCATATCCTAAAGTTGATCATATGGTTCTAATATGCGATCCTAGAAACCCTTGTTTCCGCCCATGCTTGTTAGATGCGCATGTTTAGGGTTTCGACTCCCCTAGCTTTAGGGGTTCCTTCAATTGGTATCAGAGCGAAGTTTACATATGATTCATATGATTGCTTAAGGTGATCCTTGTTTGCGCTTATGATCTAAGTTTTCTCATCATGCGATAATACTAGTTGAAAGTATTTTTGTGGCGCATATATGAGATTGATTTTGGTGGCGCATGTGTAAGGTTGATTTTGTTGGTGCATGTATATTGCTTACATTGTTGCGCATGCTACATGTTGTTGTTTTATCAAAACTTAACTTGCGCGCTTTTGATTAGATCTAAGTTGCGCCTACTGTAAACCCTTAGACGGGTTGATGGGGTTGAAAGCATCATCTAGTATAGATCAACTAGTCTGATCAGACCATCTGACAGCCTAGATGGGTCGACCAGATGGCACCTGTGCGCAAGCACGAGGTGGCTATAGGTCGATTGCATCATAGGCGTGTAGCGAGGTCTGGTTGAGACAACCAGTGAACACACATGAGTTAGGCCCGGGGTCACACCCGCTTGCCAGATCTCATGTTGGTTGTTCAGCCCTTGGCGCATGCATGGTTGACCATTAGGTCAACGCAAGTCAGTTAAGACTTGGTGCATGCAAGGGCATGGATCTAACTAGACATGATGAGTGGATCCCTATCAATGGACCGTTGTAAGGTTGTAGGGCATATAAGAAAAGTAAAATTGATGCCAATGGGTTTTCAAAATTTTGTTTTCTTTGTAATGGATCACATATTGATTGATGCCATGATGCTTGTTTATTTCATCTTATGTGGGTTGCCCTTTAATGTGTGCTGTGCTGGGGCCTGCGAGCCTGGTTAATTATAAATTAATATTTATTTGTGACCTGCGAATCACATTGTATTTAATTTATAAAATGTAATTGACCTGCGAGTCAATCTTGTCTAGATAGATTGAATTGTAACTTAATCAGACAAGAGCACAGAGCACACTTGGCAGAGGCGCATGCAGCAGTGGCTTGACCAGGTGGGAGGTCTAGGGTTCGACTCTGGGACAGGCGCATTTACCTGGTGGGCGCACCTGAGCTACAGTGGGCGCTTGGGCCCTGGGTTGGGCCAGATGAGATGCAAAAGACCCATGAAGAGCTCAAGTGAAGACTTAAGTTAATTAAGGTCTTACTTAGGCTATGGGCTTTTACCACATAAGATCCATGCTTTCTTTTATTGTTTATATAAGTAGAATAGCATGATTTATTTATCTTCTGCTATCACCATAGGAATTGCATGATAGTGAAGAAGATAAAAGACCGTTAAAATCCAACGCTAAAATATCAAGCTCGTAAGCCTTCTGATGCGAAACCTCACTGTTCTGACTATCGTTGGAGCCGTGTTGTACCCACTCAGTGGGCACGTCCATCTATCTTCAGACGGTGCGGGATTACACCTGCGTGTTACAGAGAAGGGATTTATCGCTTCTCGTTGCTCAGCATAGCACGTGGTGGTCCAGGGAGTAGGTCGGGTCAGCTTGACCATGTAGGCTACATATGTGGCGCATATGGTAGCACATGGAGGCAGCCATCTGTGGGATCAGAGACTGTGTTGTACCAACTTAGTTGGCACAGTCTGCTGGGTTGCCCAGATGAAGGGGAATCGCACCGGTTCGCGATTGGCTGGGATAGCCTACCAGAGATTAGTGCTTGTACTCTCTGTGCATCTTATCTCGCCTGAGCGGGACGCGGAGACCAAGTATGAAATCTGGATCCCATCTCACTAAAAGAGTGTTACTCTTTCAGACTGTTTTAATGGATGTTTCAGTCAGATAAAATAGTGAGAAAAAGAATCTTTCTTAAGTCCTGATCGATTCTTAACATTGATACTGACCTTGCTGTTCTTGCATTGTTGTAGATACCTGCAGCAACGAACACCATGAACTTCAATGTGCGATCCCTACTAGAAAGGGAGAAGTTTGCTGGGCCGAACTTCTCAGACTGGTACGGACACCTTAAGATTGTTCTTAAGGCAGAGAGGAAACTGTATGTCCTCGAGACGGCTGTGCCGCCTCAACCCGCTCCGAACGCCGCAAGGGCGGTTCGGGATGCCTATGAAAAGCACGTCAATGATAGCATTGATGTCGCTTGCCTGATGCTAGCGTCTATGACGCCACCGCTGCAGCGTCAGCATGAGGATATGTCGGCTATAGAGATTATAGCGAACCTCAAGATGCTGTATGCTGCACAGGCGAGGACAGAACGCTATAATCTGACAAAGCTTTTCTTTCAGAGCAAACTGGCTGAAGGGAGCCCAATGGGAGCTCACGTGCTCAAGATGATTGGGCACAAAGAGGCTCTAGAGAAACTGGGGCATACCATCAATCAGGAGCTTGCTGTAGACATTATTCTGCAGTCTCTCCCGCCCTCTTTCGATGCGTTCATCATTAACTTTAATATGAACAAAATCGACTGTACTCCGGCAGAGCTGCTGAATATGCTCTTGACTACTGAGGAGACTCTGAAGGGAAAGCCTTCGACCTCTGTCTTAATGGTTCCTTCTAGGAACAAGAAGAAGGGGAAGAAGGGCAAGGCCCCCGTCAAGAGTTACAGCAAGGCACTGAAGCAAAAGGTTAAGCGGTCTAAGGAATACAGATGTTTCCACT
This sequence comes from Costus lasius, assembly GCA_027563935.2. NCBI lineage: Eukaryota > Viridiplantae > Streptophyta > Magnoliopsida > Zingiberales > Costaceae > Costus > Costus lasius. Next base: position 63,104,822 of record CM050448.1, on the reverse strand, counting down.
GTGGCCAGCTAGGTCACTGGAAAAAGGACTGTAAAGCGCTCCAAGGAGACAAGAAGGGAAGCATCGCTTCTGGCTCAGGTATTTATGTGACTGAGGTCATGTTTTCTTCTTCTATATCATGGGTGTTGGACACTGCATGTGGAGTTCACATTTGTTCAAATGTACAGGAACTCAAGAGAAGAAGACAGGTGGGACAGCATGAGGTGGACCTACGAGTTGGAAACGGGGCACGGGTTGCTGCTGTTGCTGTAGGAGACTATTTCATCTCTTTGCCATCTGGGCTTGTATTAGAACTGAACAATTGTTACTTTGTTCCCAGCATTACTAAAAATATTATCTCCATTCCTGCTCTTGTCAGGAAGGGATTTTCCTTTGAATGCAATATTTCAAAGTGTGTTCTTTCTTTAGATAATATTGTTTATGCTACTGGTTCAATTAACAATGGGTTATTCATGTTGGACATGGAATGTTCTATACACAATATTGATATTAAGAAAGCCAAGTATGCTGATGACAGCACCTTGCTATGGCATAGCCGTTTAGGCCATATTAACAAGAAGCGCATTAAGCGGTTGCATGATCATGGACTGCTGGGATCATTCTCCTATGTGGAGATTGATACATGCAAGGCTTGTTTAATGGGTAAAATGACGAAGTCACCTTTTCCTAACAAAGGTCAAAGGGCTTCAGGTTTACTTGACCTTATACACAGTGATGTGTGTGGGCCATTTAGTAAACATGCCAGAGGTGGCTATCAGTACTTCATAACCTTTACTGATGATTTCAGTAGGTATGGGTATGTCTATCTTATGAGACATAAAAGTGAATCTTTTGACAAGTTCAAAGAGTTCAAGAATGAAGTACAAAATCAGCTAGGCCGACATATCAAGGCACTTCGTTCTGATCGAGGTGGAGAATACCTAAGTCGAGAGTTTACTGACTATCTGAAGGAGTGTGGGATTATCTCACAGCTCACTCCGCCAGGAACACCGCAATGGAATGGTGTGTCCGAGAGGAGAAATAGAACGTTACTTGATATGGTTCGTTCTATGATGTGTCAGGTTACTCTACCTTACTCCTTTTGGGGTTTTGCACTGGAAACAGCTGCAAAGGTATTAAACCGAGTGCCATCCAAGGCAGTTTCAAAGACGCCATATGAGTTATGGTATGGGAAACAGCCGAGCTTGACATTTATCAGGATCTGGGGCTGCGAGGCTTATGTCAAAAAGCTCGCCTCTGGGAAACTAGAGAGCAGATCTGAGAAATGTATCTTTGTCGGTTACCCTAAGGAAACTAAGGGTTATTATTTCTACGATCCCAAAGAGAACAAGGTATTTGTTGCTCGGACGGCCATATTTCTTGAGAAGGAGTTTCTTCTGCAAGAGGCCAGTGGGAGAGAAATAAAGCTGGATGAGAATCCAGAGGAAGGACAAAGTAGTCAAGCACAGTTGGATGAGCCTGAGCCGGTGAATCAGGTTATTGAACAACCTGAGGCTCAGATATCACGGGAACCGCGAAGATCGGGAAGGATCCGTCGACAGCCTGAGCGCTATGACGGAGTCTACATCATTGATCATGATGAACCCCTCACTTATGCGGATGCGGTCAGTGGACCGGACTCAGCGAGATGGTTTGAAGCTATGCGCGCCGAGATGGACTCCATGTCAGATAACCAAGTATGGGATTTGGTTGATCCGCCTCCGGGAGTAATCCCTATAGGCTGTAAATGGATCTTCAAGAAGAAGATTGACATGGATGGTAACGTGGTTACCTATAAAGGCAGGCTAGTTGCGAAAGGTTTCAAACAAATCTACGGGATAGATTATGATGAAACTTTCTCACCTGTAGCCATGTTTAAGTCTATTCGAATTCTCTTCGCGATAGCTGCATATTACGATTATGAGATCTGGCAAATGGATGTGAAGACAGCTTTCCTTAATGGAAATCTGGATGAGGATGTGTATATGACACAACCAGAAGGTTTCACTAATCCATCAGATCGTCATAAAATATGCAAATTAAAGAAGTCTATTTATGGACTTAAACAAGCATCAAGAAGCTGGAATATTCGTTTTGATGAATCAGTCAGTGAATTTGGTTTCATCAAGAACGAAGATGACCCGTGTGTATATAAGAGGTTTAGTGGGAGCGTGATTACTTTCCTAGTCCTCTACGTCGATGACATCTTGATCATTGGAAATGACATTCCTGAAATGCATGCGGTTAAGGCATGGTTAAGGAAATGTTTCCAGATGAAAGATCTAGGAGAAGCAGCCTATGTATTAGGTGTGAAGATCTACAGGGATAGATCTAAGAGGCTTCTCGGGCTGTGCCAGAGTACTTACATCGATAAGGTCCTGGAGAGATTCCATTTAGAGAATTCTAAAAGAGGATATCTTCCAGTCAGACATGGTCTGAATCTTTCAAAGAGTCAGTGTCCACAAACACAGACTAAGAAAGATGAAATGGACAATACGCCTTATGCTTCGGCTATTGGGTCCATTATGTATGCGATGTTGTGTACTCGCCCAGACGTCGCTTACGGGTTAAGCGTAACCAGTCGGTTCCAAGGTAATCCAGGTATGGCGCACTGGATTGCAGTCAAGAACATCTTAAAATATCTGCGGAGGACCAAAGATTTGTTCTTGATATATGGTGGTCAGGAAGAACTCAGTATTGAAGGATATACTGACGCTTCGTTCCAGTCTGACCAGGATGATTTCCGATCGCAATCAGGCTATGTTTTTAGCTTGAATGGAGGTGCAGTGGTGTGGAAGAGTTTCAAACAGTCAACTGTTGCTGATTCCACAACAGAAGCCGAGTATGTTGCAGCCTCGGAAGCATCCAAGGAGGCAGTGTGGATTCGTAAGTTCGTTCAGGAACTTGGTGTTGTTCCTTCGAGTGCAGATCCTTTGGTTATCTTTTGTGATAACACTGGAGCAATAGCACAAGCAAAGGAACCACGGTCGCACCAGAAGTCCAAGCACATACAAAGACGGTTTCACTTGATCCGGGAGATCATTGATCGTGGCGAGATCAAAGTCTGCAAGGTTCATACAGATGACAATCTGGCAGACCTGCTTACTAAGCCTCTGGCGCAGCAGAAGCATGAGAAGCACTGTAATAACATGGGTTTGAGATTTCTCAACCATTAGATTAAGTGCAAATGGGAAATTGTTGGGGTATGCCCTTAAGGCTAATGTTTGAGGCCTTGGGATTGTAATAGTATCATGTATAAACTTTTATGTTTATAAAGGCAATGGTTATTATTCAGATTGTTACATTGTCTGCTGCAATAAGTGTTCTTCTGAATAATGTCTCAATGCTGTTCAGCTAGGCTGACATGCTATATGTCCTTAGTCGAGATATCTTGGTGAACATGAGACAACCTTGATATGATTGAGACTAATATGTGTTCTAATCTTATAGGATGCTTCGAGCATGGAATAAGATGTAGACTCATGGGTACATTGGATGTACTGGACAGACCCTACTAGGATATTCAATTGGTTGTCACAATTTGAATAATCCTTGAATGTAACAAGTGGCACATTTCCTCTGACTTGAGATCACTTGTGTTTTCTAAATGATGATTGTCATTGTTTTGAGGTAGTTCAATATCATTTGAAACATAATGATTATAGACTATCTTGGATGGTGAGCTTGAATCAGGTTAGGGCACTAGTGATAGATAGAGGATTGCCGTCTCCTTAATTGGAGTGTGATGTTCTAAAGGGGCCCCCTGGATGAGATGATTGAGAAAGTGTATGGCCATACCCAGATGACTATGTTCATCTGATCTAATCATGCTCATCATATTGGAACTACAGGCTTGACACGCTTGTCCAATAAGAACATCCAGTGGCAAAGGAAACATGTATGCCTAGTGAAGGAGATTCACACTTGTGCTGTGGTTTGGGTGTAGTCTTGGAAGACTCTTTCCTTTATATCGGGAGACAGTGATGTGTTGCTAGATACCCCTCACTGATCGTGATAACGTAAGTTATCATTACCGACATTTAAAGGAAACCCTTAGGGTCGCACAATTTGATGATATGGCTTACTTAAGTCAGATCGTGTGGACTGAATTATTTGGGTTCAGTTTTAAAGGGATTGAATCTCTGATTGTGGGTGAGATCTGGTCTGATCATGTTTGATTGATTAGGGCTTGAGATCGGTAAGCTTCGATCGAGAGTTTTGATGCTAGATCGGTGAGATCAAGAGCATCAAGAGATGAACGGTCAGATCTAGAACCTTAGGGTTTAATTAGATCTGGACTACATGCTTGGGCTGATTTGGTTTGGTCATTGAACCAAATGCAATTGAACCGTGGCTTGGTTCAAAGAGGATAAAGAGGAGCGATCGGTTCACTTGGAGTGAACGCAAGGATGATCGCATGAACGTATGGAGTCAAAGACTTTCCATTTTTAGAAGTCGGTTTTTCCATCTTGGAAAAACGTCTCCACGTTTGATGAAAACGTCTCCACGTTTGATGAAAACGTCTCCACTACGTTTTCGAGAGATTTTCTTCTTGCCTCTTCCTCTCGACGACACACGTGTGTGTGAAGGTGGAAAAACACTTTGGAGAAAGTTCAGCCAAGCAAGTCTTCATCCTTCCATTCCTTTCCATACGAGAAGAAAACTTTGGAGCCTTGCTAGCACAAGTCGCGCCAAAGGAGTAGGCCTTCTTCCTCTTGTGTGCGACAGCCTTTGGAGAAGATTCAATTGATTCTTTGCTTCCAAGTTGCCATCCCTTCATGGCTATGGTATGATCTCTCATATCCTAAAGTTGATCATATGGTTCTAATATGCGATCCTAGAAACCCTTGTTTCCGCCCATGCTTGTTAGATGCGCATGTTTAGGGTTTCGACTCCCCTAGCTTTAGGGGTTCCTTCACCGTGTGTGTGAGACTGCAGAGGGCGCACACTTGGGCGCCTATCACGACATCGACCTCATCTTGCTCTGAGGTATTTTTCTAACTCATCGTGTCGACCCCCTTGCATGCGATCTTCACTGGGTTTTTGGGACCGACCTGTTTCGGGGACATTCTTCCGCTGTGCAATGTATGTATGTATGTGTCTCTGAAAAATTGTAAAATGGCCCCGGGGTTTCCCAACAGTGGTATCAGAGCGACTTGCAAGACTCGAACGAAGTTTTATGCTTTTCTTTCATGCTCACATGCCATATCTCTATTTTCTAAAATAGCATGATGCATGGCAAACGATTTTTTCTAAGTAGGAAAAAATTAGGGTTTCTTGTTTCTATCATCCTCTCAATCTCTTTTGGATTTTTGGACTATTTTTCTTGTCTGATTTAAAGATCAAAGGCGCACGTAGTTTTGTCAAGTAGGACGGGCATTGTGTCTTCGGACTGGCCAAGTCTCTTGATCTGACAAAATTGCCAGCCGAAAGGATCTCTGAAATCACCTTGAAAAATAAATCGCAATTAACCAAAAGATTTGTGAGAAGAAGAGGAGAAAAAGAGACTAGTTTTAATGAAAAAGTAAAATTTCAGATTTTATGTTTTTCATGAGCATGTAGAATTGCATGAGTAAATACCTTGATTGTGCATAATGATGTGATCATTAGTCAAGCCCCCCTTTGCATGCCTGTGATGTATCCTCGTGAGGCTTGCGTGCCGCTTTTCCTTTTGCTTTTAAAAGACTAGGGAAGCGCATGTACTTGGAGCTTGGCGCATGCATGAAGTTGGCGCACCTTGCATGGTGGCGCAACAAGCATCAAGGAAAAGGCGCAAGCTTGCTTGATGGCACAAGTTAGGCATGGCCGAACCCTTTGGTTTGAGAGCTAGCTAACTTGGCATCTTTCATTGTGGCGCATTCTCCTTGGAGGAAGATCATGGCATTGGCCGAACCTTTGAGGTCTACCCTTAAGGTTTGAGAGCTAAGCCATGAAGGAAGGACCTTGGAGCCAACCATGAAGACCAAGATAGAGGGCGGCTAGGATAGGTTTTTCTTAGGGGCTTGAGTCCTATGTCAAGAGTTGAACCTCCTTTGGCATGGGTTGGTTCAATATCTTGAAAGGGCTTTGATCACATCATCTTTTACTGCTTTCCTTATCTGCTAAAAGCATGCCTGTGATGTTTTATCATTATGTTATCACTATAGGATTGCATGCCTGTATTGTTAGACATAAGATAAAACTGATGAGACCTTAAAAACCCTCATAAAATATCAAGTCTAGAAGCCTTCTAACGCGTAGCCCTCACTAAGCTATCGATCAGTGGAGTTGTGAACTGGTTCCCACCCTCGTGGGACACACCCACTTATCTTTAGAAAGTGTGTGGTGACAATGGTTTCCCCAGACCAGTTTTAACCTGGGCGTGCCTTCGCAAGGAAACTCATTGGCCCTGGGCATAAACGGTTAGGAATGGACTTGACTAGAAATTCACATGTACTGGGCACATAGTGAAAGTCTAGAGGCATCGTTGAGAGGTTAGGGTTTCATGTTATATCCAGCCCTCGCTGGACATGAAATGCCCAAGACTATCTCAACAAGGGGAGTTGCTTGGAGCAACCGGCCGGCGCGCCCACCTTAGGAAACATGGGTTACTTTGTGCATCTCATCCCACCCTCGTGGGACGCAAAGCCTCATGTGAAATAAGGATCCCATCTCACTAGGAAGTCTTAAACTTCCCGATTGACTTTGTGGGTTATCAATTCGAATTTAAAATAGTGGGAGCAGTAATCATTTAAAACAAGTCCAGTTTAAATGATTCGAAGTAGTACTAATCTGTTTTTCTTGGGTGTTGTAGAATAATGGCTACGAACACTGGCGGATTATCACTGCGATCACTCCTTGATAAGGATAAGTTATTTGGAACTATCTTTATGGACTGGCATCGGAACTTGAGGATAGTCCTCAAGCTCGAGAAGAAGCTGTATGTCCTTGAACAGGCTCTTCCTGCGGCTCCTGCGCCTAATGCCCGAACGGCAGATAGAGATGCTTATAGAAAGCATCAGGATGACTCTTTGGAGGTAGCATGTCTTATGCTAGCCAGCATGGCACCTGAACTGCAGGTGCAATATGAGGAGCAGAACGCTTTTCAGATGATCACTCACCTGAAACAGATGTTCGAGGCTCAGGCTAGAACTGAAAGATTTGACACCGCTAAAGCAGTTTTTCGGTGTAAGTTGTCTGAGGGTGCACCAGTGAGACCCCATGTTCTCAAGCTCATTGGGAATGTGGATCATCTCAGAAGACTGGGTCATGCCATAGACAATGAGCTGGTTGTGGATCTTATTCTGCATTCCCTGCCCCCTAGCTTCAGTCCGTTTATTATTAACTTCAACATGAACCGGATTCAGTGCACACGGGAGGAATTAATGAATATGCTCCAAACAGCCGAGCGTGAAATGGGTAAGACCAAACCAAATTCTGTTCTTTTGGTCCCTGTGACCAAGAAGATAAAGAAGAAGGGTAAGGCACGTGCTAAGGGCAGTGCCAAAGGTCCTACCAAGGCACTGAAGAAAAAGGCAAAGAAGTCAAAGGACCAGAGATGTTTTCACTGTGGCGAGCAGGGTCACTGGAGAAGGGACTGCAAGCAGCTTCAGAATGAGGAGAAGAAGGGCTTGGCCTTAACTTCTAGCTCAGGTATCTATGTTACAGAAGTCAATCTTTCTACTTCTATGTCATGGGTATTGGATACCGCATGTGGAGCTCATATTTGTACAAATATGCAGGGGCTCAAGAGAAGTAGATCGGTGCGACCTGGAGAGATTGACCTACGCGTTGGAAATAGGGCACAGGTTTCTGCTGTTGCTGTAGGCGTCTTGACTCTCTCCTTGCCTTCTGGACTTCTATTAGAACTAGATAATTGCTTTTGTGTACCTTCACTTACTAAGAACATTGTATCCATTCCTTGCTTAGCAAAGAAGGGATTTAAGTTTGAAATAAATAAGAACTCTTGTTCTTTTTCATTTGCAAATATGTTCTATGGGAAGGGTACTTTGTGCAATGGTCTGTATATCTTGGATATGGAAAGTTCTATCTGTAACATAAGTAATAAAAGGACCAAACTGAGTGGTTCAGTTGGTGCTTTCCTATGGCACTGTCGATTAGCCCATATAAACAAAAATCGCATCCAACAACTCCATGCAAATGGATTGTTAGATTCAAGTTCCTTGGAGGAATTTGATACCTGTGAACCTTGTTTATTAGGAAAAATGACGAAAGCACCCTTCACCAAGATTGGTGAGAGGGCAGGAGGTTTATTGGATCTCATACATACTGATGTGTGTGGGCCTTTCAATAAACAAGCCAGAGGAGGGTACAACTACTTCATTACCTTCACTGATGACTTCAGTAGGTATGGATATGTCTACCTAATGAGACATAAATCTGAGTCCTTTGAGAAATTCAAAGAGTTCAAGAATGAAGTAGAGAACCAGCTTGGAAGATCCATTAAAGCTCTTCGATCAGATCGAGGTGGAGAATACCTGAGTGGAGAGTTCTTTGACTATCTGAGAGAGTCTGGGATCATATCCCAACTCACTCCTCCTGGAACACCTCAATGGAATGGTGTGTCTGAAAGGAGAAATCGAACTTTATTGGATATGGTTCGATCTATGATGAGTCATGCAACTCTACCTCCCTCATTCTGGGGGCATGCACTTGAGACAGCATCTTTGATGCTGAATAATGTTCCATCTAAGAGTGTCTCCAAAATACCATACGAGGTATGGAGTGGGAGACGCCCTAATCTCACGTTTATCAGGATCTGGGGATGTGAGGCTTATGTCAAACGTCAGGATTCTAGCAAGCTAGAACCTAGATCTGATAAGTGTGTATTTGTGGGGTATCCGAAGGAAACTAAAGGATACTACTTCTATGTCCCAACCGAGAACAAAGTTTTTGTTGCTCGGGGTGCTGTCTTTCTAGAGAAAGAATTTCTTATAAAAGAAGTTAGTGGGAGGGAGTTTGACTTGGATGAGGTCCAAGTGCAACCACAAGACAAAGAGATGGAATCTGAGCCATCTGCACCAGTTGTTATACAACCTGAGGCTCAGACACAGGTCCCACGTAGGTCTGGGAGGATTCGTCGTGCACCTGAGAGGTACGGGTCGCTGCCGACTCAACACCATGGAATTTTCATCATTGAGGATGAACCCAGAACCTATGATGAGGCGGTCAGTGGACCGGACTCCGAGAGATGGCTTGACGCCATGCGATCCGAGATGGATTCCATGTCGGCTAACCAAGTCTGGGATTTGGTTGAGCTGCCTGATGGGGTAAAACCCATAGGGTGTAAATGGGTCTTCAAGAAGAAGACAGACATGGATGGCAATATAGTTACCTATAAGGGTAGACTAGTGGCTAAAGGTTTTAAACAAGTCCACGGGGTGGACTATGATGAAACCTTCTCGCTAGTTGCCATGATCAAGTCCATTCGGATTCTGCTTGCTATAGCTGCATATCATGACTATGAGATATGGCAGATGGATGTGAAGACAGCGTTCCTTAATGGGAAGCTGACTGAGGATGTGTACATGACACAACCTGATGGCTTCATCCATCCTGCATAGGCTAGTAAGGTCTGCAGGCTAAAGAGATCCATTTATGGATTAAAGCAAGCATCTCGAAGTTGGAATCTTCGATTTGATGAAGCTGTGAGAGATTATGGCTTTATCAAAAGCGAAGATGACGCCTGTGTATATAGAAAATTCAATGGGAGCTTGGTGATTTTTCTGGTCTTGTATGTCGATGACATACTGCTCATCGGAAACGACATCCCTAGTCTTCAAGCTGTGAAGACATGGTTGGGGAAGTGTTTTGAGATGAAAGACTTAGGGGAGGCCGCCTATATTCTAGGCGTGAGGATCTATCGAGAAAGATCCAAGAGGCTCCTGGCCCTTAGTCAGAGTACCTACATTGATAAGGTCCTGGAGAGGTTTAACTTGGAGCAATCCAAGAAAGGATACCTTCCAGTAAGACATGGCCTTACTCTCTCAAAGAGCCAGTGTCCTACAACACAGGCTGAGAGGGATAACATGAGTCGAATTCCTTATGCTTGGCAGTAGGATCGATCATGTATGCAATGTTGTGTACTAGACCAGACGTGGCATATGCTGTAAGCATAACCAGCCGATACCAATCCAATCCAGGTCTGCAGCACTGGGTGGCTGTAAAGAACATCCTAAAGTATCTGAGGAGAACTAAGGATTTGTTCTTGGTCTATGGGGGACAGGAAGAGCTCAGTGTGCAGGGCTATACTGATGCATCATTCCAGTTTGACCCTGACGACTTTAGATCGTAGGCCGGCTGTGTGTTCAAGATAAATGGAGGCGCTGTATGCTGGAAGAGCTTCAAGCAATCCACCATAGCAGATTCTACAACCGAGGCAGAGTATGTGGCCGCTTCTGAGGCAGCCAAGGAAGCCGTTTGGATGAGGAAGTTCATATCTGATCTTCAGGTGGTCCCTAGTGCAATGGATCCCATTGAACTCTACTATGACAACAATGGAGCAATTGCACAAGCCAAGGAACCACGGTCTCATCAAAGATCCAAACACATACTCAGAAGATTTCACCTGATCAGAGAGATCATTGAAAGAGGTGATGTCAAGATTAGCAGAGTTGACACAGAGAACAATCTGGCAGACCCATTGACCAAGGCTTTGGCGCAGCAGAAGCATGATGGTCACGCTAGAGATATGGGGTTAAGATTCCTCAACCTCTAGGTCTTAGTGCAAGTGGGAGATTGTTGGTGTATATGCCCTAGGACCTAGTTTTGGTCCACTTATGTACTACTTGACTTTGATATTTACATATATCATTCTGGCATTGTCATTGTCAATGTTTGTTTACATCTGCGCACATGTACTAACATGATAATGTCCCTGGATACAGATTGGATCTGTGCTCAAACTATTGTCCCCAGTCGATGTACCTTAGTGGATATGGGACAGCTATGGTACTTGAGAGACTGGTATGTGAGCTGGTTAGGTACGTGGTGCTAACGCAGACACATGGGTATATCATTGGAGGATATACTGGAAAGACCCCGCTGTGAGGCTATGACTTGGTGTCATAAGTTATCCTCACAAGTGACAGGAGATGTATTGATCCCTTGACTTGAGGTCATTGATCGTTCTATATGGTTAGCGACTTGCTTTGATACAACCTAACACCTCGCCGTAGTTGGGAGGTCATAACGGTTGTCATTGAGCATATCACGACCCATATGAGAAGGTCAATGGACAGACATAGGATTTGCCCCTTCCTTAGGGAAGTATGATATCCATGGAGCTCCTCTATGGTTCTATGACTGAGAGTGTATGGCCATACCCAGGTAAGAACCTGTTTTAGTCATAGCCATGTGATTGGGTGAAAACAAGTGGTGACACACTTGTCCAATCGGATATCAGTCCGGCAAAGAGACTGTAATGCACCTGTACCTAGTTGCGATGATGGGGATGTCGATGTCGATATCCATTCCAATGACCTGGGTAGCAGCGATGCACTGCTAGGTGCCACTCACTGCTTGTGGTGACCTTTGGTCAGCACTGCCAGCGTCAGAAGAACCTACAGGGTCGCACACCTTGATACTTGAGTTCTCGTATTGATCGAGAAGCCTTATGATCAAGTTATTGGATAACTCGGATCTAATTGGGAGATTTCATCAGCACCAATGGGCCTGATGAGATGGAAGAATGTTATTGGAGCCAAACTTCATTTTTGGCAGGTTGACCCGTATTTGACCATGGTTGGTCACACTTGGATTAGGGTTGCATTGAATTGGATCCAAATGCTTAAATCAACCCATAGGATGAAGTTTGGGTTAGCTCATTATCCAAGGAAGCCCAATAACAAGTTCTCATGAAGAGAAGAGAGGCTAAAAGGGTATAATGGGGAGAAACACAACCCCATTGGCGCCTAAGGGGCATAATGGGGTTAGGGTGGCAAAATTGCTTCATTAAGGAAGCAATTTGCGCCTAGCCCTTCTCCCTTGATGGTATGAATGCCTTTAAGGCATGTCTTGGGCTGATATGGTACTTGGGCAATTATGGAAAGGTTGAATGAAGTTTATGGTAAAGTCTTGGAGACTTTCCTTGCATCAAACCTCCTCATCCTAGCCCTACACTTGTCATGATCCTAGCCCTTGCCCTAATCGCCTCTTGCCCTATATATGTGACCCTAGCCGCCCCCTCTTATATGATTCATCCTTGGAGGCGTGAACATAAGAAGGGAGCGAGAGCAAGGAGCAAGAGCGCAATCTCTTCCTCTTCCATCAAGTGGCCGCAAGCTTCTCCTTCCTTACCACTTGGCGCATCTTTCTCTCTTGGTGGCGCAAGGTGGTTGAAGCATCTCCCTAAGGCTTGGATCTTCTTCCCGAGGCTAGCACCGGGTGTGGAAGAAGAGGACTCGAGGCATCCGTGTGTGTGAGACTGCAGAGGGCGCACACTTGGGCGCCTATCACGACATCGACCTCATCTTGCTCTGAGGTATTTTTCTAACTCATCGTGTCGACCCCCTTGCATGCGATCTTCACTGGGTTTTTGGGACCGACCTGTTTCGGGGACATTCTTCCGCTGTGCAATGTATGTATGTATGTGTCTCTGAAAAATTGTAAAATGGCCCCGGGGTTTCCCAACATCAACTCTGTAGTCAAGAGCATATTCAGTAACTCTGCCGGGGTACAGTCGATCTTGTTCATATTAAAATTAATGATGAACGGATCAAAAGTAGCCGGAAGAGACTGCAGGATAATGTCTACAGCAAGCTCCTGATTGATGGTATGTCCCAGTTTCTCTAGAGCCTCCTTGTACCCAATCATCTTGAGCACGTGAGCTCCCACTGGACTCCCTTCAGCCAGTTTGCTCTGAAAGAAAAGCTTAGTCAAATTATAGCGTTCAGTCCTAGCCTGTGCAGCATACAGCAGCTTGAGGTTTGCTATAATTTGTATAGCAGATAGATCCTCATGCTGACGCTGCAGCTCTAGCGTCATAGACGCAAGCATCAGGCAAGCGACATCAATGCTATCATTGACATGCTTCTCATAGGCATCCCGAACCGCCCTTGCGGCGTTCGCAGCGGGTTGAGGCGGTATAGCCGTCTCGAGGACATACAGCTTCCTCTCAGCCTTAAGAACAATCTTAAGGTGTCCGTACCAGTCTGAGAAGTTTGGTCCAGCAAACTTCTCCCTTTCCAGTAGGGATCGCACATTGAAATTCGTGGTGTTCGTTGCTGCAGTAATCTACAACAATGCAAGAACAGCAAGGTCAGTATCAATGTGAGAATCAATTCAGGACTTAAGAATGATTCTTTTCTCACTATTTTATCTAGCTGAAAAATCCAGCAAAACAGCCCGAAAGAGTAAAACTCTTTTAGTGAGATGGGATCCAGATTTCATACTTGGTCTCCGCGTCCCGCTCAGGCGAGATAAGATGCACAGAGAGTACAAGCACTAATCTCTGGTAGGCAATCCCTGCCAATCGCCAACCTGTGCGATTCCCCTTCATCTGGGCAATCCAGCAGACTGTGCCAACTGAGTTGGTACAACATAGTCTCTGATCCCACAGATGGCTGCCTCCATATAGCTACCATATGCGCCACATATGTAGCCTACATGGTCAAGCTGACCCGACCTACTGCCTGGACCACCACGTGCTATGCTGAGCAACGAGAAGCGATAAATCCCTTCCCTGTAACACGCAGGTGTAATCACACACCGTCTGAAGATAGATGGGCGTGCCCACTGAGTGGGTACAACACGGCCCCAACGATAGTCAGAACAGTGAGGTTTCGCGTCAGAAGGCTTACGAGCTTGATATTTTAGCGTTGGATTTTAACGGTCTTTTATCTTCTTAACTATCATGCAAACCCTATGGTGATAGCAGAAGATTAAATCATGCAATTCTAATTATACAAACAATAAATAGAAAGCATGCTGATCTTATGTGGTAAAAGCCCATTAAGCCTAGGTAAGACCTTAATTTTAACTTAAGTCTTCACTTGAGCTCTTGATGGGTCTTTTGCAGCTCATCTGGCCCCTAACCAGGGCCCAAGCGCCCACTGCAGCTCAGGTGCGCCCACCAGGTAAATGCACCTGTCCCAGAGTCGAACCCTAGACCTCCCACTGGTGAAGCCACTTGCTGCATTCACCTCTGCCAAGTGTGCTTTGTGCTCATGTCTGATTAAAATTACAATTTAATCTATCTAGACAAGATTGACACGCAGGTCAATTACACAATAAATTAATTAAAATGTGATGCGCAGATCACAATTATAATAATTTACAGTTTAATCCAGGCACGCAGGCCCCAGCACAGCACACATTAAATTGGGCAGCCCACATAAGATTAAATAGACACCAAACATGGTATACAATCAACATGTGATCCAATAATAAGAAAATAAAATTTTCAAAAACCCATTGGCATTAATTTTATTTTCCTTATGTGCCCTACTACCTTACAACGGTCCATTAATAGGGATCCACTCATCAGATCTAGTCAGACCCACTGCCCTTGCATGCACCAAGTCCTAACTGACTTGAGTCGACCCGGTGGTCAACAATGCATGCAATTGGGCTGAATGACCCTCATGAGTTCAGGCAAGCGGGTGTGACCCCGGGCCCAACTCATGCGCGTTCACTGGTTGTCTCAACCAGACATCGCTACACGCCTGTATGCAGTCGACCTATAGCCACCTCGTGCTTGCGCACAGGTGCCATCTGGTCGACCCATGTAGGCTGTCAGATGGTCTGATCAGACTTGTTGGGTCTGGACTGGACGATGACTTCAACCCTAATAACCTGTCTAAGGTTTTACAGTAGGCGCTTATAGATCTAAATGAGGCGCGCAAGTTAACAAGTTTTGAAGAAAAACTACAACATGCGCCTACATAAGCATACTAAATACATGCGCCACAAGTAAAATACATTCATCTAGTATTTTCGCATGATGAGAAAACTATCATGAACATTCGCATGTAATAAACCTTAGATCTATGCATCAGCGTAAACATGGATCACAAAGCAATCATATGATTCATACATCAACCAATGGCTCTGATACCAATTGAAAGTCCCCAGAGGGGGGCGAAACCCTATGCAAGCAGATATAAATCTATGCAAGGCAGAATCTAGGGTTTCCTAGGATCACTAATATGACATATGATCAACTTGTATAGAATGCAAAGATTCTTACCAATGCCATTTCTTGGATGGCGACTTGGAAGCAGAGAGTGATGCCGCTCTCCTCCAAAGTAGACGCACACAAATGAGATCGCTTCCTCCTTGGCGTTCCTTGTGCTAGCAAAGATCTCCAAGAGTCCTGATCGAATGGAAGGGGATGAGATCAATTCTTGCTTGGCGTATATCTTTTCTCCTCCTTGGCGTGAGCCTTCTTCACCACACGAGAGAGCAAGTGGCGACGAGAGAAGAGGAGAGGCGAGAATAGAGGCAAAAACCCTCAAACGTGAGGCGTGGTCTCAACTTGAGATCATGGCTTCTAAAAATAGCAAGCCACCTCTTCATGCGACCATGGGTTTACCCCAATCGCATTTTCCTCTTCCCATTGAACCATGCGCTCACATAATGAGCCGGTTCATTTTGGTTTGGTTCAAAGACCAAATAAACCCAAGCATCTGGTCCAGATCACAATAAACCCTAAAGGTTCAAGATCCAACCGTTCATCTCTTGATGCTCTTGATCTCACCAATCTAGCATCAATTCTCTCGATCGAAGCTTACCGATCTCCAGCCCTAATCAATCAAACATGATCAGACCAGATCTCACTTACAATCAGAGATTAAATCCCTTTAAACTGAACCAAAACAATTCAGTCCACACGATCTGACTTAAGTAAGCCATATCATCAAATTGTGCGACCCTAAGGGTTTCCTTTAAATGTCGGTAACGATAACTTACGTTATCACGATCAGTGAGGGGTATCTAGCAACACATCACTGTCTCCCGATATAAAGGAAAGAGTCTTCCAAGACTACACCCAAACCACAGCACAAGTGTGAATCCATTTCACTAGGCATACAAGTTTCCTTTGCCACTGGATGTTATTATTGGACAAGTGTGTCAAGCCTGTAGATCCAATATGATGAGAATGATTAGATCAGATGAACATAGTCACCTGGGTATGGCCATACACTTTCTCAATCATCTCATCCAGGAGGGGCCCCATTAGAACATCACACTCCAAACTAGGAGACGGCAATCCTATATCTATCACTAGTGCCCTAACATGACTCATGCTCACCATCCAAGATAGTCTATAACCATTATGTTTCAAATGATATCGAACTATCTCAAAACAATGCCAATCATCATTTAGAAACACAAGTGATCTCAAGTCAGAGGAAATATGCCACTTGTTTGCATACAAGGATTATTCACATTGTGACAAGCAATTGAATAACCTAGTAGGGTCTGTCCAGTACATCCAATGTACCCATGAGTCTACATCTTATTCCATGCTCGAAGCATCCTATAAGATTAGAACACATATTAGTCTCAATCATATCAAGGCTGTCTCATGTTCACCAAGATATCTCGACTAAGGACAAAACTGCATGTCAGCCAAGCTGAACAGCATTGAGACATTATTCAGAAGTATACATATTGCAGCAGATAATGTAACAACCTGAATAACAACCATTGCCTTTATAAACATGAAGTTTATACATGATACTGATACAATCCCATGGCCTCAAACATTAGCCTTAAGGGCATACCCCAACATTCTCAAATCAACATCTAAGGTTCTCCAACTGGCCAATAGCCTTAAACTTCACCCGCTTGGAATTGCTGAAAATGTGCCGTTGCAAATTAAAGCATTCGCATCCTAGTGGATTTTGTGGTTCTCGACATGAAAGAGAATTCTACTTTTCCCCTCATATTAGGCAAACCATTCCTCGCTACAATTGAAGCTGTAATTAACGTCCCATCCAAAATGATGAAATTCAGCATTGTTGGGAATGATTTGTCATTCGATCTTTCAACCACTAATAAAGAATTAACTTTTTCAGGATCTGGGGGCAACGAAGTAGTAATGAAGGAAAGCATTGCGCAGTCGAGTAACAAGCTCAAACTCTTCCCAGATGCTTTCCCTCAGCGTTTCCAAGATAGGCCCAATGGTTCTATTGGTATAGAAGAAGATGGGATGGTGTCTATGGTGATTCCAACTAAAGATGCCACGGGAGCTAACCTAAAGTAGAGAACATTAGGGGTGTTTGAAGATGAAGTTTTGATTAACTTTGAGAAGGCTTATAAGTTTTACTACTTTGTTGTTCCATGTGCTATCAAAACAGTTCCAGAGAAACTTTTTTATCTTGTGCTTATTTTAACAGATGCAATTCATGGGCGACAATAAAAGCAGAGGCTCCATGCCACTTACTTCGCCTCTACTACACCAGACATACCATGACATCCTTCTATGGTAAAGCTAGTGACCTTAAAGAAGCGCTTGTTGGGAGGCAACCCAACCACTTGCTTTCAGACTTTTTTCTAGTTTCTTATTTATTTATGTTACTACACCTTTGTTGTTTGCCAATTTTCTTTCATATTTATGTTTTCTAGGCTGTACCCCTCTGATGGTAATTTTTCTAGAATTTTTTAGGCACTTGCGAACCATTCACGGTCGCACCCGTGCATCTATGCACGACCATGAATGGCTCGGAATGCTTTCTGGAACTAGCGCCGAGATGCTCACAGGCAAGGGCGTGCAGTGACGCACGGCCATGATGGGAATCTGCAGGTTGCGCCGAGACTTGCACGGACGTGCCTGTGCATGGACGCACGGTCGTGACGCATAAGTGGCGTTCATGTCCAAATTAGCGCCGAAGCTTGCATAGGCTGCCCATGTATCCTGATGCATTGTATTTACACCACATTTTTACTTATATTTTATACTACAATTTAGGCTTAATTGCATGATTTTATGCTAATTTTGGTATTTTTACTTCACTTAGCACAGAATCTTCACTTTTCTTGGTTTTATTGAAAATGCAGGTAAAAAGGCACGAAAATGATGAATTTCACGAGTTTTAAAGCCATTTCATGATGCCTGAGGAGATCACGAGCTTACACATCAAATTTGGAGCGAAAATGGTGAAGATTTCGATTTTCACGAGCTTACACATCAAATTGAACCTGAATTGGACCAAACTCTCCAGAAACCTTCCTCGATGGGTTATATACTGATTAGACTATAAAAGGAAGGATTTTGGTAGGGTTTCGAGGGCTTCTACGGACTAAAACTAACGGAGGTAGCGGCGGCGGCGAAAATCTATTTTTGGGCAGAATTCCGGCAAGAGATCACGCAAAGGAGGGGATTTGACGCTTCATCTTTTTGACACCAAAATATATAGTATATTTTGTACCATTTTATATATCTTTTCATGCTAAATTGAAGATCTTTTGCTTATTTTTATGCTAAAATTATCAAATATTGCAAAATCTACTTCTGTTTTGGTTTTTCATGATTTTCAGGTAAAAAGGCACTATTTTAATTCATTTTCATGCAAAATCAAAGACATGGAAGAGTTACCATCACCAAGAGGAGATCACCTGACAAATTTCACGTAAATCATAGCAACACATCAAATACGGTAGTGTCGTATTCTATATTATGGTACCGAATTTCCATACGCTACCGAAATATCAGAGCACTACTGTAAATTGGTGGATTTTCTAATCAGAGAGTTTAATGAAAAATATGGTACGGTCGTAAAAAATTTCACGGGCCGTATTTTGAAGTGCATTCATAATAGAGAAAATTGCTGAAATTACGGTACTGCCGTAAACTTTGACACGGGCCGTATTTTCCAAACGATTTTGACCAGAGAGTTCAGCCAATTTTATGGCAGTGCCGTGAACCATTTTATGGTGCCGTATTTTCTAGACAACATCATTTCAGAGAACGCGACTGATTTTACGGCACTGTAGTGAAATATTACACTACCGTATTTATGCTTTTGAACGCGACTTCCACGGTCAACTTTGAAGCCCAATTTTTGTGGAAAAGATTGAGGTAGATCCAGACATCCAAATTGAGATCCGAAAGAAGTGGTGGACTGGTCTGGAGGAGGAGAGGAGGAAGACACCAAAAGCCCCAATTTTCATCAACTGTAGGGGGAGAAATTGAGTTACACGCCGCCGCCTAGTGTTCTGCCACCGCGACAAATCCAGAGGATCTCCGGCTGTGAAATTCATACTGAAGCTTCGACTAGAGGAGGAGACAATGTACCAAAAGTTTGAGAACGAAAGGAAATCAATTGGAGGATAAATCGAGGAAAAAGGAGGCGCCGACACTATTCACAGCGCCCCCTTTACAAATTACGGCTGTATATAATTTCACAGCCATGGTGTATTTTCCTAAAACTTCTTTTCCTTTGATTTTTGATCTTCTGAAATAATGGAATATTGTATTTTCTTCATTATGCTAGCTTAAACACTCTTTGGGACATGGGGGAGTAATTCCCTTTGATTTTCTTAATGACTAGATACTTTATACTTTCATCATGATTATTCTACTTTGATAATTTTACCTATGTGATTATTGCTCTAAGATTCTCCTTAGTTTACTTTTTGTCATCGTGATTTAGAGTTTTCACAATAAGGACCGAATGGTGATTTGCTTGAGAACTTGAAACCCTAAAATTGATTAATAGGAACTCACCGTAAGAAATTTGGTTAAATTCTTATTTCTTTATTTTGGTAGTTTGAATTGCCATGATGATAATTATGAACCTAGGATTGAGTTATTGTGTCAAACGTGGAGATCTTGCATGAAAGTGAGGATCGAAACGTTGGGGAACCATAGGTAGAACTTATGTTGAGACTCGGATGCACGAAAGTGATCCTTGAGTTTCCGCTCGAGGCGGTCAACTTAGAACTCGGATGCACGAAAGTGATCCTCGAGTTCTTTGTTTGATAATTTACTTATCATTAGCTTGGGATAAATCTTGCACGAAAGCGAGGATAGGTCTCTGCAAGGTTATCTGCATGAAAGTGAGTTAATCTCTTTACAAAGTAAATTATGTCTTTATCATAATAGAACTTGATTGATGAATATCTCTATATATCTAATCATAAAAATTAAAGTGAATGAAGTCCTAGTCCCAGTTTCTCTCTGATAGTATTTTCTCCTGTGTTTTCGATCTTTACTTTACTTTTATTCGATTGCCTAGATAGGAAGAAATCAATTATTTGGTAGTTGACAACATAAGTCTCTGTGGGTTTGATATATTTCTTTATTACTTCGAGTATCCATGCACTTGCAGAGATAACAACAAGTGTGGTAACTCAACAAGTTTTTGGAGCCGTATTAGGGGGTGACAAGTCCATGTGCTCCATATAATAAGTTTTGGCTGCGACTTCAGAAATAAGTTTTATTTACCTACTTGTTGGGGTACAACACATCTTCATCACCAGATCAAGGGGAAGAGTTCTAATTACTTTCCTAGTGTCTCTTTGCATTATTTTTCAGATATTACATGTTGAATTCTTCACTAAACATGCTGTATTCAAAGAACGTGTTCGCTTAAACCTATTTTCTAGATTTGGGGAGTAGCCCGTTGATGTTTTATGGATTAAATCTATTGTTTTAAATCTTTGTCATGATTTTTATGGAGTTGATTTGATTAGAATTATGTTTATTTTGTAATTTACTCTAATCAAGTAATTTTGCGTCTAAGACGTTGTGAGAAGGACCGGGAGGTGAATTGCAATGTTGGAACTATTCTATTCAAACCTACGAATCCGATCACGAGAGTAGTTTGGATTCGTTTGAAGGATTTACATGGTTTTTCATAGAACTTAATGGTTCTATTTATGTTAATTGTCATAAGAGAAGGGAATTAATGTAAATAGAAACCAGATTACGCTTCGGGAGGAGGTAATCTGTACCTTAGGAAAAAACCCTTTCAAAACTATAATTTTCTATTCAAAGATTTAATTTTATTAAATTCATAATCATCAGCGTGGTGAAACCCTAAATCCTGAATTTATCCAAATTGATTTTTACCTAAAACACTGTACTTGTTTCTTTTTATCATACTTAGAAGTTTTCAGAAACAAAAACCACAAATTTGATTCGTCTAGATATAGATCGACCGTGTAATCGGTATTTGACCGTCTGATCCTCATTGGGAATGATATCTTATTTTATTACTTCGATAAATCCGTACACTTGCGGATGCATCATGTTTTTTGGCACCGTTGCTGGGGATCAGGCAAGCCAATATTGATTTAATCGTGAGATTCATAGACTAAACATTTTATTGATTTATTTTAATTTTTGTTTTGTTTTTTATTTTAATTTTTCTTATTTTGTTTTTTTTTGCATTTTTTTTAGTTAGTTTATTTTATTTTTCTCTTTTTAGATTAACACGTTGTATGTACAGGAGAACTCAAAAATCACTTGACTACATATTTTAAGCTTTGTTTTGCATTCCTATTTTACATTTTGTATTTCTGAACTTTATTGCAAATATGATGTTTAACCAATGTCAATGGTCAAATCAGGGTATGTGCCATCGGTAATGACAAGAGAATATGGCACAGATTCATTATAATCACTTGCATCAAAGGTAAATTCCTTTACTCAACACACTAATTATTTAAGCATGCAATATTCTAAGTTGAAATATGTTATGTGTGATATTTGTGGATATCATGGGCAGCATTATACTGAATGTCAATTTGGGATTCCTTCATGCTTTAACTCATGCCCTAGTACTCACAATCAAAGTTGGGAGAACCATCAAAACTATCTTTATCAGAATGACCCAACACTTATTCCACAATCAGACTTTGGTCAATCTCAAGAAGCCATGCATGCTTGAAGATTCTATACCTACTATGAACAAACACAGTGAGGATCTTCTTAGTATAATTAATGGCACTAATAAAAATGACATAGCGGAAGAAATCCATAATAAATCTGAGAATTTTATACAGTTAGAACAATCATTAGTCATGACTCGTGATTATTTTTTCCCTTGTTCAAATTTTTATAATTTTGAAAATTCTAAATACATCATTAACCCTTCCTCAAAACTTTACCAGCCATCTAGTCCCCTCTCACATAATGTAGTGCCTTGCAACACAAATACTTGGGACATATATGAAAAAAAATTTGAACTTTTAGAGTCTTATGAGAAGAAAGGTAATGAATTTATGGATCCTCAAATCAGAAGTAGAGAGATAGATGGGGGTGAATTTGATTGTGTTATGATGGAACACCCCATTGAAGATAAAGAAATTGAAGAGAAAGATGAGGAAGAGGATCCCTATGCATATTCTACCATCACCACCATATGAACCATCCTTTGAAGCAAATCCAACCACAGGCACCCAAAGATATTAACACATGAGATTCTTGATCACATTGATATTGAGGTAAGTGAAAAACCTAAAATAAAATTTGAAAACTTCTTGATCAATCCAAGGTATGAATTCTTTGATTTTAATTCTAGTCTTCTTCCAATTGTTGATAGAAATCTAAAGGAAGAATGCATGATTTTACTCTTGGATAAATACAGAAAAATTATTGAGTATTCTTTGCATGACTCTAACTTTTGTTTTTGTATGCATGTACTGGACACTGCGACATGGATCCACTTGTTTAACTGGATATATACTTTGGTGGGCACACTCTTGAGATGGAGGAAAAGCAGAAGACTATATGCTCTCTACTATGACACTAATTCACCAACTCCACCATGACATGAAGCTATGGCCAAGCTAATGACCTTAAACAAGCGCTTTTTGGGAGGCAACCCAAATTTCTAACTTTTACTGCTCTTAGTTTTAGTTTATAACTTTCTTTAAATTTTTAGAAATTTTGGCAGCATGATTTGATAAATTTTTATTGATAGAAAATCTTTTAATAAGTTATTTTATGTGCTGGAATTTTTGGAAAATTTTTTACATGAATAATACATGTCAAATGAGACATTCACGGGTGCAGCTGTGAATCACTCACAGAACGTGAATCTTGCGGCATCTTCTTTGTCAGTATATTAAATGTTGATTAGATTCATGAAACGTGATGGTATTTGATGTGTGGAACTTATTCATGGTGGAAAATATTGATATCTATGTTGTGATATAGTTTCTTAATTTTTTTCCGAGTCACATTCGCATGTTTTGATATAACTGCACAGGATTTCACTCATCTTTTAAAGGGAACTCTTGCAATTTTTTTCTGAAATCTATCATTCATTAATTTTAATGTTCATGTATATACAACGATTTAAGTCCAGGGTGTCCCTCTATATTTAGCTTTTCTTCAAGCTTTATAGTGTTTTGAATGTTTATGATTATTAAGGATAATCACGTTTGTTTGACCTTAATTCTGAACTTAGGAAACTTTGTAGTGTTTAATTTGATGACTTAGGGAATTTTTAAAATTTCATGTGGAATTAAATTGTTGAGTAAATTCAATTCTGGTATTGTTAAAATACATATATGCATTGTTATATATTCATGCGACGTGTGTATAGTGTTTTTGTACTTAAAATTTAATTTATCTATCTTTGCTTGATGGAAAATTTTTATGAATTGAATTTGGTGATATTTCTTTTAATTGAGATTTGCTCAAACTCCTCTAGTTGAGTAATATAAAGTCATGAGTTATATTATACCACAAGTTGGTATACTTTAAATCTGTTGCGATCAAGTATCGATAACAATTTAAATACCATGCCACTAACCGGCTTTCTCTAAAAAAAAGAGAGAAGAGAGAAAAGACTCATCTACTTGGCACTGCCAAATTTGATAGTGGTACCAAAGACATGAGTTGAAGTCTAAAGAAAAAAAAAAGAAAGAAAAAAGAGAGAGAGAGAGAGAAAAGGGAGAAAGATGTATGTCAAGTGGACAACTCCTCTGACCTTATGATTGAGACTATGAGTTAGATTATACTACTTTGTGGTATACTTTAAAAAATGCTATGTTGCTAACAAAAAGAGCACATGACAGTTGAAAGACCAAATTGCTTTAAAAATCTCTTATCTTTAAAATCACCAAATGACTTGAAGTAAATTTCTATCTATTGAGTAAGGAAGATTTATTAAGTCTAGAGTATTTGATGCTTAATACATGAAGGATGAATATTATGACATGAATTTTGAGTTTTATCTTTCTTGGATTGTAAACTCCTGACAATTTATTTCTTTAATGATTTTTCTTAAATTGCTTGTATTCTGAAAATTGATTGCTTGAACTATGGACTAATAGTTCCATTAACGGGAGAACAAATGTGTGTTCCTTATCTTAACATTCTATATACATATCAAAGTATTGCTTGAGGACAAGCAAAGTTTCAAGTCTAGGGTATTCTGATGTGTTGTATTTACACCCCATTTTTACTTGTATTTTATACTATGTTTTAGGCTTAATTGCATAATTTTATGCTAATTTTGGTATTTTTTAGTTCACTTGACACAGAATCTTAACTTTTCATGGTTTTATTAAAAATGTTGGTAAAAAGGCATGAAAATGATGGATTTAACGAGTTTTAAAGCCAAAGCATGATTCCCGAGGAGATCACGAGCTTACACGTCAAATTTGGAGCGAAAATGGTGAAGATTTCGATTTTCATGGCCTTAGCCGTAATTCTGGGCTCGGCCGTAATTTTGGCGTTCGAATAGGGGCGAAATGCGACTAAGTGTGGAAATCCACAGAAACTTTCACTGGTGAAGCCATGAATCCATCACGGTTCGTGAAACATTCTGTGTACAAAGGGGTGTAGACACAAAAGCATTTACGGCCAAAGCTGTAAACTCATTACGGGCCGTGAAAATGTTCGCCCTTCGTGTTTCTCACTCAATTCGTCTCCAAATTGAACCAGAATTGTACCAAACCCTCCAGAAACCTTCCTAGATGGGTTCTATACTGATTAGACTATAAAAGGAAGGATTTTGGTAGGGTTTCGGGGGCTTCTACAGATGAAAATGAACGGAGGTAGTAGCAGCAGCGAAAATCAATTTCTAGGCATAATTCTGGCGAGAGATCACGCAAAGGAGGGGATTTGACGCTTCATCTTCATTAGCAGATCAACGAGAAGAGTTCTAATTACTTTCCTAGTGTCTCATTGCATTATTTTTGAGAGATTATATGTTGAATTCATCACTAAATATGCTATATTCAAAGAACATGTTTGCTTAAACCTATTTTCTGGATTTGGGGAGTAGCCGGTTGATGTTTAATGGATTAAATCTATTGTTTTAAATCTTTGTCATGATTTTTATATAGTTGATTTGATTATAATTATGTTTATTCTATAATTTACTCTAATCAAGTACTTTTACGTCTAACACGTTGCGAGAAGGACTAGGAGGTGAATCGCAACGTTAGAACTATTCTAGTCAAACCTATGAATCTGATCACGGGAGTAGTTCGGATTCGTTTGAAGGATTTACATGTTTTTTCATAGAACTTAATGGGTCTATTTATGTTAATTGTCACGTGAGTAGATAATTAATGTAAATAGATACCAGATTACGCTTCGGGAGGAGGTAATCTATACCTTAGGAAAAATCCCTTTCAAATCTATAATTTTCTGTTCAAAGATTTATTTTTATTAAATTCATAATCATCAGCGTGATGATTTTTATCCAAATTGATTTTTACCCAAAACACTATACCTGTTTCTTTTTATCGTACATAGAAGTTTTCAAAAACAAAAACCAAAAATTGGATTCGTCTAGATATAGATCGACCGTGTAATCGGTACTTGACCGCCTGATCCTCATTGGGAACGATATCTTATTTTATTACTTCGATAAATTTGTACACTTGTGGACGTATCATATCCATACACGGCCATGCACGCTTCTATTATAATAGAGCGCCGCGTACACACCCGCATTCACACCCGTGTAGGAAACCCTAGCCGCGCTGCCGCCGTTCCGATTTGCCACCTCCGGTGACCCTCCACGTCTTCTCCAACCACTGGCGACTCTTCCCCTCTAGTTTCCACCACCGAATCGTGCTTCCCGATGCCGATTCGCCGCTTCCACGAGTTCCACTACCGGCCTTATCTCTTCACTACCGACGCCTCCAACGACTCACCTACGCCCTCTGGTATCTTCCCATCAGCCTTCTACGTCGCCATCCTGTCTAGACCCAAACAAGTCACCTCCAAGCATCGCACGTCTTCTTCTAGTGCCGCCGCATAATAGCAGCCAATGCCTGTGATGACGCCGAAATATGTAGTATATTTTGCATCATTTTAGATACCTTTTCATGCTAAATCGAGGATCTTTTTACTTGTTTTTATGCTAAATCCATAAAATGTTGCAAAGTCTACTTCTATTTTGGTTTTTCATATTTTTCAAGTAAAAAGGCACTATTTTAGGCATTTTCAAGCAAAATCAAATACATGGAAGAGTTCTCATCAACAAGAAGAAGTCACCCAAGAAATTTCACGTAAATTAGAGCAAGCCGGCAAATTACGGTAGTGCCGTAATCTATTTTACGGTATCGTAATTCCACATGGTACCGTAAAATCTGAACACTGCCGTAATTTGTAAAGTTTTCCAAACAGAAAGATTTCCTGATTTTACGGTACCGTAAGCAATATTACGGTACCGTATTTTTGAGCCGTTTCAAAACAGAAAGTTGCCCTGAAATTACGGCACCCGCCGTAAAGAATTACACGGGCCGTATTTTCCCGACGAATCCAACTAGAGAGCTCAGCTGATATTACGGCACGGGCCGTAAACTATTTTACGGGCCGTATTTTCCGAGACAACATTGGTACAGATGACTCAAGAGATTTTATGGCACCAGCTGTAAACAATTACACTACCGTAAAACCCGTTTTGAACGCGACGCCCGGTCAGTTTCCACGCCCGATTTTTGTGGAGATTCTTACGGGCGATCCAGGGCTTAATATTCGAAGCCGTAAGAAGCAAAGAGAGAGCTTTGGACGAGAGGATTACAGAGAGACCAAAAGCCCTAAATTTCGTGCACTGTCGAAGGAGAAATCTCGATCCACGCCGCCGCCGAGGGTTCCGCCGCCGCGCTCGATCCAGACGATCTCCGGCCGTGATCTTTCTACCGAAGCTGCGCCTGGTGAAGGAGAGGACATGTCAAAAGTTTCAGATCAAAAGGAGACGAATTGGAGGAGAAATCAGAGAAAGAAGATTCGCCACCGATTTCTTTGCAAATTACGGCTGTGAAATACTTCACAGCCGTGTTGTATTTTCTGAGAACTCTTTCTTTTGTTGAATCTCAATTTTCTGAAATTATGGAATTCTGTAATCTCTTCACCATGCTAGCTTAAACTATTTTTGGGACGTGGGGAAGTAGTTCACTTGACTTTCAATGATTAGATAACTTCTTTTTTTTCAATATTTCGTTGAGTTTGATCTTAACATGATGATTTTGCTCATGCGTTAACTGTGCTTAGAATCTCTTTAAGTTCATGTTATTAATTATGTTCTTAGAATTTTTGCTTGAGACCGAAAGGTGATTGCTTGAGAATTTGGAACCCTAGAACTGCATGTTAGGATCCCTTCCTTAGGTTAGATCCATCTTGATCTTTTCTAGTAAGATAATTGCCATAATTATAACATGAATATTTAGATCGAGTCTATTTGTCAAACGTGGAGATCTTGTGCGAAAGAAAAGATCGAAATGTTGGAGACCCTTGAGCAAAACTAGTTGCGAGACTCGGATGCACTAAAGTGATCCTTGAGACTCCACTAGAGATTCATATAACTCGGATGCACGAAAGTGATCCTTGAGTTCATCATTTGATAATATCTTCATCATGATAAAATTGAATCAACGAAATCCTTATACATATCTAGTCATAAAAGTTTAAGTGAACGAAACCCTAGTCCCAGCTTTTCTCTCTGATAATCCCGCTCTTAGTTCCGATTGCTATTTTCACGATCTCGATTTGTCTAGATAGTAAGAAATCGACTATTTAGTATTCAACAACGTAGGTCCCTGTGGATTCGATACTTTTTTTTATTACTTCGTATACCCGTACACTTGCGGTTTAACATCAAGGTTTGGTGCCGTTACCAAGGATTAGTCCAAGGTACACGCATGCCAAACTTGTAGTGTTTCCATCCCGGGCTAACAAGTTTTTGGCGCCGTTGCCGGGGAACTTAGTTTTGTCGATATTTAAGTCGTTGAGATTATTGCTAGATTAGGTTTTTATTTACTATCTTTTTTTTATTTACTGCTTGTTTTCTATTTCTTGAAATCACTTGATCTGTTTACTTTGCATGCGTAGGAGCCTTAGGTCAGGACCACTTGTACCATTAGATCCTGAAATCAACAAAACATTGAGAGTGCACAGAAAGTTAAAATTGGAAGAAGAACTGCAAGAACAATCCCAACTGGAGTTAGAAGAAGAGATATTTGAGATGGGAGACAATCAGAACCATCAAAGAACACTTAGGGACTATGCAGCCCCTAATCATCATGAAATTCGTTCTAGTATTGCTAGGCCAGCAATTGAGGCCAACAATTTCGAGATTAAGCCTGGACTTATTGCAATGTTTCAACAAGAGCAATTTGGAGGATCTCCACTAGAGGATCCCAACAAACACTTGGCCTTATTTCTTGATCTATGCGATACTGTTAAGATGAATGGTGTTTCTAATGACGCATTTAGACTAAGACTTTTTCCCTTTTCTCTCAGGGACTGGGCAAAGACATGGCTTAATTCACACCCAGCCGGTACCTTCACCACTTGGAATCAGCTATCCAACTCCTTCCTGAACAAATACTTTCCCCCAAGCAAAACACTGCAGATGAGAAACCAAATTACAAGCTTTCAACAGAGAAGTGGGGAGTCGCTCAGTGAAGCCTGGGAGAGATTCAATGAACTGCAGCGGAAGTGTCCTCACCATGGATTAGAACTTCAAACTTTAATGCAAACTTTTTATATTACCTTATCTGATCAAACTAAAATGATTGTGGATGCTACTGCAGGAGGAGCTCTAATGAGCAAAACACCAGATGAAGCCTTCAGACTGATAGAGGAGATGGCATTGAACCACAATCAATGGACTACAGAAAGAGGAGTACTTTACAAGCCTTCTCAAGGTAAGGGTGAAAATGAAGGATTCCGATCCTTAGAAGAGAAGGTAAACTTTTTGTGCAATAAGTTAAATTCTATGCAAACTGCTTCTGTTTCTGCTGTTACTTGTGAAAATTGTGGCCATGATAATCATACTGCTGAATATTGTAGAACTGTTGATCAGGGTAGTGAGCATGTGAATGTCATAGGGAATTACAATCAAAGTAGACCTAATGACCTCTATTCTAATACATATAACCCTGGATGGAGGAAACACCCCAATCTTTCATGGAAAAACAATAACAATGTAGGGGGGGACACTGAAAACAAAGGATTCCAAAGGCAAAATCCCAACCAAAATCTGAATCAAAACAATGATCAATTTTCTGAGATAAAATCCATGTTTGAAAAGTTAATGACCAGTCAAAATCAGTTTGAGTTGAAACAAGATAGAAAAATTGAAGAGTTTATGTCTGATCAAAAACAAATCCTGTCAAATCAAAATAGACAAATTGAGGAGTTTAAGCAAAGTGTTCATCAAATTAACTCTAGACTGGATAGAGTAGAAGCCCACAACAAAATCCTTGAAAACCAAATTGCACAACATGCTACTGTACCTTACAGACCACCAGGGAAATTGCCTGCAAAACCTGAGATAAACCCTAGGGAGCACTGTAATTCCATTATGACTAGAAGTGGGAAACAACTAGGAGAACCTAGAGGAGGTCTGAAAACATTACAAAAAGGATTGTTGATAATGAAGAAGAGTTAGAGTTAGGAGAATCCTCCTCACATAAGAAACCCCAAACTTGTTCATCACCTCAAAAGGGTGATGAACCAAAAGGGGAAGAATCATGTGAGAAAGACAATCTTAACCCTAATTTGCCTTCTCCTTACCAAACACCTATACCTTTTCCTCAAAGGTTGATTCAACATAAACTAGACAAAAAGTTTGGCAAATTTCTTGAAATCCTGAAAAAGCTTTATGTTAACATTCCATTTACTGAAGCTATTACTGAAAAGCCATCTTATGCCAAATTTTTAAAAGAAATTTTGTCTAGTAAAAGAAAATTGGATGATTATGGTACTTGCATGGTCACTCTAACAGAAGATTGTAGTGTGGTCATTTAAAATAAATTGCCACCTAAATTGAAGGATCCAGGTAGCTTTTCTGTACCTTGCTCAATTGGTACCCTATCTTTTGACCGAGCCTTATGTGACATGGTGCAAGTGTGAGTCTGATGCCTCTCTCTACTTACAAGAAAGTAAATCTTGGGGAGCTAAAGCCTACATCAATATCTTTACAGCTCGCGGACTCATCGGTGAAGTATCCTGTAGGTATATTAGAAAATGTTCCTATGCAGATAGGTAATTTTTTCATACCTGCAGATTTTGTAGTGTTAGACATGGAGGTAAATTCTAGAAATCCTATCATTCTTGGAAGACCACTTTTGGCCACGGCTAAGGCTAACATTGATGTGAATCAAGGAAAGATTACCTTTGACATATGTGATAACAAGATTGAATTTAATCTTAATGATCCAACAAACAAACTTTCATACTCAGGATCTTGTTGTAGTATTGAAATATTTAATGATGAAATCTATGATGTTTCAAGTTTGTTTGATGAAACCACAAATAATGAATCTAACAATCTTTTTGAGGATATTGATGAGAAATTGCAGAAGAAGAGAAAGCCAAAGAGGAAGAGAAGAAGAGAAAGCTCTAGGATGATTGAGAAAATAGAAAGAATTCTGAGCATATTTGGATACTGTTTCAAGATCGAGCCTTATGTTGTAAGATCAGAGTTGAGGTCCAGGAATTCACGATCAAACCTGAGTGTTAAAGGGTCAAGCTAATGACCTTTAAATTAGCGCTTCTTGGGAGGCAACCCAAGCTTTCTAACCCTTTGTTTTCTTTAACTTAATTTTTGCTTAGGACTAATTTTTATTTTATCTTTGTAGGTTTTTCGTGATTTGGAGCAAAATATGGCACCTACCGTAAAGGATTTCACAGTACCGTATTTCTGATCCAAAATCAACCCGAGAGTTCTTTCATTTTTACGGCACTACCGTAAGGTAGTTTACGTGCCATATTTTCTGAAATTTTAATTTTTTTGATTTTCTGAATATTCAATTTTTTTCAAAAAAAAAACTTTACTATTTGAATTTTACGGTGGTACCGTAAAGCACATTGCTATACCATATTTTTGATGTCATTTCGAACAGAACGTAGCCGAGATTTTACGGTGGTACCGTAAACTATTTTACGGTACCGTATTTCCGCGTCGTTTTTGGACAGAAGGTTCTCGATATTTTACGACACCTACCGTAAACAATTTTACGGTGCCGTAACTAGGTATCTGTTCGAACAGAAAGCTGTCTCGATTTTACGGCACCGGCCGTAAGGTATTTCACTGCCGTAAAACGCTTTCTGACACGCGAGTCTGTGCCGTATTTAGGGTTTTGACCGGATCATTTTTAGGGTTTTTACCCTCGATCTCGCTCGTTCTTATGCCGATTTTGGATTTTTGACTTTCTCCGGCATCCTCAAGACGCGGGCGACCACTTTCGTTCAACTTTCACTGTCGATTAGGTAACCGATTCTCCGATTTTTACGTTTTAGCGAGTTTTGACAAATTTTCGCCCCTTTCTCTCATTCTTTCTCGATTCTCAACCGTTTGAAGCGATTTTTGTTTCTATACACTCGTTAGGGGATAGGCTTTCAATTTCTTGCTGTTAGAAAAGAATTTGGTTAGATTTCATGACTGATTTGAGCTAAAACACGATAAATGCGTTTGAACCTACTGTTCACTCATAGTTCGGTTGATTTTTGAAGTTGAGCCGAGTTTTGAGTTGATTTTCACTTTCTACTTGCTTAATTAGTGATGAAGAACTTATGATTCACATATACCATATCAGAATGAAGTCTAGATTGCATGCCCTATTTTTATATTTTAGAACACATGGATAAGTTGCAATTGAACTGCATTATTGTTTGTTGCCATTAAAATTTGAGTTTGCAGCTTGATTGCCAACATGCCAAGAACAAAATCCATTTGCCCAAGAGAACCAAAGAGAAGAAAAGAAAAAGGGAAAGCCCCTAGTAGATCATCTCAATCCCAAAATCCATATGGGATCACATTTAGGAATGAGATGCAAGAAGCAAGATATAACAAACTGCTGGAATTGAGAATTGTAAACACAAAATATGCTGATCAAAGAACTCTTGAAGCCTTAGGGCTTTATGAAGATATTCTTTGGATGTTTGAGAGGATAGAAGCCAACCAGTTTTTCCAGACACATCCACCGACATACTTGCCACTTGTTTTAGAGTTTCTGAGCAGCCTGA
This sequence comes from Costus lasius, assembly GCA_027563935.2. Lineage (NCBI taxonomy): Eukaryota > Viridiplantae > Streptophyta > Magnoliopsida > Zingiberales > Costaceae > Costus > Costus lasius. Next base: position 63,072,451 of record CM050448.1, on the reverse strand, counting down.
TTGTGGAATTAAAGGAACACTCCCATGGCCCAGCTGAGGGAAAGATTACTTTCAGATTGGAAAATGAAGAGAGAGAGCTTACATGGAGGTCGCCTCAACACTGCCTTCCACTTTGCCAAGCAACTACAGAAAGTTTCTAGGGCGCCGAAGGGTGCCATCGCTCTCGGGGTACTCCTCACCCCACTTGCTCTTACGGTTGGGATCTAGCCCTATCAGATGGAGCAAGCCCGTGGGAACTTCCACCTTGTCCTTGACTCTTGCATCTCGATACGAATGGTAGTCAAGTAAGGAGAACTCTACAGTCTGCTCTTCCCCGGAAGCGATGTGAAGTTACCACTACCGAATCCTGCACGCACTATAGTTCGTGAGTAGCGGAACTAGAGAGTGGAAGCAGTTGAAGATCATGATGTCCCCCATGACACTACTCCACCACCCCCTTCAGAGCGACCTACCACTCAGCTTGACCACATGGTGGCGATGATCAGATTTGTCTGGGACGCCCAGCAAGAAACTCACCTTACCGTTGATGATGGGCTTAATTGGCTTCGCAACCTTGAGGCTGAAGTAGGATGCCAAGGATGGGTCCAATATTCCATCATGGAGTCTATTCATGACCTTCAGTAGCGACTGCGTCGGTGCTGGGGATGAGCACTTTGCTTTCACCATCACTTGGTTAGCTATTCTTTTTCCAATAGCTTTAGTTGTTTATTTTCTTTCAACAGCTTTTGTTAGTCTTCTTTTATCATATTGTCATTTCACCTTATGTTTGTTTTTACCACTCTATTAGTTTCAACATCTTAGGTGTCTTGCCCACCCCTGCTCTATGCTTTTTTTCATGAAATATTAGTTATATCCACTTCTTGTTTTGTCTCTAGAATTGCGTTGCTCCATGAATACTAACATGAATTGGATGGGAATCTTGAATGTTTTTATAAGTCTTTACGGGTTGTGGTTTACTCATGTGATTCTTGGGTTTAGTGCAGTTGAATGATGTAATTAACTCAATTCATTATTTTTATAATCCTAAAAAGTGTGTTTGTTATTTTACCTTAACTTTGACATATATCTCACGTATACTGATTGATTGCATCTTGCTTGATAAATCCATACTTATTTGTACATCTTATCATAGGGATCAGAAATATTAATAGTGGTACCGAAGTGTACTTGTACATTGCACATTGTACTCCCAGTTGGCACTGTTCATAGCATTAAAATAGCAAAAGGGATAGTGGTAACTAAGTTCATTGTCTATCAGGCTTGGCACTATCCCCAGCGTTCAAAATAACAGTAGTGGTACCGAAGCCAGGATGTTCTCAGTCCTCTAGCTTGGCACTGTTATCTTAAAAAAAAAAAAATGGCACCACATAGAGACTATGTGGTACCGATGCTATTTTCCTATGACTTGATGTACAATTATCTGCTTTGTGAATGCTTGATCAATTATATCATTTATGTGAGATGTTCTGTAAAGGTTTTTAGTACTGTCAACTTTGCATACTCTAATGAATTATACCAGTAATATTTCACTTAATTTGATTTCGATACTGCATTATAACTTGAGGCTTGTTGTGATTAAACTGTAACCTTGTTAGACTTATTTAATTTATTTGAAATTTCCCATTTCATCTCATCACTATGTTCTAGACAATTCAATTGTTGAGGACAAGCAAAACTTTAAGTCTGATGTATTTTGATGACATGCATATATATTATATATTGTGACTTAATTTTATTATTGTTTTGGAGCAAAATACATGCTTTGTCTCATTTATTTGCCAATATGATTTATATTATTCATAATCTTCACTTTTCCTTGGTTTCATTGAAATATAGGAATTTCGGCCACAAATTGGTGGAATTTGGGAGATCTAAAAGTATGGGATGATTCTCCGTGATGAGATGAAGCTACATATCAAATTTCAGCTCAAACGGAGTTCTTCACGCTCTTCATTAGTATGGCCATGCATCCGTGCATGGCCGTGTATGAACCTGCATTCCCAGACTGCGCCGATCCGTTCACAGGCACACCCATGCATCCATGCACGGCTGTGAAATGGTCGGCCGACTTTTCCAAAATTCGACAACACATTCACGGGCATGCCCGTGAACCCATACATGGCCGTGAAGAGTAATTTATCCAGAATCAAAAGTTTACCGAACCATTCAAGAGCATGGCCGTGCACCGATACACGGCCGTGAACGGTTCCACCCAGTTTCAACAAGTATTCGGTTTTTCACCCATATCTTACTATTTTTAGAGCGAAATTTGTTGAAATTTGGTGGAGACCTTCCCAACTAGGCAACTGACAATTTGGGACTGGAATCATGGGATTTGGTGTAGCGGTTGTGAAAAATGGACTAAAGAGGTGACAACTAGGGTTTTGGGGCAATTTTTTCGACGGCGAGACTATTTGGGCTCGATTTCTCTTCCGTTTTGACGTTGAGGATCTTGCTCTACCCGCTCCCATCAAGGTTCTACCTTTTCCCCTGGTTTGATTCGATTTATGTGAGAGATTTTATGCGTTTAACGATGTATATTGTAGCGTAAGCCTATTTTCAGGGTTTAGGTGTAGCCCTGTGTAAGAATGTTGTTTTTTAATGTTTGATCTACACTTTATCTAAATTTATGTTTGTTCTTATTCATGTCTAGGAAGTTTTAATCCATGATTATGTACTGGCTATACATATTTGTGTTTTAGATATTGTGGGAAGGACCGAGAGATGAACTACAACGTCAGATCCCCTTAGATTGGACAGGTGATTTCGGCCACAAGAGTTGTCGAAATCACCCGAGGAACCCTAATTCTTCATAGAACACATTGGGTCTGGTTAGCGCGGTAAGCCACGAGAGTAGGAGACTTGGGTTAAGTCAGATACCAGACCGTGTCCTAAGAGGGAGCGCATCTATACCTTAGGAAGGATTACCTTAGGAACATAGGTAAAACATGTTTAAAATATCAACATTATCTTTCTTTCATGCCTTAGTGTGGTGAAACCCAAAACCCTGATTTTCTCTCAACATCTTTACATCCTGCTTGTTCCTTGTTTTGCTTTTCACTAGCATTAGTTTTCATTCTTGCATTAGGAATTTAGTGACACTCCTACACTTAGTTGATTACCTAGCTATTAGTTAACTAATCAATTCGTACTTGACCCCTAGTCTTCATGGGATCGATACTTTTTATTACGCGATAGACCGTGCACTTGCAGTACGAATCTACCAACCCTCCATCGCTAATAACAAATTGTGGTCTCCCAAATCGTGGAAAGATGATCTTCTTGAACAATTTTACAACAACCCTAAAATCATTAGTAAGAGAAGCAAGAGCCTTGATTCACTTAGGAACATGATCTACGGCCACAAGTATAAATTTGTTACCTCCAGATGATGGGAATGGTCCCATGAAATCTATCCCCCAAACATTGAATATCTCATCCTCAAGAATACAAGTCAGTGGCATTTCATTTCTTCTATTAATGTTCCCTGTCTTTTGACATCTATCACATGACAATATGAAATTCCTAGCATCCTTAAAAATTGAGGGTCAATAAAATCTAGATTGCAAAATCTTGAAAGTAGTCTTCTGAGTACTAGCATGTCCTTTATATGAAGATCCATGACATTGAAAAAGAATGTCAATAATTTCTTCCTCAGGTACACATCTCCTAAAAATCCCATCTACACATCTTCTGAATACATAAGGCTCATCCCAAAAATAGTTCTTTACCTCGACTAAGAATCTCTTCCTTCCTTGATAACTCAAATCAAAAAGAAAAATATTAGCAACCAAGTAATTCACTATATCAGCATACCATGGAGCCTTGATCTATTCAAGGGCTAACTCCACTCTGGTGGCTAAATGATGGGCGCTGAAGTCAGAGCCTTCTTCAACTCCTGGAAAGCAGACAAACAACTTTCATCAAAAGAAAATTTAACATATTTACAAAGTAAATTTGTGATTATTCTAGCAAGTTTAGAGAAATCCTTAATAAATCGTCGGTAGAATCCTACATGTCCAAAGAAACTCATGATCTCCTTGACTATAGTGGGCAGCTCCAATTTCCTAAACACCTCAACTTTGGCTTTGTCAACCTCTATCTCTCTTTTTGAAATTAAGTGCCCCAAAACTATCCCCTGCCTAACCATGAAATGACACTTTTTCTAGTTAAGCACAAGATTAGTTTCTTCACACTTTTGCAAAACTTGAGATAAGTTAGCCAAACAATCATCGAAAGAAAAACTATATACAAAAAAGTCATCCATAAAAACATCTATAAAATCCTCAATAAAGTCTGAAAAGATAGCCATCATACACCTCTGAAAAGTAGCAGGTGCATTATATAAACCAAAAGACATTCTCCTATATGCCAAAGTACCATAAGGGCAAGTGAAAGTAGTTTTATCTTGGGTATCGAGATGGATAGGAATTTGAAAAAAATCCTGAATAACCATCTAAGAAATAGAAGTAAGAGTGAGTAGCAAACCTCTCAACCATTTGATCAATAAAAGGTAAAGGGAAGTGGTCTTTCCTAGTGGATGCGTTCAGTTTCCTATAATCTATACACATGCGCCAACTAGTTACTATCATAACAGGAATCAATTCATTATCTTTGTTCTTCATCACAGTTACACCGCCTTTCTTAGGAACACAATGAACAGAACTTACCCATATACTGTCGGAGATAGGATAAATAATACCTGCATCAAGTAATTTCATAACCTCTTTCTTGACAACTTCCTTCATATAGGGGCCAAGTCTCCTTTGAAAATCAACATGTGGTTTGTGTTCCTCTTCCATAAGAATTATGTGCATACAAAAAGAGGGGTTAATCCCTTTCAAGTCATCAATAGAGTACCCAATTACCTTCCTATGAACCCTCAACTTTTTTAGAAGAAAATCTATCTCCCTTTTTTTAAGCTGTGCATCAAGAATAATAGGGTAAGTAGAATTAGGTCCAAGGAATTCATAGCGAAGATTATTAGGTAAAGATTTCAATTCCACTTTTGGGACTTTTTCTTCCTTATTCTCTTGATCATCACAAATAGTGTAGTCTAACAAATCATGAATCTCATAACTTGAGTCAGAACTAGAATCAAGATCATAATCATCTTCTAAGACAGAATCAAAATCATAAGGTTTATCAAATAAATCATTAAGATCATAAACCTGGTCATCTACAGCAAGAATACTACAACACGATCTAGCATAAGATGGCTTTTTCATGGATTCATTCAAATCAAACTCAATTTTGTTATCACTAATGTTAAGAGTGTGCTATCATTCTTTACATCAATAATAGCTCCTGCTGTGGCTAAGAACGATCTACCAAGTATGAAAGGAATTTTTGCATCTTCCTCCATCTCTAAAACTACAAAATATACTAGAACAAAATACTTACCAACCTAGATCAGAACATCCTCAAGAATCCCAATAGGATACTTAACTAAATAATCAGCAAGCTACAAAGATATAGAAGTTGGTTTGGGCTCTCCCATGTCCAGTTTCCTGCAAACAGATAATGACATTAAGCTTACACTAGCACCCAAATCACATAAGGCTCAGTCAAAAGCCATACTCCCAATTAAACAAGGAATAGAGAAACTACCTGGATCCTTTAATTTTGGTTGGTAGTTTATTTTGAATGATAGCACTACACTCCTCAGTTAGTGCCACAGTGCCATAGTCCTCTATTTTTCTTTTATTTGACAAAATCTCTTTGAAGAATTTAGCATAAGTGGGCATTTGAGACAAAGCATCAGTAAATGGAATATTAATGTAAAGCTTTTTCAAAACATACAAAAACTTCCCAAATTTCTTATCTAACTTAGCTTGAACAAGTCTCTGAGGAAAGGGTATAGGAGGCCTATATGGTGCTGGTGAACTAGGTCTAGGAATATCAGGCTGACATGGCTCATCACCTTTAGGTTCATCACCTCTAAGAGGTGGCGAACTAGTATGGGACTACTCATGTACAGGTGGTGTTTCTTAGACAGGTTCACTACTATGTTCAATATCAGGTTCTTCTTCAATATCATCCTCAAATCTACCTCTAGGTTCATCCAATTGTTTCCCACTTCTAGTAGTTATGGCATTACAATGTTCCCTAGGGTTTGGTTCAGGTTTAGTAGGCAATTTCCCTAGGGGTCTATAAGAAGTGCTAGCTTGTTGTGCTATTTGATTCGCTAGAATTTTATTGTGTACTGTTAAAGATCCAACTTGAGAAGTAAGCTGATTAATTGTACCCATAATTTTCTCAAATTTCTAATTTTGGTTAGATATTAATTGATTTTTACTTGTCATGAACTTTTCAAGCATGGATTCTAAACTAGAGTTCTAGGGCTGATTTTGATTTTGTTGACTCTGTTGGTATCCTATATTCCCAACTTGTCCTCTTGCATTATTGTTGTTTTTCCAAGATAAATTTGGATGATTCCTCTATCCAGGGTTATATGTATTAGAGTAGGGATCATTATTTTTTCTACTCTGATTGTATCCCACTATAGCATATAATTGTTCTACAGCCTGATCGGCAATCACTTTACACTCCTCAAAATAATGTCCTTGGTTGCTAGAAATCTCACAAATAGTAGAAGATGAAACTACAGCAGTTTGCATTTGAAAAGAATCGAATCTATTACACAAAGAGTCTACCTTTTCAGCCAAGGTACGCCAACCATCATTCTCATTCTTATCATGTGGAGGACGATATATCACTCCTCTTTCAGTGGTCCACTGGTTATGGTTCAGCACCATCTCCTCAAATATGGTAAAAGCATCGTCAATGGTTTTGTTCATAAGGGCTCCACCTGTTGCAGCATCAACAGTGAGACGAGTATTATAAAGTAAACTATTATAAAAAGTATGTATTAAAACCTATGTTTCTAAGCCAGGGTGAGGGCACTTCCATTGTAATTCATTGAAACGCTCCCATGCATCACTAAAAGACTCACTATCCCGCTGTGCAAAGCTAGTAATTTGATTCCTCAACTGGATTATTTCGCTTGGTGGGAAATACTTCATCAAAAAGGCATTTGAAAGCTGATCCCATGTGGTGAATATACTAGTAGGTTAAGAGTGTTGCCAGGTACGTGCTATGTCCTTGAGAGAAAAAGGAAATAATCTTAGTTTCAATGCATCATTAGATACACCATTAATTTTAATAGTATAACAAAATTCAAGAAATAAAGGAAGATGTTGATTAGGATCTTCAAGTGGAGATCCTCCAAATTGATTCTGCTGGATCATAGATAGTAAAGCTGTCTTGATTTCAAAATTATTAGCCTCAATCACCGGTCTAACAATGCTAGAGTGTATCTCTTGTGGATTCGGCGCTGCATAGTCTCTAAGCGATCTCCTGTCAGCCATGATTACTTCTTCTTTCTTATTTTCCTCAAATCTAAGTTTCCTGCGCAATCTAATAATTTTTTTAATCTCATGATCTAAGGGGACAAGGGGTCCTACGCATACACAAGTAAAAATATCAAATTAACTCAGAATTTGCAGAAAAATACAGAAAACAGAATAAATCTCAGCTTCTGAAAAATCATAAGAAAAGAGCAAAAACAAAAAATAATAAAGACAAAGCTTAGTCTAGCCATACTATCAGTTTTTTTCAATATTAACAAAAACCAAGGTTCCCGGCAATGGCACCAAAAACTTGTTGTGTCCGCAAGTGTACGTATACTCGAAGTAATAAAAAGATATCAAACCATAAAAACCTCGTTGTTAAGTACCAAGGAGTTGATTTCTGACTAACTAGGCAAATTTGGATGCGATGTAGTGAACGATCGAAAATTACATGAAATATCAGAGAGAAAAGTTGGGACTAGGGTTTCATCCACCTTAATTTCAATGACGATGTAATTTACTTATCATGATAAAGATGTAATTTACTTTATAAAGAAATTGTCTCGCTTTCTCAACAACAATATACAAAGAATAACCCTCGCTCTCATGTCTGATTATTCAGTGTTAAAAGTATGCAAATCTTGACAAAAAGAATTTAAATCACTTTCATGGTTAAACTCTTAGTATCAAAATCACAAGTGAAACTAAATATTCTTATACATTAGTTCCACTAGTTCTACTTAAGGGTTTCTGATGATCCAATACCTAATTTCTTAGTATATTTTCACGCCTAACTCAGTAATTTTTTCTAGATCAGTGTTTCAACAAGAAATTAAACTTCAAGAATCTAGAAATAAGCACAAACCTAATCTCTTAGCATAAGTTCCTAAATCTCAATTTTAGGGTTTCATGTTTTGCAAATCACTTTTCAGTCCATTTCACAAAACTCTAACACATGCTAAAAAAATTGAAACTATAAAAGATTAAGGACATTAATCACTTAAGGAAAATTATCATATCAAAAATATTCTGACGAAATAAAGATTATCCAGCCATTAAGAAATTAAGGGGATTACACCCCCAGTCCCAAAAAGAAGTTAAGCTACCATGGTGGAAGAATTACAATAATTCATTGTTCAGAGAGATCAGATGTCAAAAGAAAGAATAGGTTACTGTATACAGGTTGTAATAAAATTACAGCCCGTAATCTTCTTCGAAAACGTGTAATGAACAGTGCGGTGCTCACGAATCTGTTGATTTCTCCTTCAAACGAACTCCTTTCTTTCTAAAACTTCTTGTGCATGTTCTCCTTTCTTAGGTGAAGCTTCCTCTCAAATTTCACAGCCAATGGTGGTCTGTATGCTTCTCAGCGATGAACCCTATGGCGGCGATGAGAATCTCGATTTCTCTCTGAATCATGGATAAAAATTGGGGCCCTTGTTCTGAGATCTTTGCCTCTCCTTATAGAGTTTTCCACTTCTTTTAGTTTTTGAAATGGGGGTCTAAATCGCCCGAAATCATTGACGTAAAAATTGGGCTACAGTAACGCCAGAAGAATCGGAAAGAGTCGGCCGCCTAGATTATAATTACGGCCCATAAAACTTATTATGGCAGTGCCGTAATTCTTTATGTGAAGAATCATGGGATGTAATATAAACGACTACAGTGCCGTGTTTTGACCTTTATGCTTCAAAATTTCGCTCGACAAAATCACGGCCGGAATAGAATTACGGTAGTGCCGTAATTTCCTTTCGATAGAAATCTTCAAAATTTACGGCAGACGAAATAAATTACGGCAGTACTATGGTTTATTCTATAAGTCCAGTAAAACCACGACCCGTAATATAAATTACGGCCCTGCCGTAATTTTGCCGGAAGCTCCAATTTGCGTAAAATTTGTTGTGTAATCTCATCATTATAATTGGAATTTGTCAATGCACTTGGTTTACTTGAAAATCTATTAAAATGATGCCTTTTTACCTGAAAATGATCAAAAATGAGAAAAGGCATAGATTCTGAAATACTTTATAAATAAGGCTTAAAAATAATCAAAAGAGCATGAACATGACTCAAAAAGACCAATCAAATAATACAAAATATACTATAAATTTTTGTGTCATCAGCATGGAGTGTCCAATACCCATGATATAGAAGTAAAAAGGGTGACTTTGGTAGCATATATACTTGCGCCAGAAGATAAAGCTTTGTCTCTCTTCTCCTGGTTATGAAGTTGCTCGCAGTCCCTTCTTTAGTGGCGCTGCTAGCCACAGTGAAAGTACCTCTATTTCGTTGTCTTACTGACCTTCCATTTCACTGCGTTGGTCGGACCTTTGGCACTGCCCTTTGCATGTGCTTTACCCCTTTTTTTCATCATCATGGTCGTAGGGACCAAAAGAACATAATTGGGTTTGGTATTGACCATTTCTCGCTCGATTCGTCTGGATCATATTCAATAGTTCCTCTCTCATGCACGCAACCTAGTTCGTGTTAAAATTTATAATAAAAAGGCTGAAGATAGAGGGCAGGGACTGCAGAATAAGATCCGTGACCAGCTCATTATAAATTGTGCATCCCAGTCTCTTGAGATGATCCACATACCCAATGATCTTGAGAACATGGGGTCCCATTAGACCACCTCCCGATTACTTGCACCGAGAGACTACTTTGATATTGTCATATCTCTCCGTTCTTGCCTGAGTGATGCAACGGAACTTATGGGAGGGGGGGTCCTTCATTCAGTACTCTAAGGAGGCAGAGATGATGATGCGGAAAATGTGAGAGGGTCTTGAGGCGAGGGAGATGAAAACACGTCGAGGGAATCTAGGAAAACCGACCAAAACGATGCTGCGAAGATGTGACTTGAGCAATACCAGTGAGCTAAAAATACTAGCAAACACGATCTACAATCTCAAACTGCTAACCTTGCTTGTAGAGCCAATTTTCATAGCATGAGCGCAGTCGGGATTCCTTCACGAGGCAGTGAAGAGAGGGGCGCTCGCTCATCCAGGACGGGGCTGCCGGTGGGGGCATGTAGGGCGGCTGCCCAAATCAGAAGCAAAGTCAGGGTACAGACGATACACAATGAATGAAAAAGGAAGAGATGCCCAAAGCGATTCAGTGTCACCTCAGCCCTTTTGATTGAAATCGCACAAAGTACAAGACAGAGAAGGAACGAGAGGAACTCACAGCCTAGTCTCTTGGAGCTTACTGGACCTAGGCCTTCGCGTGGGAGGGGAAGACACATGACAATCATATGAGAGCTATTGGATAAGCCAACCACCCAATAACTTCCTAAAAGGGGCCCTCTAGGAAACTAATGGTGGGAAACCCCGGGGATATTTTACAATTTTCAAAGAGGCAAACATTACAGATTACATTGCACAGTGGAAGAATATCTCCGAAACTGGCCAGTCCCAAAAACCCAGTGAAGATCTCTTGTGAGGGGGTCGACATGATGAGTTAGTAAATACCTTATGAGCAAGATGAGGCCGATGTCGAGGTAGGCGCCCAAGCGTGCGCCCTCTGCAGTCTCACACACACGGATGCCTCAAGCTCTCTTCTTCTTTGCCCGGTGCTAGCCTCGGGAAGAAGATCCACACCTTAGGGTTCCTTCTTCTAAGCTTGTGCCCCCTCCAAGGTTCAAGCGCCAATGAAGAAGGAGAAGGGAAGAGATCCCACCAAGCACAAGTCCACCTTGTGCCAAGATGAAGGGGAGGACACTTGCTTGCAGCAATGGAAGAGGAGCTTCCGTCAATGGAGTCCTTGCTCTCACCCCTTAACTTGCTCTTGCCCTTTGTCCTTTAGTTCACGCCAATTAATTGTATGCTATGGGGCTCACACACGCTTCTATTTTATAGAAGCAAGTGGCAGCAAGGCAAGAGGGGGTGTGGGCGCAAATCCAAGTAAGAAGGGCAGCTAGGGTTAATGGGTGGAAGCAATTAGGGTTTTGGGTTTAGGTAACTCTCCAAGAGTTTACCATAAACTTCCTCTAATCGCCTAGGACTTACCATGTAAATCCATCATGCCTTAGTGTTGTGATCCGAAAGGACATACTTATAAATACAAGTAGGTAGACTTATTTCAGGTGTCGCGGTCAAAACCTAAGTGTTGGCGTACAGGGCTATTGTCACTCCCTGACACGGCTCCAAAAACTTGTTATCCCTAAACTTGTAGTGTCCGAAAGTGCACGGATACTCGAAGTAATAAAGAAAAGTATCGATCCCACAGAGACCTTATTGTTAAGTACCAAATAATTATTTTCTTCCTAGCTAAGCAAACCGAATATGATGCAAGTAAATAATAGAAAGCGTGTAAAGATAAACAGAGATATAAACTAGGACTAGGGTTTCATCCACTTTAATTTCAATGACTAGACATAAATAAAAGGTCATCAGACTAATCTTATCATGATAAATACTTAATTTACTTCATAAAAGGATCATCTCACTTTCGTGCAGACAATCATGCAGGGATCAATCATCGCTTTCGTGCAAGATCTATCCCAATGCCAAAGATAACTAAATCATCAATCAAAGAACTCAAAGATCACTATCGTGCATCTGAATTTTAAGTTGATTGTCTTGAGTGGAATCTCAAGGATCACTTTCGTGCATCCGAGACTCAACACAAGTTCTACTTATGGTTTTCCAACGACTCGATCCTCACTTTCGTGCAAGATCAAATCAAGTCTAATACAATAATCAACCCTAGATTCAAATTATTAAACATGGTAATAATATCACTAAAATTAAACAAATAAGAAATAACCTAAGAAAGTTCCTATCATGCAATTCTAGTGTTCCAAGTTCTCAAGCAAGTCACCTTTCAGTCCTTATTGCGAGAACTCTAAAACATGAATAATAACATCAATCTATGGAAAATCAGAGTGCAATTATTCACATAAGTAAAATTATCATCATAAAACTATTCTGAAAAAGGTAAAAAGCTATCTAATTATTAAGAAATCAAAGGAGATTACTCCCCCATGTCCCAAAGAGTGTTTAAACTTGCATGGAAGAAGAAATACAATAATCCATTGTTTAGAATGACCAAAAAATGAAAAGAAGAGAGAAATAACGTTACAACACGGCTGTAATAGAATTTACAGCCGTAATTATGCGAGTGAACAGTGCCGGTGCCGCTCTTTCATTGATTTCTCCTCCATCCGATCTCCTCTTGCTCTGAAACTTCTGGTGTGTCGTCCTCTCCTCCAAACAAAGCTTCTGTATGAAAATGCAGTTGAGGTGTCCTCTACACCTCTCGGCGTGAGGCCAAACCCTAAGCGCCTCTCCGTTGATTTCTCTCTCGATTCTAGATAAACATTGGGGATTTTACTTTGTGTGTCTTCTCCTCTTTATGGTGAGTCCGCAGCATCTTTCGGATCTCAATTTGAAGGTCTGGATCAAAAGATATGGTCCGCGCAAGAATCGGACCCGGAAAAATCACGATTTTGAGTTGTAATTACGGCCGTAAAGGATTTTATGGCGGTGCCGTAATTTTGAGTATGTGAATTCTGCGTCAAATTACGGCCCGTGAAATTGATTATAGCTGTGCCATATTTTTTTCCTCTAAATTTCTAGACCAAAATACGCCCGTAAAGATCATTACGGCAGTGCCGTATTTCTTCAAATCTCTCGGGTAGGAGATCATCTGTAATTACGGTACTGTGATCTTCTTTACGACAGTGCCGTATTCACCATGAAAACTCTGGTCGCAAAAATCCCAAAATACGGCACCTCACGAGAATTACGGCAGTACCATAATTTTGAACTGCGAGTGCAGGGAAATTACGGTACCGTATTATCCATAATGGGGGTGTCGTAATTTTTTCTGAAGCTCTGATTCTTTTGAAATTTAATGTGTGATTTCCTCTTCATGATGAGAATCTTCTATGTATTTGATTTTGCTTGAAAATGCCTTAAAATCGTGTCTGTTTACTTGAAAATCATGAAAAACCAAAATAGAAGTAGATTTTGCAATATTTGATAAAAAAAAGGCATAAAAATAAGCAAAGTAGTAATAATATGACACAAACAGATATACAAAATGGAATGAAATTTACTATAAATTTCGGTGTCATCAAACACATAAGGTTCAAACTTTGCTTGTCCTCAAGAAAATAAATAGAATAAAGTACTCTACTATGGAAAATATGCCTTTTTATGAAAAATAAATTTCTAAAATATAATCACTCATGAAATATTCCATCAACGTTTTGTACAAAATTTCAAATAAATACATCATCTTCTGAATTTAATCTTTTAGATTCATAGCTTTGATCGAATAAAACTTCGTAACTCGCATAATAAACAGAATCTCAGTTTCATGATTTCTCCCAATTTTCAATTTAAATCTATCATACTTTTGTTTACAGGAATAGGATATCCAAAATCTTTTTCCACACAATTTTTTTTTCTTTTCTATTTCTCTTCCTCATTCTTTTTTGTGGCATGTACACACATAGATACATATATAATTTTTTATTTGGACTTCAACTCTTATGTTCGGTACCACTGTCAATTTTACACAGTGCCAAGTAGAGGAGTCATGTTCTTTTTTTTCTCTATTTTTTTATAGACTTCAACCCATGTCTTAGGTACCACTGTCAATTTTTCACAGTGCCAAGTAGGGGAGTCTCTCACTATTTTTGGATCTTGGATTCTTTCTTCCCAATAAATTATAAAAAAGACTAAACATCAAGTAGATTAATTAATTGACATCAATTCAAAAATTACACTCATATGCTCATTTTATTCAAGAAATATGTTTCACCCTTATATTGCATTCATCAAACAATATATCTACCCAAAAATCCTTATGCATTAATCAATGAAGAATTTCAACAAGTAGATATATATTGAAGAAATAAATTTAACATAATAGGTATATCTCCATTCATAGGCATGCATGCATGAACATTCATCATGATATATAATAAAAATCTACCCATCTCTCATCACATGGATTTATGTCATAAAATTTTTAAACAATAAAATATGTCAAAATCAATGCAAAAGGTGTGAAGCATGAAACTCATAAGATCATGGTCAAAAGTGTAAAATGATAGATTCAAGAGACCACATCGAGTAGAAATCTCAGTGAGTGATACAATTAGAGATGCAACTATATGAAATAATCATGAACAATAAAGTGCAAAAGATACTCACAAAACAATATAGCAAGCTCTGACTAAAAATACATAAGGCTCGGACTATAAATAGTGTGGGAAAATGCTGCAAGGTCCAAAGATGTGCCTTTTTAAAAATTTTACCTGCAAATTTAAGGTACATAAGGCTCAGTCTGAAAATAGTCTCAAAAAAAGTGTAGAAGAAGTAAGAATCTGCATATAGTAGAATCTAGTGTCGACGGCTGAAAACAGTGATGTCAGAGGCAGATGCAGTGGTGGCTAGAGGTGGAAGACAGTTGCTCTTGAAGATTTTTGGATCTGGAGGCAAAAGAATCAACAACTAATAGAAAGCAAACAGAGTAGCAACAATAATTTTTTATGAAAAGTAGCCATATCTAAGGATAAGATTTAATGATCCAAAAAGAAAACAGACAGAACCGTGTGGTAGAATGAAACTTGTTCTTTTTAGGTTTATGAAAATTAAAGGATCAAACTCTGTCAGGAATTTAGGGCAACAGTGGAAAAAAGGCTAATCAGATCACAAAATTGCAAAAACTGCACAAAAGTTAATCAGATTCAAAAAGTTGCCATGTGTCCTAGAATGATCAGAAAATATTTTCATGAAACAATTAATCCACGAGATAGAATGACACACGTTCTTCGTATACCAAGCGAAAAATCAGGATTTCAAGTCATTAAAGCACCTTAAAAACTTCCTGCAAAAACGCTATTCAGAAAAGTAAAAAGAAAACTGCTGCAGAAATTAATCATAATAAAAAAGATGCTATGTGTTTTAGAATGATCTATGGACTTTAAAATTCAGAAAAAATATCCAGATGATAGTACAGGATGAGTACTTCGTGATGGTGCCAAAGATAAAAAATTTTCCCAACCTAGTTTCTTAAAATCGTAGTGAGAAGACACCTACTCAGATAAGCAGACTGCAGATTTAGAATTACGGGCGTAAAGTTCTTTACGGCAGTGCCGTAATGTACACAAAACTTTCGGTCAGAAAACATACCAAATTATGGTACCATATAAACTAATACGGTACGGCCGTAATATGGTAAAAACTCTCGAATGAAATCAGATCAAGATTACGGCACCGTAAAGAAGATTACGGCAGTTCCGTATTTTGCGTAAAATTTTATTTTCCCTGCAAAAAGAGAAGAAAAATTAATTCTAAAAATAAACTAAAATAAAAGAAACTAAGCTAAGTGATAATGCTTGGGTTGCCTCCCAAAGTAAATAGCATGTAATTTCTTTCTTTTCTGCTGTCCAAAAAGTTTAGCCACTAATTCAAATATCCAAAATTTTAAATAAATCACAATTGACATGGCTTTCTCAAATATGCGGAAATCAAAATCAAAATTTCCAACTCCAATTAAAGGATATTCAATATTCTTCCTAAATTTATTAGAGAGTAAAATCATTAGTCCTTTCTTCGGATTTAAATCTTCAATTGCCATAGGACTTTGATGAAAAGATATAAGCATTGGATCATCAAAATAATTTTTATGCCTCAAATTAGGTTCCTCAATAAAACATAAAATTTCAATGAAATTATAAGATTGAACATTGGATTTGGGCAAAACATCAGAATAAGATCCATTAGTGTTTTTAAAATTCAATTCATATTCAAGTTCCTCATGCACTTCATTAAATAATTTATCAATTCCAAAATCATCATCAAGATCAAAGTGAGATTTTTCAAAATCAGTCCCCTCATACCTTTCCACAAATAATTCATCATCAGAAGAGTCAAAATCAGAATCATATAAAAAATCAAAATGAGATTTGTCAATGTTCACAACAGAATTAATAGAATCAGAGTTAACCACACAAGATTTATCATTAATTTCAACAATATCACCAAAATCAAAGTGGGTTTCATCAATGTCTGTAAATTTTAAACCTTTATCAAGCTCATCAGATTTAACCACAAATGATACATCATCAAAAGAATCAATTTCATCAAAAGAGGGTTTTTCAAAATCAATTTTCTCAAACTTTTCTACAAACAAATTATCAGAAGACTCAATTTTACAATCATCAAAATCAGAGTGAGATTCATTAATAAATACATAAGGCTCAATCTCAAAACAATCATAATCAGAGGGGGAATTTTCTAAATCAATTTTCTCAGTTTCCAAATCAAACTCAAACAAACAGTCTTGTGGTGCTAACTGGGCTTCTAAAATTTTAGAATTAGCAGTTAAAGATTCTACTTGAGAAGCAAGCTGACCAATTATTCCCTTAAGCTCTTCAATTTCCTTACTTCGATTCATCATGAATTGATTATGTGCCTCCTCACTGTTTTTCATGAACTTTTCAAACATTATCTCTAAGCTAGATTTTTCAGTATCCTCAAAGTAGGGTTCAGAAACAAGATTAGAGCAATCATCATAAAAAGAATTTTGATTTTCCCAACTACAATCATAATGATCATCTTGATACCATGAAGAATTAGAATTTTGGGGCATTAAAAATATGGCAATTAGAAGTATAATGATCTAGACGTCCACAAATATCACATCTATTAGAAGAAATAGAGTGCATATAAGAGTTAAACTTATCTTGAAGTGTGCACATTGAATCATCTTCATACCTTCCTTGTGGCATGTATTCCTCGCCTCTTTCAGTTGCCCAGGAGTTGTGATAAAAAGACATATCTTCAAATCTATCAAAAATAGAAAGATAATCCAACACCAATCAATCAAATTTTTTTTTCATAATAGAAAAAATAGAAAATAGAACACAAGCAAATTCAAAATTTTCAGATATCACAGTTCTGTCACAACTATGAAAATCCAAAACTTGCAAAAACAAAAAAAAACAAAGTTAAATCTAAAATAAATAAAACTTAGTCTAGCAATACTAACAACTATTTTGATATTAACAAAACTAAGGTCCCCGACAACGGTGCCAAAAACTTGTTGTGATCCGAAAGGACATAGTTATAAATACAAGTAGGTAGACTTATTTCAGGTGTCATCGCCAAAACCTAAGTGTTGGCGTACAGGGCTATTGTCACTCCCTGACACGGCTCCAAAAACTTGTTGTCCCTAAACTTGTAGTGTCCGCAAGTGCACGGATACTCGAAGTAATAAAGAAAAGTATCGATCCAACAGAGACCTTATTGTTAAGTACCAAATAATTATTTTCTTACTAGCTAAGCAAACCGAATTTGATGCAAGTAAATAATAGAAAGAGTGTAAAGATAAATAGAGAGATAAACTGGGACTAGGGTTTCATCCACTTTAATTTCAATGACTAGATATAAATAAAAGGTCGTCAGACTAATCTTATCATGATAAAGACTTAATTTACTTCATAAAAGGATCATCTCACTTTCATCCAGACAATCATGCAGGGATCAATCCTCGCTTTCGTTCAAGCTCTATCCCAACGCTAAAGATAAGTAAATCATCAATCAAAGAACTCAAAGATCACTTTCGTGCATCTGAATTCTAAGTTTATTGTCTCGAGTGGAATCTCAAGGATCACTTTCGTGCATCCGAGACTCAACACAAGTTCTACTTATGGTTTTCCGACGACTCGATCCTCACCTTCGTGCAAGATCAAATCAAGTCTAATACAATAACTCAACCCTAGATTCAAATTATTAAACATGGCAATAATATCACTAAAATTAAACAAATAAGAACTAAACTAAGAAAGTTCCTATCATGCAATTCTAGGGTTCCAAGTTCTCAAGCAAGTCACCTTTCGGTCCTTATTGCGAGAACTCTAAAACATGAATAATAACATCAATCAATGGAGAATCAAAGTGCAATTATTCACATAAGTAAAATTATCATCATAAAACTATTCTAACGAAGGTAAAAAGTTATCTAATCATTAAGAAATCAAAGGGGATTACTCCCCCATGTCCCAAAGAGTGTTTAAGCTTTCATGGAAGAAGAAATACAATAATCCATTGTTTAGAACTATCATAAAATGAAAATAAGGGAGAAATAACGTTACAACACGGCTGTAATAGAAATTACAGCCGTAATTATGCGAGTGAACAGTGTCGGTGCTGCTTTTTCATTGATTTCTCCTCCGTTCGATCTCCTCTTTCTCTAAAACTTCTGGTGTGTCGTCCTCTCCTCCAAACAAAGCTTCTGTGTGAAAATTGTGGCCTGAGGTGTCCTCTACACCTCTCGGAATGAGACCAAACCCTAAGCGCCTCTCTATTGATTTCTCTCTCGATTCTCAATAGAAATTGGGGCTTTTACTTCGTGTGTCTTCTCCTCTTTAAGACAAGTCCGTAGCATCTTTTTTATCTCAATTTAGAGGTCTGGATCAAAAGATATGGTCCGCGCAAGAATCGAACGCGGAAAAATCATGATTTTGAGTTGTAATTACGGCCGTAAAGGATTTTACGGCGGTGCCGTAATTTTGAGTCTATGAAATCTGCATCAAATTACGGCCCGTGAAATTGATTACGCCCGTGCCATATTTTTTCTGTAAATTTCTGGACCAAAATACGGCCCGTAAAGATCATTATGGCAATGTCGTATTTCTTCAAATCTCTCGAGTAGGAAATCATCTGTAATTACGGTACTGTGATCTTCTTTACGGCAGTGCCGTATTCGCCATGAAAACTCTAGTCAAAAAAATCCCAAAATATGGCACCTCACGGGAATTACGGCAGTACCGTAATTTTGATCTGCGAGTACAGGGAAATTACGGTACCGTAATACCAATAATGGGGGTGCCGTAATTTGCTCTAAAGCTCTGATTCTTCTGAAATTTTATGTGTGATTTCCTCTTGATGATGGAAATTCTTCTATGTATTTGATTTTTCTTGAAAATGTCTTAAAATCGTGTCTTTTTACCTGAAAATCATGAAAAACCAAAATAGAAGTAGATTTTGCAATATTTGATAAAAAAAAGGCATAAAAATAAGCAAAGTAGTAATAATATGACACAAAAAGATATACAAAATGGCATGATATTTACTATAAATTTCGGTGTCATCAAACACATAAGGCTCAAACTTTGCTTGTCCTCAAGCAAATAAATAGAATAAATAACTCTACTATAGAAAATATGCCTTTTTATGAAAAATAAATTTCTAAAATATAATCACTCATGAAATATTCCATCAACTTTTTGCACAAAATTTCAGATAAATACATCATCTTCTGAATTTAATCTTTAAGCTTCACAGCTTTGATCGAATAAAACTTCGCAACTCGCATAATAAACAGAATCTTAGTCTCATGATTTCATCCAATTTTCAGTTTAAATCTATCATACTTTTGTTTAAATCTATCATAAGCAAAGTAGAAGTCTGTTTGGTCTAGAATTTTCGGTGTAGCCTCCTCGAATCCTAGGTAGTCTCCCCACGTGTCTTCCAGGGGTGTTTGTGTTAGTGTTTATGCTCTAAGACATATTATTGGTCCATTTTCGTACTACTTGACATTGATACTTCTTATATCATTATGGCATTGTCATTATCGTTGTCTACTTACATCTGCGATTGTGTACTTACATCATAATGTCCCAGGAGAGAGATTGGATTTGTGCTCAAACTATTGTCCCCAGTCAATATACCTTAGTAGATATGGGACACCTATGGTACTTGTGAGACTAGTACATGGGCTGGTTAGGCACGTGGTGCTAACGTAGACATATAGGTATATCAGTGGTAGATATACTAGATCGACCCACTGTGAGGCTATGACTTGGTGTCATGAGTCATCCTCACAAGTGACAGGAGATGAATTAATCCCTTGACTTGAGGTCATTGAATATTCTATATGGTTAGGGACATACTTTGATACAACCTAAGGGAAGCTTGATATCCATGGAGCTCCTCTATGGTTCTATGACTGAAAATGCATGGCCATACCCAGGTGAGAACCTGATTTAGAAATGACCATGTGATTGGGTGAAAATAAGTGATGACACACTTGTCCAATTGGATATCAGCTTGGCAAAAGGACTATAATGTATCTATACCTAGTTGCGATGATGGGGATGTCGATGTCGATATCCATTCCGATGACTTGGGTAGCAGCTATGCACTGATAGGTGCCACTCACTACTTGTGATGACCTAAGTTCATCATTGCCAACGTCAGAGGAACCTATAGGGTCACACACCTCGATACTCAACTTTTCGTATTGATCGGGTAGCCTTTAGATAAAGTTATTGGACAACTCGGATCCATTTGGGTGATTTCATCAACGCCAATGGGCCTGATGAGATGGAAGAAAAATATTGGGGCCAAGTTGCATTTTTGGTATATTCACTAAACTAACCATGGTTAAAGCCTCATTTGACCTTAGGTTAAATTAGACTGGATCCAATGGGTTGGTTAACATGCATAATGGACCTTGGGCTAGGCCCATCACTTAATGGGGGAGGAGCTTGCGCCAATGACCTTGCTTTCGCCCTCTTGATTTTGCGCATGCCAATTAATTATCTCTTGCTCTCACAAATACACACATATATATAGAGAGGCAAGAGGGGGCAGCAATAATAGGGTGTGGCGCAATTCATAAAGAAGGGGGTGGCTAGGGTAAAGGGGAGGAAGTAATTAGGGTTTGGATTATAGTAAGTCTCCAAGACTTTTCCATAAACCCCTCCTAATTAACCATATGCGCCAAGGACATACTAAAGATATCCTCCAAGCCATACCTGCCCCAAGACTTGCCATACAGGCAAGCATGCCATTCAAGGATGAAGGGGAAGGCGCATAATGCTTCATAATGAAGCAAATTGTGCCGCCCATACCCCACTATGCCCTTAGGCACCAATGGGGTTGGGTTTCTCCCCATTATACCCTTTTAGCCCATTAGCTCTTCATGACAACTTGATATTAGGCCTCATTGGGTAATGAGATAGGCCAAACTTCATTACATGTGTTGATTAAGCCATTGGATCCAATCCAATGCAACTCAAAGTCAAATGTGACTAACCATGGTCAATTTTGGGTCAACCTGCCAAAAATGAAGTTTGGCTCCAATAACTCTCTCTCATCTCATCAGGCCCATTGGCGCTGATGAAATCTCCCAAATAGGTCCGAGTTATCCAATAACTCGATCATAAGGCTTCCCGATCAATATGAGAACTCGGGTATCAAGATATGCGACCCTATAGGTTCCTCTGACATTGGCAGTGCTGACTTAAGGTCACTACAGGTAGTGAGTGGCACCTAGCAATGCATCGCTGCTACCCAAGCCATCGGAATGGATATCGACATCGACATCCCCATCATCGCAACTAGGTACAGATGCGTTATAGTCTCTTTGCCGAACTGATATCCGATTGGACAAGTGTGTCACCACTTGTTTTCACTCAATCACTTGGTCATGACTAAATCAAGTTCTCACCTGGGTATGGCCATACACTTTCAGTCATAGAACCATAGAGGAGCTCCATGGATATCAAGCTTCCCTTAGGAAGGGGCAAATCCTCTGCCTGTACATTGACCTTCTCATATGGGTCGTGACATACTCAATGTCAACCGTTATAACCTCTCAACTACGGCGAGGTGTTATGTTGCATTAAAGCATGTCCCTAACTATATAGAATAGTCAATGACCTCAAGTCAAGGGATCAATGCATGTCCTGTCACTTGTGAGGATACCTCATGACAAAGTCATTGCCTCACAGCGGGTCGGTCCAGTATATCCATCTCTGATATACTCATATGTCTGCGCTAGCACCTCGTGCCTAACCAGCCCATTTACCAGTCTCTCACGGATAATAGCTGTCCCATATCCACTAAGGTACATTGATTGGGGACAACCATTTGAGCACAGTGTTGGGATATGCCCTTAAGGCTAATGTTTGAGGCCTTTGGGATTGTAACAGTATCATGTAATAAACTGTTATGTTTATAAAGGCATGGTTGTTATTCAGTTAAGCTACATTGTCTGCTGCAATATATGTTCTTCTGAATAATGTCTCAAAGTTGTTCAGCTAGGCTGACATGCAGTTAAGTCCTTAGTCGAGATATCTTGGTGAACTTGAGACAGCCTTGATATGCTTGAGACTAATATGTGTTCTAATCTTATAGGATGCTTCGAGCATGGAATAAGATGTAGACTCATGGGTACATTGGATGTACTGGACAGACCCTACTAGGATATTCAATTGCTTGTCACAATGTGAATAATCCTTGTTTGCTACAAGTGGCACATCTCCTCTGACTTGAGATCACTTGTGTTTCTAAATGATGATTGTCATTGTTTTGAGGTAGTTCAATATCATTTGAAAGATAATGGTCATAGACTATCTTGGATAATGATCATGAGTCAGGTTAGGGCACTAGTGATAGACATAGGATTGCCGTCTCCTTGTTTAAGGAGTGTGGTGTTCTAAAGGGGCCCCCCCGGCTGAGATGATTGAGAAAGTGTATGGCCATACCCAGGTGACTATGCTCATCTGATCTAATCATGCTCATCATATTGGAGCTACAAGCTTGACACGCTTGTCCAATAAGAACACCCAGTGGCAAAGGAAATATGTATGCCTAGTGAAAAGGATTCACACTTGAGCTGTGTTTTGGGTGTAGTCTTGGAAGACTCTTTCCTTTATATCGGGAGACAGTGATGTGTTGCTAGATACCCCTCACTGATCGTGATAACGTAAGTTATCGTTACCGACATTTAAAGGAAACCCTCAGGGTCGCACAATTTGATGATATGGCTTACTTAAGTCAGATCGTGTGGACTAAATTGTTTCGGTTCAGTTTAAAGGGATTTAAACTCTGATTGTAAGTGAGATCTGGTCTGATCATGTTTGATTGATTAGGGCTTGAGATCGGTAAGCTTCGATCGACAGTGTTGATGCTAGATCGATCAGATCAGAAGCATCTGGAGATGAATGGTCAGATCTAGGACCTTAGGGTCTAATTCGATCTAGACTTAATGTTTGGGCTGATTTGGTTTGGTCATTGAACCAAACATCTTGAACCGGCTCATGAGTTGAGCGCAAGGTTCAGGTGGGAGAAGAGAGTTGCGCATGGTTCACTTGGTGAACGCATAACGCATGTAATCAAGGCTTGCTATTTTGGGAACTTTCGGTTTTCAAAGTGGGAACGTTTCCATGTTCACTTGCAACGCCTCCTCTCTATTCCTCTCGCTAATTCGCTCTTGGCATTGGACGACTCACGGCTGGCGGCGTGAAGGTTGACGACAAGAGGATTCGGCCAAATTTTCATCTCATCATCCCTCAAACGATCAAGGAAGCTTTGGAGCATTGCTAGCACAAATCGCCCCAAAGAAGTAGGCCTTCTTCCTCTTGTGTGTGACAACCTTTGGAGGAGATCTCTTTTGCTTTCTTCTTCCAAGACACCATCCATGAGATGGCGACGGTATGGATCCTTCTCATATCTATCTAAGTTGATCATATGCGATATAAAGATCTATGAAAGCCCTTCTTCCGCTTGCAAAATTTTATGCGCCACCCTACTAGGGTTTTCGCCCCCCCCTCTTGAAAGGGGTTCCTTCAATTGGTATCAGAGGAGGTTTATATCTATGCATATGATTGCTTAATGCTATATTGTGATCCTTGTTTGCAACACATGCTTAGATCTATATCTTACATGCGAATATGATCACATGTTTTATGTTTGCGCATGTTTCACACTAGGCGCATCTTTGTGATCTTTGTTGTTGATGTTTTATCAAAAGAATATCACTTGCGCGCCTATCATTAGACTAAGCGCCTACTATAAACCCTTAGACGGGTTAGTAGGGTTGAAGTCATCCTCTAGGTTAGATCCAACTAGTCTGATCAGACCATCTGACAGCCTAGATGGGTCGACCAGATAGCACCCTTGCGCAAGCAAGAGGTGGCTATAGGTCGGCTGCATCATAGGTGTGTAGCGATGTCTGGTTGAGACGTCTGTTGAACGCACATGAGTTAAGGCCCGGGCTCACACCCGTTTGCCAGACCTCATCGTGGTTGTTCAGCCCTTGGTGCATGCATAGTTGACCACTAGGTTGACTCAAGTCAGTTAGGACTTGGTGCATGCAAGGGCACAGGATCTGACTAGATTGGATGAGTGGATCCCTATTATTGTACCATTGTAAGGTTGTGGGGGCATATAAGAAAATTAAAATTGATGCCAATGCGGTTTTCGAAATTTTGTTTTCTTATTGGATCACATGCTGATGTTTGATGCCATATTGCCTGTTTATTTAATCTTATGTGGGCTGCCCATGTTAAATGTGTGCTGTGCTGGGGCCTGCGTGCCTGGTAAATTTTGTAAATTAATTTTTATATTGTGATCTGCGAATCACATTGCATTTAATTTATAAAATGTAATTGACCTGCGAGTCAATCTTGTCTAGATAGATTAATATGTAAATTAATCAGACAAGAGCACTGAGCACACTTGGCAGAGGCGCATGCAGCAGTGGCTAGACCAGGTGGGAGGTCTAGGGTTCGTCCCTAGGACCTGGCGCATATTCCTGGTGGGCGCACCAGAGCTGCAGATGGCGCTTGGGCCCTGGTTTGGGCCAGATGAGCAGCAAAAGCAAGTGAAGACTTAAGTTTATTTAAGGTCTTACTTAGGCTATGGGCTTTTACCACATAAGATCCATGCTTTCTTTTATTGTTTAATATTAGAATTGCATGATTAGTTTATCTTCTGCTATCACCATAGGAAGTGCATGATAGTGAAGAAGATAAAAGACCGTTAAAATCCAACGATTAAATATCAAGCTCGTAAGCCTTCTGACGCGAAACCTCACTGTTCTGATTATCGTTGGAGCCGTGTTGTACCCACTCAGTGGGCACGTCCATCTATCTTCAGACGGTGTGTGATTTCACCTGCGTGTTACAGAGAAGGGATTTATCGCTTCTCGTTGCTCAGCATAGCACGTGGTGGTCCAGGGTGTAGGTCGGGTCAGCTTGGCCATGTAGGCTACATATGTGGCGCATATGGTAGCACATGGAGGCAGCCATCTGTGGGATCAGAGATTGTGTTGTACCAACTCAGTTGGCACAGTCTGCTGGATCGCCCAGATGAAGGGGAATCGCATGGGTTGGTGATTGGCAGGGACTGCCTACCAGAGATTAGTGCTTGTCATCTCTGTGCATCTTATCTCGCCTGAGCGGGACGCGGAGACCAAGTATGAAATCTGGATCCCATCTCACTAAAAGAGTTCTACTCTTTCGGGCTGTTTTGCTGGATTTTTCAGCCAGATAAAATAGTGAGAGAAAGAATCATTCTTAAGTCCTGATTGATTCTTAACATTGATACTGACCTTGCTGTTCTTGCATTGTTGTAGATTCCTGCAGCAACGAACACCATGAGCTTCAATGTGCGATCCCTACTGGAAAGGGAGAAGTTTGCTGGGCCAAACTTCTCGGACTGGTACGGACACCTTAAGATTGTTCTTAAGGCAGAGAGGAAACTGTATGTCCTCGAGTCGGCGATACCGCCGCAGCCCGCTCCGAACGCCGCAAGGGCGGTTCGGGAAACCTATGAAAAGCACGTCAATGATAGCATTGATGTCGCTTGCCTGATGCTAGCGTCTATGACGCCACCGCTGCAGCGTCAGCATGAGGATATGCCGGCTATAGAAATTATAGCGAACCTCAAGATGCTGTATGCTGCACAGGCGAGGACAGAACGCTATAATCTGACGAAGCTCTTCTTTCAGAACAAACTGGCTGAAGGGAGCCCAGTGGGAGCTCACGTGCTCAAGATGATTGGGCACAAAGAGGCTCTAGAAAAACTGGGGCATACCATCAACCAGGAGCTTGCTGTAGATATTATTCTGCAGTCTCTCCCGCCTTCATTCGACGCGTTCATTATTAACTTTAATATGAACAAAATCGACTGTACTCCGGCAGAGCTGCTCAATATGCTCTTGACTACTGAGGAAACTCTGAAGGGAAAGCCTTCAACCTCTGTCTTACTGGTTCCTTCTAGGAACAAGAAGAAGGGGAAGAAGGGCAAGGCCCCGGTCAAGAACTACAGCAAGGCTCTGAAACAGAAGGTAAAGCGGTCCAAGGAATACAGGTGTTTCCACTGTGGCCAGCTAGGTCACTGGAAAAAGGACTGTAAAGCGCTCCAAGGGGATAAGAGGGGAAGCATCGCTTCTGGCTCAGGTATATTAGTGACTGAAGTCATGTTTTCATCTTCTTCTATTTCATGGGTGTTGGACACTGCATGTGGAGTTCACATTTGTTCAAATGTACAGGAACTCAAGAGAAGAAGACAGGTGGGACAGCATGAGGTAGACCTACGAGTAGGAAACGGGGGCACGGGTTGCTGCTGTTGCTGTAGGAGACTACTTCATTTCTTTACCATCTGGAATTGTATTGGAACTAAACAATTGTTATTTTGTTCCCAGTATTACTAAAATATTATCTCCATTCCTGCTCTTGTCAGGAAGGGATTTTCCTTTGAATGCAATATTTCAAAGTGTATTTTATCTTTTGATAATATTGTTTATGCAACTGGTTCAATTAACAATGGGTTATTCGTGTTGGACATGGAAAGTTCGATACAAAATATTGATAATAAGAAAAGCCAAGTATGCTGATGACAGCACCTTGCTATGGCATAGTCGTTTAGGCCATATTAACGAGAAACGCATTAAGCGGTTGCATGATAATGGACTGCTGGGATCATTCTCCTGTGAGGAGATTGATACATGCAAGGCTTGTTTAATGGGTAAAATGACGAAGTCACCTTTTTCTCACAAAGGTCAAAGGGCTTTAGGTTTACTTGACCTTATACACAGTGATGTGTGTGGGCCATTTAGTAAACATGCCAGAGGTGGCTATCAGTACTTCATTACCTTTACTGATGATTTCAGTAGGTACGGTTATGTCTATCTGATGAGACATAAGAGTGAATCTTTTGACAAGTTCAAAGAGTTCAAGAATGAAGTACAAAATCAGCTAGGCCGAAATATCAAGGCACTTCGCTCAGATCGAGGTGGAGAATACCTAAGTCATGCGTTTACTGACTATCTAAAGGAGTGTGGGATTATCTCACAGCTCACTCCACCAGGAACACCGCAATGGAATGGTGTGTCCGAGAGGAGAAATAGAACGTTACTTGATATGGTTCGTTCTATGATGAGTCAGGCTACTCTTCCATATTCCTTTTGGGGATTTTGCACTGGAAACAGCTGCAAAGGTACTAAACCGAGTGCCATCCAAGGCAGTTTTCTAAGACTCCATATCAGTTATGGTATGGGAAACAGCCAAGCTTGACATTTATCAGGATCTGGGGCTGCGAGGCTTATGTCAAAAAGCTCGCCTCTGGGAACTGGAGAGCAGATCTGAGAAAATGCATCTTTGTCGGTTACCCTAAGGAAACTAAGGGTTATTATTTCTACGATCCCAAAGAGAACAAGGTTTTTTGTTGCTCGGACGGCCATATTTCTTGAGAAGGAGTTTCTTCTGCAAGAGGCTAGTGGGAGAGAAATAAAGCTGGAAGAGAATCCAGAGGAAGGACAAAGTAGTCAAGCGCAGTTGGATGAGCCTGAGCCGGTAGAACAGGTTATTGAACAACCTGAGGCTCAGACATCACGGGAACCGCGAAGATCGGGAAGGATCCGTCGTCAGCCTGAGCTCTATGAACGGAGTCTACATCATTGATAATGATGAACCCCTCACTTATGCGGATGCGGTCAGTGGACCGGAGTCAGCGAGATGGCTTGAAGCTATGCGCGCCGAGATGGACTCCATGTCAGATAAACAAGTCTGGGATTTGGTTGATCCGCCTCCGGGAGTAATTCCCTATAGGCTGCAAATGGATCTTCAAGAAGAAGATTGACCTGGATGGTAACGTGGTTACCTATACAGGCAGGCTTGTTGCGAAAGGTTTCAAACAAATCTACGGGATAGATTATGATGAAACTTCTCACCTGTAGCCATGTTTAAGTCTATTCGGATCTTTTCGCGATAGCAGCATATTATGATTATGAGATCTGACAAATGGATGTGGAAAACAGCTTTCCTGAATGGAAATCTGGATGAGGATGTGTACATGACACAACCTGAGGGTTTCACTGATCCATCAGATCGTCATAAGATATGCAAATTAAAGAAGTCCATTTATGGACTTAAGCAAGCATCAAGAAGCTGGAATATTCGTTTGATGAATCAGTCACTGAATTGGTTTCATCAAGAACGGAGG